>LR738712.1:173662858-173721277 GCA_902687465.1 Secale cereale
GAGAAATCATAACAACACTCAAGAACAAGTCCAATCACACATCCACTAGATTAACATACACATGGATCCACAAGTTACATGAACAATCAAAGGGAAAGATACAAGGTAGAGTTCATCTCAAATCCAAGAGGAGATGAGATCTTGATGATCTAGATAGATCCTTCCCACAAGGGGGTCTTGATTCCCTCAAGATCTTCTCACATGCTCACATGGAGGTCTTGAACTCCATGGGAGTGGTCTCTCTCTCTCTCTCTCAAGAGGAGAAGGTAAGGAGCAAAGCTCAACTAAGATGAGCTATCACATTGCTAACCCTAGAAATGAGGTGGAGGAGGTTTATTTATAGTCTTAAGCCACAAAGGGGTAAGTGAGGGGGCGAAGTGGGTACATGGACCTCGGCCTGAGTCATGCGCGCATGCAAAGGCCGGATGATCCGGGAGGAGGTCCTGATGATCCGAGCGTCGGGGGTCTGGATGATCCGGTCGTCCGTCAGGATCGTCCGGATGTGTTGTAGCAGCCGTGGTTGGCCCGGATGTCCGGGTCGTCGTCCGGATGTCCGGGTGGGTCCGGATGATCCGGGAGGAGGTCCTGATGATCCGAGCGATCCGAGCGTCGGGGGTCTGGATGATCCGGTCGTCCGTCAGGATCGTCCGGATGTGTTGTAGCAGCCGTGGTTGGCCCGGATGTCCGGGTCGTCGTCCGGATGTCCGGGTGGGTCCGTATGATCCGGGAGCAGGTCTGGATGATCTGGCTTCATCCGGAGGGGTGTTGTTGTCTTCGGGCACTTTACCCGGATCGTCTGGGCTTGGTCCGGATTATCCGGGTGGGCGTCCGGATGATCCGGGCAAGCTCTGTCTTGCTTTGTTTCTTCTCCTTTCTTCCGTATTCTCTTCCATGCTTCCCTCGCGGATGGTGTAGTCGTACACATGCGCTCGCACTCCTCGTCGATGGTGAAACTCCGGTAATACCTATGCATGCACACGAGAGGAGTGTCAAGTAGTATACCATCCTCGAAGGGGTCAAGTGAACACGTGTAAAGGAAATGATTTACCTTTTTGTATGTGAAGTAGATGTCGCACGTGTCACTTGCCAAACAGACTCTTGAATAGACTCCGCATCAAAGGGTTAGCGCAGGTACAGCCCAAGAAGCTGGTTTGTGTGGTGCGCAGCCGCGAAGCCTGGCCAAAGGCCCGAGGAGGAGGGACGTAGGTCCGCCGGAATATGCGTACTGTTTAGCCGAACCAGGTTTCCTAATTGGTCGCTCACTCCTTCCTTGAATAGACACTAAGCCCACACTCTTTGGGCATCTTGTTTGACCAAAAACTGAGGTTGAAAAACTTAGTTAGCCATACTATTGCTATGTCTCCAAGGCATCTCCACACCTCAATCGGGATACAATAAGGGCCCATGGCCCTGCCTCCTTTCATACCCCTCCGTTCCATATTAGTTGTCTCTGATTTAGTACATGGATGGAGTACTTTTCAAAGCCTCCTTGGCCTCAGACTACTGGATTCGTCGCAGATTCATCGCACAAAACTTCTGTTGGTATCATCAAAGGAGTCGCCAGCTAAATGGCAGAGCTCTCATTCTCTCCATTGAACATTTTGTTGAAGTACTCTCGCCATCTATTCTTGATCTCCTCGTCCTTTATTAGAAGTCGATCTGCTCCATCCTTGATGCAGTTGACTTGGTTGACATCCGTCGTCGGATCTTGGCCATCTTATAGATGTCCATTTCACCTTCCCCCGTGTTTAAACGCTGGTAGACGTCCTCATACGCCCGACCACTTGCTTCACTCACAGCTTGGCTTTGCAGTCTTCTTTGCCACCTTGTACTTCTGTATGTTGTCTGCAAGATAAAAAGTTAAACTTATTCATTTTTTAACGAAGTGTAGCATACATATCTTTGGGCTGCCCTGGAACGTAGATAGCAGACTACTGTGGTAACTCGTAAAGAAGTACTTTGGAGGCAAAACAATTTTTGGTGCATAATATCTTAGCAACAGCATGGACCAGAAATCATGCTGCCTTCTATGTGACACTTAAATGATTAGAAATCAGAATTATAATATGTATATATGGCCTTCAAGGAACATCTAATGCCTATTGTAGCTCCTAAGTAACTTCTTGAATCAGTACAACAGTAACTGTAGCTACTACTCGCATATTATTAATTTAATGTTCATTCAGATGTTTACTTCAGGAAAAGTGGTTTGGAGCGTTCGGCTAGCATTGAAAAAGATTTGGAGTGGTTCAGAGAACAAGCAATTGAAATTCCAGAGCCAAGTACTTTTGGATCAACATATGCAGCTTATCTGTCTGAATTGGCTGGGAGCAGTGCCCCGGCTTTCCTTTCCCACTATTACAATATTTATTTTTCCCATACAACTGGAGGGTTGGCGATTGGTAAAAAGGTAACTCCCTTTCCATACCTGATTAAATATCCATGATCTTGTCTCGGTTATTCTGGCAATTCTTCCATCACTAAACCAGATTGAGTTCCGTATTGTGTATACAAAAATTAGATCCTTTGTGCTGTATTTTATTTTCTTAATTCATGTCTGGTAGGAACCGGATCCCTACCAGGGCGTGGTCTCAGGTTGTAGGGGTGGAAGGAGGGATGGCGTGGAGGAAGGCGTGGTCGCCGGCGCAGGGGCGCCGTCGTTGCGTGCGCGCGCGAGAGAGAGAGAGCGTAGCGGCGGCTAGGGTTAGGTCTCCCGGCTCCCTAAGGAAGCCGAGCAAATATGATTGCTTCTTGCTTAATCCCAAAACGGGTCCTTACACGAGTTTATATAATCCTCCTAATAAGATAATTGGGCTAAGCCCCTAATAACGATAAGATAAACTGGGCCACAACTAACTGGGCTAAGCCCCTAATATGCCAGTCATAACATCTTTTCCCGCCCGCACAAACAGCTCGTCCTCGAGCTGGAAGGCGGGGCAGATCAACGGTCGCCAAACACCTCCGCGTCAACTGGGGCGGGTTGGTCGTCGAGCCCGGCGGCGGCGGTGTCCTCCTCAATGTAGTCTGCAGCCTCCAGGTAGAAGAATCGTGGGCAGACGTGGCCCGGTACGTAGGGCTCGTCGCAGTTGAAGCACAACCCTTGGCGGCGACGCTCGAGTTGCTCGGCCGGGGTGAGCCGGCGGAACGGGCGTGCCGTAGCCGCGGCGAGGGGCGCCGCGGAAGCCTGGGCAGGCTGACCCTGCGCGGGAACTTCTGGCAGGATGGCGGCCCAGCGGCCCGGGACGGTGGCGCCTGCTGGATGGCCACCGCGCGACGCTCGAACGCTCGGGCGTAGTACATGGCCGTTTGGAGGTCCTGTGGCCCGCGCATCTCCACGTCCACGCGGATGTGGTCCGGTAGGCCACTGACGAAGAGCTCAGCCCGCCGACGAGCCGAAACGCCGGGGGCGTGGCACGCCAGTGCCTGGAAGCGGTCGGCGAAGTCTTGTACCGAGGTGAGGAACGGAAGAAGCCCAAGCTTCGCTAGACGGCTCCTGCGTATAGGCGGACCGAAGCGTAAGAGGCACATATCGTGGAAGCGCTCCCATGGTGGCATGCTGCCCTCGTCCTGTTTGAGGGCGTAGTACCACGTCTGCGCGGCTCCTCGGAGATGATATGAGGCGATCCAGGTGCGGTCGGACTCGAGCGTGCGCGGCCCCTGAAAAATTGGTCGCATTGGTTGTGCCAATTCAGGGGATCGACGGTGCCGTCGTAGGTCGCAAACTCCATCTTGGAGAATCTCGGCGGCGTCTGGACGTGGACGACGACGCGGGTCAGCACAACGCAGCAAGGAACAGGGGCCCGTCGACACTGGCGAAGGGCTCGGCGTAGCCTGAGGACCCGCCAAACTGCATGGCCGGGTGCGTTGCCAGCAGGGGCAGCACGTGCGGCCCGACCGAGGCCGTCGTGTAGACTGGCTCAAGGGACCCAACGAGCCAGGCTGGTAACGGAGATGGCAACGGGGGAAACCGGACCTGGTGGATGGGCACCCCGGGCCCGTCGTCGGGATGCCCAGGGCCGCGGTCGCCGGTGGCGGCGGCTGCCGCTGTTGCCCCTGCTGCATGGTGGAGGCGCCGGGGTTCGTCGCTGGTGGCGGCTGCCACGGCAGCTGCTGCATGGCGGCGGCGACGGGGGTCGCCGAGGACGGCGGCTGCTGCGGCGGCGGGGCGGTGGCGAAGGGCACAGACGGCTGTGGCCCATTGGATCTCGCGAGGAACGTGTAGATGCCCGTGACTGCCTGGGTGAGATCCCGGATGGCAGCCGTCATCTCTTCCGGGGTGAAGATGATGGGGACGGGCGCGGCGGAGGTGACCGGCACCGGCAAGAGCGGGGCGCTGGCCGTGGTGGCCATCGGGGCGGTTGGCAGCGGGAGGGTCGGGATGGGCGGCGGCGAGGACATGATCGCACCGAAGCTATCTGATACCAAATTGGTAGGAACCGGATCCCTACCAGGGCGTGGTCTCAGGTTGTAGGGGTGGAAGGAGGGATGGTGTGGAGGAAGGCGTGGTCGCCGGCGCAGGGGCGCCGTCGTTGCGTGCGCGAGCGAGAGAGAGCGCGGCGGCGGCTAGGGTTAGGTCTCCCGGCTCCCTAAGGAAGCCGAGCAAATATGATTGCTTCTTGCTTAATTCCAAAACGGGTCCTTACATGAGTTTATATAATCCTCCTAATAAGATAATTGGGCTAAGCCCCTAATAACGATAAGATAAACTGGGCCACAACTAACTGGGCTAAGCCCCTAATATGCCGGTCATAACAATGTCATATTCTGTTGCATTGCTTATACAAAGTACATTTTTTCCTATGCCGGGGCCAATATATTAGCCTTAATACGGATAGTACTGCAGAGTATCTCTTCCTGGTAGAAATTTTACAGTCCTGTTTATAGTTGACATAATTTTATTTGGACAATCAGTTTATATGTTAGACACGTGATGGGACTGTTCAGGAAATGTCCATAAGTTTTGTTGATATAGAATGAAAATGGATCACTGTGAAATACAATCATGAGATAGTTGCAGTGTGCCCCCTCTGTCCTTTGTGAGATCAAGTACGTTTTTATCGTGAACTAATAAGGGGAAATGTATGTTATGTGCAAGCCTTCATATTTCCCAAAAACTGTCTTCACAATCATTTTACCTGACGTTTCTTTAACTGGATATTTTGGCTTGGTAATTGGACTCAGGTAATTGTGCTGTTTGGCCTAGTATACTGCATTTTTCTTCAGATGATGGAAGAGAACATCCCCCACCCTGTACATCAATTATAAAGTCTAGTACTTCTCAAGCAAAACAAAATAAAGCAGCAAACTACAAATCACCAGAAACTCAGAAATCTCATAGCCTAGTATACTGTGTACAACTCTGACTCCTTGTTGTAAATACCACTTGTATTTTTGGCTCAACCTTGTAAAAACCGGCGTATCTTGAATTGCCAACATTCGATTGACGTGAATCCTCGCTGCTCTTGTTGCCAAACTTTGGTGACTAAATCATAAAATCCATCCCGATTCAGCCAACCTAGCAGTCTTCAAAAAAAAGTTTGGGCTCTTGTTGCCAAACTTTGGCTGAATCGGGATGGTTTTTATGATTTAGTCACCAGGTGACTAAATCATAAAAACCATCCCGATTCGGCCAAAGTTTGGCCCAGAAGTTTCAAAAAAAAGAAGAGGCTTGTTGCCAACATGGACAGCATTGCGGGCATCATGGAGTAGCGGAGTATGGTCAGAAAGAAAAGTCTCCAGAGCCCAAACTGAGACCAAAGGAAACTTATGTTCCCAGTTTGAATTCATAAGGACATGGTCCAACTTTTCAAAAGTAGGGTTGTCAAGTGAATTAGTCCAAGCATATTGCTTCCCTGCCAAATCTGTCCCATGCAGACCGAGACTATCAATGACTACGTTGAAAAGGAATGGCCAGAGGTTCAAAATTATCAGTGAGCATTGGGAGGGTTTCCTTCTTACAAGCATGAACTAACTCGACTAAAAATTTGCGCTTGGATTCAGGTTGTGCTGCCCCATAAACTGGACAAGGGTCCATTCCATACCATCTCCCTTACTGCGTAGCCGGAACTTAATAAAATATTCCGTATGCTGTCTTGGATGAAAGCCTCTGAAGAAGTATTGATTTCATGTAACATTGCATAACTGGTATTTGTCTTGGATTTTATTAAATCATTCTGAAGAAGTATTGCTTTCATGTAACAGACATGCGACAAAATTTTGGAAGGAAGACTGCTGGAGTTCTACAAATGGGATACTGACCCAGAAATTTTACTAAAAGATGCTAGGGAGAAGCTCAATGAGCTTAGCAAGGTACACATTGCACGATATTTTCCCGCTTTCATGTAAGGTTGAAACTGTCCCCATGAGGTATATGCTTGCTGATCTGATTGGTGCGTCTATTCTGCTGTGCAGCACTGGTCTCGGAAGGACAGGAACTTGTGCTTGAAAGAAGCTGCAAAATGCTTTCAACACATGGGGCGGATCGTGCGGTTAATCGTTTCATAGAGCTTCATGGACAAACGACCAATCTCTCTAGAGGCTTCAGTTGATTTGAACCTGATGACGGAGAAAAGGTAGAGTCTTAGTGTAGTTTCATCTTAGAGACGATGTTTTTTAGGGGCGGCTCAGCCCATAGATGTCTTTTCCTGTAAGAGATGGAGCTGATTGGCTTCTGCTCCACGGCCCCTGCTCGTCTAGTCTCGGTATCGCAGGCGCGTCTCCGCGCCTTCTTCATCTACTGGCACTCAGTGAGTTCTTTTTTCTGAGAGACTGGCACTCAGTGAGTTCTGATAATGAGGGCGATGATTATGATAGTAAACGCTAGAAATCTTCTATGTGGTGTAGCCTAATGTAGGTCAAAGGAGTGGATCCCCTTCTATGGTGCCCCCCTGGTGCCCTTATATAGCTTGGGTTATGGAGACTCCATGTCAGGAGGTGTTTGGTTCGAGATTCTGTAACGTAATTTGATAACGACGGGATCTGAATTCGTTGTTTCCTGTTTGGTTCGACCTCGGCGTAATTAGGTCCCGTGTAATCAGATTACGCTCCTATTCAAATCTGATTCCGCCCATGTCTGCCCGTTATCCGGTCCCTCTCCCTCATGCGATTTTGCCGGGCGCGCGCCGCCAAAGTCGTGCGTGCTGGGAGCTTGACTGCGGCACGTGAGATCGGGACGGCCGCCGGCGGCGAGATCCGAGCGGCCGGCTGCGCGCGAGATCAAGGATGGCCGGCGGCACGCATGCCCAGGTCGATGGCGCTTGAGATCCGAGAGGCCGGCTGTGCTTGAGATCCTGGGCTGCCGGCGGCCGGCGACTGGGAACGGACAAGCTCGGGGCGGCCGGGGCCGAGCAATAGCAGGCTGCTGACGAAGAGGAGGGTGGCCGGCGAACGGGGCAAGAATCGAAGGAAGTTTCCTCATGCGAAAGAAGAGCAGAGCGATGGCCATTCCTTTACGTGGACGAACCAAACAAACCTGGAAAGAAATCGTTACACCTCCTAAAGCTCCGTGATTTGATTACGTTAACGTTAACGTTACCATTCTTGCAACCAAACACCTCACACTGAGGACGTTCATGGATAGGAGTCGGAGGTAATGTTGGTTTACAATATGTATGGTCCTTTTTCTATCTGTCATAGTGTTTCGATATAAGTAGTGCTCTCTTGATGGAAAGTCTCCTCCGTAGGCGGTAGCGCGCTTCTCCTTGGGTTGATGTGTTGTAGGGGTACTAAACAATTTGACTTATCATTATTACATGTTTATTGTAGTTCGGAGTACAAATGTGTCACACAAGGGAGAGTACCAATACACTGTTATTTAGGAGTACTACAATTCTGAGTACAAAGTGCACTACACAGGGGGAAGACAAAGTGTACTAACGTTGGGGAGTAAAAAGTACTCCCTCCCTCCATTCCACAACATAAGACATTTTGGCAAGCTATTTGTTGCAACTTGCAAGGAGCACAAGTACATTGCATAGGGAAGTGCAAGTTAACCAGTTTAAAGTACAGTTTGCCCTAAGAAAAGACCCGAATATCTAGCTAAGGTTAGATTTTTAGGCATGGCAAATCAAAAGTTTTTCATGGCAAATTATGTTTGTCGAGAGTGGCAAGTTTAATTGGCAAGCATGGCAAATCCGCTCCAGTTTATTTTATTTTATTTTTGCCAGGAAATTGCTGTGCTCGTCAACTAAATTTGCCATTCTCATGCCAAAATAAATTACCACGAAAAACGTTCAATTTGCCATGCCAAAAAAAAAAATTTCTGACATCAGATCATTAGCATTTTCGAAAAAAAAACACATCAAAATGTATCAATATGAGATCTAATTTTGAAGATGCGGACAAGAGAACGGAATGGAATGGTTTGATGCTGGCTGCGAGAGATATTTCATTTTGAAAAAGCGAATTAAAAGAACACATACAGGCAAGAGGCAACCCCTCCCATCCCATATCGTCAGGAAAAAGCCTCACCAAAACTGTCTACCATTTGCGGCGTTCGAAAACGTCAGTTACCTAACAAAATAAATGAGCCCACAGCAACGTCAACCTAGCTACATTCATGCGCGCTTATTTAAGGCCACCCTGCTGCTAACTTCTTCCCCTCCCTACCCTCCCAACGCTACAACTCCGAACCAACACCCCAATAAATCCAACCAACACATAACCACTCTCTCTCTCTCTCTCTCTCTCTCTCTCTCAAACCAAGAGAACGAAGCAGCAAGGTACGCCCATGGCGCCATCACCTCGTCCGTACGCCTCTCTGCTGTTGCCATCTCTCCTCCTCCTGCTCCTCGTCGCCTCCTCCAGGGCAGTGAGAGTGGGAGCAACCGCAAGAAACCAGGAAGCCCAGGACGCGAGCGGCGAGGTGGCGGCGAGCATCTCCAGCGCGGAGGCGGAGGATGAACGTTGCGGCGGTGACGCCGAAGGAGGCGATGATGAGTGCCTGATGAGGAGGACGCTGGTGGCGCACACCGACTACATCTACACCCAGGGAGGAAACCACAACTAGCTAGCTAGCTGGCACCGTGGTTGGGACTGAAATCATAGCATCATATGTTGTTCATGATCAGTGGAAAATTGAAGTTTGTTTCAATGCTTTTTTTTATCAGCAATCGGGCACTTTTTATATTTTGCAAATCGGGGTACTCGATTGTATATAAGCTGGTAGAGAAATCTTGCTGAGTTGTTTGTGATCTGCTGGTCGAGAAAGTGCGTTGGCTGGCTTGAGTAAGAACACAGGAAAGAATCTTGCAGGTCACCCTTGAAGGCTTGAACAATAATGGTAATACTACTATTGTGTATGGGTGATGCATTATTTGCTCAACTTTGGCAATCTAATCGCCATGTTCCTCTCGATCGCTGACCCATATGCATGTAAGCTCGCTCGTACTACATCTACGATTCTACATGTGTAGGAGTAAAACCACTACGGATGCGTGAACGCTTGCAGTTTAGACCACGGGATTAGATTATGGTACGGTGCAGCCGGAGAAAGGAATCATGTTGATCGCACCCACGGTTAGCGGGTTAGGCACGGCGCGCGGTCTACCGTGTCCCGTGGTGTACGTACCTGACCGTACCCTACGCAGATGGGCAGCACCAACCAAGTGCAGGTCTTCCACTCATGGTCTCCAACTCCAAGCCTGCTTGACTTGGACGGACGCACACGTGGCCACGCGGTATTGGCCTGTACAGGACGACACATGTGACCGGTGGGTGTCGTCCTCGACCAGACGGTCAAAAACTCAATCTTGACTTATCAAGACTCCATGGTAGCAAGCGAAGCAATGATGGAGGAGCACCTCGTGTCATGACTCGTCAGCTAGCTTGAGACCACGTACCAACCTTCATGCTGCCAAGGTCCAAGAGGACTTGGAGAGGCAAACTCTAAATATTTCCAGGCCAAAGCCACCATCAAATACAGAGTTAATCATATAGCCAGCCTGCAAGATGATTTGGACAACACACACAGAGAGCACAGTGCCAAAGCTAATATCCTATATAATGCTTTCAAAAAGAGATTAAGCACTTCTGTTCCTACATTCAACTCCCTGCACCTGGGCTCTCTAATCAATCAGAATGTGGACCTCTCACTGCTGGAAATTTCTTTTACTAAGAAAGAGATTGACAAAGTTGTCAAGAATCTACCCAATGATAAAGCTCCAGGTCCAGATGGCTTCAACACAAACTTCATTAAACACTGTTGGGATATTCTAGCCCAAGATTTCTACTCTCTTATTGAAGAGTTTTATAATGGTACAGTCAGCCTGCAGAGCATCAACTCCTCCTTCATCACTCTGATACCCAAAAAAGATGCCCCTACAACACCCAATGACTTCAGGCCTATATCACTGCTTAATTGCTCAATTAAGATCATTACTAAACTATTGGCAAACAGACTGCAAGAGGTCATTCTAAAACTGGTGCACACTAACCAGTATGGCTTCCTAAAAAGTAGATCCATCCAGGATTGCCTTGCTTGGTCCTATGAATTCATCCATCAATGTAAAATGTCTGGCCAGGAGATTATTATCTTAAAACTTGACTTTGAGAAGGCTTTTGACCTCATAGAACACCAATCAATCAAAGACATCCTCATTGCTAGAGGTTTTGGTGCCAGATGGCTGATGTGGATAGATATGCTTTTCTCCTCTGGTTATTCTGCTGTGCTACTAAATGGGGTCCCTGGAAAACAGTTTCTGTGTAAAAGAGGAGTAAGACAGGGGGACCCTCTCTCTCCACTGCTCTTTGTCCTGGCTGCTGATATTCTACAAACTATTATGAATGAAGCAATGCACAACAATTTGATCTCAAGGCCACTTGAACAGCACTTTTGCCCTGATTTCCCTGTCATTCAGTATGCTGATGACACAGTATTGATAATGCCAGCTTCAGACATACAAGTGGAACAGCTCAAAAGCCTCATCCTACATTTTACTGTCTTTACTGGCTTGAGAGTAAACTTTGATAAATCAGCCATGATCCCCATCAATACTGAACATGGTGTCCTTCAAGCTTTGGCTGCTAGAATGGGGTGCTCTATTGGTTCCTTCCCTTTTACCTACCTAGGCTTACCATTGTCACTTTCCAAGCCTAGGATGGAAGATTTTTCACCTATCATTAAGAGGATTGACAGCAGATTGTCAGGTTGTTCAACACTTCTATCCTATGGAGACAAACTTACACTCATCAAATCTGTCTTCACACATCTACCTATTTTCTTCATGTGTACTCTTGACCTTCCAAAAGGCATTATTGAGCAAATCAACAAAGCTTTAAGATATTGTTTCTGGAGAAAATATGGCATGGTTGATAGAGGTTCTGCTCTCATTGCATGGGACAAAGTCTGTCTGCCTAAAAACCAGGGAGGACTGGGAGTTCTCAACATCGAAATTCATAATAAATGCCTGCTAATGAAGCATCTGCACAAGTTCCTCCACAAAGATAACCTCCCATGGGTGCAACTAATTTGGGGTACTTACTATCCGGATGGAATACTCACAAATAGAAATGTAGGCTCTTTTTGGTGGAGAAGTATTTCTAAGTTGATACCGGAGTTCAAGTCAGTGGCGACAACACATCTGGGCTCAGGAAACACTATTGATTTCTGGTTGGATAACTGGGGACATGGCACCACCAAACTAAGATTTCCAGAGCTATACTCCTTCGCCATTCGAGAAAATCTAAACTTCAAGGAATTCTTGCATCAGGCAAACAGAAGTGAACACTTCTTCCTCCCGCTCTCGGCTGAAGCTCATACCCAATTCACGGAGCTCCAAAACGACATTCAAGGCCTCCAACTGTCAGCTAATGGTGACAGATGGACATACCCCTGGGGTGCAGCGTACTCTTCGATAAAGATGTACAAGGAATTAACAAAGGGACCGTTGGCTGCATCGCTTTTCCACAAACTTTGGAAAAGCGCAGCTATGCTTCGTTACAAAATCTTCTTATGGTTCTTAATTCATGACAGAGTCAATACTAGGAATATGCTTCATCGGAGAACATTCCTGCTGCCATCTTACAACTGTGTGCTATGTCAGTTGAGCTCTGAAGAAACTTCTCAACATTTGTTTTGGGACTGTGATTTTGCCTTCAGTTGTTGGTCTTCCATCGTGGGTCACAGACACAGAGGTTTATCAATCTTTGATGAAGTCCATCTAGCCACCCAAAATCTACCTAAAGACTTTGCGATGGAAATTATCATCATGGGCTGTTGGAATATCTGGATGCAAAGAAATGATAAGATTTTCAAGACAAAACCAGCATCAGTCCAAGACTGGAAGGCCTCACTCAAGAAAGATCTCCAGCTTCTCACACACAGACTGAAAGCCAAATTCATAGATCACTTTTCAAGCTGGATCGAACAACATTTGACTTAAAATGCTAGCCTCAGGTTTCAGTAAAACGGGAATAGGATGATCCCTTTGTTGTGTTCTTTTCTTGTAATGGTACATATTGTTAACTTTATTTGAATGAAATTACCGTAGAACGATTGTTCTACGGTTTCGGTTCAAAAAAAAAAGGTCCAAGAGGACAACTCGAAAGCAACTCACAAACATGAGGCCAACTCCATCGCACGACCCTAAATCTATACCCATATTATCCGGATTTTGTTCGTATGGGATAGAAGAAACGCCGGACAGAGGTCGCACAAACTCGAGTGAATTGCAGAAAACATCGACATTGAAGCACAGTCTTGCAGAAATCACAAGTCTACAGTTTTGTGCCCAAAAACACTAATTCCCAAGCTAATTTTTTATAAAAAACACTAGTTGCCGGCTTTGGCTCATTTGATGACGATTATGACAGGTAGGGCCCGCAAATGATGATGTGGCATAACTGTACATGATGGACGTCGTTACAAATTTTCTTTTACCAAAAACTACCTCCTTTCTTCAAAAAATAAAAGCACAACCCTGGGCACAGGGGCCGCCTCCGCGGTGTCCTCCTGGAGCTGTCCCTCCCTCGCCGGCACCGCCCCTCCCTCGCCTAGCCGCCTCCCCATGCCCTCCACCGCTCCGTGCTTCGAGCTAACCCGCATGGCCGGCGCCGCCGCAGCTCGCGACCGTGCGTGGCCGGCGTAGCTGCTGCTCGTGCCCGTCGCGGCCAGCGCGGTTGCTGCCCGTGCGCACCTCGACCTCCACCACTTCGACCTCCGAGCTGACCAGCAGGATGCCCGCATGGCCGGGCCGCCGCGCGGCCGACGCGGCTGCTGCTCGCGCCCGTCGCGGCCGACGCCGCAGCTGCTCGCGCCCGTCGCCAGCGACGCCACTGCTGCCCCTGCGAATGTATGCCTCCATCGCTCTGAGCTGACCCGCCGGATGGCCGCAGGGTCGGCGCCGCTCCCGCCCATGCGCGACTGGTGCCGCTGCTGCTCCTCCCGATCGAGCTCGCGAGGGGATAGGCCGTCCTGAAGCGCCGCGTCGGACCTAGTGGCCTGCAGGGCCGCGACCATCCAGATCACGACATCACCCCCTCCACCCCCCCTCCCCTCGCCGGCGACAAGACCATGGCTGGTGTACTGCTCGCCGGCGACAAGATCCTGGACTTGATTGTTTTTTGTTTTTTTATTGAAGGGCCTCTTGGTAAAATTACAGGGACCATTTCGTATATCTATATGCCCCCCGTGTAACGTCGTCTTTCACGAACCGTTACGCCATGTCAGCAAATGCGGGGCCCACCTGTCATAATCATCATTAAAATGGCCAAAGTCATCGACTAGTCTTTTTTGCAAAAAATTAGCCTGGGAATTAGTGTTTTTGGGCACAAAACTGTAGACTTGTGATTTTCTGCAAGACTGTGCTTCAATGTCGATGTTTTCTGCAATTCACTCCACAAACTCGCTGCACGCAGCGCTGCTACCCCATTTTCACCCCATACGTCGTGGTCGTGGGTGCACGTGGTGGGCCAGGTACAAAAAAGGAGAGAGTGACAGGTGGGGTCGAGACAGACACAGACGGACGACGAGGACGCGAAGACGTCCGTTTTGGCCCCAAACCGAGAGCAACTTTGGTCTGGAAATGGGGCAAAAGCAGACACAGACCGGACGAAACGTCCGTATGCTCCCATGCGTTGGGTCGTTCGGTTTATCCATTTTACCCCAAACGGACACAAACAGACGATTTGGGATAAATTTGGGTCACGCGGTGGAGTTGGCTTAGACTTCAAAATAGAGGGATCCATGCACATCTAAATAATATAAAAATGGAGGGATCCAGAGCGCTAGCTGCAGTATGACAAGCTTGTGACTCTTGTCCTATGTAGTATCCTGCTCATGGTACAAGTCAGCAAACAAGGTAGTAGAGCCCAGCTGACGCGTGAGGCTCATCACCAAAATCCTTTTATTTTCAACTTCATCCCTGGACGGCATCCAGCGCTTAAACTATGGATCAGCCGCACCGGCCAAAGGCATCCATCTGCCAGACAATTTGTCACATAAAGAACGAGAGAGAGATGCTGAATTAATTCTGCACAAGAATACACATGGTCCCTGCTTTGCCAAACTTCGTCATGTTCTCGATCGCATGCTTTCTGGGTCTGCATGGATGTTTGGTAAGGTTTTAGGCATGCCATACAAGTGATATGGCATGGCATTGCTTGTTTTTCTTTTCACTGAATCATGACACAGTCAGAAGAGAATATTTGCCGTGAACATTCTCATTGCATTGGGCTGTTTATATAGTACATACATGCTCAGTTACAACACACTAGTACGTGGATAATCAAGAGAGAGGTCTCTAGACCTTCTGCATTCTAGCACTAAGCTATAAATGCTATGCGTTACAACTCATGATGATAGATAGCACTGACTCATCACATTTGACACGCCCCCTCAATCTCAACCGACGGAGACAAGATTGAGATTGCGACGACATCGGTCGAGCATCAACTTCGTGCATGGTTTGGTGAAAACATCCGCGACCTGATCTTCCGAAGCTATGAACCGGACCTCTAGAGCTCCTAGTGCCACCTTCTCTCGGACGAAGTGGAAGTCAACCTCGATGTGTTTTGTCCTTGCATAAAACACTGGGTTTGCTGTAAGATAGGTAGCTCCAAGGTTGTCACACCAGAGTACAGGAGGGCGCGGTTGTGATATGTGCAGCTCTTTGAGTAATCACTGTACCCAAGTAACTTCAGCAGTCCCATTTGCAAGTGCCTTGTACTCTGCCTCTGTAGATGAGCGTGAGACGGTTGGCTGTTTTCGCGCACTCCAGGAAATTAAGGTTGGTCCAAAGAAGACCGCAAGGCCACCCGTTGAGCGCCGATCATCAGCACATCCAGCCCAATCCGCGTCCGTGAAAACGCTCAAGAGTGTAGATGTTGATCTCCGTATACCGAGTCCATAGGATATTGTCCCTTTGACATAGCGGAGAATTCTTTTTACAGCTTCCCAATGAAATTCTGTTGGTTGAGCTAAGAACTGACAAACTTTGTTGACGGCGAATGAAATGTCGGGTCTAGTGAGCGTCAAGTATTGCAAACCACCTACAGTACTGCGATAGACAAAGGCATCCTCCTCATTGAGAGCTTGACCAACGTCCCGTGATAACTTATGTTGCACATTCATGGGGGTTGACACTGCCTTGCAATTTTCCATGCGTGTACGTCGAAGTAGATCAGTAGCATATTTCTTCTGAGTAAGACTCAACCCTCCAGAATTAGAAGCCACTTCAATGCCCAAGAAGTAGTGCAATGGCCCAAGGTCCTTCACCGGGAAGGACTGAGCTAGCTGATCCAATAGACGTCGAACAGCAGTGGGGCAGGAACTGGCGACGACGATGTCGTCGACGTAGACGAGCATATACATGGTGACGCCGGCATGAGAGAAGATGAATAGGGATGTATCTGCTGTTGATGGAGCAAAACCAAGTTGCTGGAGACGATCACTGAGCCGAGAGTACCATGCGCGGGGCGACTGTTTGAGGCCGTAGAGAGCCCGCTGAAGTTTGCAGACATAACCCGGGTACCTAGTATCTTCAAAGCCGGGCGGTTGTTGCATATACGCTGCCTCGGAGAGTTCGCCATGGAGGAAAGCATTGCTAACATCAAGCTGGCGTAGGCTCCAGCCGCGCGAAACGGCAATAGTGAGGACTAGTCGGACAGTTGTCGGTTTTACAACCGGACTGAAGGTGTCGAGGTAGTCAACACCGTAACGCTGAGTGAAGCCCTTGGCCACAAGACGGGCCTTGTACTTGTCGATGCTGCCGTCAGCGTGCTCTTTGACCTTGAAAACCCATTTGCACCCAATGATGTTCTGTCCAGGTGGTCGAGGAACGAGCTTCCAGGTGTGATTCTCCTGTAGAGCGGCAAACTCAAGCTCCATGGCCTTACGCCATGAGGAATCTGTCATCGCGGAGCGGTAGGAGGTGGGCGCTGCAAGGAACGCCCGACGACGGGGGTCATAGAAGACCGTGCCATCAGTAGGCACTCGCGGCTTGACAATGTTGTTGCGGAGCCGAGTAGTGGCACCACGCTGCTCTGGCTGCTCACCGGCTGCAGCAGGAGATCGTGCCGATGCGCGTGAAATCGCATCATCGGACAATGCTATATTGGACGAACCACAGGAGTCCGACTCGGACGAAGCAGGCGCATGCACAACCACAACAGGTGAGGCCGGCGACGCGGGCTCGTCCATGACCATGTCCGGCTGCATTGCATGGCTCACATCAGCAGCCCCGTTGCCAGAGGGCTGCATGGCACTGCTAGCGTCAGCAGAGGATGTACGTGAGGCGTGTGAAGATGTACCTGCATCAGAATAATCGCTCGAGGCAGGATGATTAGTATCCAACAAAGAGGTAGCAAAATCTCTTACGTTATCAACCTGTGCTACTGGCTGGAAATGTGAAAAAGGGATAGGTGTAGATACTGGTTGAATGGGTGTTGGTAGAATGGAACTAGCAAATGGATACACATGTTCATCGAAGATAACATCACGTGAGACATAGACACGTCCGGTGGATCGATCCAGACATTTATAACCTTTGTGCATGCTGCTATATCCAAGAAAAACACATTGGCGAGATCGAAAATCAAGTTTATGGTTGTTGTAGGGTCGTAAATTAGGCCAGCATGCGCAACCAAAAACACGCAAACGAGAATAATCAGGAGTTTCATTGAAGAGCACGGTAAGGGGTGTAGAGTTTTGAATGGTTCGGCTCGGCATGCGATTAATTAGGTAGCATGCAGTAAGGAAAGCTTCGTCCCAAAAAACGAAGGGGAAGCAAGGAGGGCAATCCCAGTTTCGACAATGTGCCGATGCTTACGTTCCGCGATGCCATTTTGCTGGGTGGTGTGCGGGCACGTAACACGGTGAGTGATGCCGACACGGGAAAAATATCGATGGAGCCGGCGATATTCACCGCCCCAGTCTGACTGCACCGCACGAATTTTGGTGTTAAGAAGTCGCTCAACATGGTTTTGAAAAACATAAAATGTGTTTTCGACATCAGATTTTCGCTTAATCAGATAAATCCAAGTAAAGCGACTAAAATCATCCAAGAAACTCACGTAATACTTAAATCCGCCAACAGAGGTACGAGCCGGCCCCCACACATCGGTGTGAACTAGCTGAAGCGGAGAGTTGGTTACATGAGAGGAATTATTATATCGAAGCTGATGCATTTTGCCACGTTGGCAAGTATCACATACTAAGGACTCACGAGATGGTGCACAAGCTAGTTTATTCAACCTAATGACGGAATCGACGACATTGGATGAAGGATGGCCGAGCCTCTTGTGCCAATGTTCAGAGGTGAGCTTGACAGCAGAGAGGACGTGCCGACTGGACAGACTGAATGATGAAGACGCACGGGAGCTTGGCACCGGGTAGAGACCGCCGCGGCTTCTACCTTGCAGAAGGACCCTCCTCGTGACTTGATCCTTGAGACGAAAAAAGTCAGGATACATCTCGGCAAAAGCACGATTATCATAAACAAGTTTATGAGTTGAAATAAGATGTTTGTGTAAGTCTGGAACGTGAAGGACATTTTTTAGGAGGAGGGGTTTGTGTGAGCCAGGAAGCATGGATTGACCAACGTGAGAGATTTGCAAACCTGCTCCGTTGGCGACATGGACCTTATCCTTGCCATTGTAGCGATCATGGACCGTGAGGCGATCAAGGTCACTGGTGAGGTGATCCGCCGCACCGGAGTCAAGGTACCAGTTGGTGTCGACGGAGTAGCCACCATGGCCACCACTGTTGGTAGAGTTGCTGCTGCGCTCGGTGTTGCCATAGCGCTCGCGGTTGTCCTCGGCCTGATAGGCATGGTTGAAACGCTGTCTGCACCTCAATGCATCATGCCCATACTTGTGGCAGACTTGGCAGGTGGTCTTGTTGCGGCCGCGGCCTCCACGACCACGGCCCTGTCCCTGGCCACCACGACCTCCACCGCGAGCTGCTGCATTCGCGGAGTAGATCTCGCCGATGGAAGTCTGCTGCTCAAGGCGAAGCTCGGCGCTAAGCAAATACGCATAGAAGCTGGCCAGGCTCACTGGCTCATCACGTGCTGTGATTGAAGCAACAAGGGGCTCATATTCAGAGCCCAGACCAGCGAGCATGTAGCCAAGAACCTCCTCGTCAGAGAGCGGCTTGCCAACGGATGCCATAGCATCGGCATACCCTTTCATCTTGTTGTAGTACGCAGCAGCAGATAAGTCCTTCTTCTTCTGGTTGAAGAGCATGTAGCGGATTTGCATCACACGTGCGCGACTCTCCGAGGAGAACATCGCGTGCAGCGCATCCCACACGGCACAGGAGGTGTGGAGCTGCGTCAATTGCCCGATGATGTCCTCTGTCATAGAGGAGAGCAGGGCGATGAGGACCACTTGATCCTGTTGATACCAGCGAAGGAACTCGGGGTTTGCCACGATCCGAGCAGCGTCACCGGTGCCCTCGGTGATGGTCTCCGCCGGCGGAGGGATGGTGCCATCGACATAGCCGAAGGAGCCTTGTGCGCGAAGGACAGGGACTGCCTGCGTTTTCCAAAGAAGAAAATTCTCCCTTGTGAGGCGGATGGTGATGAGGTTGGCGATGGCAGCAATAGAGGCGGAGCCGGACGAGATGATCGCTCCGGAGGTGCCATCGCTGGAAGCAGGAATGGTGGACATGGTGAGGAAAAGGATCTTGCTCTGATTACCAAGTCAGAAGAGAATATTTGCCGTGAACATTCTCATTGCATTGGGCTGTTTATATAGTACAGATACATGCTCAGTTACAACACACTAGTACGTGGATAATCAAAGAGAGGTCTCTAGACCTTCTGCATTCTAGCACTAAGCTATAATTGCTATGCGTTACAACTCATGATGATAGATAGCACTGACTCATCACATTTGACAGACACTAATCGAGTTCCCATCATCATTGTTCAATGACACATGCTTGACCTCCTCCAAGAATCACAGGGTTGAGCTGCAAGATGTTTGATCCAACAAGTGTTCAGTCTCCCTCCTCCGCCCCGTAGTGCCGGCCCGCGGTCTCTCCTCCTCGCCGCCGCCCTGACGTGCTGATGGGCTAAGCCCTGCCAGCATGGGCGGCAGTTGGGTGTTCCTCTTCCTCCCCCTCCCCGGCTCGGGCCGGCGGACGCGGGTCCCAAGGTCGGGCGGCGACAGAGATGCGAGCTGCGAGTGGCGGCGTGAAGGGGTTGTGGCGCGGTGGCTCCGGTGGCGTTGGCCCTATCGGCCTACGGCCAGATCTGGGCCTAGGAGGTGTGGGCCGGGACGGCACGAGCTACGGGCGTCCGCCTCTGCCGTGGTTGTGGCTGGTGGGGGCGAAGGTGCAGAGGTGGTGGCAAGTGGGTGGGCTGGTCGGTTTCCAGGCGTCTCGCCGGCTAGACGGCGACGACAACACAGATGGACTCACCGATGAGTTTCTTCGGGGGTTGGCGTTGGTCGTAGGAGGTCCTCCTTGCCGATGGCTGGGGTTGTCTTGGTGGCCTAGCGTGGTTCTGAGTCGGACGCTGAGGCGGGGCGGCACTGGGGTGTGTCCATGGGAGGGGGAGTTTGGCTGGAGGGATGAGCGGCGCCGACATGCTCGGGCCCCCTCACCGGCATAGGGATGTGTCAGTCTGGATGCGCCCGCTCCACCTCAAGATGGCAACGGGGACGAAACCCATCGGGTTTTGCCTGCCCAAACCCATCCCTACGAGAAAATTACAAACCCGTCCCCGTCTCCGTCAGCGTGCGCGGGGCTAATTTTTTGCATGTCCCCTAAACCCACGGGGAAATCGGCATATTTAAGCAAACATAATAGCAGCAAAGAATAGCATTTCGGCAGCAAAAAGAGCATATTTCAGCAGCTTAACTTGCGAAAATTTCAGTATAATACAATGGTACATGGTTCAACAGCGACAAGGAGCATATTTCACCAGCACAACTCCAGCAAAAAGAGCAATAACAACAACTACAAGGAGCATATTTCAGCGGCATAACAAAAAGAGCAATAACAACAGCTAGAAAGAGCAGTAACAACATCTGCATAAGCATATTTCCACAATAAACAGGATCATTATTCAGCCATACATGGTTCAACATGATGTCTAATTAGGCTTAGTGTGGTATTTTGACGGGGATGACGGGTTTCGGGTTCGGGTATTGCTCAAACGGGTTTAAACCCACGAAACGTGTCGGGTTTTATATCTTACCCAGCAGCAGCCCCGCGGGGTTAAAAAGACGCCCATCCCCGTCCTCTAATAGAGTAAAAACCCGCGGGGACGCGGGTTTCGGGGCCTCATTGCCATCTTGAGCTCCACCACCTCCCCATTTCCCCGGCCGTGTGCGGGCGGTTGCGGCGCCGATGATATTCAAGGCAGGACACATCTACGGGTCGTCGGTCTGGGGTGTCCCCTTAGTCCAAAGTTGGTTCTTTTGGATGGTCTTGGGGGTGTCTGGATGTTGGGCGACGGCCCTAGCGGCGGGAGGCGTGGCGTTCGTGGGCGGAACCTACGTCTCAGGTGCGGGCCGACATCCATGGCCTCACGGGGGCTTGATTGTAGGTGGTTGGCGGAGCGGTATGTTGGAGGGGTGCGAGCGCTGGAGTCTATCACTTACCCAGTTCTTGTACTGGCCGACGGCGGTGGCGGACGTGGTCGTCTAAGGTGCCGGGTAGGTGCTCCCACCCCTCGCACATAACTTCGGGTGAAAACTTGATCTACGGATCGGACGGTGTCGGCTATCCGCGGGCGTCCCCTTCTATGAGGCATTGTCTTGGAGCCCATACTCCGTCATGGACCGTCTCACCCCTCCTCGTTGTCTTCGTGGAGATCTTCGTCCTTTCCAAGCGGTTATCCTTCGCTCATGTTTAGTTAGCTTGATAGGCGGTGGCATGGGGTGACGGTGCCTCACACATTTGTATCTTGTCTTGGGTGTGTGGATTGTGTACGGTGGTGGTGTGTGTTATATCGGTTTGATCGGATGTTTGTGATGATGGTTGCTTTATAATATGAAGCGACTCGTGGAATCAGAGGGTTGATCCAAATCACGAAATGCACAAGCTACGCACTGTACAATAGACACCGTCTCCACAGGATCAATTCTGTGAGTAACAGATATGGCAAAGGGAGTCCTGGACTGCGAAACTGATGTTGGCGGCACAGTCGCACAGAGATAAGAGCAGAAGGTGAACAATTCTGCTGCAGTGGGAATTGATCATAGCAGACCCATGCATGGGAGATGGGACCATACAGTGGACAGAACCCAAGCTCATTGATCATATGCATATGGATTCAAACCAGACGCGCCATTGCTATCATGCATGCTGCGTCGCCATCTTCCTCCAGGACCAGGTCAAAGAAAGACACATGCATCCTCATCGTGGCCTGCTATTGGAACGTGCGTGCTTTCTGCTGCATGGGGCCACCCGTACGTGTCCTCTTCCAACCATTCGTCCCCGTCATCATCACTGTCATCGCTATGAGAATTCTGAATCACAACTCTTGGTAGCTCACTAAGGTCACTCAATGCAGATTCACTTGTCACGGCATGGTCGGTAGTGAAGTCGGGTGTCCAGCGCAAAAAAAAGAAAAAAGAAAAGAAAAGGTGAAGTCGGGTGTGTTTTCTGCAATGCTAGATAGATTGTGAGAACTCAGTGGCATGTTTTTTAGAGCAAGTGTCAATGCTTTTTTCCGTCCTCGATTGTGAGAACTGCGTGGCATCTCTTAATACGGGCGAAAGTTGTGCAGGCACACAGCCACTGATGTTATCTGAAGAAACAGCTCCAGCATCACCGAGTGTATCTTTCTATAGGAGCTTCCAGGTGAATTGGTTCAGGTGGACCATAGAGTGCGGGTCCGCCGGAAGCATCCTCATCTTTTAATACGCGCGCTGACCACCTCTACAGACATAGGTACAGTACCATTTGCATTACTGGAACTAAGAGCTACTGTGGTCTCCATTGCTCCCTAGCTTTGTCTGATATTGCAATTTGTGTGACAACTTCTCTCTAGCTTCCAAAATCTGTGCCATGTCAAAAAGAATTGGATACAAAAAATTCGCCACCAGAAAAGGTAATGATACCAACTTCTCTAGTGTGAAATCATGAACTAATTAAGCACCGATCCGATTCTCACTTCGAAAGTGCTGCATAGACGGTGTGCTCTAGACCTAACCCTGGACTCCCCCTCTCGACTCCGCCTCACGCCGCCTTCCTGGGCGGCGGGCGGAGCGGCTCACCCGTCTCCTTTCCTCGCCCCCCTCTGTCCTCTCTCCCCCGTCGCGGCCAGAGGGTGCCCCCAGATCTGGCCGGGTGGTTTCGGCGACGGCGGGTGTTCCTTCCCCCCATCCCGCGCAGTGCCCTTCCTGGGGCAGGGTCCGGCGGCTGGTGCTGCTCGGCGGGCGGTGGTCCGGTGTCCTAATGGCGGGGGCCGCCGGCTGGCGCAGCCACTTGGCGGCGGGGCGTCCTGGTAGCCGGCAGCGCGCCCCCGACCCAGATCTGGACCCTTAGGGCCCCATCTAGGTCCTAGCTGGCTGGTGCCAGCGTGGCTTCGCTGCCTCTTGCGCGGTGAAGTGATGGAGCGGCTCGGACAGGGAACGGCGACGCTGGCGGCATGCCTTCTGCGGCGCGACGGCGGGAGCTTTACGGGCATTTCAGGGCCTTGTATGCTCCTGATGTTGCGTCCGGTCGGATCCCGTCGGTGGCGGTGGAGGTTGGGCCCTCCCGCGTGTTGACGATGCCGCTGCTCCTAGTCTCGGCTCCTCTTCTTCGTTGTGCAGGCCCTACTACGCAGTGCCATGGTGAGACAGCGTGGGAAGCTTCAAGACCATGTTGGCGCAGGGTGGTGGTCGGTTTGGTGGCTAGCTCCGGAGTGCCCAAGGTGAAGGGTGGGATTGAGAGAAATCCCAGTCGGCCTGGCTGACACCGACGCGGTGGCGGCTGAGGGTGCCGCTGGACCTTCCTGGAGGGTGTCGAGGGCTACCCTTTCTCTCTCCTCGCCGCGTACCGGGGGAAACCCTTGCAGCAGCGTCGCCATCGTCGTGTCCCTTTTTGGAGGTGTTGATTGGCACCGGCGCTTCGCAGTCTAGGAGCTTGGTGGGAGATCTTCGGTGGGCGCAGTGTCATGTGGCTTCTTCGTTTTTGTCGACCTGTTGTTGTTGACATTTGCTCCTTTTGCATTTTTCCCACCGTTTCTTTTGGGTGTGAGTTTGCTGATGCAGTGCTCGAAGATCGGCACCCTCGACGTCAGGCGGCACACCTAAATTACGGGAAAGATTGTTGGGATAAATCAGTTACGCAAATACTCGCTGCCATGGCAGCTAAAATCGTTAGGTGTCTTTTTCTTCGCTAGTTTGGGGCTTCAGTTTAAGATTTCTGTTAGGTACACAAGGACATGCGTTGATGTGTGCTCCGCACGAGTAGGTAGTAGGCCTGCTGCACGACCAGGCCCGGCTCTGAGGGGCGAGCGGGGCGGCCGCCCCGGGCTCCCAGATGGCAAGGGGCCCCCAATTCCGCTCTTCATGGGCCTAGCGCCCTGGCCGAGATTGCCTTCTTCCCAACTCGAGAAAATAGGAGTCCAAATAATGTGTTCCGTGATTTCTCACAAAAAAATGTATTCCGTGATTTGCTCGCTTTCTTTCCTTCGTGCTACGTTGACTTCCCTTGCCAGTAATTAGGTTGATTAGAAGAGCAGTTACTGCATGCGATTAAATTGGCGTTGTTATGGGAAAATCCGGTCTTAATTTCCTTCCTTAATCTAGTACAAGCCAAAAATGTGCGCCCAATTTGGTGCGTAAAACAGAACTAGTGGGAAGCAACAATACAGCAATCGGACAAGAATAGATCAAGAAGTTGAGGATTGTGACTCTTGATATCCATCTACGGTGCCCACGTAGCGTCGCCTCGAGTTGGAGAGGAGCTCGATGGCCGTAGATAGCCGGTCGCTGCCTTCCCATGAGACCACACCGACTCACCGGAAGGCGAGATCGCATTGTTACTTTGTTAGGTCATGATTATAGTTACATGGAAGAGAAGGTATGTTGGTTTCTAATCTCTATTCATATAGATAGTAGTTTATAATACAGCCTATTAAATTTTACTATGAAGGTTGATTAAATTTCATAGATGATCATCAACATGACCTTTGCGTTGTGCAATTGGGCACTGATTATCGATTGAATATTTTTTACAGACATATATTGTTGGTGTTATTAATATTGAGTTACCCCGCGCAAAAAGATTGAGTTTGGCGACTTGCATGTGTTTATATCATAATACAAACGTGAGTGATAATTGGAATTTATATCGTCTGTTAGTTTTACAAGGTAACAGTGGTAATTGAAATTTACCTGGAGTATTGCTGATTACCATCAAAGAGATTAGGATGATCTTAATAATAAAGCTACCGAACATCTCTACTCCTAATGGAGCAGTTGGTAGTCTTTGTTCGAGATTTTTTTTCCTCCCACCTCATTTGGTTTTTTTTCGTCCCACCACGTCTGGTTTTTTCAACCGTTTTTTTCGCTACAATTAACCCACCCCAACCCCACCTCACTCACCGCATGCATGACAATCAATTCTTTCCAAACGCAATAATGCATGACAATCAATTCTTTCCAAATGCAATCAATTAACTAAAGGTAACCAGACACAATCAATTTTTTCCAAACGCAATAAAACTTTCCTAATTTTCCCAAAGTTTCCTAACTAGACACGTTATAAATGGGCAGAAACCGATAACACGTTACCAATTAATAAAGTTTAGTTTTATGACCATCAATTCCAAATCCTAATTTTCCTAATGCATTGACAATCAATTCTTTCCAAACGCAATAATGCATGACAATCAATTATTTCCAAACGCAATCAATTAACTTAAGGTAACCAGACACAATTAATTCATTCATAACGCAATAAAAACTTTCCTAATTTTCCCAAAGTTTCTAATTAGACACGTTATAAACGGGCAGGAACCGATAACACGTTACCAATTAATAAAGTTTAGTTTCATGACCATCAATTCCAAATCCTAATTTTTCGTCCCACCACTTTTTTCGTTGGTTTTTTTTCGTCCCCTCCCCCACTCCACCGGTTTAGTTTCACGTCACCCTCTCACAAAACGAAAAAAATCTGAATGGATCAGAACTTTCCATGTTGTCGCAATTTATTTTGTAATGTATTTATGTAAAAGAATCAATCACAATCAATCTCTACAAATCAATTCTAAATTAATTAATATTACCTTAAATCGCTCAATCACATTAATTAATAAGAAATAAAATAACCGATTTTAAGAAAAATAATGTGTAAAGCATAACAAAAAATATATTATCTCTTATACTATCTAAGGTTCCCTTTCCTGACCGCGTCCTACCAGCCTTCGTCACACTTCCCCTTGGTTTTTCACGTCCCGGATTTTCTCACGTCCCGGATTTTCCGCCATGGGTTTATGGTAAAACTTTTAAAACCGGCCAAATAGCCAATCAATCAACGACAATCATGCACCGCCCATCCTGCGTTAAAAGCCCATCTACGTCCCTGCACTGGATGGTAACCGCCGCATCGTGCTTGTGCACATCGCCACCGGCACCTGGGTCGCGTCGCGGTCGCCGTCGCCGTCGCCATCCAACAGGTCACGTCCGCCTCACCTTATCTTCCAGGAGGCCTCCGTAAGCACCGCCGTCTTCTGCCGGATCGTGCCGTCTCCCGCCGACGCAGTCCATAATAGGACGACTCCACCCTGCCTCGCCCCATCTTCTAGCTTGCGCAATCAGTGCGTGCAAACGTACGCATATCAATCTTGCAAGGTACGCAGCAGCAGCATCACTAGGGATATCCTAAGCTAACTGGACTTTATCAGTGCATGCAAGCCTACGCAGATCCATATTCTCGAACTGCTGGACGCCCTTGTGCTGCTGCTGTGAGGCGAGGAGGAGAAGTGGCCAACGATGAGGCAGTGCAGGAGACGGTCGCAAAGGTCCAAGCTATTGACGCAGGATCCAGGCCGCTGGCGGAGGCCGCTGCGCCACGAGGACACAGAGAAACCGAGGCGGCTGAACGACGGCGACCACAACTGGTTTGCTCCAATGGTGTGTGGCGGCGAATCCAGTCGTGCTCTTCCTCGAGCTCCCCGTCGTCGTGCTACCAAGCGCGCCCACATCTTCCCCCGCCAAGTGAGCTTGTCCTCCCTAATCTCGTGTTTTTTTTGTGGGTGATCCGTGATCTCGTGTTCCTCTCCAACACGACCTCACATTGCATTATTTGGACATGTGAACTCAAATGCTAGAGCCAGCCGTCAGGTGCAGTGGGTAGATAATTTCAGATTTCAGACTTTTAGTTTCCACTAGCTCTATTCTGCTTCGACCTGCCATAATGGCAAATCCCTACATTTTTCCCAACATGAAATTCTAATCGAATTTGGCAAATCGCTTTCTGGAAAACCAGGTTGTTGCTAGCATTGTATAGTCCTAATTGCTTCGTTTTATCTATCTATTCAATCTATCCTGACTGAATTTCTGAACAACCGAGTTGCTAGAATGGGGTGTGGTGGATTTTGTCTCATGAAATTGTTTCACAATTGTTTGAGTGCTTTTGTTCTTTTTTTCTTAAGTTCTTTCTGGTGTAGGGACTCTGAAGTTATTCTTCTACAAAGTGGCGAGCTCTTTATCAGGCCAGGCTCCAGAAAAAGAGACAATTGGTATGTTTCTAATTCTAAAGTTTTCTCTAAGCAGCTGAACATAATCTGTACCACTCAGAATCCTGTGTACAAGTCCAGCCATGCAAGTGCAAGTACAAGTACGTCGGCTGCTGCGTACAAAGGGTGGGTTCAAGGCAAGTTGACCACATGAAGCCAGTATGACTACAAGGATCTGCAGTACTGACAAAACTTAGTCTGCACAAGGTGAAAATCAGTGTACCGATTCTCTTATGAGATGTTTTTCATTGGATTAGTCTGTGAGCTGAGAGTGTACCGATTCTCTTATGTGCTAATCTGAATTGCACGTGGCTGATTGGTTAATTGTTGTCCATGTGGTTTCCATGATTTTTGTTTGGATGCAAGGTAGACAAGGAATACGAACAAGAAATATACTGGGGCCAAGGAAACGTGTGCTACTAGGTCATATCAAGGGTGGTTTCAGAAATTATAGGCTATATATGTTTATGTGTGAGAGATTGGGAGATTAGTAAAAGAAATTAATAGTTGCTGTCGCTTTGTATAGATAGATTAATGTTTTTCTGCTTGGCATAATGCAGAGGAAGTACAAATCATAATGTATAACATATTCATCCTTTTTTGTCTAACAATAATAACAAAACATGAAAAAAAAATATGTCTCAGCAGACCAGTTATCAGTAAAACTACGTGCTTTGTGGTCTGCACCTCAATTGACTACATCACTTGTTGAAAAAGAAAGACAAGGCCGAATGCATATTATGAAGTAAGTACTATCTGTCACAGAAATTCGTTTGTGCTCCCGGGAGCGCGCGCTCCTGCACACGAAAAAATTATTTCAAAGTGTGAAAAAATTTCAAACAAAAAATTGGCGCATACATCTCGACATTATATATGTGCACGTCATGTTTCGGAGAAAACCGACATTTTTTGTAGCTTGTGTAAAAAAGACAAGGATGTCTTGTGAAAAACATTTTTTAACACCGCATTTTGTCTTTTTTACACGTGGCGCAAATGTTGTCGGTTTTTTGCGAAATGACTTTGTGAGCATGTACAATATCGAGATGTACACGTCAAGTTTTTTTTTTTTTGCAATTTTTTACATTTCAAAATATGTTTAATACACATTTTTAAAACCAGGAGCGCGCGCTCCCATGTGCCAAAACGTCAAATTCGTTGGTGCTCCCGGGAGCGTGCGCTCCTGCACGCGAAAAATATATTTCAAAGGGATTATCGGTGAAACCCTGACAATATTGTATGGTGTGCATGAGGATCCTAAAGATATTTATGTTCGACATGATGTGTATGAGGCCTAAATATATACTCCCAGGTGGGGGTACAAATATCTATGCTCCCGTTGCAGTGTACAGACATTGTCCTATTATCTAAAAAGCACGCAAGGTTACTTTTCTTGCCAATGACCGCGTCATGCCCTCCCTTCGGCGACCCACCCCCGCGATCGGTTCCGTCCCCCCTCGCCCCCAAGTCGATAGCCCCTCGTGAAAAAAGCCCTCGAAGAAAAATAGGATCCCTCCCGATCCAACTTTCTCTCGCTCACCAAGCCCTATCCCCGTCCCAATATGGCCGCTACCAGGATTGTCCACGTCGCCTCCTCTCCTCCATCTTGGAGGCCCGACACGATTCTACAAGAACAAGTTGTGTAGTAGACACCCTGTTATCTAAAAAGCACGTAATGCTCCAACATCCAAGGATGATCAACTCATGGTGAAAATATTTCTTCAGAGAGCCCTTTAGAGCAATGATCAATTGACTGGCAGAAGACAAATTGGTTTGTGATCAAGGGTGGGGCATAAATATTCCTAGCAAAGCTTTCCAAACGAAAACTCGGGTATTGTTCATGTGGCTATTCAAAGTGAAATTAATTGGCTTGATTTGATTCTTTTGGAAAACTAATTAGTCACACTTTTGACTCGAAGCGGACACAACATGAGTGTTGTAGTTCATCAACTATACCATGGCTCCCATAAGCGAGGTCTGCTAACAGTCCAATTACATGCTATTGTATTTGGGGTACACAAGATGACGAGAAGGCTCACTGACAACACAAGTGATTGAATGGCCGAGAGCCTTATTCATGGGCGTTGGTGGCAAATCTATCACATCATGTGAGTATATTGCATGCATAGTCCTGACATATACGCATGTTACTTTCGAACGGTTGAATTTTTAGATGCTATTATTCAACTAATGATGATGATGTAACATGTACAGTTCTCTAATTTGGCTTCACTTTCACTGAATTATTCCAAACTGTGCACTGACATTTGTTTATGAATCTCACAATCTGTGCACTGAAATTGGAACTTGAACATAGCACATCTCATGAGGAGAGGAAAAGATGACTCGCATGCTCTGTCGACAAGTAGTGGGTTAGCATTGTGGCAGATCATGGCTCTACAAGATGTATCTGCCCCTTCCCTTATACATCTTTGTTTTGACTAGGGGAGCCCGCGGGCAGGAGCGGAACCGGACGAAGCTCCGGTCAAAGATCGATGTGTAGTATGTAATAATATGGATTTGAGGTATCCGAATGTAGAATGCATTTTTTGAGGGGTGACCGGTCACTATGCACGGACACGTCCAGGCGCTTCCGCGGACGTTTGAGGGGTCGTATTTGCCAAGTCCGATTGTAGATGCTCTTAGTGGATCCAGAACATGTCGACGTTTGTTGGGTTGTGGTGTAGGTTGGGATTATGGACTTAAAATGCATGAGCCTTGGCACTTGTCGTCGTTGTGGACTAACGAATTGCTTATTGCCTCTAGGTATGAACATCTCTAGATCCTTCTCTTCTTTGGATCCTTTGATTTTTGTGCATATAGAAAAGAGAAGTCAAGAGAAAGCACTTCAAAAATAATGGGCCAAAAAACAAGATTGATTTTGTGGTACAAAAAGATTGGCTATGTTTCATTGAAAGATGTCATTTGATGTGCTTTATCCGTCCAAAGTTTTATGTTTGACATATAATATATATTGCTTGTGCAGGATGGTTATAAGTTGAGAAATAGTTTTTTATTACATTTGCTAAAGTACCGTGCAAATGAAGTTTAAGATAACAGACCTGACGTTGTAAGGTAACATCTTAATCACATCAAGTAGATCTTAGTTCGTAACATATAATTATTTGGATCATTGTTCTCTATTTATATATCATCGAGTTATGTTGCACGTGAAATGGATTACAATTATTTTTTAGTTGTTGCAGGCTATCTTTTCTCTACATACAATATATATATATATATATATATATATATATATATATATATATATATATATATATATATATACATTATATGCGCAATCAGATAAAATCTATACATGCAAAATTTGATATGCATTGTATTCATAGGTGCAATAAAAAATTAAGAGCCCGTGGCAACGCACGGGCATTCTACTAGTATTAGTAAAGAAGGGACATATAAGAGAAACTTATATTCTATTTCTTATAACTAGTGATTTAACATATTTTTAGCAATTTTTTTTGTTTATCCAGAAATAAGAGAAGAGCGTCTCACCGAGCCTCCTCAGAGCTCAGGCGATTCTGGCCGTCCGATGCGTTTGCTTGATGGGTTTTAGACCGTCGGATCGAGCCACTGGATGACCTCGGCCGTTGGATCTAGGAGTAGCACTATAGGAATGAATAGTTTCGCTTCCCACGCGCTTTCGCTCACTCCACTGTTTTGCCCACTTCCCGCTGACGAGTGGGGTCTGTCACTGGTGGGCCCAGAGTGTCATTTGCGGTGGTTGGTGCGTGTTCTGTCCGGCCCGTCGACGCTCTCCAGAGGCAAAATATATTGTGCCACCGCCAAAATACTCGTCTCCCGCTGAGGGCATTTTTGACTTTTCGCGTACCCGACGCCAGTTGGCTTTCCCTAGTTCGCAGCCTCATCCCCAATCAGGTGAGACGGCTAGAGTTTTCTCACCCTCCCCCACGTTTCTCTCTCTCCCTCGCATCTCTGGCGTAGCCGTCGCTCTCGCTCCCCTCCTCTCCGGCCCGAGTGGCCGCAGGAAGCTCGTGGGTCGGCACCCTCCTCCTCCATACCGGCCCGGGCAGGAGGATGAGCGCCTTCCCTCAGGACCGCCTCAACAAAGAAGGGCTGCCACCGTCGCTGTCGACGAGGACATCGTTGGTGAGCGCGATCGTAGCCATGGACGAGCTCGAGCCCGGGAGTGTGGGCGCGTGGTAGCCGCTCATTCCCCTGTTGCCGCCGCTCGTTCCCCTGCTGCCGCCGCCCCCATCTCCTCTCAACTTCCCATCGCCTAGCTCGAGCTGCAGAGGCGCGCCGCTATAGGAATGAACGAGAGGATCTGAGGTCAGCCCACCCCCTTGCCTTCTCTTTATTCTACAATGCAGCCTATGAGTGCCAGGAAGATGAGGAGGAGGTACAGAGGGAGATGGTTCCGTTTGTTTACCCGCCTATTGTTAGTTTGGGATCTCATTTGGTTGCAGGTTGATACATCTCCAACGTATCTATAATTTTTGATTGTTCCATGCTATTATATATTTTGCTTTGGATGTTTAATGGGCTTTATTATACACTTTTATATTATTTTTGTACTAACCTACTAACCCAAGGGCCAGTGCAAATTGCTATTTTTTTTGGCCTATTTTAGTGTTTCACAGAAAAGGAATATCAAACGGAATGAAACCTTCAGAAGAGTTATTTTTGGAACGATATCTTCACGAGAGACTTGGAGTACAAGTCAGAGAAGAAACGAGGTGCCCACGAGGGGGCAGGGCGCGCCCACGGGGGGTTGGCGCGACCCCCACCCTCGTGGGCCCCATGTTGCACCACCGACGTACTTTTTCCTCCTGTATATATCCATGTATCCTGAAAACATCGAGGACGACCAAGAAATCCTAATTCCACTGCCGTAACCTTCTGTTCCCGTGAGATTCCATATCGGGGCCTGTTCCGGAGCTCCGCCGGAGGGGCCATCGATCACGGAGGGCTTCTACATCAACACCATAGCCTCTCCGATGAGTTGTGAGTAGTTTACCATAGACCTTCGGGTCCATAGTTATTAGCTAGATGGCTTTTTCTCTCTCTTTGCATCTCAATACAAAGTTCTTCTCGATCTTCGAGGAGATCTATTCGATGTAATCTTTTTGCGGTGTGTTTGTCGAGATCCGATGAATTATGGGTTTATGATCAAGATTATATATGAACAATATTGGATTCTTTTATGAAATCTTTTATGTATGATTGTAATATCCTTGCAAGTCTCTTCGAATTATTGGTTTGGTTTGGCCTACTAGATCTATAGTTCTTGCAATGGGAGAAGTGCTTGGCTTTGGGTTCAATCTTGCGGTGTCCTTTCCCAGTGACAGCAGGGGCAGCAAGGCACGTATAGTATTGTTGCCATCGAGGATAAAAAGATGGGGTTTATATCATATTGCTTGAGTTTATCCCTCTATATCATGTCATCTTGCTTAAGGCATTACCCCATTCTTATGAACTTAATACTATAGATGCATGCTGGATAGCGGTCGATGTGTGGAGTAATAGTAGTAGATGCAGAATCGTTTCGGTCTACTTGTTACGGACGTGATGCCTATATACAATGATCATGCCTAGATATTCTCATAACTATGCGCTTTTCTATCAATTGCTCGATAGTAATTTGTTCACCCATCGTATAATTCTGCTATCATGAGAGAAGCCACTAGTGAAACCAATGGCCCCGGGGTCTATTCTCATCATATTAATCTTCCATCTATTTTACTTTGCGTTATTTACTTTCTGTTTCTATACCCAAAATACCAAAAATATTATCTTATCATATCTATCAGATCTCACTCTCGTAAGTGACCGTGAAGGGATTGACAACCCCTTATCACGTTGGCTGCGAGGTTCTTATTTGTTTGTGCAAGTGGAAGGGACTCGCACGTGGTCTCTTACTGGATTGATACCCTGGTTCTCAAAAACTGAGGGAAATACTTACGCTACTGTGCTGCATCACCCTTTCCTCTTCGAGGGAATACAACGCAAGCTCGAGAAGTAGCAAGAAGAATTTCTGGCGCCGTTGTCGGGGAGATCTACGCAAAAGTCATATACCAAGTACCTATCACAAACCATTATCCCTCGCACTGCATTATTTGCCTCCCGATTTCCTCTCCCCCACTTCACCCTTGCCGTTTTATTCGCCCTTCTTTTTCCGTGTGTTTTACCGTCTGCTTGCCTCTTGTTTGCTTGTGTTGCTATGTGCCCTCTATTAGCTTGCATCTTCGCTTGCTAAATTATGGATCCTCATCCACTTGCTAATCTTTTTAAGAGATCCAATTATGATGAACCAATTGCTAGTGAGCTGCATGCACTAGATTATCTTTATGAGGTTTTGCTTGAAATTCGTGAGTCCGAAAATTGTGATGAAGTGTTGAAAGAAGAAAATTATGAAGTGATTCACGATAGCTCTTTTAATGAAAAACATGATTGCAATGATACTATTGAACATTCTATTAATGTCAATTGTGTTAATGATATGCAAAACCCTAAGCTTGGGGATGTTAGTATTGCTATGTCCACTACTTGTTGTAATGATCATGATTGGGGTGATTCTTCTTATGACCTGGAAAAATTATTTAAGCCCCATGATGAATATGAGATTGATAATAATGTTTGCAATAATATTGAAAGTGGGTTTGAAAGAGTGTCAACTTTAGATCCCACATATTTGGAGTATGATCAATCTTATGATTTTTTTGAATAAAGTGGGTTTGGAGAGGTCATGACTTTAGTTAATGTTGATCCCACTATTTTGGAAGAGTGTCAACTTCGCATGCATGTGGTTCATGTTGAGAATATGTTTTGTGATAGCTATATTGTTGAATTTGCTTATGATCCTACATGTAATTATTACGAGGGAGGAAAATATGGTTGTAGGAATTTTCATGTTACTAAATTACCTCTCGTTATGTTGAGATTGCTATTGTTTCTTTCTTCTTCCTTGCATATGCTAGTTTTCACTTGTCTTAATAACATTTTTTCTTATAAAATGCCTATGATAGGAAGTATGTTAGACTTAGATTTGTTTTCCACATGTTTTATGATGCTCTTTTTGTGCTTCAATTCTTATCTTTTATGTGAGCATCATTGAATTCTCAAGCCTATCTTAATGGCTATAAAGAAAGAGCTTGTTGGGAGGCAACCCAATTTTATTTTCTTTATTTTTGCTTCTGTTTAGGAATAAATATTGCATCTAGCTTCTATTTAGATGTGGTTTTGTGTTTTAATTAGTGTTTGTGCCAAGTAGAACCTTTTGGAAGACTTGTGTGAATTTTATGTGATCATGCTGTAAAAAACAGAAACTTTAGCGCTCACGAGATTAGCTGTCATTTTTTACTGGAGAGTGCTTTTTAGTTGATTCTTTTTGCAGATGATTAATAGACAAATTCCTCATGTCCACCAATTTATTTCAATTTTTTAGAGTTAGAGAAATATTCAAAAGTTACAGATTACTACAGACTGTTTTTTTTGACAGATTTCGTTTTTCGGGTGTTGTTTGTTTATTTTGATGAATCTATGAGTAGTATCGGGGGGTATGAATCATGGAAAAGTTGAAATAAAGTAGGTTTAACACCAATATAAACAAAGAATGAGTTCATTACAGTACCTTTGAGTGGTGGCTTGTTTTCTTATACTAACGGAGCTCACGAGATTTTTGGCTAAGTTTTGTGTTGTGAAGTTTTCAAGTTTTGAGTACGGATTTGATGGACAATGGAACAAAGAGTGGTAATAGCCTAAGCTTGGGGATGCCCAAGGCACCCCAAGGTAAAATTCAAGGATAACCAAACGCCTAAGCTTGGGGATGCCCCGGGAAGGCATCCCCTCTTTCGTCTTCGTCTATCGGTAACTTTACACTTGAGACTATATTTTTATTCACCACATGATACATGTTTTGCTTGGAGCGTAATGTATGATTTGAGTCTTTGCTTTTAGTTTGCCACAATCATACTTGCTGGACACACCTTTTGAGAGAGATAAATATGATTTAGAATTTATTAGAATACTCTATGTGCTTCACATATATCTTTTGAGCTAGATAATTTTGCTCTAGTGCTTCACTTATATCTTTTAGAGCACGGTGGTGGTTTTATTTTGTAGAAATTATTGATCTCTCGTGCTTCACTTATATCTTTTTGAGAGTCTCTTAGAACATTATGGTAATGTGCTTTGGTTATAAAACTAGTCCTAATATGATAGGCATCCAAAATGAGTATAGTAAAAACTTTCATACAAGTGCATTGAATATTATGAGAAGTTTGATACTTGATGATTGTTTTGAGATATGAGGATGGTGATATTAGAGTCGTGCTAGTGGAGTAATTGTGAATTTCTGAAACACTTGTGTTAAAGTTTGTGATTCCCGTAGCATGCACGTATGGTGAACCGTTATGTGATGAAGTTGAAGCATGATTTATTTATTGAGTATCATCCTTTGTGTGGAGGTCGGGATCGCGCGATGGTTAACTCTTACCAACCCTTCCCCTAGGAGCATGCGTTGAATACTTTGTTTTTATAACTCGTAGATTTTTGCAATAAGTATATGAGTTCTTTATGACTAATGTTGAGTCCATGGATTATACGCACTCTCACCCTTCCACCATTGCTAGCCTCTCTTGTACCGCGTAACTTTCGCCGGAACCATACACCCACCATATACCTTCCTCAAAACAGCCACCATACCTACCTATCATGGCATCTCCATAGCCATTCCGAGATATATTGCCATGCAACTTTCCACCGTTCTGTTCATATGGCACGCTTCATCATTATCATTCACATAGAGTCATATTTTGTTCTAGCTTCAAGTTGTAAGTAAATAAAAGTGTGATGATCTTCATTATTAGAGCATTGTCTCGTGTGAGGAAAAAAAAGAGAAAGGCCAAAAAAAAGAGATGGCCCAAAAAAGAGAGGGGGGCTAAAAAATCCCCTCCAAAAAAAGGGAGAGAAGAGACAATGCTACTATCCTTTTCCACACTTGTGCTTCATAATAGCACCATAATCTTCATGATAGAGAGTCTCTTGTTTTGTCACTTTCATATACTAGTGGGAATTTTCATTATAGAACTTGGCTTGTATATTCCAACGATGGGCTTCCTCAAATGCCTTAGGTCTTCATGAGCAAGCAAGTTGGATGCACACCCACTTAGTTTCTTTTGTTGAGCTTTCATACACTTATAGCTCTAGTGCATCCGTTGCATGGCAATCCCTACTCACTCACATTGATATCTATTGATGGGCATCTCCATAGCCCATCGATACGCCTAGCTGATGTGAGACTATCTTCTTCTTTTTTCTTCTCCACAACCACCACTCTATTCCACATAGTGCTATATCCATGGCTCACGCTCATGTATTGCGTGAAAGTTGAAAGGTTTGAAAGAATTGAAGTGTGAAACAATTGCTTGGCTGAAACCAGGGTTGTGCATGATTTAAATATTTTGTGTGATGAAGATAGAGCATAGCCAGACTATATGATTTTGTAGGGATACTTTCTTTGGCCATGTTATTTTGAGAAGACACGATCGCTTTGCTAGTATGCTTAAAGTATTATTATTTTTATGTCAATATAGAATTTTTTCTTGAATGTTTCGGATCTGAACATTCATGCCCCAATAAAGAAAATTACATTGAGAATTATGTTGGTTAGCATTCCACATCAAAAATTCTGTTTTTATCATTTACCTACTCGAGGACGAGCAGGAATTAAGCTTGGGGATGCTTGATACGTCTCCAGCGCATCTATAATTTTTTATTGTTCCATGCTATTATATATTCTGTTTTGGATGTTTAATGGGCTTTATTATACACTTTTATATTATTTTTGGGACTAACCTACTAACCCAGGGCCCAGTGCAAATTGCTGTTTTTTTTGCCTATTTCAGTGTTTCGCAGAAAAGGAATATCAAACGAGTCCAAACGGAATGAAACCTTCGGGAGAGTTATTTTTGGAACGGTATCTTCACGAGAGACTTGGAGTACAAGTCAGAGAAGAAACGAGGTGCCCACGAGGAGGCAGGGCGCGCCCAGGGGGTAGGCACGCCCCCACCTTCGTGGGCCCCACGTTGCTCCACCGACGTACTTTTTCCTCCTATATATATATCCACGTACCCTGGAAACATTGAGGACGACCAAGAAACCCTAATTCCACCGCCGTAACCTTCTGTTCCCCCGAGATCCCATCTTGGGGCATGTTCCGGAGCTCCGCCGGAGGGGGCATCGATCACGGAAGGCTTCTACATCAACACCATAGCCTCTCCGATGAGTTGTGAGTAGTTTACCATAGACCTTCAGATCCATAGTTATTAGCTAGATTGCTTCTTCTCTCTCTTTGGATCTCAATACAAAGTTCTTCTCGATCTTCGAGGAGACCTATTAGATGTAATCTTTTACCGAAAAAGGCTTTCGCCCCGCTTTATATTATAAAGCCAACCGCACAACAAGCATCGAACAAGGTCCAACATACAAACACGCACACACACACGGAGGTCCACAGGGACAAAAGTACAAGAAAGGGTCAATGCTGAGGGCACAGCACAACAAGCCCTAACACCAAAACACATACGCCACAAACCACAAAGCCGCCAGGCGGTCTAGTCAGGCTCAGGTCGAGGAGGCGGCAGCGGGGGAGCCACGCGGAGCGCCATCGAGCGGAGATCGGAGAGGAGGGCGGTGATGACGTCCCGGTCTGGGGACAGCTAAGCGGCCACCAAAGCTGCAGGTAACCACACAATTTGAAGATTGCGTCAGTCGCACGACGGAGGGGCATCTTCTAAATAACAAGCTTATTTTGAATGTTCCAAAGCGTCCAGGCGAGAACCCCAACGCACAGCCATCTAATATGGCGGTAGCGAGCAGGGCAGGCGTTAAGCTCGGCAAGCAGGTCGTGGAAGTTGGTATTACACCACTGTCCGCCAACCGTTTCACGGAAGCAGGCCCAAAGGAACTGGGTAGAGTGGCACGAGAAAAATATGTGGTTAGCATTGATACGTCCATTTTGCATCATGCTTATAAGTTGATATTTATTGCATTATGGGTTGTTCATACATGTTTTGTCACAATACTTATGCCTTTTCTCTCTTATTTTGCAAGGTTTACAAGAAGAGGGAGAATGCCGGCAGCTGGAATTCTGGGCTGGAAAAGGAGCAAACTCTAGAAACCTATTTTGCATTACTCCAAAAGCCCTGAAACTCCACAGAACATCGTTTCGGAAAATATAAAAAATATCTGGCGAAAGAAACCCATGGGAGGGGCCACCGGCTGTCCTCGAGGGTGGGGGGCGCGCCCCCCTTCCCAGGGCGCGCCCCTGCCTCGTGGGCCAGCTGGCAGGCCCCCGGTGCCCATCTTCTCCTATATGAAGTGTTTTGACCTGGAAAAAATCATAAGGAGGCTTTCAAGACCAGACGCCGCCGTCTCGAGGCGGAAACCAATCTAGGGCTCGAGCAGAGCTGTTCTGCCGGGGATACTTCCCTCCGGGAGGGGGAACTCCTCACCGCCGTCATCACCAACAACTCTCCCATCTTGGGGAGGGCTATCTTCATCAACATCTTCACCAGCACCATCTCCTCTCAAACCCTAGTTCATCTCTTGTATCCAATCTTTATACCCAAACCTCAGATTGGTACCTGTGGGTTGCTAGTAGTGTTGATTACTCCTAGTAGTTGATGCTAGTTGGTTTATTTGGTGGAAGATCATATGTTCAGATCCATTATGCATATTAATACCCCTCTAATCATGAACAATATTATGTCTTGTGAGTAGTTACTTTTGTTCCTGAAGACATGGGAGAAGTCTTGCTATTAGTAGTCATGTGAATTTGGTCTTCGTTCGATATTTTGATGAGATGTATGTTGTCTCTCCTCTAGTGGTGTCATGTGAACATCGACTACATGACACTTCACCATTATTTGGGCCTAGAGGAAGGCATTGGGAAGTAATAAGTAGATGATGGGTTGCTAGAGTGACAGAAGCTTAAACCCTAGTTTATGCGTTGCTTCGTAAGGGGCTGATTTGGATCCATATGTTTCAGGCTATGGTTAGGATTACCTTAATACTTCTTTTGTAGTTGCGGATGCTTGCATTAGAGGTTAATCATTAGTGGGAGGCTTGTCCAAGTAAGGGCAGCACCCAAGCACCGGTCCACCCACATACCAAATTATCAAAGTACCGAACGCGAATCAGACGATCGTGATGAAAACTAGCTTGACGATAATTCTCATGTGTCCTCGGGAGAGCTTTACTTTATATAAGAGTTTGTCCAGGATTGTCCTTTGCTACAAAAAGGATTGGGCCACCTTGCTGCACCTTATCTACTTTTACCTTTTGTCACTTGCTACCAATCACATTATCACAAAACTATCTGTTACCTATAATTTCAGTGTTTGCAGAAAATACCTTACTGAAAACTGCCTATCATTTCCTTCTGCTCCTCGTTGGGTTCGACACTCTTACTTATCGAAAGGACTACGATAGATCCCCTACACTTGTGGGTCATCAAGACTCTTTTCTGGCGCCGTTGCCGGGGAGTGAAGCGCCTTTGGTAAGGAAAAATTTATATAGTGTGCTGAAATTTATTGTCACTTGTTACTATGGCTCAAAATCCTTTGAGGGGCTTGTTCGGGGTATCTTCACCCCAAACAGAAGAGCAAAGAGTTTCTCCTCAACCTACTGCACCTATTGAAAACGTTTGCTTTGAAATTTCTTCGGGTATGATAGAGAAGCTTATTGAAAACCCTTTTATAGGAGACGTGACACTGCATCCCGGCTTACACCTAATCTATGTGGATGAAGTTTGTGGATTGTTTAAGCTTGCAGGTATGCCCGAGGATGTTATCAAGAAGAAGGTCTTCCCTTTATCTTTGAAGGGAGATGCATTGACATGGTTTAGGCTATGCGATGATATGGGATCTTGGAACTATAATCGTCTGAAGTTGGAATTTCATCAGAAGTTCTACCCTATGCACCAGGTTCATCGTGAACGTAATTATATTTATAATTTTTGGCCTCGCGAAGGAGAAATCATTGCTCAAGCTTGGGGGGGGGCTTAAGTCAATGTTATATTCATGCCCCAATCATGAGCTTTCAAGAAAAATGATCATCCAAATTTTTTATGCTCGGCTTTCTCTCAATAATCGCACCATGCTCGATAATTCTTGTTCTGGCTCTTTTATGATGAAGACTGTTGAATTCAAATGGGATTTATTGGAAAGAATTAAACGCAACTCTGAAGATTGGGATCTCGACGAAGGTAAGGAGTCAGGTATGACCCCTAAGTTTGATTGTGTTAATGCTTTTATGGATACCGATGTTTTCTGTGAGTTTAGCACTAAACATGGACTTGACTCTGAGATAGTAGCTTCTTTCTGTGAATCTTTTGCTAGTCATGTTGATCTCCCCAAGGAGAAGTGGTTTAAATACCAACCCCCTATTGAAGTAAAAGTAGTTGAACCTATTAAAGTTGAAGAAAAGACTATTACTTATAATGTTGATCCCGTTATACCTACCACTTATATTGAGAAACCACCTTTCCCTGTTAGGATAAAGGATCATGCTCAAGCTCCAACTGTAGTTCGTAAGAGAAATACTAGGACACCTACACCTTCTGAGCAAATTAAAGTTGAACCTAGTGCTGCTATGGTTAAGGATCTCTTGGTAGAAGATTTAGATGGACATGTTATTTACCTCCAAGAAGAGTCTGCTAGAATAGCCAAACCCAATGCTAGGAATAAACATAAACCTGTTGTAGGCTTGCCTGTTATCTCTGTTAAGATAGGAGATCATTGCTATCATGGTTTATGTGACGTAGGTGCTAGTGCGAGTATCATCCCTCTTGATTTATATAACGAAATTATGCATGATATTGCACCTGTTGAGTTAGAAGGGATTGATGTTACTATTAAGCTTGCTAATAGGGATACTATTTCACCAGTTAGGATTGTTAGAGATATTGAAGTCTTGTGTGGGAAGGTTAAATACCCTGCTGATTTTCTTGTTCTTAGTTCCGCACAAGATGCATTCTGCCCCAATATATTTGATAGACCCTTCTTGAATACCGTTAATGCCAAGATAGACTGCGTGAAAGATATTGTCACTGTCGGATTAGGGGATATGTCTCATGATTTTAACTTTGCTAAATTCTGTAGACAACCCCTTGAAAAGGCACCACCCAGTAAGGATGAACTTATTGGTCTCGCTTCTATTGCCGTGCCACCTAACGATCCTTTAGAACAATACTTGCTCGATCATGAAAATGATATGCATATGAATGAGAGAAGGGAAATAGATGAAATATGCTTTAAACAGGGACCCGTATTGAAAAACAACTTGCCTGTTGAAATCCTAGGGGATCCTCCTCCACCCAAGGGTGATCCCGTGCTTGAACTTAAACCTTTGCCTGATAATCTTAAGTATGTTTATCTTGATGAAAAGAAGATATATCATGTTATTATTAGTGATAACCTTTCAGAGCAGGAAGAAGAAAAACTATTGAAAACTCTAAAGAAGCACCGAGCTGCTATTGGATATACTCTGCATGATCTTAAGGGCATTAGCCCCACTATATGCCAACACAAGATAAAATTGGAAGGAAATGCTAAACCAGTTATTGATCATCAGTGACGGTTAAATCCTAAGACGAAAGAAGTGGTAAGGAAAGAAATACTAAAGCTTCTAGAGGCAGGTATTATCTATCCAGTTGCTGATAGCCAGTGGGTAAGTCATGTCCATTGTGTTCCTAAGAAAGGAGGTATGACTGTCGTCCCTAATGATAAACATGAATTGATTCCGCAAAGGATAGTTACAGGTTATAGAATGGTAATTGATTTCCGTAAGTTAAATAAAGCTACTAAGAAAGATCATTACCCCTTGCAATTTATTGATCAAATGCTAGAAAAGGTTATCCAAACATACTCATTTCTGCTTTCTAGATGGTTATTCTGGTTTCTCTCAAATACCTGTGTAAAAAGGGGATCAAGAAAAGACCACTTTTACTTGTCCTTTCGGTACCTTTGCTTATAGACGTATGCCTTTTGGTTTATGTAATGCCCCTGCTACCTTTCAAATATGCATGATGGCTATATTATCTGATTTTTGTGAAAAGATTGTTGAGGTTTTCATGGATGACTTCTCCATTTACGGAACTTCTTTTGATGATTGCTTAAGAAACCTTGATCGAGTTTTGCAGAGATGTGAAGATACTAATCTGGTCTTGAATTGGGAGAAGTGCCACTTTATGGTTAATGAAGGCATTGTCTTGGGACATAAAATTTCTGAAAGTGGTATTGAAGTTGACAAAGCTAAAGTTGATGCTACGGAAAAGATGCCATGCCCTAAGGATATCAAAGGTATACGAAGTTTCCTTGGTCATGCCGGGTTCTATAGGAGGTTCATAAAGGACTTCTCCAAGATCTCCAGGCCTCTGACTAATATCTTACAAAAAGATATTCCTTTTGTCTTTGATGATGATTGTCTAGAAGCATTTGAAATACTTAAAAAAAGCATTGATCTCTGCACCTATTGTCCAACCTCCTGACTGGAATTTACCCTTTGAGATTATGTGTGATGCTAGTGATTATGGTGTAGGAGCTGTTTTAGGGCAAAGAGTTGATAAGAAATTGAATGTTATCCAGTATGCTAGTAAAACTCTAGACAGTGCCCAAAGAAATTATGCTACCACTGAGAAAGAATTTTTAGCAGTTGTGTTTGCTTGTGATAAGTTTAGACCCTACATCGTTGATTCTAAAGTAACTATTCACACTGATCATGCTGCTATCAAATACCTTATGGAAAAGAAAGATGCTAAACCTAGACTTATTAGATGGGTTCTCTTGCTACAATAATTTGACTTGGATATTATTGATAGAAAGAGAGCTGAGAACCCTGTTGCAGATAACTTGTCTAGGTTAGAGAATATACTTGATGACCCACAACCTATTGATCATAGCTTTCCTGATGAACAATTAGCTATCATAAATACTTCTCGTACTGCTCCATGGTATGCTGATTATGCTAATTATATTGTTGCTAAGTTTATACCACCCAGCTTCACATATCAGCAAAAGAAAAAGTTCTTCTATGATTTGAGGCATTACTTTTGGGATGACCCACATCTTTATAAAGAAGGAGTAGATGATATTATTAGACGTTGTGTACCTGAGCATGAATAGGAACAGATCCTACGCAAGTGCCACTCCGAAGTTTGCGGAGGACACCATGCGGGAGATAGAACTGCACACAAGGTATTGCAATCCGGTTTTTATTGGCCTACTCTCTTCAAGGACGCCCGTAAGTTTGTCTTATCTTGTGATGAATGTCAAAGAATAGGTAATATTAGTAGACGTCAAGAAATGCCTATGAATTATTCACTTGTTATTGAACCATTTGATGTTTGGGGCTTTGATTATATGGGACCGTTTCCTGCCTCTAATGGTTACACACACATTTTAGTTACTGTTGATTACGTTACAAAGTGGGTAGGAGCTATTCCAACTAGTAGTGTTGATCATAACACTTCTATTAAGATGCTTAAAGAAGTTATATTCCCGAGGTTTGGAGTCCCTAGATATCTAATGACTGATGGTGGTTCACACTTTATTCATGGTGCTTTCCGTAAGATACTTGCAAAGTATGATGTTAACCATAGAATTGCATCACCCTATCACCCACAGACTAGTGGTCAAGTGGAGTTAAATAATAGGGAGTTGAAATTAATCTTGCAAAAGATAGCTAATAGGTCTAGGAAGAATTGGTCCAAGAAACTTGATGATGCATTATGGGCCTATAGAACTGCATACAAAAATCCTATGGGTATGTCTCCAGATAAGATGGTATATGGAAAAGCATGTCACTTACATCTTGAGCTAGAACATAAGGCATACCTTATTTACTTTTACCTTTTGTCACTTGCTACCAATCACCTTATCACAAAACTATCAGTTACCTATAATTTCAGTGCTTGCAGAAAATACCTTACTGAAAACTACCTGTCATTTCCTTCTGCTCCTCGTTGGGTTCGACACTCTTACTTATCGAAAGGACTACGATAGATCCCCTACACTTGTGGGTCATCAAGCATCCTCAATCGTGCCACAGATGGGGCACATCCATCACCCGGGCAATTACGCTTGAGGACCTCAACCCCAGAGGGGAGTGATACGTCCAAAACGTATCTATAATTTCTGCTTGCTCCATGCCTCTTTTGTGTGATATTGCTATGATATTTATGCACTTCCATACACTTTTGATCATATTTGGACTAACCTATTAACTCAGTGCACCACAGTGCCAGTTCCTGTTTTCTGCTGTTTTTCTATTTCAGGTTTCCCCCATATTAAAAGTGCCCTAAAAATTCCGGGAAAAATACAGGAAAAATCAGCGTATCGGGAGCTTCCAGAAAAACCAAGGCAGGGCCAGAGGGGAGCCTGGGGTGGCCCAGGCGGCCACCCGGCGCGGCCCCACCCCTGGCCGCGCCAGGGGGGCGCCTGGGGCCCCACCTCCGCCTCTGGTGACCCCCTTTTGCATATGAATTGCTCGCGTCCCGAAACCCTCGAGGACGGAACCCTTTTTTACGATCTCGCCTCTGTTCCGCCGCCGCCGTGCTTCCAAGATCGGGAGCACCAGGAGAACTCTTCCCGGCACCCTGCCGGAGGGGAGAACCACCACCGGGAGCTTCTCCACCACCATGGACGCTTCCCGGATGAGTTGTGAGTAGTCCCTCTTAGACCATGGGTCCATGACCAGTAGCTATGTGATGTTCTCCTCCCCTCTTTGTTCTTCATAGATTAGACCTCGTGAGCTGTCCTACATGATCGAGGCACATATGTAATCTTTATGCTGTTGCTCTGCTGAGTTTGCTGGGATTCGATGGATTATGAGATTATGTTCAGATTGTGTGTGAGTAATATATTTGATTCACTGATACGTCCAAAACGTATCTATAATTTCTGCTTGCTCCATGCCTTTTTGTGTGATATTGCTATGATATTTATACACTTCCATACACTTTTGATCATATTTGGACTAACCTACTAATGGTTGCAAAAGTGCACAATGTTCTTCTTTTACACTTTATTGTGTAGGAATTACTTGGAAATTGACAAAAACACAAAAGGAGTCGTAATGGAGTAGAACTCTGACTTTTCTGAAATCTGTCTGAGAACGTTTTTTAAAGATGGTCACGTTCCGGCCCGAAGACGGCGTCAAACGGTAAAAGTCTAGTTGCGAAAGTTGTGGATAATTTCGAGGCGATGCTTCTGGATATAAAATTCGTCCAAATCGGAGTCCGGACGGCAGAGTAAAGCCCGTTTTACTGAGGCCCAAAATCTGATGACGGGAATCCGAGAGTCTATATAAAGAGAGGAAACCTAGGTCACCAAGGGCCACGAATTTTCCTCCTCCCGAGCCGCCGTCTTGGAGGGGAGTACCAGCACCATTGCAGCACCATCCACAAGGAAGAAGGGGGGCCAAGGAGCCGCTGCCCCCTAGGGCCGCCGCCGCCCCGAGGGCCGCCGCCGCCGCCTCCGTGGCTGCCGCCGGCCGTCTCCTCCTCGCGGGGCTGCACCTCTCCATCAACACCATCATCAACCTCCTCCTCACCATGTCCATGCGTGAGTAGTCTCCTCCGGGGCTGAGGGCTCGTACGTATAGCTATGTGGTTATCTCTCTCTCTCATGATGTGATCTTCGTTTTGATCATATGCTATGTTAATCTAGGGTGATCCCATGATATTTCCCCTTCCTCTATGTATTGGATTGATGTACTCACTTGTCTTTATCTAGTATAATTCCCGAGACCAAGGTGACAGCGGTCTATTGGACATGGATTAGAAAAATATTTTCATGAGTGATTTCCTCTCTTGTGTGTTGATTGAAGATTGAGAGTCTCTTGGTGCTTGTCTTTGACTATCCTTTAGATATGTTGTGGTGATTGTGGGACTCTATTTGGATGGCCGTGGTGACATTGGGAAATTCTTAGATTGAGAACTACGAACTTTGAGGTGTGCTTTTGTAGCCCTACATAATTCTCGTCCTCTCTTGACCACGAAGGAATGACCTCCGGGTGCGTCTCCATTGCATGTTTTATGGGAAATATCATGTGATTCGATTATGTTAATGTTATTGGGAGTTGCCACTAGTGAAAGTATGATCCCTAGGCCTTGTTTCCACCATTGCAATACCATTTGTGCTCACATTTACCGCTTTTTTGCTTGCTGCACTTTTTATTATAGATTTATATTACTTTGTTTTGCCATCCATATCACTTGTCATTTAACATCTCTTCGCCGAACTAGTGCACCTATACATCTGACAAGTGTATTAGGTGAGTTGAGGACACAAGAGACTTCTTGTATTTTAGTTGCAGGGTTGCTTGAGAGAGACCATCTTCAACATCTACTTCCCTAAGTTCGATAAACCTTAGGTCATCCACTTGACGGAAATTGCTGCTGTCCTACAAACCTCTGCGCTTGGAGGCCCAACATTGTCTACAAGAGTAGAAGCGTGTGTAGACATCAAGCTATTTCTGGCGCCGTTGCCGGGGAAGTGAGTGCTTGAAGGTATATCTTTAGATCTTGCAATTAAATCTTTTTGTTTCTTGTTTTTATTTCACTAGTTTTGCTTAATGGAAAACAACAAAAATATGAGAGAGCTTTATAAGCTCTACCTTGCTTTGGGACATGATGTGTTTGAAGAGAAAATTAAAAAACCTATGGAACTTTATTATTTGCATAACAATCATGATGGTGGTGATGTTATTAGTATGCTTTCTTTGAATATCAATATTGCTAATGACATGAAAAGCTCTAAGCTTGGGGATGACACGTTTGATGAACATGATATTTTTAGTCCCCCAACTTTTGAAGAGAAAATTTACTTTGATGATACTTTGCTCTCTATATATGATTACAATGATGAATATGATGTTTTCAATCCACCTACTATTGAGGATAAGATTTATTATGATTATGATATGCCTCCTAAATACAATGATTACCATGATGGTTATGATTGCTTTACTCTCACTATTCCTAATAAGAAATATTTTGCTTATATGAAGAGTAATGATACCTTTTTGCATGTGGATCATGGTAACAATGCTTTATGTGATGCTTATATTGTTGAGTTTATTCGTGATCCCACTGAAAATTATTATGAGAAGGGAACATATGCTTATAGATATTTCAATAATATTAAGTTCCCTCTCTTTATGTTGAAGGTTTTGAAGCTGCACTTGTTTTGTCTTCCTATGCTTATTGCTTTGTGCTTCAATGAATTATTCCATTGCAATATTCCTATGCATAGGAAGCATGTTAGGCTTAAATTTATTTGGTATTTGCTTCTTGATGCTCTCTTTTGTTCTTCAACTCTATTCCTACGAGAGCATCATTAAAGTCTTAAGCCTATCTTTATGGCTATAAAGAAAGAGCTCTAGGGAGACAACCCTTGTTATCTTTGCTTTCAGTTTTAGTGGTCTTGATGTTTGTTACTACTGTAGCAACATCATTGTATCTTTATTTTTCAGCTTGTGCCAAGTTTAGCCTCTGATTGCAAGAAAGTTCAAAAGTTGTGACGTGCTGTCCAGGAAACAGATTCTGTCCTTGGACAGAAAAAAATCGTATAAAATCAACAGATCATCTTTTTGGTCTGAATTTTTTCGACAGCGTGCTCTATACAATTGGCTTTCGGGCGTCTTTTCTGAGTTTTTCGATTTGAGTTGCAGAAGTGCCCCAAAAAAATCATTTACTACCTGCTGGTATGTTTTTCACAGATTCTGTCCTGTTTTGCCTTTTCTTCGTTTTGCAAACCTTGAGCTTGCTTTTTCTTTGCAAAAACCTTTTGGCAATCTTGAGAAACAGTAGACCTTCAAGAATATCCTTGTTTCCAGCAAGGAACAATTATTTTATTATGGGTACTAACCTCGCTAATCAGATTATGATAAGTTATGTATGAAGGGAGTTTTCAAGTGTGCGAGGAAAGATGATAAAAAGATTCAGGAGTGTCAAACGCTCAAGCTTGGGGATGCCCCCGTGCACCCCCAAGAAATATTCAAGAAGACTCAAGCGTCTAAGCTTGGGGATGCCCCCGTGCATCCTCTTCTCCATCAACAATTATCAGTTCGTCTTTCGTTCCATTATATTTTTATCACTTCATGTGTTATGTGCTATGCTTGGAGCGTCTTGCTTTTAGTTTCCTTTTTAGTTTTCTTTAGCTTTGCTTGCTGTTCATAACGAGTTGGAACTCAGCTTTCTTTGTGTGGAAGAGAAACACGCTCCACTTCAACCTAGAACATAACATAGAATTTTCATGTCTATCCTTGCTGTGTGTGTTCTTTGTCTTTCAATAGCTACTATCATGTTCAGCTCTTAGTTTTCACGCTTATCTTTTTAAAGAGCTTTTGTTTAGTTGGTCGCTGGAACTCTCTTTAGTTATCATGCTTATCTTGTTAAGAGAGTTGGCTTCTGTTGTACTGGTCGATATGTCTATGATAAAAATGCTATGTGCATAATGATGCTTAGTAGTTCATGTTTTCTTATGGTTAGTCTCAAATAGCTGGGGGATTCTTAATGTGTTATTGAAGTACCAACATGATTTGTTTGCCTATGATGTGGTATGGTTTAGTGGTATCTTCCTTCAAGAATTTATTTTGATTGACTTGGCGTATGCTCACACATATTTAAGACTGTAAAGAAAGTCTATCAAGCATTGATGATCTTTAATTTCTGAGTAGCGATATAACTTCCATGCCCGATTCAATTTTGCTTTGTCGCTCTGCATGATTATGACCGTCATTGCTCTTTTAGTTGGTCGCTCCCAGTCTTTTGCTAACCTTCGCCTGTACTAAGCGGACTGACTGCTTGTGCATCCAAAATCCTTTAAACCAGTTATGCCATATGAGTCCACCATACCTTCCTATACATGGTATTTACCTGTCATTTCTAATGAAGACTTTCATGTACCATCCCGAAATTATTCAAAAAAAGCATTTCTCTTTCGTGCCTCTGTTTTGGCTCATGAGGAAGTAGTAGTTAATTCATGATCTTTTTAAGTTGGACAAGCTTCACCCCGGGATTGCATGTCTAATGTGCAAACCCGTAATACGAGAAGGAACTGGCATAGAGTGCGTCCGGCTCATTAAAAATTATACAACAAACAAACCCTCCTTCACGCTTTGTTCATGAGAAATCAGAAAACTTTGGCAGTGATAAACAAAGGAGATTAAGAGGATGTGATCATCCTCGTGCGGGAGCCGTTCCTCGAAACTTGTCCAGCTCGAGAAGTAATCGAGTTATCTGCTAGCATTCGTTGATGAAATATGCATCTCTAAAAAAATAATTTTTACTTCTGTTTTTAAAACCAAGAGCTCTGGTACATGTTTAGTTTTTGTTTCCGACCACGGGTTTTCAACCTTGCCATCAAAAGCCACGGTTCGAGAGTCTCCACCTTCTTTCTTTAAAGCACCAACTATTGAGAGCATGATTGTCATTCTGAGTGTAATGTGCATTGTCCCAAAGTACCATTGTCTTTTGCATGATTTGATATCGTTTATTCTGAAATCATTGTATCTAGTCGTCACTTAAACTTTGGAGGTGCCCCTGCATTTATGTTTTGCTTCACTAAAGGGGGCAAGCGAGGTATCACTTTGTCATGTTTGCACACCATGCTCACTACAAATCTATTGAGTGTTTCAGTATCATATTGAAAAACTTTCAGTTCTTTGTGATATTCTCATGAGGAAACTTAATTACTACAGATTCATTATCTCAGTAAGCATTTGTCATGTGACTGTGAAAAGTTCTTATATGGTTAATAGCATGTCACCACAGAAATTATGCTTGTTATCATTTACCTACTCGAGGACGAGCAGGAATTAAACTTGGGGATGTTGATACGTCCAAAACGTATCTATAATTTCTGCTTGCTCCATGCCTTTTTTGTGTGATATTGCTATGATACTTATGCACTTCCATACACTTTTGATCATATTTGGACTAACCTACTAATGGTTGCAAAAGTGCACAATGTTCTTGTTTTACACTTTATTGTGTAGGAATTACTTGGAAATTGACAAAAACGCAAAAGGAGTCGTATTGGAGTAGGACTCTTACTTTCCTGAAATCTGTCTGAGAACGTTTTTTAAAGATGGTCACGTTCCGGCCCGAAGACGACGTCAAACGGAAAAAGTCTAGTTGCGAAAGTTGTGGGGAATTTCGAGGCGATGCTTCTGGATATAAAATTCGTCCAAATCGGAGTCCGGACGGCAGAGTAAAGCCCGTTTTACTGAGGCCCAAAATCTGATGACGGGAATCTGAGAGTCTATATAAAGAGAGGAAACCTAGGTCACCAAGGGCCACGAATTTTCCTCCTCCCGAGCCGCCGTCTTGGAGGGGAGGACCAGCACCATTGCAGCACCATCCACAAGGAAGAAGGGGGCCAAGGAGCCGCTGCCCCCTAGGGCCGCCGCCGCCCCGAGGGCCGCCGCCGCCCCGAGGGCCGCCGCCGCCAACTCCGTGGCTGCCGCCGGCCGTCTCCTCCTCGCGGGGCTGCACCTCTCCATCAACACCATCATCAACCTCCTCCTCACCTTGTCCATGCGTGAGTAGTCTCCTCCGGGGCTGAGGGCTCGTACGTGTAGCTATGTGGTTATCTCTCTCTCCCATGATGTGATCTTCGTTGTGATCATAGGCTATGTTAATCTAGGGTGATCCCATGATATTTCCCCTTCCTCTATGTATTGGATTGATGTACTCACTTGTCTTTATCTAGTATAATTCCCGAGACCAAGGTGACAGCGGTCTATTGGACATGGATTAGAAAAATATTTTCATGAGTGATTTCCTCTCTTGTGTGTTGATTGAAGATTGAGAGTCTCTTGGTGCTTGCCTTTGACTATCCTTTAGATATGTTGTGGTGATTGTGGGACTCTCTTTGGATGGCCGCGGTGACATTGGGAAATCCTTAGATTGAGAACTACGAACTTTGAGGTGTGCTTTTGTAGCCCTACATAATTCTCGTCCTCTCTTGACCACGAAGGAATGACCTCCGGGTGCGTCTCCATTGCATGTTTTATGGGAAATATCATGTGATTCGATTATGTTAATGTTGTTGGGAGTTGCCACTAGTGAAAGTATGATCCCTAGGCCTTGTTTCCACCATTGCAATACCATTTGTGCTCACGTTTACCGCTTGTTTGCTTGCTGCACTTTTTATTATAGATTTATATTACTTTGTTTTGCCATGCATATCACTTGCCAATTAACATCTTTTCGCCGAACTAGTGCACCTATACATCTGACAAGTGTATTAGGTGTGTTGGGGACACAAGAGACTTCTTGTATTTTAGTTGCAGGGTTGCTTGAGAGAGACCATCTTCAACATCTACTTCCCTGAATTCGATAAACCTTAGGTCATCCACTTGAGGAAAATTGCTGCTGTCCTACAAACCTCTGCGCTTGGAGGCCCAACATAGTCTACAAGAGTAGAAGCGTGTGTAGACATCATTCACCTCTTTTATATTTATGTTTTTGAGTAATTCTTGCATGTTCTCCGTTGCTGTTTATTGCTTTGGCCGAGTAGTAGGTAGTAACTCCAAGAGGGAACGTTATGCTTGATTGTGGGTTCATGCCCCTCGATGACTAGCTTGAGTGACAGAAACATGAGTCTAGGGGATGTGATGTTGCCACAAGGAGTAAAACAACGGTGCTTGTACTTGCGGGTGCAAGGATTGTTTACTTTACGCAAAGTTCTTTTAATGCAGTTGTCTGTTGCTTTGAGTTTACACTTTGGGTGGGACTCGCAACTTAATACCAGCGAGATGTTCTGGATAGATATCTCAAGGTGGATGATTAGTAGTAGATGCAGATGGATTTTGGTCTACTTGCCTTGGCGTACCGCCCATGCTTTTGAGCCTCTACCTTTCTTTACAACATAGTTAGCATTGGTTTGCGCATATAATCCTGTCAATTGCCCAGCTGTAATTTGTTTACCTCGCTTAGCTGTTTTATCGTCTTTTGGGAGAGAGACATCACTAGTGAACATCATGGGACCCCGGTCCATATTACCATCACTGATCACACCCGCTATTTACTTCCTGTTCTACTTCCTAGTTGCAGTCATACCTATCACTATTATCTCTTGCGTTTGATCCTTTGTAAACGACAAGGCCGGAGGGATTGACAACCTCTCTGTACTCGTTGGGAGCAAAGTTATTTGTATCTGTATGCAGGTCCTGTCAAGCAAAAGTTTCTGGCGCCATTGACACCTTCTTGTCGACCCTCGGAGTCTCACGGGATTTGATCCTTGGTATCTTTGCCAAGGGAAATTTGCCGCTACGCTACATCTAAAACCTTCCACTTGGGGTAACCAACGAGGGGAGAGAAGCCATCAAGCAAGTTTCTGGCGCCGTAGCCGGGGACTCCACTCTTCAAGATAGGGGAGTTGCACGCTATCTTTTATCTTTGCATTTTAGTCTTGTTAGTTTACCTTTCAGTTTTTGCTTTAGTGTCCTTTACCAAAAATCACAAAAAATTATTTGCTTTTCTATTAGTAGTCCTTTCTGTTTAGTCAAGCATGTTAGGATTTGGTGCTTTGAGGGAATCAGCAGTTCTAGATTTCCATCAAAGGGATGGAGAAAATATGAAGAAGGCATGGGACAGAATTTCTGATGCACATAGGAGAATTATGCCTTGGATACCTATAAAAATTGTGCTTAGAAATTTTTACCATGGTCTTTTTAAATGGTGTAAACACTCTCTTGATATTATAGCTGAAGGAGATTTCCTAGAGTGTGATGAAGCTAGAGCTCTTGAAATTATACATGGTCTATCTAGTTACTTTGTTTATGATCATAGTTTTGATACTGTCATAGATAGACTTGCTACTATTGAGAAGAGAATGGATGCTCTAAACTTGATGAAGGTAGAGAAACCCAAACCCAATAAGAGAGATATTTTGGGAATAGACAATGATTGGGAGCCTTTTGTTAGGATTGGCATCTCTAATCAAGACTTCCTTGCTTATTGTGATATTGGATCTATGGTTTCTACTATGCCAAAAATTGTTCATGATTCTTTAAAATTTAACATGGATAGATTATCATCCTATCATGAACATGCTAATGGAGATATTTCTGAGATCCAGGGAAGAATAAAAGACGTGCCAGTTACATTCCTTAAAGGGATTGCAATGGTTGATTTCTTCATCATGAAGCCAAACCAAGGAAATATAGTGCTTGGAAGGGACTTCCTCCGAGCCGTAAAAGGCTTCATCGATATAGGTAAGGGACATATCCGCCTACGCGGGAAGGCAAAAGGTACGTACCCCTTTCCTAGAAGGAACAAGGATGAACTTGTTGAGGAACCATTTGAAGCAATTTATAACTCCGATTATTATGATGATTTTTGATTCCTCTTTGCATTATGCCTAGCTTAAAGGCATAAAAGAAAGCGCATTATGCCTACCTATCAAGGCATTTCCATAGCCTTTCCGAGATACATTGCCATGCAGCATCCATCTTCTCATGACTTGATCTTCATGTCATACATGCTTTTTGCTTGATCGATGAGCCGCATGCTAGTTGGGCCTTGCCCTAATAATTGCTACATGACGCGCTAGTATCATTGCATATCCTGCTACACTAGCAGAGGCATACATTTGCATACATCATGATAGTTTCATTTTCTTTACGTTGAGTACTTTTGTAAAGTGTGAAAGATCTTCTATACCTCTTGTAATACATAGAGTGTTGCCCCTAAAGTGAGGAAAAGATCCCAAAGAGGACAAATCAAAAGATCCCAAAGAGGACAAAATCAAAAGATCCCAAAGAGGACAAATGAGAGATAAATAGAAAGAGCCATTGAGGCCACAAAAAAATAAAAAAAAAGAGAAAAAAGAGAAAAAGAAATAAAAAGAGAGAAGGGGGCACACTACTATTTCCTTTTGAGAGATCCACACTCGTACTCCATCTTATACCTTGTGCTCCATAGAGATTATCATTTATGCATATAGCTATGTGGGGACCTTTACACTATAGAACTTGGCTTGTATATTCCAATGATGAGCCTCCTCAAAAGAGCTCTAGGTCTTCTTGAGCAAGCAAGTTGGATGCACCCCCACTAGTTCCATTGGAGAGCTTACCTTAGCTCATATGTGCATCCGTTGCATGGCAATCCCTACTCCTCACATCATATCTATCATTTGGCTTTCTCTCGCCGATGATTGTCCTCATTGATGTGAGCCTTTCACACATTTTTTGTCTTCCCCCCTTCATCATTTTTCTCTTTTTGCCATCCTAAGTGTCGACTTTCTTGCTTACGCTCATCCATTGCATGAGTGCTCAAAATATCGAAAGGGAGTGGATCATTTTGACTTGTACCTGGCTGACGGTCTGGGGATGAGTCAAGATAAGATTCCAAAGAAGACCAAGTGTGAAACTTTAGTAGATTAAGTTCTCAACAATACAAAAACTATGTTTTACTCTCTCATATATCCCTATCCCCTTTCTTGCACGCAAACACCATTTGGAGACATTCGAGTCACGGACAGCGAGAGCTCTTGCACCTTTATGTTCTTATGTTGCTTGTTACAATGCTAATATAGACTCTTGCTTGTTATGACTTGAATTGGATTACATGCCTTTATTACTTTACTTAAAAGTTCTTATATGGTTGATAGCATGTCACCACAGAAATTATGCTTGTTATCATTTACCTACTCGAGGACGAGCAGGAGTTAAGCTTGGGGATGTTGATACGTCCAAAACGTATCTATAATTTCTGCTTGCTCCATGCCTCTTTTGTGTGATATTGCTATGATATTTATGCACTTCCATACACTTTTGATCATATTTGGACTAACCTATTAACTCAGTGCACCACAGTGCCAGTTCCTGTTTTCTGCTGTTTTTCTATTTCAGGTTTCCCCCATATTAAAAGTGCCCTAAAAATTCCGGGAAAAATACAGGAAAAATCAGCGTATCGGGAGCTTCCAGAAAAACCAAGGCAGGGCCAGAGGGGAGCCTAGGGTGGCCCATGCGGCCACCCGGCGCGGCCCCACCCCTGGCCGCGCCAGGGGGGCGCCTGGGGCCCCACCTCCGCCTCTGGTGACCCCCTTTTGCATATATATTGCTCGCGTCCCGAAACCCTCGAGGACGGAACCCTTTTTTACGATCTCGCCTCTGTTCCGCCGCCGTCGCGCTTCCAAGATCGGGAGCACCAGGAGAACTCTTCCCGGCACCCTGCCGGAGGGGAGAACCACCACCGGGAGCTTCTCCACCACCATGGACGCTTCCCGGATGAGTTGTGAGTAGTCCCTCTTGGACAATGGGTCCATGACCAGTAGCTATGTGATGTTCTCCTCCCCTCTTTGTTCTTCATGGATTAGACCTCGTGAGCTGCCCTACATGATCGAGGCACATATGTAATCTTTATGTTGTTGCTCTGCTGAGTTTGCTGGGATCCGATGGATTATGAGATTATGTTCAGATTGTGTGTGAGTAATATATTTGATTCACCTCTTTTATATTTATGTTCTTGAGTAATTCTTTCATGTTCTCCGTTGCTGTTTATTGCTTTGGCCGAGTAGTAGTTAGTAACTCCAAGAGGGAACGTTATGCTTGATTGTGGGTTCATGCCCCTCGATGACTAGCTTGAGTGACAGAAACATGAGTCTAGGGGATGTGCTGTTGCCACAAGGGGGAAAACAATGGTGCTTGTACTTGCAGGTGCAAGGATTGTTTACTTTACGCAAAGTTCTTTTAATGCAGTTGTCTGTTGCTTTGAGTTACGAGGGGCGAGAAGTCATCAGGGAGGCGTCCACGGATCCATTGCCATAGGAAGATCCTGATCTTCAGTGAGAGGGGGATGTCCCAGATTAGGCTAAATGGCTCCGGGGCCGTCGAGGGCGCAATGGCGCCATACAGGGACTTCATGGAGAAACGTCCAGAGGGCTCGAGGCGCCAGGACAGAACATCCCGGTCCTCCGCCACGTCCATCGGTAAAAGTGCGATGTCTTGGAGGAGGGGATCCCAGGCGGCCACCTCAAGGGGGCCAAAAGGGCGCCGAAAGGCGAGACACCTTAAGTCAATAAGGGCCATCTCGACAGAGACCCGAGGGTCAGCCGCAATGGCAAAAAGTTCTGGGAAACGCGCAGCCAGGGGGGCGTCCCCTAGCCAGCGGTCGAACCAAGGTCGAGGCTCCGAAGCCAACTGAGATGGATGTGTCGATGCGTAGTACGGGCAGAAGCTGGATCACGGACTGCTAGAACAGGGAACCACCCATACGTTGGCAAAATGCAAGAGGTTGGCCACGGAGGTACTTATTACGGATGATGGTGAGCCAGAGGCCTCCCTCCCCGTTGGCAATACGCCACAGCCATCGGGTCAGGAGGGCAATGTTCATGCATCGGTAAGACATGATCCCAAGCCCCCCTGGTCTTTGGGCTTGCAGATGTCGGGCCAGCTCACCATATGGTACTTCTGCTTGTCGCCCTCGCCAGCCCAGAAGAACCTCGAGTGGTATTTGGCCACCTCCTGGTGGAGGGTCTCATGCAAGCTGTAGAAGCTCATGAGAAACCAGAGAAGGCTAGCAAGCGAGGAGTTGATTAGGATCACCCTAGCCGCTTTCGACAGCCAGCGTCTCCTCCAGGATTCAACCCTGTGCTGCATCCTAGTCACCGTCGGGCGGAGATCCGCGACGGTGAGTCTGGAGTCACTAATGGGCACCCCCAAGTAGGTAGTGGGGAAGGTGCCCAGGCGGCAGTTAAGCCGGTCCGCAATGGACAAAGCTTCGTCCGGGGGGTAGCCGAGGACCATCACTTCGCTCTTGTTGAAGTTGATGGTGAGTCCCGACATCTGTTGGAAACACATGAGGAGGAACTTTAGGTTGGTGATGTCGGACGCGGAGCCCTCCACCATGACAATGGTGTCGTCCGCATATTAGAGGAGGGAGACCCCTCCTCCGTCCACAAGGTGGGGGACGACGCCTCGGATATGGCCGCAGGCTTTGGCCTTATCCAGGATGACCGCAAGGGCATCGACAACCATGTTAAAGAGGAACGGGGAGAACGGGTCACCCTAGCGAACCCCACATAAGGTCGGGAAGTAGGGCCCGATCTTGCCGTTAATGTTGACCGCCGTCCGGCCACAGGTGACGGGTTGCATGACCCGTGTCACCCAGCAGTCGTCGAAGCCTTTCCGAAGCAATACTTCCCAAAGGAAGGGCCAGTGGACCGTGTCGTAGGCCTTATGAAAGTCGAGCTTAAGGAACACTGCGCGGTGGTGCTTGGATCGAACTTCGTGGAGGACTTCGTGAAAGACCAACACCCCATCCAGAATAAATCGGCCTTGGATGAAGGCAGATTGGTTGGGGTGGGTGACAGAGTCTGCAAAAAGGGTCACCCTATTGCGTACCCTTTGGCCAGGATCCTGAAGATCACGTTAATCACGGTGATCGGGCGGAACTGGCGGATGTCTGAGGCCCTAGGAACCTTTGGGATGAGGGTAATGATCCCATAGTTCAGGCGCCCAAGATCCATGGTCCCAGAGAAGAACTCGTCGAAGAGGGCCATGACCTCCGGTTTCATGGTTTGCCAGAATGTTTTAAAGAACAATACTGGCAATCCATCCGGGCCCGGAGCCGAGGAGGGGTTCATTCCTTTGATCACCGCAAGGACCTCCTCCTCCGAGAAAGGCGCCACTAAAGCGGTATTGGCCTCGGCGGAAACAAACTGGGAACCCAACCAGGTATCGGGGGCCAGCGTAGCCCCACCCCGAGGGGTGGGGGTGAAAAGGGCTTTATAGAAGCCATCAACGTGGGCGCGGATGTCCGAGGGTCGAACAAGCCGAGTATCACCCGCCCACAGGGAGTGAATGGAGTTGCGACGACGCCGGCCGTTGGCAATCGCCTGGAAGTAGGCCGTGTTGGCGTCGCCCTAGAGCACCCACCGTTGGGTGCCGCGCAACCGCTAGTAGGCCTCCTCGTCGGCGTAAATGACCGAAAGCTGGTCCTCGAGATCATATCTTAACATCCACTCATCCGGGGAGATCCCGGACGAGTCAGCACGGGCGTCCAGGGCCTGGATGGCGCTCAAGAGGGCCTTCTTGCGGTCACGGATATCACGGCTGTGATTCGCGCCCCAGCCCTTCATAAATTGGCGGGCTAGCTTGGCGCAAAACTGCCAGGAGTCGACCGCGGACATGGCGCGGTGGGGGGAGTCGCGCGCGGCGGTCCACTTAGCCGTAACAGCCTCGCGGAACCCGGCTTGGTTGAGCCAGAAGAGCTTGAACCGAAACCGGGGGGAATGGGGGG
>LR738712.1:173725487-173810339 GCA_902687465.1 Secale cereale
AGGGAGCGGCGGGGGTGGCGGAGGCCACGACGGAGGGGGACACCGGCGGCGAGGAAGGCTCGGCGGGCGAGACGACCAGCGGGGCGGCGGAGGCGCCCAAGTCGCCAGAGCCCGTCATCCAGCGAAGAAACTCGGAGGGAGTATTTTTCCTGTTGCCAGTGTTGATGTAATCTTTTTGCGGTGTGTTTGTCGAGATCCGATGAATTGTGGATTTATGATCAATATTATCTATGAACAATATTGGATTATTTTATGAAATCTTTTAAGTATGATTATAATATCCTTGCAAGTCTCTTCGAATTATTGGTTTGGTGTGGCCTACTAGATCTATAGTTCTTGCAATGGGAGAAGTGCTTGGCTTTGGGTTCAATCTTGCAGTGTCCTTTCCCAGTGACAATAGGTGCAGCAAGGCACGTATAGTATTGTTGCCATCGAGGATAAAAAGATGGGGTTTATATTATATTTCTTGAGTTTATCCCTCTACATCATGTCATCTTGCTTAAGGCGTTACTCTGTTCTTATGAACTTAATACTCTAGATGCATGTTGGATAGCGGTCGATGTGTGGAGTAATAGTAGTAGATGCAGAATCGTTTCGGTCTACTTGGTACGGACGTGATGCCTATACACAATGATCATGCCTAGATATTCTCATAACTATGCGCTTTTCTATCAATTGCTCGACAGTAATTTGTTCACCCACCGTATAATTCTGCTATCATGAGAGAAGCCACTAGTGAAACCTATGGCCCCCGGGTCTATTCTCATCATATTAATTTTCCATCTATTTTACTTTGCATTATTTACTTTCTGTTTATATACCAAAAATATCAAAAATATTATCTTATCATATCTATCAGATCTCACTCTCGTAAGTGACCGTGAAGGGATTGACAACCCCTTATCGCGTTGGCTGCGAGGTTCTCATTTGTTTGTGCAGGTGCGAGGGACTCGCGTGTGGTCTCCTACTGGATTGATACCTTGCTTCTCAAAAACTGAGGGAAATACTTACGCTACTGTGCTGCATCACCTTTTCCTCTTTGAGGGAATACAACGCAAGCTCGAGAAGTAGCACAGGTCCCCTATGTCTGTTGACTGTTCGAGTTATGGGCTGACCACATTAGTTATTTGTAATTCTGTTTGATGGATAGGAGGTGGATATTTAGGTGAGGAAGCTCTACTTCATCAACAGGGCTGACCCATAAGCGTGGAGGATGCTGGACGGAGTGCTTGAGGAGTTTGCAATATCTGAATCAGTATGTCCGTCTGCACAGTCTGCGTATTTGCTTGCCTCCTCTTTGAATGCATAAATGAGGAGGACACAGATTGTTGCTCCAATGTCCGATGATGATATCTGGGTTCAGCTAACGAGATCTTATTGTTTTGCAGAATGGAGTGCCACTTGTCCATGTTGCTCAGGAAACACGCTTGGACTATCGAGTTATTGATGTCCGAAGACTGACAAATCAAGCCATTTTCCGTATACAGCATCAAGTTGAAAATGATGGTATCTGTTCTTGCCTTTAGGACTGCTGCTACAAGTGTTGTGTTGATGAATTGAGTTTCCACAACTAAACATATCATGTTATGTAATTTTTTGTGTAGCTCAGCTAAGATATTCTACTCCGACAATGAATTAAACATATCTAATATGGTGAATGCTTTGAGTCGTTGAGCCAAAGCATGTCATTCGCTGGGCTGCTGCATTGGGATTTCCGTGATCATTTTGGGTGATTGTTTAGGTGGAGTGTGCCTGAGCAGCCATCGTAGCGGCACTTAGTGGTGGATTGTCGTCACTTATTGTATCGTAATGACGTGGACGAGCAACTTCTATAGTATATGATATACATGCTTGTGCGTATTCTAGAAAAATAAGATATTTCAGTCTCAACCTATATTCATTTTGTACTAGAAAAAAAAAGCATACGTGCTGGACTTTTAAGTTGCTTCCTGATACAAATTGATTCAGTGATCTTAATGTGATGCCTGCAGTGCATGCCATATGTCGGGGGAAACTGTCCGCCGCGAACACCTATGGGACCGGAGCCCCTTGTCTGTGCGGTACGAGGGCGGAGGGAGCACGAAGAGCAGATCGTAGCGGACACGCGGGCAGTTTTACCCAGGTTCGGGCCGCGGTAGACGCGTAAAACCCTACTCCTGCTTGGTTGTGTATTAACTTGGAGAGCTCGGGAGCTTGAAGAAGCAGCTACACCGAACGTGTGAGTGATCTAGGTTCCGAACCCCCTCCACGTTGTGCATGGGCCTCCTTTTATAGTGCAAGGGGTCACCGACAGGTGTCAACGTAGGAGAAAGGGGTAAAAACGTAAAAGAGGTGGTAGTTGTAACAGTGCGGGAACAGTGGAGCTACAGTGCGTGAACAGTGGTCTATACCTACTTTGACAGTGGGGGACAAGGGCATTTAATGCCCGTCGCCGTCGACCCCAAAAGCTCCCGCCCTTGCGTCTCCGTCTGCCACGGCGATGGATCCACCACCGTGGAGTGCCACCGTGTCCCCCAGGCTGCACAGCCATCCGCCACGCGTCCCTGGATAGGCCCTCAGGGCGACGCGTGGGCCGATGAGCTGGAGCGCGGGCACACAGCGCAACCTTCCCGGCAAGCACCTTGCCGGGGCCTTGATCTTGCCGGGCCCGGGAGCTTGCCGCTCCCCGGGCCCTCGCCGGGGCGCATCTTCTATGACATAATCCTTTTAGTCTTCCTGGCAAGCTCCTCTTGCCAGGGCCTTGCGTGAACGATGTAATCTTGAGCCTGGCACGGCCTTCCCGGCAAGCTCCTCTTGCCGGGGTCTCGGTCTTCTTTCTTGTATACTTTGTTTTTGAATGGCTTAATAAAGGGGCAGAAAGGTCTCCGGCGAGCACGCGGTATACCCCGCCGCGGGAAGCAGCAACTGCCCGTGCACAAGTTGGGGTACTGAGGTACCCCTACCTTAGTACACCGACAGGAGCCCCCGGGCCTGGGCCACACACGGTGCCCAGCGCTGTTGGGCCAGGCCCAAAACAGTGCACGGGCACACGCGGCCCACAGCGCGCCGAATCCACTTCCGTATCCGCCGCATCCCCCCGTAACGGCACGCGTCGATTGCGGCGTCGTGGGATGGGACGTGCCCACGATCTCTTAATGGAAAGGGCGAAACGCCCCCCACTCCCCCATAAAAGCAGAGGAAGCAGGCGCGGTTCCCCTCCTTGCGCTTTCATTGCTTCTCCTTCTTCCTCCAGAGATCCCTCTTGCGCTCCGCTTCCACACCTCCGCCGCCGCCGTCTGCATCTCCGGCGTCGCTGAGTTCTTCGTCCCTCTTCTTCCGCCGCGTCCGCCATGGCCCCGAAGACCGACAAGGCGAAGGCGGAGAAGGCCAAGAGGGAGAAGTCGGAGCAAGCGGCGAAACTCGCCGCGTATCGGAAGCAGCATCTCGTCTTCCCGCCGAGGCTCGGCGCGCGGGAGCTCTGGAACAAGTACTACTTGTTCTGGGCCAAGGAAACCAAGGCGCACCCCCGCACGCGAGCATATCCGGCCGTCGCCAAGGACAGCTACCCCGGCGGGTACTACTTCTTCGCAGCTTTCTTTCACTGCGGTCTTTGCCCTCCTTTCTCAAATTTCTTCTGCGATGTCATGCACACCTACGGCCTCCACCTCCTTGACTTCACCCCCAACGCCATCCTTACCATGGCGGTTTTCGCACACATGTGCGAAAACTTCATAGGGATACAGCCCAACGTAGCGTTGTTTAGGCACTTTTTCACTCCTAGAGCAGAGGCCGATGCCCCCCTCTCCGGAGGAATTTCTTGGGTTTTCCGTCTGAACAAGAAGGGGTCCTACTTGCCGGGGGAGCTCCGCGGCAAGTGGGAGGAGTGGCGTGCGGAGTGGTGCTGGATTGTTGAGGACGCGCCGCAGCCCTTCACCGCGCCGCGCACAACACCCATCGTGCGCGGCAGGGATTGGAGCGAGCTGGACTCGGACGACATCAAGCTCGACGTCGCCCTCGTCCGGATTCTTCGTCTTCGGACCGCCAAGCTGTCCGTTGCAGAGGTGGGCGCAGATTTTCTCCGCCGCCGCATCGCCCCTCTCCAAGACCGGAAAAGGCCGGCCTGGGAGTACGGCGGACCGGCGGATATAATGAGGCTGCGCCCCGGGCTCAACTTCAACTTCACGACGCTGGAGCTGAAGGGGATGGTCCGGGAACTCTTCAAGTATGACCCGACACACCCTGAGTGGTTCCGAGCTCCCCGGGGAGTGGTGCCGCTCTGCAACAGCACAGTCCGGGATCGTCTCCTCGCCATGATGCCCGCATGCGATTCGCATGGCGTGGACCGCACGTGGATCGCGCCCAAGCCCATCGACGTCCTCACCTTCTTCGACAACCTCGTGGAGGTGGCGAAGAACAAGGGCGACCTCAAGGAGCACACGCGGGACACCACCGAGCAGGAGCTTGCCTACATAGCTTCTCGGGCTGAAGAGGCCGCTGCGGCTGCAGCGTCAGGAGATTTTGGGTACATGCCTGACGAGGCGGAGGCTGCGGACGCGTCCAGCCAGGCGGAGGAGGCGGAGATCCGCAGACTGCTGCAGCTCCCTCCCGACGCGCTCGCCGGGGTCCCCTCTCTGAGGCACTCCGGGATCCACGGGATCGTGGCCGAGGCCGCGGCAATGGAGGGTGCCGCCGGAGGGAACAGAGGCGCCGCGAGGAGCGGAGGCGCCGGAGGGAGCGGAGGCGCCAAGGGAAAAGAGGCCGCAGCGCAGGGCGCTGGGCCCAGTGAGCCGGCCGGGGAAGAGGAGAAGGAGGAGGCCGAGGACTCCGGCGGATCTACGGAGCTCTACGCCGACGACCTCTCCTCGTCGGAGAGCTCCCCGCCCCCGGCAAGCCCAAGGCAGTCTCCACCGAAGCGTCTCCGCAAGACGGCGACGGGAGAGAGGGCGCAAGCGCCCCGGCAACAACCAGCTCGCCGGGCAGCTCCCCGGGGGAGCCAAGCTGCGCCGGGGGCGACCGGCGCACCAGTTACGGCGGAGGCGGCCCGCGCGCGGGCCACGACGGAGGCGTCCCGCAAGCAGGCGTCGAGCCGACAGGGGTCTTCTCGGAGCGGAGCAGCGGCTCCGCCCGCTCCCCGGGCTCCGGCTACCACAGGGGCTGGGTCTTCGCAGCCCCCAGCACCTGGGATCGCCAAGCGCCCAAGGGAATCTTCATCTTCCGCTCCTCGCGCCGACGCGCCCACGGTGGAGTACGACTTCTCCGCCCTGAGCGAGGACGACGAGGAGGATCAGGAGTAAGGATCCAGGATCTTACACCTTCTTGAGTTTTGTCTTGACTGTTGTTGATGCTGACTTTGTTTGTTGCTTTGATTTCAGGACCTTGGTTCAGCGCGTGGCGAAGAAAGCCAAGGCGCCTGTGGTCGAGGTGGCGGAAGGTTCGGCCACCGCGGCAACAGGGGATGTGCCGGAGCCAACCCTGCCGGACCCAGGTGCTGCTCCGAGGAGCAGCCCCCAGCGCAGCCCCCAGCGTAAGTCTGGGGTCCATCCTTCCGCTTGACGGGATGCGCTTAGGGATTTTGTCTTCTTTCATCATCTTGACGTTTCTTGTCTTGATTTGTGCAGAGGTGGAGCCACAGCGGGAAGAGCGCCCGGAGACCGTCATCGAGGAGCCGCAGGCCCCGCCGTCCCCGCCAAGGCCGAACTCTCCGACAAGGGAGAGCGCTCCGCCAAGGGCGGGTACTCCGCCAAGGCAGAGTACCCCACCAAGGGCGAGCAGCCCGGCGAGGGCGGCCACTCCGCCAAGGCAGAGCTCCCCGGCAAGGGAGCCCACCGCTGAGGACGTCCGCCAAAGTATGTCTTGTAGTCTGTCTTCTTGGCTTCGTCTCTTTTTGGATTTTTGCTTGAATCTTGAACTTCTTTTTCTTCTTTTTCTCTTTAGATCCTCCTCCTCCCGAACCGATGGAGATGGAGGTCATCAACATCGAGGACGAGGAGGGCGCGCAGGGCGGCGGCGGCGACGTCCCTATCACCGAGGACACGGCGAGGGCTGCCGAGCCGGCTGCGCAGGAGACCGCTCCGGCTGCGGACGCAGTGGCCGGGGAGGGGGACGGCGACCGCACCGCCGACCCGGAGGCGGCGGGAGCATCAAGTGCTGCGCCGGCCGCCGACCCCTCCGCCGGCAAGGAGCAGGGCTACTATCTTGAAGCCCCCAACGGCGTCTTCATCCAGATGCCGTGGGGTTCGTCGTCGCGAGTTCCCGCGGAGGGCGAGGCGTTTGACGGAGAAGTCCTCGCCTCCGCGGGGCTGAAGATCGTCGAGGCGCCCGGCGGGAGCGAAGGGCCCGAGGAGGAGAAGCTGCTCCACCAGCTCCTGGCCCTTTACCGGGCCAGGCAGGCGAAGCTTGCCTCCCGGGAAGCCCTTGCCGCCAAGGCCGCCGCGGAGATGGAGAAGCGCGCGGCGGAGCTCAGCGCCGCCAACCAGGCGGCCCTCCGCGAGGTGGCGGAGGAGCGTGAGCGGCTCGCCGGCGAGTACCAGGAATGGGTGTTGGAGAAGGCCGAGGCTGAGGAACAGCAGCGGCTCGCCGGGGTGGAGCTGTCCCGGCGAGAAGGAGAACTCGCCCAGCGGAAGGTCCAACTTGACTCCCATGAGGAGGACCTTGCCGCCCGCGAGGAGGCCCTTGGCGGGGAACTGAAGGAGGCGAAAGCCGCCGCGGTTGCCGCGGAGACCGCCAAGAAGGAGCTCGCCGCCAAGGTCATGCAGCTGGAGAAGGCGCTGAAGGTGAGCGCGGAGAAGGTTGCCGCGCTCATCACGGAGCGCGAGAAGGACGCCCACACCAGCTCAGAACTCCAGGTGCGTCTTTCTGAGAGGGGCGACGAGTTGAAGACCGCCAAGGACTCCATCGAGGACTTGGAGTTGAAGGTCGCCACACTGAAGGATTCACTCGACGCTGCCCGGGCCCGGGAGACCAAGCTGAAGGAGGAGCTCCGCAAGGAGCGGACCCTAGTGGACAGCGCCAACAAAGCGGCCGAGCTCTTCCGCAAAACTGTTGAGGTGTGGATCGAGGACTTAGTGTCTTGCGCGTCCAACATCGACCAGGAGCTGCTGGCGTTGAAGCTGGAGCACCTCATCTACTCCCCGGATCCGAACCTCCCACACAGCGCCAAGCTCAGCCTTTTCTTCAGGGGAATCGCGCCGGCCCTTGCTGATCTGCGGAATAAGATCCCCGCGCAACTGGCCGAGGAGACGCGCCTGCTCTGCGCGGGAACTCTGGAGCGCGTGCTGACGAAGATCGTGTACCGCAATCCGGGCATCAACCTCACCAACGTTCTTCGCAGCTTGCCGGCCGATGCGAACACGGAGGCCCTGAAGGAGCAGGTCGCCCACATCATCGCCAAGGTGGCTAAGATCTCCAGGAAGGAGGGCGACCGCGTAGATTAGGCCTCCATTATCTTTATCTTTTTGTTGCTGCATATGATGTCATGAACTCATTAGTCCATTGTGACAAGTTATCCTTTGTAAGATATTTACCTTATTTTGATCAATCAGTGCAATGTTATCTTCCTTGTCTTAATCCTTGACTTTGTATGTTTTTCACCCTACGCTCCCGGGGAGCTTGCCGGCAAGGGACCTTTGCCGCGAGCGCTGAGTGCTGGACTCTGAGCAGCCTGCTGGCCAAGGTCTCACCGGCAAGCAACCTTGCCGCAGCTAGTCGCAACGCACTTATCTTGCTGAGCGTACTCGAAAACGAAACAAGGGCGCGACACTTGTCGCCGCTCACTTAAATCGTTGAGCGAACTCGAAAACAAGATAAGGGTGCGGCAAGCTACGGGTAGGTTCCTCCGCGCACAGGTTTTCCATACAAAGTGTGATTGTTCAAGGAAGACAACTAAAATTTAAAATTTGAACTGGTCAAATTCTAACAACTCAGCTTTCATATATCGCTTGCTTTCCGGTAAGGCTTCTCTTTCTTGAACAGCACTTGGTTCCTCCTCCACCTCCTTCCCCCCCGGCAAACTTGTGCGCGAGGAAACGTTCCTTCTGCTTAAGAGGAAAGAAAAGGGAGAGGGAAACAAGTATATGGCCTTTCGGCGTGCTAATGCTTACCGGATACTTGAGTGTTGCACGAAATGCCAAACAAAACATGCAAATAGCAAAGAAAAGCATGCAAAAGGCAATCGGTGCGAAAGACACAAAAACTTTACTGATGCACGGGGTCTGCGCCCGGCTTTGTACAAAGGGTTACATGCAACAACGGCAAAGCTTGTACAAAAGGTGGTTGCCGGAGCGGATCACGGCAACCGCGCCTTAGGGGTGAAACTTGCGAAGATGCTCTATGTTCCAGGAGTTGCTCACCGGTAAGCCTTCTTCGGTCTCGAGGCGGACAGCGCCGGGCCTCGTGACTTGTCTCACCCGATAAGGGCCTTCCCACTTCGGCGTCAACTTGTTGGAATTCTTGGCGGACTGAACACGCCGAAGAACAAGGTCGCCTTCCTCGAGACTCCTGGCCTTAACCTTGCGGCTATGATAGCGACGCAAGGCTTGCTGGTATCGAGCAGCTCGTACAGCAGCCTGGAGACGTCCCTCCTCGAGGAGCAACGCGTCATCTTGCCGCAGTTGCTCTTGCTCGAGCTCATCATAAGCGAGCACTCGAGGAGATCCGTATACGAGTTCCGTGGGGAGAACTGCCTCTGCTCCATAGACTAGAGCAAAGGGTGTCTGTCCGGTGGCTCGATTTGGTGTCGTCCTGATTGACCAAAGAGCCGCCGGTAGCTCCTCTATCCAATTTCTTCCGCACTTGCGCAGCTTGTCAAAGGTCCTTGTCTTGAGTCCGCGCAGCACTTCAGCATTGGCCCTCTCCGCTTGACCGTTGCTCCTCGGGTGAGCAACAGAAGCGAAACAGACCTTGGAGCCAAGGTCTTGGACGTACTGCATGAAGGTGCGACTAGTGAATTGTGTACCGTTGTCGGTGATGATCCTGTTAGGGATCCCGAAACGGCAAACAATTGACCTGAAGAACCTGACTGCTGACTGTGCTGTCACCTTTCTCACTGGCTCCACTTCTGGCCACTTTGTGAACTTGTCGATTGCAACGTACAAGTACTCAAAGCCCCCGACAGCACGAGGGAAAGGGCCGAGGATATCGAGCCCCCAGACCGAGAAGGGCCAGGACAAAGGGATTGTTTGGAGAGCTTGAGCTGGCTGATGAATTTGCTTTGCATGGAACTGGCACGCTTCACACCTGGTTACTAGTGCAGTTGCATCTTGGAGGGCTTCTTGCCAAAAGAACCCTTGCCGGAAAGCTTTCCCGGCAAGCGCCCTTGCGCCAATGTGGTGGCCGCATATGCCTCCGTGTATTTCCGCCAACAGCTTTTGTCCATCTTCCCTGGAGATGCACTTCAATCTGCCACCATTGAGCCTTCTTCTGTACAGCTCGTTATCCACGAACTGGTACATACTTGACTGCCTGGTTATCTTCTCTATTTCTTCTGGGTCATCGGGAAGTTCTCCAGTTTGAAGGAAACGGACGATTTGCTGCGCCCATGCCGGAGCTTGGGGCTCGACAGCAAGGGCCAAAGGCTCGAGGGCCGCTGCGGGAACCTCAGCTTCTACGGCGAGGACCTCTGGTTCTGCCGGAGCCGAATGTCCCCCGGCAAGCTCGCCGGGGCGATGCTTGTCGGGAACATTTGCTTCAACTGTACAGACCCGAGGATCTGCAGGAGCAAACTGTTCCTCAGTGTTGTGGTTGTTGATCTTAGGGATCTTGGCGGCGGTTTCAGGAAGATCCGTCGGCAAGAAGTCGCCGGAGACCAACTTTCTCTTCTTGGACTGCCCAATTGATGGTGTAACGGATGGTTGAGTCAGCTTGAGCAAGAAGGTCCCTGGTTCCACAGGTAACTTCATCGCGGCACACTTTGAAAGGCCGTCTGCAATTTCATTTTGAGCTCTCGGGACGTGCTCCATCTGCAGACCTTCAAAGTGCTCTTCAAGCTTCCTCACTTCATCGACATAAGCTTCCATCAAAGGGCTCTGATAGCTCTTGTTAACTTGTCGGACCACCAACTGAGAATCTCCCCGCACAATCAGCTTCCTGATCCCAAGTTCGGCCGCAATCCTGAGGCCGGCAAGCAAGCCTTCATATTCAGCAGTGTTGTTTGTCGCTTGCTCCCTGGGAAAGTGCATCTGGATAACGTATTTGAGGTGCTCTCCGGTGGGCGCGATGAGTACCACGCCAGCACCGGCGCCTTGCAGCGAGAAGGCACCGTCAAAATACATTACCCATTCACTTGTCGCTTCTTGTACGGGTGCACTCGTTTCTTGGACTTCTTCTTCGGGCGTTGGGGTCCACTCAGCTATGAATTCTGCCAAAGCTCGGCTCTATATAGTTGAAGTACTTTCAAACTTGAGTCCAAAACTTGACAGCTCCAGTGCCCACTCAACGATCCTCCCTGTTGCTTCTGGGTTGTGCAATATCCTCTTCAGCGGAAAGCGAGTGACCACTGTTATCTCATGGGCTTGGAAGTAATGGCGCAGCTTTCTCGAGGCCATGAGGAGGCCGAAAAGCAACTTTGGCACACCAGAGTACCTTGACCTAGCCCCCTGGAGAAGGGAACTCACAAAATACACTGGGCGCTGCACCATCTTCTTCCGCACCTCATCTTGTTTCTGCGCAGAGTTATCCTTGTCGGGGCCAGAGCTTGCCGGAGCAGCCCCCTGCTTGTCGCTGGATTCGCTTGCCGGTGATGCTGACTCCTCGTCGGACTCCCTCTCCGCTACTAACGCAGCACTAACCACCTGGTTGGTTGCCGCTAAGTATAGCAACAACTTTTCCTGTGGTCTAGGTGCGACAAGTATTGGAGTGGAGGACAGGTACCGTTTCAAATCCTGCAGCGCTGCCTCCGCTTCCGGAGTCCACTTCATGGGACCTGCCTTCTTCAAGATTTTGAAGAAAGGTAGGGCGCGTTCTGCAGATTTTGAAATGAACCTACTGAGGGCAGCCACACAACCTGCAAGTCTCCTGACATCCTTGACGCGCTTTGGGGCCTCTATCTGCTCAATGGCTTTAATCTTGTCGGGGTTGGCTTCAATCCCCCTCTGTGACACAAAGAACCCGAGAAGCTTGCCGGAAGGGACTCCAAAGACGCACTTCTCGGGGTTCAACTTGAGCTGTATTCTGCGCAGGTTCTGAAACGTCTCCTCCAAATCTTGGATCAGGGTTTCCTTGCTCTTGCTCTTTACCACGATGTCATCCATGTAAGCCTCTACATTTCTGTGGATCTGTGGCTCAAAAGCAGTGTATACTACCCTTGCAAAGGTTGAGCCTGCATTCTTCAGTCCAAATGGCATGCGTATGAAGCAATAAGTGCCACATGGAGTGATAAATGCAGTCTTCTCTTCATCCTCTTTGGCCATAAAAATCTGATGATAGCCTGAGTATGCATCAAGAAAACAGAGTAGCTCACATCCGGCAGTGGAGTCAACGATCTGGTCAATGCGCGGCAAAGGGAATGGATCCTTGGGACATGCTTTATTCACATCAGTGAAGTCTATACACAGTCTCCATTTCCCATTGGCCTTGCGCACGACGACTGGGTTTGCCAACCACGTCGGATGGATCACACCTCTAACTAGGCCTGCTGCCTCTAGCTTCTTGATTTCTTCGTTGATGAATTCTTGGCGCTCCACGGCTTGCTTCCTCACTTTCTGCTTGATGGGCCGCGCATGAGGACAAACAGCAAGCTTGTGCTCAATTACCTTCCTGGGAACACCGGGGTTGTCAGATGGTTGCCAGGCAAACACATCGACATTCGCCCGCAGGAAGGCAACGAGCGCGCTTTCCTATTTGCTGTCGAGAGTGGCACTGATGGTGAAGGTACCACCAGTGCCGTCCTCCTTGGCGGACACTTTCTTGGTTGCCGGAGGAGCGGCCATCCCTTTCTTACTCTTGCCGGTGGAGCTCGATGGAACGTCCTCGACGGCAGCGCAGCACTCCGAAGAGGTGCGGTTGCCGGAGTGGGTCCCAGAGCACTTGCCGGACTTGGTCTTCGTCTTCTTCCCCCCGGGAGCTTCAGCGGCAAGGGTATCCTTCTCGGCCGCAGCTGCCGCATCCCGGTAGATCTTGTCGGCGCAGACAAGCGCATCCTTCTTGTCGCCGTGGACAGTGATGACGCTTATCGGCCCCGGCATCTTGAGTACGTTGTAGGCATAATGGGAAGCTGCCATGAACTTGGCGAGGGCAGGACGGCCAAGTATTCCATTGTAGGGCAATGGAATATCGGCGACGTCGAAAGTGATGCGTTCAGTTCTGAAGTTGAGCTCCCCGCCAAAGGTCACCGGCAGAGTGATCTTTCCCTTGGGCTTGCTCCTTCCCGGGTTGATTCCTTGGAAAGAACCGGTTTCTTCGAGCTCGCCATTTGGAATTTGGAGTTTCTTGATCACAGCAGAGGAGATCAAGTTCAGCCCGGCCCCGCCGTCAACCAACATTTTGGTGACCTTGAGGTTGCGGATGGTGGGAGAAACCAGCATCGGCAAGCACCCGACCGCAGTGGTGCGGTCAGGGTGATCCTCAAGATCAAAAACGATGGGCGTGCTGGACCATTTGAGGAGCCTGCGCGACTCCACGGGCGGCTCCGCTGCATTCACCTCGCGCACCCACTGCTTCAGTTGGCGGTGGGAGGTGTGCAGGGAGGCGCCACCGTCGACGCACAGGACCTCCGTGGCCTTCTGGAACTCCTGCTCGCTGTTATCTTCGTCCTCCATGTCTTCATCGTCGTCCTCTTCGTCCTTGTCGCGGCCCCGGGGAGGTCGATCTCCTTGCCGCTGCTTGGCCTTGCCGCGGCGTCCTCCCCGGCCGTTGAACGGCCGCTTCTTGCTCGGCTCTTCCCCGCCACCTTGGGCCTTCTCCTTGTCGCGCCTCTCGTACTCAGCCTTCTGCTGCTCGACGAGGTACTCGACGCGCTTGCAGTTGGAGAGATCGTGGCCCTTGGTGCGGTGGATTTTACAGTATTGCTTGTCGGAGCTTCCCGGCTTGTCGGCTGCCGCTACAGGGGCAGGCTCCTTGCCGGAGCCGCCAGCCTGCGTTTGCTTGGCGGGAGCCTCCTTGCCGGACTTCTCGACGGCAAGCACCTCTTTCTTGCCCTTCCTTCTGTTATTCCGCCGCCGGCTCTTCTTTGCCGGGGCGGCGTCGTCGCTGTCGCTTCCTCCTGCGCCAGCATCCTCCCCGGGGAGTCTCCTCCCCTCTTCCGCGCGTGCGCACTTGTCAGCCAGAGCATAGAGCTCGCTGACATCCCGAATCTTCGTCATCGCCATTTCTTCACGCATGCGGCGGTTACGCACGTTCTGGTGGAACGCGCTGATAACCGCGGCAGGGTGGACATCAGGGATGTTGTGCTGCACACGGCTGAAGCGTTGGATGTACTTGCGCAGGGTTTCGCCTTCCTTCTGGGCCAAAATGTGGAGATCGCTCTCCTGGCCGTGGGGTTTGTGGCCGCCGGTGAAGGCGCCAACAAACTGGTGGCAAAGGTCGGCCCAAGAAGAGATAGAACCTTCCGGCAAGTGCATAAGCCACGAACGGACGTTCGGCTTAAGCACGAGCGGGAAGTAATTCGCCAAGATCTTCTCGTCGCGCCCCCGGCAGCTTGCACCGCGATGGTGTAAACGCTAAGAAACTCCGAGGGGTGCGTCTTGCCGTCGTACTTCTCCGGTACGTCGGGCTTGAAATTCTTCATGCTGGGCCACTGGACGCGCCGCAGCTCGCGGGTGAACGCAGGGCAGCCTGCCGCGTACGGCAAGTCGCCTGGTTCACCGGGCGCGTGCGCGTCGACAGCGTTCCCAGCTCTCTGGTCTGATTGTCGCCGAGCTTCTCGGCGGCGCTCGATTCTTGTCCGAGCGTCTTCTTGTTGCCGGTCGTCGAGGACCTGGCGCTGGTCCCGACGGGCCCGCGGGTCCGACGAGGCTGTAGAGCCGTCGTCGGCGTTGTTCCGGCGGGGCGGCGTCTTCTGCTTTCGTTGCGGGGAGTGCGCGCTTGTCGCACCCCCGGCGGTCTTGTCGCCGTCGGCCTTCGTCTTCTCAGCTTGCCGTGGCCGCGAGGCCGACGGCTGCTGTGGAGAATCGTTGTTGGCGAAGGCTATCAGGCTCTGGATGGTGGCCCTCCAGTCTTCGGCCTTGTCCGCCGCTGGAGGGAAGTCGAGAAGCAGTTGCGCTCTTGCGAGCGCTTCTGCCGGAGTGGAGGGGAACGCGGGCGAGCGGTGCGAGGAGCGGGATACGCTCGGACTTCTAACAGCGTTAGAAGGAGCGGGGTCCCGCGCCGGCGCCTTCGCTTTGCTAGTGCCCGGACGAGGGTCCGGGGCGTCCCGCGAGCCTCCAGTTTGGCCTTGGCCCAGCAAACGGATGCCACCTCCCGTGACATGGCGCTGCTGGGTCGTTGTGTGCTGAGAGGGACGCGGTGCGTCCACGGAGACCGAGGTTCGGTCATCCGTCCTGTTCTTGGATCTGGTAGCGCCGTGAGTGTCCTCGCCGGCGACTACCCTTCCGACGGCGTCTCCCCCGCCCACCGTTGGCTCTGGTGGCGGCGGGTGAGACGCAGACGGGCCTCCGACCTCCGAAGCCTTCTTCTTCGGGGCCATGGAGCTGTTGCTGGTGAAGTTGACGAATTCGGAGAGGTTGATGAAGAATGCGCCCGCGCCAGCGCCGGATCAGGTTCGCACAACCTCGACGCCCCCTACCTGGCGCGCCAAAGATGTCGGGGGAAACTGTCCGCCGCGAACACCTATGGGACCGGAGCCCCTTGTCTGTGCGGTACGAGGGCGGAGGGAGCACGAAGAGCAGATCGTAGCGGACACGCGGGCAGTTTTACCCAGGTTCGGGCCGCGGTAGACGCGTAAAACCCTACTCCTGCTTGGTTGTGTATTAACTTGGAGAGCTCGGGAGCTTGAAGAAGCAGCTACACCGAACGTGTGAGTGATCTAGGTTCCGAACCCCCTCCACGTTGTGCATGGGCCTCCTTTTATAGTGCAAGGGGTCACCGACAGGTGTCAACGTAGGAGAAAGGGGTAAAAACGTAAAAGAGGTGGTAGTTGTAACAGTGCGGGAACAGTGGAGCTACAGTGCGTGAACAGTGGTCTATACCTACTTTGACAGTGGGGGACAAGGGCATTTAATGCCCGTCGCCGTCGACCCCAAAAGCTCCCGCCCTTGCGTCTCCGTCTGCCACGGCGATGGATCCACCACCGTGGAGTGCCACCGTGTCCCCCAGGCTGCACAGCCATCCGCCACGCGTCCCTGGATAGGCCCTCAGGGCGACGCGTGGGCCGATGAGCTGGAGCGCGGGCACACAGCGCAACCTTCCCGGCAAGCACCTTGCCGGGGCCTTGATCTTGCCGGGCCCGGGAGCTTGCCGCTCCCCGGGCCCTCGCCGGGGCGCATCTTCTATGACATAATCCTTTTAGTCTTCCTGGCAAGCTCCTCTTGCCAGGGCCTTGCGTGAACGATGTAATCTTGAGCCTGGCACGGCCTTCCCGGCAAACTCCTCTTGCCGGGGTCTCGGTCTTCTTTCTTGTATACTTTGTTTTTGAATGGCTTAATAAAGGGGCAGAAAGGTCTCCGGCGAGCACGCGGTATACCCCGCCGCGGGAAGCAGCAACTGCCCGTGCACAAGTTGGGGTACTGAGGTACCCCTACCTTAGTACACCGACACCATACAATTCTGTCTGGTTACGCTAATGATCAGATTGAGTTTAACATTCTGCATCCAATATTGGTTTTACCAAGCCAATGCATATGCTTTTACAGAAGTTGTTTTGTGAAGGCTTCAGACATTATTTTCTATGCATTTCTACAGAATGTGATGTTTTTTCGTGCTTTGAGTCTAACTATTTACCATTGTCCATGTCATCTACTTCCCTCCACCAGCTGAAAGCAACAACATCGGCGTGCGTCGCCTTCATCCTGGACCTCCCCATGTTGTCTCTGTACTTCCCAAAGGTACATCATATGCTTCTCCTCCATGGTCGATTGTTCACTAGGCCGGCCCATGGAAGCACCACCGCTCAGGTCAACAGTTTCACAGACGCTTATGTTTGTTCATTTAGCGTGTGGTTAGTAAATTGACATTTGCTTTGGCATGTGGTTTGGCTATCCTCTTAACTAGGAGATAAATATTTTTAGATTAGTATACTTCTGGAGTGATTACCATATGAAGGGTATTTACTTATGATAGTGTTTTCTATTAGTAATTGTTTGGGTGAAACAATATATGATGGATTGCTACATTGTTTAATAACTGGTGTATAGCTTCATCACTATTATATCCTTCTGATCTTCTCCTTTTCTTATGTCAGGTAACTGTTAAGATATCTTAGAATCTTCTAGATGGTTTGTACGGTCGGTAGAGATAGGATGAATACCGAATCTGTTGAGATTGTTTCGTATGTTACAAGTATGTAACGATCCTTTCTTGTACGTCACGGATGGGGCTTTTCCATCCCTATATTAACACGTAACCGCGGCCTGCTACGGCAGGTAGAAACGCTTCCCAATTTACATGGTAATCAGAGCCAATCTTTCTTACCACATCTAGCTTTCCAATCTACCATCAATGGCGTCTTCATCCTCTGCGGCGCCTTCCCTCTTTTCCAACCAAGTTTCCGAAAAACTCACCAGAGAGAACTTCCTCCTATGGAAGGCACAAGTCCTTCCTCAAATTCGTGGCCCTGGCCTTTATGGCTACCTTGATGGCAGCAAGCCTGCTCCCGAGCCTACCATCTCCTCCACCGACAAAGATGGAAAAACGGTGACTGTGTCGAATCCTCTCCACACCGCATGGGTAGGGATCGATCAGCAGATCCTTTCCTATCTTCTCAATTCCCTCTCAAAGGAGGTTCTCATCCATGTCCTTCATCTCGAGACCTCTGAAGCCGTGTGGAGCGCCTTCACCACCATGTTCGCATCACACTCCCGATCTCGCATCAACAACCTCCGCATATCCCTCTCCAACGCCCAGAAGGGCAATCAATCTGTCCCGACGTATTTCTCTCGCATGAAGGGCCTGGCTGATGAACTTGCAGCCGCCGGGAAACCCATCGGCGAGGATGAGCTCGTCTCCTTTATCCTAGCCGGTCTTGACATGGAGTACAACCCTCTTGTTTCTGCTCTAGATGCCCGTACTGAACCAGTTTCTCTTGATGCGCTCTATGGTCAGATGGCCAACTTCGATCAGCGGGTTGAGCTCCTACAGAACGCCGGGGGTGGCTTCAAATCCTCGGCCAATTCTGCATCTCGTGGACGCGGTGGCTATCGCGGGCGGGGTGCTCCTCGTGGTCGCGATGGAGGGCGAGGCGGCAACAGCCGCGGTGGTGGTAACAGCGGCGGCAATGGTGGTGGTGCTCATCCCTCCTACAACAACAATAGGGGTGGGCGTGGTGGCAACAATGGTGCCTCCCGTGCTCCCGTGTGCCAGATCTGTGGCAAACCGGGGCACATCGCCATCAACTGTTGGTATCGCTACACCGACGACTACCCTCCGGAAGAGAAAACAGCCGGCTCCATCAACACCTCCAGCTACGGCATAGATACCAATTGGTATGCCGATAGTGGTGCTACTGACCACATCACCGGCGAACTCCAGAAGCTTACGGTTCGTGACAACTACCGCGGTGGTGATCAAGTCTACACCGCAGATGGGTCAGGTATGCACATCAGCCACATTGGGCATTCGGTTATTAAAACCCCTTATGATAAAATTCATCTACGAAATATATTGCATGTCCCATCTGCCTCTAAAAATCTCCTTTCAGTTCATCGAATTGCTATTGATAACAATGCTTATCTTGAATTTTGGCCTACTTTCTTTTTTATAAAGGACCAAGCAACGGGGAGAATTCTTCATCGAGGCAGATGTAGAGGAGGTCTTTACCCTTTGATCCCGCATAGGACATCCAATAAACAAGCCTTCGGTGCCATCAAGCTATCACCTTCACGATGGCACGATCGACTTGGGCATCCATCTTTTTCTACTGTTCAACGTGTGCTTAGGAATAATAAGTTGCCGTGTCATGGCAAGCTAGACATTGAGTCTGTTTGTGACTCTTGCCAAAGAGCAAAAAGTCATCAATTACCTTATCCAGTTTCGAATAGTGTGTCTACTGCTCCTCTTGAATTAATTTTTTCGGATGTATGGGGAGATGCTCCTCTTTCTGTCGGTAGATACAAATATTACGTCAGTTTCATCGATGATTATAGTAAATTCTCTTGGATCTACCTCATCAAAAAGAAATCTGATGTATTCGAAGTATTCAAAAATTTCCAAGCACATGTTGAACGTCAATTTGGTAGAAAAATTCTCACCGTCCAATCTGATTGGGGAGGCGAATACCAAAAATTAAATTCATTCTTTCAACAGCTAGGCATATCGCATCATGTCTCCTGCCCGCACGCCCATCAACAGAATGGGTCAGCAGAACGAAAACACCGTCATATTGTTGAAGTTGGTCTTGCTCTCCTTGCCAACGCATCCATGCCGTTAAAGTTCTGGGATGAAGCTTTCCTAGCAGCCACCTATCTCATCAACACTCTTCCCAGTAGCGTCATCAATTTCGACACTCCCTTCGAGCGCCTCTTTCATACTAAACCTAACTATGCATCCCTTCGGGTGTTTGGTTGTGCTTGTTGGCCAAACCTCCGCCCATACAACACTCAAAAACTATCTTTCCGATCCAAAAAGTGTGTGTTCATAGGCTATAGTCCTCGGCACAAAGGGGTTAAGTGTCTTGACGTGTCCACTGGCCGTGTTTATATTTCTCGTGATGTTGTTTTTGATGAGACTCTTTTTCCCTTTGCATTACTCCATCCAAATGCAGGAGCTCTCCTTCGAAAAGAAATTTTGCTTCTTCCTGATTTTCTCAAAAATCCATCTTTTGCTCATGGGGGTGATAATAATTGTGATGCTCAAAATATGGCATGTGCTACTGACCAAACTTCTTCAAAGGATGGTGTGCAGGATACAGGAGATGTACAAAAACAATTGGGTGAAAATCTTGCCCAAAACAGATTAAATTTGGAGACAAGTGATCCCTCATTTTATGCTGTACAAGATGACAGAAGCACGGGACACGGAGCAGATTCTGGCGCGCGATACCATGCTGATCAGGGCACCCAATCCGAGGCAGATCCGGCTGCAGCGGAAACTTCCAGCACGCCAGGGTCGGCCTCACGCATGCAGCCAAGGGCCGATCGGTCTCCTGCATGCAGTCCGGCGCGTGGGCCCGCAGAAATGGCGCGCCCCGCTGACGCCTCGCCGCGTGCACCTTCACCTGTTGCTGACGCCTCACCCGCGCTCAACAGATCAGGAGGATCTGGTGGGCCGGCCTCGTCCGCTGAGCCCGCGGGATCTTCTGCGGCAAGTGGGCAATCAACCAACGGTGCTGCAGCGCCCGGATCTTCTGCGGCTGGACCGGTTGAAGCAGCGCCCCGATCTTCTGCGGCTGAACCTCCTGTGCGCGGTCGTACACGATCCCAATCTGGGATACACAAGCCTCTACAACCAAAAGATGGTACAGTACTGTATGAAAAAAATTTCAGAGTTAAATATGGATCTTTTTGTTCCACAGGTGAGCCGCAAAGTGTACAAGAAGCGTTGGAGAGTATGAACTGGAAAAAGGCAATGGACACCGAATACTCGGCATTAATGAACAACAAAACATGGCATCTAGTTCCAGCTAGTCATGGTAAAAATGTAATTGATTGTAAATGGGTGTATCGAATTAAAAAGAAAGCAGATGGTAGCATAGATAGATACAAGGCTAGATTAGTTGCAAAAGGCTTTAAACAAAGGTACGGGTTAGTTTATGAGGACACTTTTAGTCCGGTCGTTAAAGCAGCTACTATCAGACTTGTTTTGTCTATTGCTGTGTCCAGGAGATGGAGCTTAAGACAGCTAGATGTGCAGAACGCGTTCCTTCATGGTGTTCTGGAAGAAGAGGTCTACATGAGGCAACCACCTGGCTATGAAGACAAAAGTTCACCCTTTCATGTGTGCAAGCTGGACAAGGCCTTGTATGGACTCAAGCAAACACCAAGAGCATGGTACTCTCGGTTAAGCTCAAGATTACAAGAATTGGGTTTTACCCCTTCAAAGGCTGACACCTCATTATTTATTTTTAATAAATCTGGAGTAACAATATATTTGCTCATATATGTTGATGACATTATTGTTACTAGCTCCTCTCAGGAAGCAGTGTCAGCACTACTACATGATTTAGGTTCCAGCTTTGCACTCAAGGACTTGGGAGATTTACACTTCTTCCTTGGGATAGAGGTCAAGAAAACTGGAGACGGCATCGTGTTAACACAGGAGAAGTATGCCTCAGAAATCTTGACCAGAGTTGGCATGAAAGACTGTAAACCTGCACCCACACCTCTGTCAAGCACTGAGAAACTTTCAGCTTTTGATGGTGAGCTTCTAGAACCGGAAGATAGTACAAGGTATAGAAGCGTTGTTGGGGCATTACAATATTTGACTCTCACAAGACCAGATATTTCTTTCTCAGTCAATAAAGTATGTCAGTATTTACATGCTCCAACTACAGTTCATTGGTCTGCAGTAAAAAGAATTCTTAGATATGTCAAACACACCATCAACACAGGACTTGCATTTAGTAAGTCTTCATCTACTTTGTTAAGTGCTTTCTCGGATGCAGACTGGGCAGGATGTATTGATGATAGAAGATCAACTGGTGGCTTTGCAGTATTTTATGGTGCAAATCTAATTTCCTGCAGTTCAAGGAAACAAGCTACAGTGTCTCGCTCAAGCACTGAGGCTGAGTATAAATCCCTGGCAAATGCAACGGCTGAAGTGATTTGGGTGCAGTCACTATTGAGAGAATTGGGTATACCCACAAGACATACTCCATGTCTGTGGTGTGATAATCTTGGGGCAACATATTTGTCAGCTAATCCTGTCTTTCATGCACGTACCAAGCACATTGAAATTGACTATCATTTTGTCAGAGAAAGGGTGGCGAGAAAACTACTTGATGTTCGTTTTGTGTCTTCAAAGGACCAGGTGGCGGATGGATTCACTAAGGCTCTACCAGTTCGAAATCTAGAAGACTTCAGACGCAATCTCACCTTAACCAAGGTGTAATTGAGGTGGGCTGTTAAGATATCTTAGAATCTTCTAGATGGTTTGTACGGTCGGTAGAGATAGGATGAATACTGAATCTGTTGAGATTGTTTCGTATGTTACAAGTATGTAACGATCCTTTCTTGTACGTCACGGATGGGGCTTTTCCATCCCTATATTAACACGTAACCGCGGCCTGCTACGGCAGGTAGAAACGCTTCCCAATTTACAGTAACTAGTGAGGATATATAAAAAGGACACCACCAATAGCATAACACACTACTGCTGCCATTACATGTATGTATATATTCTATGCTAACTTTAGGTTCTTCCCTTATGGCATTTCCTCTAACCATAATAAGAGGTACAAAGAGATGTAGTTGGTTTTAGTTCTGTATATATAATTTGATGTATTTACCCAATGAAATGAAAAAGCACCTTGCTTACTTTTCTAGCTTACAAAATTACCCACTTATAGTAATACTTACATATTGTTTAAATTAACACTAAGATCTGTCTGAGATAGCAATTAGGGAGGGATGATTTACTTATATATCGTCTAGATCATGTTTAGTATTTTTCTTCTAAGATACTTTAATATTATTTACGTTTGTAGTTGCAACAAAGTGAGTTTTGTAGGTTCAGAGAGAAATGTGTGTTGGCCGTCCTCCCTTGTGTCCCCGTCGTTCCTCCTCCATCATGTGTGCTGGCCGACAGCAAGGTAGCGCTTGGTGAGCAGCACGCTCCATCCTACCCATGCTCTTTGAAGGTAAGTCCTCTTGATACCTACATATTGATTATGCTGTTGCTAATCTCCTTTCCCGTGGAGGTCTTGATACGTCCATTTTGCATCATGCTTATAAGTTGATATTTATTGCATTATGGGCTGTTCATACATGTTTTGTCACAATACTTATGCCTTTTCTCTCTTATTTTGCAAGGTTTACATGAAGAGGGAGAATGCCGGCAGCTGGAATTCTGGGCTGAAAAAGGAGCAAACTCTGGAAACCTATTCTGCACAACTTCAAAAGCCCTGAAACTCCACAAAACATCGTTTCAGAAAATATAAAAAATATCTGACGAAAGAAACCCACGGGAGGGGCCACCGGCTGGCCTCGAGGGTGGGGGCGCGCCCCCCTGCCTCGAGGGCCAGCCGGTAGGCCCACGGTGCCCATCTTCTCCTATATGAAGCGTTTTGACCTAGAAAAAAAAATCTGAAGGAGGCTTTCGGGACCAGACGCCGCCGTCTCGAGGCGGAAACCAATCTAGGGCTCCGGCAGAGCTATTCTGTCGGGGATACTTCCCTCCGGGAGGGGGAAATCGTCACCGCCGTCATCACCAACAACTCTCCCATCTTGAGAAGGGCTATCTTCATCAACATCTTCACCAGCACCATCTCCTCTCAAACCCTAGTTCATCTCTTGTATCCAATCTTTGTACCCAAACCTCAGATTGGTACCTGTGGGTTGCTAGTACTCCTTGTAGTTGATGCTAGTTAGTTTATTTGGTGGAAGATCATATGTTCAGATCCATTATGCATATTAATACCCCTCTGATCATGAACAATATTATGTCTTGTGAGTAGTTACTTTTGTTCCTGAGGACATGGGAGAAGTCTTGCTATTATTAGTCATGTGAATTTGGTCTTCGTTTGATATTTTGATGAGATGTATGTTGTCTCTCCTCTAGTGGTGACATGTGAACATCGACTACATGACACTTCACCATTGTTTGGGCCTAGAGGAAGGCATTGGGAAGTAATAAATAGATGATGGGTTGCTAGAGTGACAGAAGCTTAAACCCTAGTTTATGCGTTGCTTCGTAAGGGGCTGATTTGGATCCATATGTTTCAGGCTATGGTTAGGTTTACCTTAATGCTTCGTTTGTAGTTGCGGGTGCTTGCATTAGAGGTTAATCATAAGTGGGAGGCTTGTCCAAGTAAGGGCAGCACCCAAACACCAGTCCACCCACATACCAAATTATCAAAGTACCGAACGCGAATCAGACGAGCGTGATGAAAACTAGCTTGACGATAATTCGCATGTGTCATCGGGAGCGCTTTACCTCGCATAAGAGTTTGTCCAGGCTTGTCCTTTGCTACAAAAAGGATTGGGCCACCTTGCTGCACCTTATTTACTTTTACCTTTTATTACTTGCTACCAATTATCTTATCACAAAACTATCTGTTACCTATAATTTCAGTGCTTGCAGAAAATATCTTACTGAAAACTGCCTATCATTTACTTCTGCTCCTCGTTGGGTTCGATACTCTTACTTATCGAAAGGACTACGATAGATCCCCTACACTTGTGGATCATCAAGATTCTACTAGATCCGCCGCTGGTGCGAAGTGTGCCATCCCGCGCTCCCTTTCATCCATCCTCCTTCTCACGGGCATTCCTCCTGGCCGGGTTGATTTCATGGCCGTGTTGCAGTTGGTTCCAGTTCTGACCGCGCGCCTCGCGTCAGCTGTCTGCTGTCCACCGTTTACTCGGTTGCCACCATGGGAAAAGTTGATTCTTCCTTCCTTTCTTTGTCCTTCCAGTTTTCCTGCTGATGTGCACCTATACATGAGCAATTGATTTTCTCTAAAAAATACATGATGTTGTTCCATTCGCTTTCTCTAATTGATGTGGTTGAGAAATTGATTTTCTCTTAAAATAAATGATGTTCTTTCATTCGCTTTCTGGTCTGATCCTAAATATCATGTGTATCAAACTAATCATTGACACTGCAACTGAAGCTAGCTCTTATGGAGATAGAGAATTACTACACTGCTGTCTGCATGCGTGTGAAGCTATTATGGAGATGACTACTTACATACCAAAACCATATATGAGTCCACTGTTTATTATTGTTCACCAAAAATGATGATAAATTTGGTAATTAACTGATGTCTATTAAGTGTGAACTTTATCAAAAAAATATTGTGTGTTCGGGGCCTATGATCCTTTGTTTGGTTTGTTTTCCAGAGCACACAGTAAATAAAATAGCACACAAAGCAGTAGCCTTTGGAGCAGGTTACAGTTTCTACTTGGAATTAAAGGATTTGGAGCAGGCTACATCTGTGATGACACATATTGGTTATGCATGATCTCTTAGTAATGAAACTCTTACCTTGCCTATACCTAATCTTGTATATTCCATTCTTTTTACTTTTGAGTGGATTTCTATATGGAATACCATCTATTTTTATTGAATTTATATGTTGCTTGCTGCCTTTTTTAATTAGATAGATCCAATAATTATACCAATGAATAGATTTTCTTGTGACTGATATATGATTCAGCGGTATAAATGCTATATATTTTGTATCTGATATGCAAGGTTACCTGAATCTCCTCGCATTTTTTTGAAGGAAGAGTGAACACAGTCCTGAATGTAGTCGATAGGCGCACTCCATTTAGAACAATGGAATCATCATTAAATTAACTTGGTTGATAGATGGTTCAAGCTGCTCGTCGTCTAATGGAAAGCTTGGCCTAATCAAAATATCTGGGAGGTAGCTACGGTAGTCTCATTGTAATTTCTACTCTACCATCAAGGTTCTCCACGAGGATTGAGAAGATCGTGACTACTTAACAAGCTTTTGGAAGTTGTGACAGAAGGCATGGAAACCATGGTAAGTCAAGGCATATAAACCTGAAAATTATGCAGCTGATCATATCATATTACTACTAGAATGAAATTGTCTATTCTAAAGTGTACTACACTGAAGCTATCATCCGCACTTCATTTATTTTAATCATTCATCACCAGAACTACTTTATTAGTAGTGAAAGGCATCACGTAATTTATTCATCGCCAAAAATTACTACTCCCTCTGTAAATTAATATAAGAGCGTTTAGATAACTAAAATAATGATGTAAACGCTCTTATATTAGTTTACGGAGGGAATACCATGCTCCCAATTTAGCTGGAAATTGGTGCATATGTCTGCCAGGACTAAGGGAATCAAGAAACAATCCTTCAGCTACTAATTATGGTCATTTTTATAACATCTTAGCTAGATACCTATTTGTAGTAAAGTTCGGCTACATAATTCTCTTCGTCCATTAGTTAGTCCTTGGTCCTCCTGGTTACTGTTGAATGATTGTTATTTTTTTAGCTCACCTTCGTATGCTCCTATTGCTCAAGCGTGTGTTTTGTCCCACAAGGTTAATGACACTTCCAATTTTTTTATATATTTCTATTTTACTTGTAGCCATTGTCCTGCTTACTCCACAGTTGCAGAAAAATTTCCTTGGTTCCAAGTTCTGAATACGTGTTAATCCGTCATCAATTTTTGACCATGTAGATGAAATTATTCCCAGATGTTTATGCAGGGAAGGAGGAGGCGTACCATTGATAGTTTGAATCAAACTAGTAGAGGACGCCATCGTCGGCTATGGTGCCGAGTGACGGAACTGCAGTGATCTGGCAGTGTGGCTGTTGACCTCCTTAACACCATTCATGTTCGTCGCTCTGAACCCACTCAGCAGACAAGTAACTCTTTATCCTTAAATTCCCTGTATAACTCTGTACCCTTAAATTCCCTGCACTATTGTCATGGCTTTTGAATACATCATTTAACCCCACATAAATGGTTAGGAACTAGATAAATTTGATTTATCTTCAATACCCTCTCCAAAATGTATGTGTTGTTTATGCTTCTTATTCTGATCATACACTGCCCTATCTGTGTTGGTTGTAACTTTGTTACAGATGTAAGATTCACATCACACCCTGTTGTATAATCTACCTCGAATAAATGTTGTGGTGTAAGGGTGATTCCATTTTCCATGATCCTTTACTTCTGCAGATTGTTATTGTGATTTGGTGATTGTCCTGAAAATATCACATTATCTCTACTATTTATCTCACAGGCCTACTTCTGAGTATGTTGTTTGAGTGAACTTCTATTCGAGGGCCTACCTCTTAATATTATGTTGCATTAAAACTACTAGATGCTCTCTCAAACTTTTGTTGCTCTGTATGGAAAATAGCCTACTTAGGCAATTTTGGGTTAGCCATGTATGTGGTTTGCCTACTCAACATTAACCTTATTGTCACTATGTCTGCTTCTGAAACTCTTTTTTTTAGAATCACCGGGGGAGGAGTCCCTCCACCTGAATATATTGCTCAAAGTGGCCATAATGTCAGGAGAGTGATCCAGTTTATAAGGAAAACTAGATTGAAAACCTTAACAAATTGACCCAGTTTATGAGGAAAACCGAGCCGAAAACCAGACAAGTAACAAGTGTTACAAGGAAAGGAGAGGAACAAGACGCCCAACATAAGGCAAGACCTAGCTAGCATACTAACATGACCAGGTAGATGAGGAGTGCGTCGAGGGATCACAATACCAAGACTCTACAAACAGACTAACGCATCGCACCGGCGTGCGTATCAAACCCCACATCACAACAGATGAGCATCCACAATCAACGAGTGCCAAAACTTAACACAAACCTTGTGCCAAAGCTTAACACGAACCTTGACTGAGCGCTCCGCCATGGAAGTTCAAGATGATTAGCAAGGCGGGGAAGCGTCATTGCTTCGTCATTGAGCAAAGGTGAACCAATACGAGACCAAGAGCCCGAGGCTCGCCTCAACATAACAGGGTCATGAGCATGCATAGAAGAAGGCCGGAGACCACAGGTAGGACAGCCGAAGAGAAGCACCTGAAGAAGAAACACCACCCTCGGTCCTGAGTAGGCCGCACCACCACCACCAAATGCACCACCCACAACCACACACAGCAACAAACGCCGTTGTTTGGGTCTCCAAGACGACGCCTCCAAGGAGGTAGTGTTGTCGAGCACACAACACCGTCATCCGATCCGGCAAGCCCGATCTTGAGTTTTTACCCGGAGACCACAAACAAAGAACTGTAGGTGCTGTAGCTCCACGACGGCACCTCCTACGAGGAAAACGACGTCCGTAGACGCCGCTGCCACCGGCATCAGCAGAGCCGATGCAGGGTTCTCACCCGGAGTTTGAGCACATCCCTACAGCAATACGACAGCCGACCACCACCGCCGTGGAACCCTCCAACGATGAAGAAGGATGACGAACCGCCTCAGCCAGCTGCACCTTGCGGAGACCACCGACGGCCAAACTCAACACTAGACGCCAGATTCACCAATGGCCGGCCGGACGCAGAGCCACCGGGCGCAACGCGAGCCACCGTGCCCCACCAAGCACCATGCCGGCAAGGAGCAGAGGGGCGCTGCCCGAGGCCAAGAACCACCATGGTTCCCGGCTGCAGCCATACATCAGGCACGCCGACGCGCCCCACGCGCGCCACCGCACGCCTGCCGGAGGCCAGAACCGAAGCGCCCGCAGTGCAGACTGAAGGCGGGGGGCATCAAACCTTGCTGTTGCAGCACCTCCCACAAAGAGCCGCAGCCGGCGTGACGCACACCACCAGACCAAAATCACCAGGCGAGGAGCACGGGCTGCCACCCCGAAGCTCCAGATCCAGCCGCATGAGGATGCCTCCACGAGCTGCCACCACCAGATCCACCCGAAGCTTCCACACAAGCTCCAACTCCAGATCCGCCCGATGCAGCCACCACCAGGGCCAAACGGGGCGGCCCGCCACACAGTCGCACGAGCGTCGTCCCGCTGGGGGTCACTGGCGAGGTCGTCGGGGTACTCCAGCCATCGGCCCGCCGTAGCCACGCCGCAAGACCCCATGGCCGAGCCTCCCTCCACCCTGATACGTCTCCAACGTATCTACTTTTCCAAACCCTTTTGCCCTTGTTTTGGACTCTAACTTGCATGATTTGAATGGAACTAACCCGGACTGACGTTGTTTTCAGCAAAACTGCCATGGTGTTATTTTTGTGCAGAAATAAAAAGTTCTCGGAATCTCCTGAAAATCAACGGAGAATTATTTCGGAAAATATAAAAAATATCCGCGGGAAGATCCACACCAGGGGGCCCAGGGCCTGAACACGAGGGTGGGGGACGCGCCCCTGCCCAGGGCGCGCCCCCTGCCTCGTGGGCCCCCTGGTGCTCCGCCGACGTATCCCCAGATCCTATATATTCACTTTCGGGGAGAAAAAAAATTAGGGAGAAAGAATTATCACATTTCACGAGACGGAGCCGCCGCCAAGCCCTAATCTCTCTCAGGAGGGCTGATCTGGAGTCCGTTCGGGGCTCCGGAGAGTGGAGATAGTCGCCATCGTCTTCATCAACCTTCCTCCATCACCAATTCCATGATGCTCACCGCCGTGCGTGAGTAATTCCATCGTAGGCTTGCTGGACGATGATGGGTTGGATGGGATCTATCATGTAATCGAGTTAGTTTTGTTAGGGTTTGATCCCTAGTATCCACTATGTTCTGAGATTGATGTTGCTATGACTTTGCTATGCTTAATGCTTGTCACTAGGGCCCGAGTGTCATGATTTCCGATCTGAACCTATTATGTTTTCATGAATATATGTGTGTTCTTGATCCTATCTTGCAAGTCTATAGTCACCTACTATGTGTTATGATCCGGCAACCCCAAAGTACCAATAATCGGGACCACTCCCGGTGATGACCATAGTTTGAGGAGTTCATGTATTCACTATGTGTTAATGCTTTGGTCTGGTACTCTATTAAAAGGAGGCCTTAATATCCCTTAGTTTCCAATAGGACCCCGCTGCCACGGGAGGGTAGGACAAAAGATGTCATGCAAGTTCTTTTCCATAAGCATGTATGACTATATTCGGAATACATGCCTACATTGCATTGATGAACTGGAGCTAGTTCTGTGTCACGCTAGGTTATAACTTCTACATGATGAATTGCATCTGACATAATTTCCCATCACCGATCCAATGCCTACGAGCTTTTCCTATATTGCTTGTTGCTTATTTACTTTTCCATTGCTACTATTACAAAAACTACAAAAACACTATCGTTACTTTTATTGCTGCTACCACCACTATCATATTACTGTGCTACTAAACTATCTTGCTGCAGATACTAAGTTTCCAGTTGTGGTTGAATTGACAACTCATCTGCTAATACTTAAGTGTATTCTTTGGCTCCCCTTGTGTCAAATTAACAAATTTGGGTTGAATACTCTACCCTCGAAAACTGTTGCGATCTCCTACACTTGTGGGTTATCAAGACTATTTTCTGGCGCCGTTGCCGGGGAGCATAGCTCTATTCTTTAAGTCACTTGGGATTTATATCTTCTTATCACTATGAAGAATTTGAAGGACTCAAAAACCAAGATCTTACCCTCAACTACGAGGGGAGGTAAGGAACTGCCATCTAGCTCTGCACTTGATTCTCCTTCTGTTATGAGTAACTTGCGACACCTACTCCTGCTATTGAATCTGATATGTCATATGTTCTTGATGATGCCACTTCTGCTATGTATGATGAAACTACTTCTATGCCTGATACTGTGCCACTAGGTGAATTTCTAGATGAACAAATTGCTAAGGTTAGGGAGAGTGCAAATGTTGAAACCGATGATATTTATGAAAGTGATGATGAAACTACTCCCAATAGATATGAATTGCCTGTTGTGCCTGAGGGTTATGTTATGGATGAAGAAACTGCTAGAGACTTTCTTGCTTGCAATGATAGATATGATCTTAAGAAGTTATTAGCTAAGCTGAAAGAAAAATCCTTGAATGCTAGAATGAAACATGACCCTGCTTTTGCCACTTCACCTATCTGTGTTACTGATAAGGATTATGAATTCTCTGTTAATCCTGAGTTAATTACTTTGGTTGTATCTGATCCTTTCCATGGCTATGAGTCTGAAACTGTTGTGGCACATCTTACTAAGTTGAATGATATAGCCACCTTGTTTACCAACGATGAAAAGATTCGTTACTACTATATCCTTAAGTTATTTCCATTCTCATTAAAGGGTGATGCTAAGACTTGGTTTAATTCTCTTGATCCTGGCTGTGTGCGTAGTCCCCAGGATATGATGTATTACTTCTCTGCTAAATATTTTTCCCGCTCATAAGAAACAAGCTGCCTTACGGGAAATATATAATTTTGTGCAAATTGAAGAAGAGAGTCTCCCACAAGCTTGGGGGAGGCTTCTCCAATTACTTAATGCTTTTCCTGATCATCCTCTTGAGATGCATGATATACTTGATGTCTTTTATAATGGACTAACCGATGCTTCCAGAGACCACCTGGATAGTTGTGCTGGTTGTGTTTTCAGGGAAAGAATAGTTGAACAAGCTGAATTAATATTGAATAATATGCTGGTTAATGAAAATAATTGGACACTTCCTGAACCAACCCCTAAGCCAATTCCGAAGAAAAGAGGTGTTCTATTTCTCAGTCCTGAAGATATGCAAGAGGCAAAGAAATCTATGAAAGAAAAAGGTATTAAGGCTGAAGATGTTAAGAATTTACCACCTATTGAAGAAATACATGGTCTTGATAACCCGACACAGGTAGTAAAGGTAAATTCTCTTTATAGAATTGATGAAGGTGATATCCCTTGTTATAAGTCTGCTAGCCAATGCTTAGATGAGTTTGACAAATTTATTTGAAACAAGAAAACTTCAATGCTTATGTTGGTAGACAATTACAACACAATGCTTATATGATTGAACGCTTGAGTGATTATCTGTCTAGAGTTAAAGGTGAACTGAAACTCATTAGTATACATGCTTCTATGGTCACCACTCAAGTAGAACAAGTACTTAAGGCTCATAATGATTTGCTCAATGAATTAAATAGTAAGAATAATGACTATGATGTTAGAGTTGCAACTAGAGGTGGTAAAATGACTCAGGAACCTTTGTATCCTGAAGGCCACCCTAAAAGAATTGAGCAAGATTCTCAAAGAGCTAATTTAGATGCACCTAGTTCTTCTAAGAAGAAGAACAAGAAAAATGATAGAACTTTGCATGCTTCTAGTGAACCTGTAGCTGACACACCTGAGAATCCCAATGATATATCTATTTCTGATGCTGAGTCTGAAGGAAATATGCCCTAGAGGCAATAATAAAGATGTTATTTATATTTCCTTATATCATGATAAATGTCTTTTAATCATGCTAGAATTGTATTAACCGGAAACTTAGTACATGTGTGAATACATAGACAAAACAGTATGTCCCTAGTATGCCTCTACTAGACTAGCTCATTGATCAAAGATGGTTATGTTTCCTAGCCATGGACATGAGTTGTCATTTGATCAAACGGGATGACATTATTAGGAGAATGATGTGATGAACAAGACCCATCCGTTAGCTTAGCACTTTGATCGTTTAGTTTTACTGCTATTGCTTTCTTCATGACTTATACATGTTCCTATGACTATGAGATTATGCAACTCCCGGATACCGAAGGAACACCTTGTGTGCTATCAAACGTCACAATGTAACTAGGTGATCATAAAGATGCTCTACAGGTGTCTCCGAAAGTGTTCGTGGTGTTGGCATAGATCAAGAATATGATTTGTCACTCCGAGTGTCGGAGAGGTATCTCTGGGCCCTCTCGGTAATGCACATCATAATAAGCCTTGCAAGCAAATGACTAATGAGTTATTCACGGGATGATGTATTACGGAACGAGTAAAGAGACTTACCAGTAACGAGATTGAACTAGGTATTGAGATACCGACGATCGAATCTCGGGCAAGTAACATACCGATGACAAAGGGAACACCGTATGTTGTTGTGCGGTTTGACCGATAAAGATCTTCGTAGAATATGTGGGAGCCAATATGAGCATCTAGGCTCTGCTATTGGTTATTGACCGGAGACGTGTCTCGGTCATGTCTACATAGTTCTCGAACCCGTAGGGTCCGCACGCTTAAGGTTTCCATGAAAGTTTTATTATGAGTTTATGATTTTTGATGTACCGAAGGAGTTCGGAGTCCCGGATGAGATCAGGGACATGACGAGGAGTCTCGAAATGGTCGAGACGTAAAAATCGATATATTGGACGACTATATTCGGACATCGGAAAGGTTCCGAGTGATTCGGGTATTTTCGGAGTATCGGGGAGTTACGGGAATTCACCGGGAGAAGTATTGGGCCTTATTGGGCCATACGGGAATAGAAGAGAGAGGCCAAAAGGAAGGAGGCGCGCGCCCCCCTTCTGGTCCGAATTGGACAAGGGGTGTAGCCCCCTTTTCCTTCTCCCTCTCCCCCTCTTTCCTTCTCTCCTACTCCGGAAAGGAAAGGGGAATCCTACTAGGACTTGGGAGTCCTAGTAGGACTCCCCACACTTGGCGCGCCCCCTCTAGGGCCGGCCTCTCCCTCCCTCCTTTATATACGGGGGCAATGGGGCACCTCTAGACACAACAAATGATCTCTTGATCTCTTAGCCGTGTGCGGTGCCCCCCTCCACCATAGTTCTCCTCGATAATATTGTAGCGGTGCTTAGGCGAAGCCCTGTGACGGTAGAACATCAAGATCATCACCACGCCGTCGTGCTGACGAAACTCTCCCTCGACACTCGACTGGATCGGAGTTCGAGGGACGTCATCGAGCTGAACGTGTGCTAGAACTCGGAGGTGCCGTAGTTTCGGTGCTTGATCCGTCGGGCCGTGAAGACGTACGACTACATCAACCGCGTTGTTCTAACGCTTCCGCTTTCGGTCTACGAGGGTACGTAGACACACTCTCCCCTCTCGTTGCTATGCATCTGGTAGATAGATCTTGCGTGGTCGTAGGAAAATTTTAAAATACTATGTTCCCCATTAGAGACACAATCTGGTAATGAACATGGACCTAGTGTCAGGCCCAAGATGAGATTCTATCCCGATCACGTGACACTTACGTGATTGGGGCACAACCGCATTTCGGGCGCTTAGCAAGATGGATATCATTACATCGTCCCATTACATACATACATGGGGGATACAACAATACATACAATTAACATGAATACAACAACATCAATACAAAGCATCCGACTACGGATGCAAACAAGAAAAGCACAATGACATCCATCTGCTATCCCAGGCTGCCGACCAGGAACCTAGCCCAAGACAGAAGAAGAAGAAGAAGAAGAAATAACTCCAACAAAAGAAGATCGCTCTCACGTCAAGACATCGGAAACCTGCACCTGCAACTGTTGTTGTAGTATCTGTGAGCCACGAGGACTCAGCAATCCCATAACCATGGGTAACAAGACTATCAAAGCTTAATGGGAAGGAAGAGGTTAAGTGGTGAGGTTGCAGTAGCGGCTAAGCAAAAATATGGTGGCTAACTTACGAGTACAAGAATAAGATGAGCATCTACGCAAGTGGTCGCAAACTAGTAGTGATCGCTAAAGATCCTGAACTACCTACGAGTCAAACATAACCCCACCGTGTTCTCTTCCCAAAATGAAAAGAGACAACCACGGTTACTCACACAGTTGTGTGTTTTACTTCGGATCCTCTATCAAGTTTTCTACAACCGGACATTAACAAATTCTAATCTGCCACATAACCACGGGCACGACTTTCGAAAGATCATAACCCTGCAGGGGTGTCCCAACTTAGCCCATCACAAGCTCTCACGATCAGCTGAAGTAATAATAATTATTACCCCTTATCTTAGGGAAATCCGATCAGGCTTGGTATCCCGGTGCACAAGACATTTCGACAATGGTAAAACAAGTCCAGCAAGACCTCCCGGTGTGTCGACACCCTGATAGTAGCCGCGTGTATCTCGTCTCAGGCCACGACCAGATGGGCGATGCTACAAGTAAAACCAGCCCTCGGGTTTCCCCAAGGTGGCCCTGTAGGACCCCCGTTTGGGACCAACACCTTCAGCACTGGCCCCCCTGCTATGTAGAAAGAATCTCGAGGGCGCGACCCCCTATGCAAAATTTAATTATTTAATTAAGTTGTTATTATGAGGCAAATTAAAACCAATGTTGGGCCTTGCAGGAGGAGTTTTATTCAAAGATGAAGTGTCAAGGGGTCCCCATATAGCCAACCGTGTAAGGAACACAAAATCAAGGAACATAATGCCGGTTTATCGGCTCCTAAGGTGGCATGAGTGGAAAAAAACACCGAGCAAAAGGCCAAGGCTTCCACCCATGCCGAGTATATAGGTGTGTTAATATATATAAGACATATTGTGATATTCCAAAGCATCAAGTTTCGACACGGAACAATCTTCGTCTTCACCTGCAACTAACAACGCTATAAGAGGGGCTGAGCAAGCGGGTAACATAGCCAAACAATGGCTTGCTAGGAAGGTGTCAAAGGTTAGAGGTCCATGGCAACAAGGAGAGGGGCTGACAATAATGATGGGTAGTGCGACATATAACGATAGCATCGAGACAACTAAGCATGGCAATGATAGTAAAGGTATCCAAGGGTATGGTCATCTTGCCTGAGATCCCGCAAGGAAGAAGAACGGATCCGTGAAGAAGACGAAGAGGAAGCCGTGAAGACGAACCACGTATAGATGAACGAATCCTCACGATCGCAACGGAACAAGCACTAACGAGAAGAAGCAAGCAACACGGTAAACAAACCACACAAGACATGACAATATGCTCAACCAAGTATGATGCAAGACAAGTCTATATATGATGCAAGATAAGTCTATATATGATGCAAGACAAGTCTATATATGATGCGATACATGGCAAGGGAGGAAGCACACAAGAACAACACAAACCAACAAGTTTAAATGAGGCCGGAATCAACACATAACAAGTCCGGTAAGCCCTCATATGCATATTTTCAAATTAGTCCAGATCTGAACAAACCTTAAGTTAAAGTTGTTAAACAGGAGGTTAACATGCACCATGATGATCTACATGTAATTCTAGTCAAGTTTCATATAAAGTTTGTTTAATTCGGAGCTACGGCCTAGAAGATATGAGCAAAACAAGACAAACAAGGCAACGGTGCAAGATGCATCCAAACATCAAGCAAACTCACTCCAAACATGAAAACAACATGATATTATTATTCTACATGCAAAATCACACAAGTTTCATATAGGGTACACTCAAAACGGAGCAACGGGCTAAAAGATACACATGAAACAAGATATAACAACAAGCTGAAGTTAACAGCCACATAGCAACTTCGGAGCAATGTAAATATAAGCTAAATCACCCAAACATGGTGACAAGAAGCATGGATGTGAAATAGAGATGTAGCTTAACAAGCATGAACTTAGAACACACCCAAAAGCTTACTGGAACACATTTAAACAAGCATGGCAAGTTGCAATAAAATTATCCAGACTTAGCCAAAATCTGGGAAGGCAAAAACTTCATCACGATGGTGCCTTCGGAGGCACAAAACAACATGCATATCAACTCCACTAAGCATATAAAGATCATGGACATGTAGTAGACACATCCTACAGAAAACAACTCCATTGGAGCAACTCCATAGGAGGCATGGATCAATAGCAACAAGCTCCACCAAATTGAACATGCTGATAAAATCCTGACAGTTATAATTTATAGCAACTTGAGAGCAAGATATAAATAAGCTACAACAGGTCATATGAGCAAGTAAGGGCATGAATGGAAAGACAATAACATGGACAACAAGACATGATCATTAGCCACCCCAAAACAAGCATGGATTTGACTAGGGCATCAAGCAAACATAGCATCAGGTTATAACAGATTCCAGACTTAGCAGTTTTTCACTAAGTATAAAACAGTAACAACAACATGGCATGTTTACAAGCTTGTTTAAGTCACCTCAAGGCATATCATGGAAAGTTAAATGCACCGCATCAAAGACCATATAATGGTGCTTCTAAAACATCTAGACATGTGGCATGAGGACAAACACATCAATAGCAAAAAGCATGTGAAATCGGCATCTCGTAACAAGTCTCAGCACTTAACAGCCAAATGCACTTTTGCAACAGAGATTAACATGGCAATATGGACTCCAACAAGCATGCTACAGCAACCATCATGTAGTACACTTCACAATGAACATTTTGACATATCATATGCTCCATTTGGATAAACATGCACCAAGTTATCATATCTCAAACATGGCAACAAAATAACAAGTAGCAGCGGTTTATAACAAGTACTCCCTCCGTCCCAAAATATAAGAACGTTTTTCATACTAGCATAGTGTCAAAAACGTTCTTATATTTTGGGACAGAGGTAGTAGCATTCTTGCAACAGAGATTAGATCATCTAGATGAAGTCAAACAAGCATGGCACAATGGAACAAAGTGTAGAGCATATCACCACGATCATTTTGACATATTATTCACTCAAATTGGATAAGCACACAAAAAGTTATCACTATGCAAACATGCACATATAATAAGCATTTTTCAGGGACTTAACCGAAAATTGAACACTAGGGAAAAAAACAACGAGCGCATAATATTAAAAGACGCCCAGGCGGGGTTCAGAGGCTCACCACAGGGCTTGGCCCAGTTGGAGAGGAGGTGAGGCAAGCCGGCCGGCTGGGCCTCAGGCCTTTGCCCGCGGCTGGGCCTAGGCCAGAGCTGGGCCTTGGGCACCGCTAGGGGAAGTGGGCCGGAGGGGTCGGGCCCATGTGGCCGACGCGGCTGTCGTCCTCTTCCTCGATCCAGAGGGGATCAAGGGAAGCGGCGGCGCGGCCTCCAGACTCCGGTGAGGCGAGGAGCGCGGCAGCATGCAGACAGGCGGCGACGGGCAGATCCGGGGCGGGGTCGTCGGATCCGGCCGGAGAAGGTAAGGCGGTGGCAACCGGCGATGGGACTGGGCGGCGGACCTCCATGGACGGCGGCTGGCACCTGCGGGAGAGAGAAGGTGAGGGAGAGAGGAAGAAGACGGGGACGGGAGGTCAGTGGTGGCGGAGGGGTTCACCGGCGGCGGCGAGGCGGCGCGAAGCCGGCGACGAGGTGGCGCGACGGCTGGAGAGCGGGACGACGGCGACCTGCGGGCTGGCGGCGACGGCTGCGGGATCTGGGCCCGTTGCGGCCCGGAGCGGGCCGGAGGCGGGCTCCGCGGGGCCCGACGGCGAGGTGGGGAGGCAGGGGCTGAGGTGGCGCGCGCCCATTGGTCCGGGGCGGTGGGGCTGCTGATGTGGCGGCACCGGATTGGCCGGAGTGAGGTGGAGGGGCGCTGGACATGTCCGGCGGCGGAACGGACATGTCCGGCTGCGCGGAGGGAGGATTTTTAGGGTTTCATCTGCGCGAAAATGGAGGGAGAGGCACATATTTATAGGTAGAGGGAGCTAGGAGTGTCCAAATGAGGAGCGGTTCGCGGCCATCGTGATGGAACGGCCAAGAGCATGGAGGGGTTAGAATGTGCTTGATGGGCTGTGTGAAAGGGGTGCTGGGCCAAAAGAGAAAAGGCTTCCGGCGGTTAACACAATTAACCGTTGGGCTATCAAACGAACTCCGAACGCGACGAAACTTGACAGGCGGTCTACCTATGCTATAATAAGACCACACGCCAAGTTTCAACCCATTTCGAGAATGCTTTCCGGCCACTCATAAAATAAAAATTTGGAGACGCCGCGGGCGCGTGTGAGTGTATCTGGGCTCAGAACGGACAACGGAGAGGACGAGCGGACTCGAACGGATGCAAGTTTTGAAAACATGCTGATGCAACACATATGATGACAAGGCCAAATGCAACACGCAAGCAGATGGCATGGCAATGGCGACGAATAACTGACTGACACCTGGCGCACCGGTCTCGGGGTGTCACACCTAGTGACAATATTAATGATGATGTTCATAAGGATGCTCAACCTAGCAATGATAATGGTGTAGAGATTGAACCCGCTGTTGATCTTGATAACCCACAATCAAAGAATCAACGTTATGATAAGAGAGACTTTGTTGCTAGGAAGCACAGTAGGGAAAGAGAACCATGGGTTCAGAAACCCATGCCTTTTCCTCCGAAACCATCCAAGAAAAAGGATGATGAGGATTTTGAGCACTTTGCTGAAATGATTAGACCTATCTTTTTGCGTATGCATTTGACTGACGTGCTTAAAACAAATCCTTATGCTAAGTATATGAAAGATATTCTTACCAACAAAAGAAAGATTCCTGAAGTAGAAATTTCCACCATGCTTGCTAATTACACCTTTGAGGGTGGAATGCCTAAGAAATTAGGAGATCCAGGAGTACCTACTATACCTTGCTCCATTAAGAAAAACTATGTTAAAACTGCTTTGTGTGATCTTGGAGCCGGTGTTAGTGTTATGCCTCTCTCTTTATATCGTAGACTTGACTTGAGTAAGTTGACACCTTCTGAAATATCTTTGCAAATGGCTGATAAATCAACTGCTATACCTGTCGGTATTTGTGAGGATGTGCCTATCGTAGTTGCAAATGTAACTATTCTAACGTACTTTGTTATACTTGATATTCCCGAGGACGATAGTATGTCTATTATTCTTGGAAGACCCTTTTTGAATACTGTAGGGGCTGTTATTGATTGCAATAAAGGCAATGTCACTTTTCATGTCAATGGTAGTGAGCATACGGTACACTTTCCGAGGAAACAACCTCAGGTTCACAGTATCAATTATATTGGAAAAATTTCAACTATTACTATTGGAGGTTTTGAGTTTCCTCTTCCTACTATCAAGAAGACATATGACATCCTTATTGTTGGGGACATACATATCCCCATTAAGGTAACCTAGTGTTATTCGAAAATTCTCCGGTTTCATGTTACTCGGAAAGAGTTTATTAACAAGACCTGATCAACCTTGTTAATGGATTCCTTTTGATGAACATGGGATAGGTGAATCTAGATAGCACAACCTTCTGTACCCTCCTTTTACTTTCTGTTAATTAGGATAAATAAAGCAAAAATAGTAATTTCTGCCTGTTTCCAGACTTATCCGTGCAATAAAAAATATCCCAAAAATAAAAGCTCTCCAAATGCCATGAAAATGAAATATGATTTTTTTTCTAGAATATTTGAGGAAATATGGCACTGAACACACAGCGAGGGGAGCCAGCACGTGGCCACGAGGGTCCAGGGCGCACCCCCTGCCTCGTGGGCCCCACGTGGCCCCCCTCCACTTATTCCAGCACCCATGCTCTTCTCCTTCCTCCCAAAAAAATCACCAACCATCTCAAACCCGAGTTCTAGCTCATCTTGGTGCCATTTTCGATCTCCTTGCTCAAAGCACCATTCACCAAACTTTTGGGGGAGATTGTTCCTCGGTATGTGACTCCACCATTGGTCCAATTAGTTTTTGTTCTAGTGCTTTATTTATTGCAAATTTTTGCTGTTGTGGTGACCTTGTTCTTCAGCTTGCATGTCAAATTTTCTTGGTCCCAAGTAGTTCTAATGCATGATATAGTCTCTAGGCACTCATAGGAGTCGTTGCTATCAATCTTATTGAGTTTGATTAACTTTTATTTTGAAGTTACTAAAAATTTCAGAAAATTTCAGAAAAATGTCTAGGAGAAACTTCCAAGGTGGTTCTTCAAGGAAGCAAGAACCGAGGCTCGCGTTCTGAGAGCCAGATGATGAACTACCGAGGGATGCTGACGTACGGCCTTGTGAATGTCCGTCAGATGACTTCATGGATCAGGCTGGCATCAAAGATGAATTTTATGCATACGTGCGCAACGCTGACCTCGAGGGCTTCATACAAGATAAGTGCACTCAATACCGTGGCCTAACCGATAGCTTTGTGAGAAGGTTTAAATTTTCATCTTCACGTAATTCTCACACTGTCCTGTTTGACCTTTATGATAAATCCTATACCATGGACTTAGAGGATTTTAATGATGCTTGTAAACTCCCACAGTGGGGTGGTATGGGTGATCCTCACAAATCTGAATTTAGAGAATTCCTTGCTAGTATTACAGTGGGGGAGTCTAGAGAAATCACACAGGCTACCATGGAGAGCATAAATTTTCCTGCTATTCATTACTTTGCTCTCTTTATCGGTAGATGCATAAACGGTAAGGATGAGGCTTGCCACATGTGTGTCCCTGATCTTAGTGTTCTCAGGAGTGCTGTACTAGGTGATAGACAATATGAAAGGATCGATATGGTTGACTAGAGGGGGGTGAATAGGCAACTAACAATTTTTAGCTTTTCTTAACCACTTTAAATTAAGCGGTAAAGTAAGTTGTCTAGATATGCTACTAAGGATGACAACTAAAAGAAAGTAAAGATAACAACCACACAAGCAAGCTATAAGAGATACACAAGTAAAGCTTGCACAAGTAAAGGAAAAAAAGAACCACAAGTGGAACCGGTGAAGACGAGGATGTGTTGCCGAAGTTCCTTCCCTTTGAAGGGAAGTACGTCTCCGTTGGAGCGGTGTGGAGGCACAATGCTCCCCAAGAAGCCACTAGGGCCACCGTATTCTCCTCACGCCCTCACACGATGCAAGGTGCCGTGATTCCACTAGTGGTGCCCTTGAAGGCGGCAACCGAACCTTTACAAACAAGGTTGGGGCTATCTCCACAACTGAATTGGAGGCTCCCAACGATACCACGAAGCTTCACCACAATGGAATATGGCTTCGAGGTGACCTCAACCGTCTAGGGTGCTCGAACACCCAAGAGTAACAAGATCCGCTAGGGATTAGTGGGGGGAATCAAATATCTCTTGGTGGAAGTGTAGATCGATGCCTTCTCAAGCAATCCTGAACAAATCAACAAGTTTGATTGGCTAGGGAGAGAGATCGGGCGAAAATGGAGCTTGGAGCAACAATGGAGTATGTGGGGGAAGAGGTAAGTCAACAAGGAGGAAGAAGAAGCCTTTATATAGTGGGGGGAACAATCCAACCATTTTCCCCCACTCAGCCCCGCACAGAGCGGTACTACCGCTTGAGGGAGCGGTACTACTGCTTATAGAGCGGTACTACCGTTGCCTTACAAGCGGTACTACCGTGCCAAAGGGGTAGGGACCCAGAGCGGTACTACCGCGGTCTCAGGGCGTTACTACCGCCTCTACTACCGCACCTAGTACCGCAAAACTCGACACGAAAACGCGCTCGCGAGTCGAGGCGGTGGTAGCACGGATCAGCAGCGGTACTACCGCAGTGTGCACCAAGCGATACTACCGCTTAGTGGGGCGGTACTACCACTTGAGGCACACAGGCGGTACTACCGCTGGGATCCGCGGTACTACCGCTGGAGCCAGGAAAAACTAGAGAAGATGGGAAAGAAGAACTCCATTGCGGCGGGAAGGAATGATGGGTGCAATAAAGAAGTATACGTGTTGATTCCACCCAAACCTTACCAAAGCGGATCCCCTCTTAATAGTACGGCTTTCCTATTACTCAGAACCACCGAAAACTAAGCAAAAAGGAAACACCGTCTTCCATAGATTCCGAGGGGCATCTAATCTTCTTGTGCCTTTGTGAGATGTATCTGAAAGAGCTTAGAACACATGATTAGTCCGCAAACGCATTGTCATCAATCACCAAAACACCATTTGGCTAAATATGCCCTTACAATCTCCCCCTTTTTGGTGGATTGATGACAAAACGGGATTTGCACAAAAGGAATAATGACATAACGTAAATGCAGAATCCACACCCCTAAAATATAGACGGGCTCCCCCTAGATGTGTGCTATCTAGGTAAGTGCTTTGGACTGCACGGCATACATGCTAGGATCAACACTCCCCCTATATTTTAGAGACCAACAACCTAAGCAAGATATGAGAGCATAGTGCATAGTAAGATAATCATGCATGCTAGAGAGTACCAGGTACATAAATAAGATAGGGTAGCATATCTCTCACACCATATGACGGGAACTTAGGTCTCACGAAAAACCAACCAAACCACAAGAAACGAAAAGCACACAAGCGACAGAAACACAAAGGCACAAATCCCTAAACTCTCTCCCCCTTTGGCATCGAGACACCAAAAGGGCAGAGAGCTACGCTACGGCTCCAGGTGAGAGCACGAGAAGGTCTCGAATCATCAGATCTCAGCAGGGTCATCTTCTTCGTCGTCGTCGACCTGAAACTGCTCGACATCGGAATCTGTCCATGGGCAATGCTGCTTGATCCACTCTTCCTCCTCGGTAACCTGCTCCTCAGAGCCACTGGCCACAGTCGCACCCAACTGACGCATGAGCTCCTTGTGACGTCCCCTAGCCTTCTTCTCTGCCACATGAGTCATGTACTGACCATGAGACTCCATGCAAAACAACTTCTTCATCTTCTTCTTGAGCCTCTTTGCCCACGAGGGCTCTGCACCAGATGGCTCATAGTCATAATCATCATCTGCTTCAACCTCAGCCTCCTCAATCTCCATAGCAGCAGCGGAGGATGAGCCTCCAGTCTTGGAAGCATGAGTGCCCCAGTTGTCCTTCCGCCTCAGACGCTTGATCTCATGAGACACCAACTCTCCAGTCTCCAGCAATGCGTTGGGATAGACATGATCCCAAGCCTTCTCAATCAGCAGCATGATGAAAGGTCCATAGATCAAGCACTTGCGTTCAGAAATAGCAGACAAGAGCTCAGACCACATGACATGTGAAATATCCAGGGTCTCACCAGTGTTCCTCTCTAACTGATGTTGGCAAAAGAGAATCATGTCCACAAGATAGGAGTGAACCATATCATGATTCCCAATCCGAGGGAAAAGAGTCTCACGGAAGATGCGGTGAAGGATATCCAGATAGGTAGACAACTCATATGTTACCTTCTTAGTCTCAGGGTGGACCTTCACAGTGCAGTAGGGCCAGAGAGCTTTCTTGTGAGTGGAGGTAGTGTTCTAATGAGGACGAAAGCCAACCGGTGTCTCCAGCCCCTGGTCTTCCACTCCAAGTAACTCCATGAAAGCCTTCCACTTGATAGACAACAGTTTGCCATTGGTCATCCATGTCAGAGTTCTATCCTCATCCGTCCCTAGATGGACCGTGGCATAGAATTGAGCCACAAGATCTGCATCAAAGTCCTTGTTGAACTGAATGATCTGAAGAATGTTGAGTTGAGTGCACATCTGAAGAGCATCGCCAAAATACGCAGGATCCTTCTCCAGGTATTCCGTGTCTATGGAGCGAACACTGACAAAGAGATTCTTCTTAGCCTTGAGCACATCAAAGTAGACAGCAAACTGGAAGCGATTCCAGAACGGACGGTTGACCAAATTGGGCTCTTGATCAACCTCATAGGGATTGCGGCGACGCCTTGCCCGGAACTCCTTGACACTCATTTGTGTCACGGTTTTTCCCTTTGGCTTTGCCATGGCCTTCTTCTTCTGTTGAGGTGGAGGTGGAGCACTCGAGGAACCTCCAGCAGACTCAGATGTGCGGTAGCGCTTTGAGGTTGCACGATTGGGGTTGATACGGCGAGCCTGATGCTCGGGATGTTCATCACCTAGAACCAAACACAAACACAGACGAACCAACCAAAAAGAACGAGCATAAGCCAATGAACCCAACAAAAGACGATCAAGGAATGAAGAAATATGTGTCAACTAGGCATGCATCGGTAGTACCGTGATCTTGTAAGCGGTAGTACCGCCCGAGCGGTAGTACCGCTCCAGGGAGCGGTAGTACCGCTCGAGGCGGGGAAACAACGGTTTCCTACTACCGTGGTCAGATCCGGCACTACCGTCCTATCAAATTCAAAAATATTTCTATCATACTCTAATCTAGATAGTCTAGTTGCTTTCTCCATCCTACTCAAGCCTAGATTTAGCCAAAAATCTAAAGATGCAAACACTATTGCCCCTAAAACACAAGATCTGAAAAAGAGACAAGAGGAGAAGAGGAACGGGGGAAATACCGGCATCCATGGCAAGAGGACTTGGTGGGGATCGACTCCACCGAAGGAAAAGGAGAGGAACACCCCGGAGGAGGAGATCCGCCGGAGCCCTCCCGCGGCGACGAACTGCTGGAAAGAGAGAGAGGAACGAGGGGGCAAATGAATGGGTATGGGGGAGAGAAACCTCCCCCTGCCCCGATATATCCCCCACGTACCGCTCGCAGCGGTAGTACCGCGCTGGTGGGCGGTAGTACCGCTTATAAGCGGTAGTACCGCGCACCACCAGCGGTAGTACCGCCCAGCAAGCCGCGGCAACAAACGGTTCAAGGCAAAGCTCAAAAAGAAACACACAAGGAGGAAAAACAAAACGCCAGACACACACACACTAGCAAGAGACAAGAGACCCCTCTACAAGAGAGGGCGGTGACCGAAGTCACCTATGTTTGAGTCTAGAGGTATGGCGCCGCGAAGATTTTAACCTTGGGCCCATGACCAAAACTCGTCCTTGAAGCACTAGTACCATCAAAGATGGTTAATGAAAGACTAGATCAATTTATGCATAATGAGGGGAGAGAGAGTTCATTGAGAGAACAATGCTCCCCCTATGTCCATGCCTACATCTAGAAAAAAACTATGAAGAGTATGGTGGGGTGTGCACGTGCTCAAACCACATTGCTCAAATCAATGATATTTAGCTCATGCCTTAACTCGCGAAATCTTGCTTCATCCAATGGCTTCGTGAAGATATCTGCAAGGTTATCACGAGTGTTGACATAGCAAAGCTCAATCTCTCCTTGTCGTATATGATCCCGGATGAAGTGATACCGAATCTCTATATGCTTCGTCTTGAAGTGTTGCACCGGGTTGAGAGAAATCTTGATGGCACTTTCGTTGTCACACCAAAGAGGCACTTTGTCACAAGTGACACCGTAATCCTTTAAAGTTTGCCTCATCCATAAGAGTTGAGCACAGCAACTACCGGCAGCCACATACTCGGCTTCAGTGGACGAGAGAGACACACAACTTTGCTTTTTGGAAGACCAACTAACAAGAGAGCATCCAAGAAATTGGCACCCTCCAGAAGTGGACTTCCTATCCACTTTGTCTCCCGCCCAATCCGAATCAGAGAAACCTACAAGGTTGAAGTTTGCTCCTCTTGGGTACCATAAGCCAAAGTTTGGGGTATGAGCCAAATATCGAAAGATTCGCTTGACAGCCACAAAGTGACTTTCCTTAGGTGAGGCTTGAAACCGTGCACAGATTCCCACACTCAAACATAATATCCGGTCTAGATGCACAAAGGTAAAGCAAGGAACCGATCATAGAGCGATATACCTTTTGATCCACCGCTTTACCATTGGGATCAATGTCAAGTTGACACTTGGTTGGCATTGGAGTAGTAGCCGGCTTGACATCACTTAGATTGAACCTCTTGAGAATGTCTTGAGTATACTTGGATTGTTTGATGAAGATCCCTTCTCTTCTTTGCTTGATCTCAAACCCAAGGAAGTACTTCAACTCTCCCATCATGGAAATCTCAAAATGTGTGGTCATGAGTGCGGCGAACTCATCATTGAAAGCTTTGTTAGGAGAACCAAAGATAATATCATCAACATATAATTGGCATACAAACAACTCCCCTTTGACCTTCTTAGTAAAAAGAGTGGGGTCGATTTTCCCAATTTCAAACCCACGATCTTGTAACAACTCAGTAAGATGCTCATACCACGCACGTGGGGCTTGTTTAAGACCATAGAGTGCCTTATCGAGTTGGTACACGTGATTGGGGAGCTTAGGATCCTCAAACCCCGGGGGTTGTTTAACATACACCAACTCATTAATAGGACCATTAAGAAATGCACTTTTCACATCCATTTGTTGCAATTTAAAGTTATGATGGGAAGCATAGGCAAGCAACAAACGAATGGATTCAAGGCAAGCAACGGGGGCAAAGGTTTCACTGTAGTCGATACCCCCGACTTGGGAGTAGCCTTGAGCCACCAGACGAGCCTTGTTGTGGATGACAATGCCATGAGCATCTTGCTGGTTCTTAAATATCCACTTGGTTCCAATGACATTATGGTTATCCTTTGGCCTTGGCACCAGACGCCACACCTTGTTGCGCTCGAAGTTATGAAGTTCTTCATGCATGGCATTGAGCCAATCAGGGTCTTCGAGCGCCTCATATACCTTCTGAGGTTCAACACAGGAGACAAAAGCTTGATGAGCACAATAGTTTGCTAATTGTCTTCGAGTGCTTACCCCCTTTTGATGCTTCCTAGAATGTTCTCCATGTGATGTTCTCTGGAGGCAAGCCTGGAGGCAACTTTTGCAGCACGACGCTCCAATTGCTCTTCAAGAGATAACTGAGGAGCATTGAGTTGATCATCTTGAGCGTCGTCAGGAGCTAGATCTTGATCTTGAGCTTCCTCTTGACCTTGATCTTGCTCGGAGGACAGAACTTGGCCTTGTGCATCATTTGGTGGCTCCCCACCATCTTGTGATTGATCTTGCACTTGGCCTTGTTCGTCCGGTTGAGGGCCTTCACTTTGTTCTTCGGAAGCATGTGGGTCTTGGGTTGGTGATGGTTCCACTTGAGTGGAACATTGTCCTTCTCCTTCGGCCACAAGGGGTTCCTCAATGGGTAGGATATATCCAACACCCATTCTTCTTATGGCTTGAGGCGGAATTTCATCACCTACATCACAAGTACCACTTTGCTCCACTTGGGAGCCGTTATTTTTATCAAACTCTACGTTACTCGTCTCCTCAATGAGTCCATTGGACTTGTTGAGGACACGGTAAGCATGAGAGTTTGTAGCATAACCAACAAATATGCCCTCGCGAGCTCTAGATTCAAATTTAGACAACCGAACACCTTTCTTGAGGATGAAACACTTACACCCGAACACCCGGAAGTACTTGAGATTGGGCTTGTTACCGGTAAGTATCTCATATGGAGTCTTGTTCAAGCCTTTGCGGAGATATAGCCGGTTTGATGCATGGCATGCGGTGTTGATGGCTTTGGCCCAATAGTTGTATGGTGATTTGAATTCTGCCATCATGGTCCTTGCCGCATCCATCAGAGTCCGGTTCTTTCTCTCCGCTACACCGTTTTTTGAGGGGTATAGGGAGATGCATATTGATGTTTGATCCCCTCATCGCTGAGAAACTCATCCAAGGTGTAGTTCTTGAACTCGGTGCCGTTGTCACTTCCGATCATAAAAATCTTTGCTTCATGTTGTCGTTGAGCTTCATTTGCAAAGTTGATGGCGGTTTGTTGGGTCTCACTCTTCTTCTTGAAGAAGTATACCTAGGTGTATCTTGAGTAATCATCCACAATCACCAAGCAGTACTTTCTACCCCCAAGACTATCAAAAGATGGAGGCCCAAAGAGGTCCATGTGAAGGAGCTCTAGGGGTCTCTTTGAATAGATGATAGTCGTGGGAGGGTGAGCCGTCTCATGTAACTTTCCTTCAATGCAAGCCCTGCAAGCACGATCTTTGGCAAAGCTAACATTTGTTATAGTCCACGGACATGGTCCCCCTTGAGAAGACTTTGCAAAGATCTCATATTGACATGGGCCAAACGGTGATGCCAAAGCCATCCCACATCAACTTTAGCCATTAGGCATGTCGCAATCTTAGTGGGTTGCTTCGAAAAGTTAACCACATAAAGACCGTTCTCGACATGCCCAACATAGGCTACTTTAAGAGTCTTGCTCCACAAGAGGGCCACGGTATCAATATCAAAGAATGTAGCAAAGCCCATGAGTGCAAGTTGGCAAACAGAAAGTAAATTATATGCAAGGGACTCAACAAGCATGACTTTCTCGATCGTGAGATCATGAGAGACAACCACCTTGCCAAGCCCCAATACCTTAGAAGAAGAAGCATCACCCCATTCGACGTTGGTGGCCATAGATGAACCTAGATGCACGTCCACCACCAAGTCTTTGCTTCCGGTCATATGATTTGTAGCTCCACTATCGAGCAACCATGATCCCCCACCGGAAGCAAACTCCTACAAGAGATCAATGCTTGGATTTAGGTACCCATTTGGTAATGGGTCCTTTGAGGTTAGTAACAAGGGTCTTAGGAACCCAAATGGACCATTCAATGTACTCATAAGAAGAACCAACAAATTTAGCAAACACATGACCATCACTAGCACGACATAAAACATATGAAGGATTAAAGTCGCCGGCCATGTTTGATGGTATGGTGGAGTTTTTCTTGACACCACCACCTTTCACGGTTTTCTTCTTCTTTGATGCACCCTCTCCTTCTTTCACAAAAGTTTGTCGGAGAGGGGGTGGTAGCTTGGTCTTGCCGTTCTTCTTCTTCTTGGGCTTAGGAACAAACCCAATTCCTTCCTTTGCCACAACCTCCTTTTGATTGCTCAAGAGATTGTTGAGGTTATTCTCACCTTGTATACATGTCACAAGGCCTTTCTCAAGTTGCTTCTTCAACTCGGCATTTTCTTCAACAAGATGCACATGCTCGCAACATGGGTTAGTAGCATTTGCATTATCAATTAATACCATGCGAGGAAAGATAGCCTTTTCCTTGGTTAGCGAAACTTGGAGTTGATCATGAGACTCTTTAAGAGAAGCATGCATACCTTTCAAGGCCTTGTGAGCCTTGTCGAGTATGACAAACTCTTCCTTGAGTTTGTAACGGTCAACCTCAAGTTTTGCCTTCTCGGACTTAAGCACACGAGATACAACTAAAGCATGATCAAGATCTTTCTTTAATTTAGCATGATCATCGTTGTGTGACTCCTCAAGAGCCAAACGAAGACCACGCTCTTCCTCTAGGGCGTTAGAGAGATCCGATATCTCATCGGCATAGTCTCGACTATCTCCTTCCATTTTAGTAATGGTTTCCTCGTGAGCCTCGATCATGTCATTGGCCTCACCGAGTTGTTCCAAGAGAGCAACAAAATGCTTCTTGGGTTTGCCCTTGAGTTTGTTCATGAACAACTCAAATTCATTCTCTCCCTCCTTGGTTCCCTCACTCTCATCAATACAATCCATCAATGAAGGATTAGAAGTGATAGTAGTATTGATGTTTGGGGTTACCTTGTTGGTGGCCTTGGCCATGAGACACTTGGCGATGATGTTCTCATTCGGTGAGTCGAAGAGTGATGAGTGCGGAGTAGTAGCAATAGCAATTGTGGCCATGGTGAACATCTCATCATCTTCATCATTATCATCATCCTCAACATATTCTTCTTGGGCCACCAACCCTTTAGGAGGAGTCTTCTTGTTGAAGTTGTTCTTGTTGGGATAAGACTTTGACTTGTCCTTCCGGATAAGCTTGCCTCCAAAGTCTTCTCTTTTCTCATATGGGCAATCTGCAACGAAGTGGCTTACATTTCCACAGTTGAAGCATGTCCTCACTCGTTGCTTGCCCTTGTTCCCACTTGAGTTGTTCCTGTTGAAGTTGGGTCTTGTGTTCTTCTTGTTGCCCCAAAATTGCCTTGAAGCAAGAGCCATGTGCTCATGATAGGCATATTTGGTGTCCTCGGGGCTACACTCATCATCGTCCTCTACCTCCTCTTCTTCCACACAAGCCTTGGCCTTTAGGGCGAGGTTAGGCTTCTTCGATCGTTGAGCTCTTAGGACCGCATTGTCGGCGGTCATGTCCAAGATCCTCATGGCAACGAACTCATCCAACACTTCATTCGATGACAAGTGGTGGAAGTCCGGTCTCTGACGAATGACAGAGGACATGGCCTTATGATAGGGCATCATGGCCTTGAGGAACTTGCGCTTGATCCAATTGTCATCTGTGTCCTTACTGCCATGATCTCGAAGAGAGACCGCAAGGGTAGTTAATCTCCGATAAAGTTCACGAGGATCTTCTTCTTCGATCATAGCAAACTCATCGGCTTCATCTTGCACAACTTCATAGTTAGAGCGTTGAATGCTAGTGTGTCCCTTGTACATAGTGCCAACATGCTCCCAAGCTTCCTTGGCCACAGTGAAGGGTCGTAGATGTGCAATGTCATCTGGAGGAATAGCATCTTGAAGAATGCAGAGAGCGGACTCGTTGAATTGATGATCCGCAGTTTCTCTGGGAGTCATGTTGTCGGGATCACGCGGATAAAAACCTTGCTCAATGATTCTCCAAAGATTAGTAGAACAATGATTTATATGATGTTTGAAACGAAACACCCAAGTAGCAAAATCAGAGTTTTTTATGAACTTGGGAGGAGGCCCAACGGAATTTAAATGCGGTGTAGTAACGGGTCCTCCATAGTGAGTAGGAGGAGCGGAGTGGGCAAAAATCCCACTCCCATTCTTAGTAACAGGGGCTTGTTCACTACTAGCTTCTCCCTTGTCGGGATTAGCCTCCGACACGTTGGTAGCGGGATAAACCACTTCCAACGGTGCGGTGGATAATTTAAGCCCCTCAAGCAAATCTTTAAACATGCCTTTGACCTCGATCGCTAGTGACTCTTTCAATGTGGTCAAGGCCACATTGAACTCCTCACGAGAGACCGAGGCTCCCCCATCAGACGTAGGCAAGGACGGAGTTCCACCGGAATGATCCTCCGTCTCGACTATGTTGTCACCATACTCTTTCGACGGTAAAGTCCTTAAAAAGAGACGAGGCTCTGATACCAACTGAAAGGATCGATATGGTTGACTAGTGGGGGGGTGAATAGGCAACTAACAATTTTTAGCTTTTCTTAACCACTTTAAATTAAGCGTTAAAGTAAGTTGTCTAGATATGCTACTAAGGATGACAACTAAAAGAAAGTAAAGATAACAACCACACAAGCAAGCTATAAGAGATACACAAGTAAAGCTTGCACAAGTAAAGGAAAGAAATAACCACAAGTGGAACCGGTGAAGACGAGGATGTGTTGCCGAAGTTCCTTCCCTTTGAAGGGAAGTACGTCTCCGTTGGAGCGGTGTGGAGGCACAATGCTCCCAAAGAAGCCACTAGGGCCACCGTGTTCTCCTCACGCCCTCACACGATGCAAGGTGCCGTGATTCCACTAGTGGTGCCCTTGAAGGCGGTAACTGAACCTTTACAAACAAGGTTGGGGCTATCTCCACAACTAAATTGGAGGCTCCCAACGATACCACGAAGCTTCACCACAATGGAATATGGCTTCGAGGTGACCTCAACCGTCTAGGGTGCTCAAACACCCAAGAGTAACAAGATCCGCTAGGGATTAGTGGGGGGAATCAAATATCTCTTGGTGGAAGTGTAGATCGATGCCTTCTCAAGCAATCCCGAGCAAATCAACAAGTTTGATTGGCTAGGGAGAGAGATCGGGTGAAAATGGAGCTTGGAGCAACAATGGAGTATGTGGGGGAAGAGGTAAGTCAACAAGGAGGAAGAAGAAGCCTTTATATAGTGGGGGGGAACAATCCAACCATTTTCCCCCACTCAGCCCCGCACAGAGCGGTACTACCGCTTGAGGGAGCGGTATTACCGCTTATAGAGCGGTACTACCGTTGCCTTACAAGCAGTACTACCGTGCCAAAGGGGTAGGGACCCAGAGCGGTACTACCGCGGTCTCAGGGCGGTACTACCGCTGGGAGCGGTACTACTGCCTCTACTACCACACCTAGTACCGCAAAAATCGACACGAAAACGCGCTCGTGAGTCGAGGCGGTGGTAGCACTGATCAGCAGCGGTACTACCGCAGTGTGCACCAAGCGGTACTACCGCTTAGTGGGGCGGTACTACCGCTTGAGGCACACAGGTGGTACTACCGCTGGGATCCGCGGTACTACCGCTGGATCCAGGAAAAACTAGAGAAGATGGGAAAGAAGAACTCCATTGCGGCGGGAAGGAATGGTGATTCCACCCAAACCTTACCAAAGCGGATCCCCTCTTAATAGTACGGCTTTCCTATTACTTAGAACCACCAAAAACTAAGCAAAAAGGAAACACCGTCTTCCATAGATTCCGAGGGGCATCTAATCTTCTTGTGCCTTTGTGAGATGTATCTGAAAGAGCTTAGAACACATGATTAGTCCGCAAACGCATTGTCATCAATCACCAAAACACCATTTGGCTAAATATGCCCTCACACAATATAACTTGGGAGCCATTGTTGCACGTAGGCTACACCATAATGGGTTGCATGGAGATTTATTTGGTGGGATTTATGCCACTAGCATAGCCCGCTTTCTTGGTGTGCCGGTGCACGAGAATGATGAACCTTTACCTCCTGCTTATTTAGATTGCCATGCTATGACTAGTCACAGGTTTATAGAGTGGGATGATCAAACCCTCAAATATCGACTAATCTTTAACAGGCAGCATGCCATCCCTATTGTTCTTCCTGCCCCTACTTTGTTTAACTTTCAGGAAAAAGGGACATACACTATAACTATGGAGGAGGAAGATGCTTATTATAACATGACGGAGGCAGCCCGCCTTCAAGCTGCAGCTCAGCATGCAGTATCTGCTGCATCTCAGTACGACCCCAACTACAACTTTGGATATCCATCAGGCCAATACTGGCCAAAAGCCTAAGCTTGGGCGAGTATGTGTTTCTCACCGACTTTACATTCATATTCACACACTTATTGTAGTTGTCGGTGCTCACACCCTTTCACTGTACCATCCATGCTTAGTTTCAATTACTTTTTCTTAGTCTTTTTCTTGTGTGCTAGAAAAATCCAGAAAAACAAAAAATTATTAGTTGTAGCTTCTAGCTAGTTTACTTTCTTTGCTTGTAGTAGTAGTTCAAAATGAAAACCCAAAAAGATTTCCCATTCTTCTTTTGCTTGTTGGGAGCTTTCCCATGTAAATAGTTTCTTTTCTTTTCTTTGGGGGTTAAGAGTAGAAGACCATGATTGAAAATGCTTAGTGGCTCTCATATGTTTTGCTGTTGAGTTAACTTTGAGCCATATTACCTTGTCTTCTCTCTTGTATTAAATGTTTGCAGATTCTAGCTTAGTCCATCGCACGCGCACTATTATTATTTTCCGCACTGTTCGGTCGTGCGAGTGAAAGCAATAAGGATGATATATGATGAACTAATTGAGATGAGAAAAGCTGGTATGAACTCGACCCGTCTTGTTTTTGTAAATATGATGGTTCATCGTTCCGGATTCAGCTTATTATGAATGAAACATGCTTGCAATGACAATTAGAGATCATAGTTGCTTATGCCATGCTTAATTAGCTGAGAGTTTATAATGGTTTATCTTGCGTGCCAACATGATATTAAAATGGTTGTGATGTGGTATGATGGGGTGGTATCCTCCTTTGAATGATTTAAGTGATCTGACTTGGCACATGTTCACGCATGTAGTTGAAACAAATCAACATAGCCTCCACGATATTTATGTTCATGGTGATTTATATCCTACTCATGCTTGCATTCATTGTTGATTATTTTTAATGCATGTTCATGACCGTTGTTGCTCTCTAGCTGGCCGCTTCCCAGTCTCTTTCTAGCTTTCACCTGTACTAAGCGGGAATACTGCTTGTGCATCCACTTCCATAAACCCCAAAGTTATTCCATATGAGTCCACCATACCTTCCTATACGCGATATTTACCTGCCGTTCCAAGTAAATTTGTATGTGCCAAACTCTAAACCTTCAAATGAAATTCTGTTTTGTATGCTCGAACGGCTCATGTATCAACTAGGGTTGTCTATATCTTCCATGCAAGGTGGGTTATTCTCACGATGAGTGGACTCCGCTCATCATTCATGAGAAAATGGCTGGTAATCAGGATGCCCAGTCCCATGCTCAAAATCATAATAATTTAACAAAACTCCCCCAGGGCTGTTGCTGGTTTGGACGGTACCCGTTGTTTCGGGCTAGCCATGGAGTGTGCTTGTTGGTGGTTGGGGGAGTATAAACTTTACCATTCTGTTTGGGAACCGCCTATAATGTGCGTAGCATGGGAGATATCGAGATTCTTGGTTGTTATGTTGACAATGAAAGTATACCGCTCAAAATGTTATTCATCTCTATTTAAAACCGAGCTCTGGCACCTCTACAAATCCCTGCTTCCCTCTGCTAAGGGCCTATCTATTTACTTTTATGCAGAGTCATCACCCTCTTATCAAAGAGCACCGGTAGGAGAGCACCTCTGTCGTTGCATGTATTACTATTAATTTGCATTGAGTATGATCATGACTGGATCTCTTTTACCATGAAATACAATGTCTAATCAGTCCTTGATCTTTAAAGGTGCTCTGCATTTCTGTTTTGCGGTCTCAGAAAGGGCTAGCGATATACCATCTTGTTATATCATATCATGATTGTTTTTGAGATAGTGTTGTCATCCAAGCTTTATTATTATTGCTCGCTAGTTGATTATGCCATTGATGTGAGTAGTCTTGAGACCTGAAAGTTATTGTGAATGTGCTTAGTTCATGCTCTTGTTGAAAACCTGAATGCTAGCTTACATATTTACAACAACAAGAGCAAACAGAGTTTGTCAAAGTTTTTCTTTATCACTTTCAGTTTATCAACTGAATTTCTTGAGGACAAGTAAAGGTTTAAGCTTGGGGGAGTTGATACGTCTCCAACGTATCTACTTTTCCAAACCCTTTTGCCCTTGTTTTGGACTCTAACTTGCATGATTTGAATGGAACTAACCCGGACTGACGTTGTTTTCAGCAGAACTGCCATGGTGTTGTTTTTGTGCAGAAATAAAAAGTTATCGGAATCGCCTGAAAACCAATGGAGAATTATTTCGGAAAATAAAAAAAATCTGCGAGAAGATCCACACCAGGGGGGCCCAGGGCCTGTCCACGAGGGTGGGGGCGTGCCCCCTGCCTCGTGGGCCCCCTGGTGCTCCGACGACGTATCCCCAGATCCTATATATTCACTTTCGGGGAGAAAAAAATCAGGGAGAAAGAATTATCGCGTTTCACGAGACAGAGCCGCCGCCAAGCCCTAATCTCTCTCGGGAGGGCTGATCTGGAGTCCGTTTGGGGCTCCGGAGAGTGGAGATCGTCATCATCAACGTTCCTCCATCACCAATTTCATGATGCTCACCATCGTGTGTGAGTAATTCCATCGTAGGCTTGCTGGACGGTGATGGGTTGGATGGGATCTATCATGTAATCGAGTTAGTTTTCTTAGGGTTTGATCCCTAGTATCCACTATGTTCTGAGATTGATGTTGCTATGACTTTGCTATGCTTAATGCTTGTCACTAGGGCCCGAGTGCCATGATTTCAGATCTGAACCTATTATGTTTTCATGAATATATGTGTGTTCTTGATCCTATCTTGCAAGTTTATAGTCACCTACTATGTGTTATGATCCGGCAACCTCGAAGTGACAATAATCGGGACCAGTCCCGGTGATGACCATAGTTTGAGGAGTTCATGTATTCACTATGTGTTAATGCTTTTGTCCGGTACTCTATTAAAAGGAGGCCTTAATATCCCTTAGTTTCCAATAGGACCCCGCTGCCATGGGAAGGTAGGATAAAAGATGTCATGCAAGTTCTTTTCCATAAGCACTTATGACTATATCGGAATACATGCCTACATTGCATTGACGAACTGGAGCTAGTTCTGTGTCACCCTAGGTTATAACTTCTACATGATGAATTGCATCCGACATAATTTCCCATCACTGATCCAATGCCTACGAGCTTTTCTTATATTGCTTGTTGCTTATTTACTTTTTCATTGCTACTATTACAAAAACTAAAAAAACACTATCGTTACTTTTATTGCTGGTACCGCCACTATCATATTACTGTGCTACTAAACTATCTTGCTACAGATACTAAGTTTCCAGGTGTGGTTGAATTGACAACTCAGCTGCTAATACTTAAGAGTATTCTTTGGCTCGCCTTGTGTCGAATCAACAAATTTGGGTTGAATACTCTACCCTCGAAAACTGTTGCGATCCCCTACACTTGTGGGTTATCACACCCCAACACCACCGACCGCAAGCGAAGCCCGCCGCCAGCCGTAGATCGACCAGCACAACAGGCGGCCGTCGTGCCATAGCAGGACCCCAGCCCGCAGCCGACGCCAAGCCCTGCACGCCATCCGCCGCCCACCGCCTCGATCTCCCCATCACGAGCGCCCAGGAGATGGGAAAAAGAGGCCCCGCCGCCGCCGGATCCGCGCGGGCTTCGCCCGGCGGAGCCCACCGGCGACGACGAGGGGAAGGAGGTGGGAAGGGGGCGCGGTGAGCGGGAGGGTTGAGCCGCCGCCCGAGTCGCCCTGGGGAGGGACCGACGCGAGGAAAAGTCCTCCTCACTGATGTTCTCCGCTTCTGAAACTCTTTAGCACTGGAATATATGCTCTGTTACTCTTAATCAGACCGCTTTATCATGCTGCACTCACTCAGGCTAAATCCTTCTGCTTTATCACGGGGGCAACAATAGTGTTCATCTGAGCTTGAACTGTGGTGAATGCGACTGATGTTTCAACCGCATACGAAGATGAAGTTCTTTTTGTTTCTCGAGTAATATTATCGTATATAGGCGTGATGCCTCTGCAGAGGCGTTTTGGATCAATACCTTATCTTTATTGTAAATTATGTGTGATCACCACTATGAGACACCTTTGGATGGATTTATTACTCCATAGTTATTGTAAACTAGTGGTTGGGGCGCGCCCTAGGCGCGCCTCCTCTGCGGTCCTTTGCGCACTTGCCTTGATTGTGCAGTTGTGAACGTGCATATGTGTGCCAGAGTAGCTCATTTGTTAAAATATAAATAGAGTTAACACAAGCTTAGCAGAAAAGTGTTCAATCATCAGGGTCCATATTATCATATAGTAGGTGGCAGTCTTACAATGTGGATGATAGAGCACAACATTAAATTGAAATCAAAGCCTAACATGCTCCAAAAGACAGGCAAGGAGAAAAGGAATGACAATCAGGTTGTCATCGAACCCCTTGTACAAACTTCAAAAGATTAAATCCCTACTCATGAAAGAAAGAGAAATAAATTCTAAGAAAACATAACGATTGGGAGGACAGTGTAGGAGTCATATTAAATGATCTTCTCGTTGCTGCATCGCTAACATCCACTCGAGCCACATCTCGCTGGAATTATCCAAGTCGTATTCTTCCTTCGCACCACCTCTTCCTGTGTTTGCTGTCAGGCCTGGCTCCCCATCTTGCAGCACGGCATTCTTGGGTCTATGCTAATATCTTGCGACTTGAAATTATCTGAAACCAACAGCATTATGGTTAGATAAAATGCATCTGAGAGTATGGATTGACATGTCGAGTATCACACGGCAGTCCACATAATAAATATACAGAACTCCAGAGATTGCTTCTATAACACATGGTCGGAAGTAGAAATATCAAAGCACCAACCTCATAGTTAAGGGATCCACCCTCCTCGAGAGACAACTTGGCTTCCTAAAGACAATCATTTTTGGCATACAACTCATCCAACCACACTAGCCTGCTCCCCGGAGCACAAGCATTGCATCACCATTCGCCGAAACACTTTACGAGATCTCCCTTTCTATAGTTCTATTTCCTGCCATCCATCATGCTCGATCATACCCTTGCTAGCACATTTCCCTGGTGGAAAGAATCATGTATTAGAGTCATAACGATGGCATTGCTTAGCTTGGTGCTATTTGAGCAAATTATCCTACAGAACTATTGGCATATACATAATATGATTAAAAATAGCACAGTTTGATGCTATGCTTTTGAATTGAACATCACAATTACCTAGATTATTTATTTAACAGGGAGATTAGAAAATGGATAGAACATCAGCTCTTTTTCATCCCTAATACAACATCACTCAGAGAGATTTTAACAAAGACTTCGAATTTAGCATATGCAGTACAAAATGGCATTGAAATTCAGTCCTGAATTCCGATAAACCGGTAATATTGCTTTTTAATTGGGTCCTTAATTTTTTAATAAAGTATATGCTTAAAGTTGTTGATTAAGAGCACACTGTGAGAAGATCTTTGAATTTAAGTTCTGATCCAACAAATGGAAACTAAGTAGTACTGATCCTTAATTGCCAAAAACCGCAGGAAGATGAGCGCCTCATGAAGGATATGGGAATGGACGCATACAGATTCTCCATGAGAATTTTTCCAGGTATGATATTTTTCAGCATGTAAAGTACATGATATAACACTCACATGGTTAAATGACTCTGCTCCGTCAACACCCACATAGACTGAATAATCCCCCCAGCCTGCAAAATCCCAAAGGCATTGTTATCAGACTAATTCGAACTGCGATAACTAATTCAATGGAAATACACCGTAACAGACTAAATGGTGCTTTAGTGCTTCACCTCCGTGGTAATACTACGTGTTGGCATTCTTGTAATCCTTCTGCCCTATTGTTGCCCACTGCCCTGCGGACGGCACCAGAGGGTTTGGAGATGCCACCACACCGTTCAGCCTGACATTGGGTGCTGCTGAGACCTGCACCACGATCCAAATTCAGACAAGGGAACGCCACAATAACATCATACAACGACACAACCCAATGGTACAGCGGACAAATGAACGCCACCATAACATCATATTAGCAAAACAAATGAGCATGCAGAACATCTGGCACAAACACTTAATAAACAACAATATAATTTATTTATGAACACAATTATTAGCAGCCAACAGATAGACTTAATCTTATTAAAAATAGGACAGTTTGATTTCGTAACATAATTGTGTTCTTTCATGAGGCACAAAATTTGAAGCATTTCAATCTACACTCCAAAAAACAATAGCCAACGGCATGACTAATAGACTATCAAGGAAAAACATGAGGTTCATTTCTTTCTTTAGGCAATAAAAATATAAGATAGAATGTCTTCCTGCAGATTAGCAGTAGGAGGGATATATGAGCATAAAAGTTGTACTCCAGCTTAGATTGCACCACACACCTCCATTAGCCAAATGACCCATCGCAGTATATTATCAGGAAAGTGAAGTACATCGAAATTTTGTAAGCTACTAAGAGCACATGATAAGCTCACATAAAAAATACTAAGATATGTATTTCTTGAATGTCAACAAAGTAATTGGAATTCCAAAAGTATGAAGTCTTAATTACTACACAGATTAGAGATATACACGGCAACCATGTAAAAAATCGATACTATTAAGTATCTTGAAAATCTTTGTAGCTGCAAAGCATACTACAGACGAGAACACCATATGCAACAAAGTTAGTGCCACTAGATAGGGGGAGTTGATCTCTTTCGATGATAACACCCACTGCAAATCAAGGCAAACAAAACACTTAACAATGCTACAAAAATATGAAATGGATATTTGCCATAGAAATAGAATCCATCATCTGTTCTTATAAGCACAATAGCTGACAAATAGAAGTATGTTGGAAATATGTTTCTCAATCTTTTTAGCGACGTGTTCCGCAGCAGACCAGGTCTCGGCAGTCGGCGGCGACGTCCACGACTGATAGGTGTGTGACGAAGAGGGAGGGGAAATAGTACCTCCATCCTCCTAAGAAAAATGCTAGCTAAAAATTGAACGTATGCAAGCTAATACCTTATTACAAAAGCAGAATGACCTGTGTAATGGTGTTTTGGACCCCTAGAGGGCATTATAATGGGTAAGCTGACATACAAATCTCAGAGAACCACATGAGATTCAGAGGTAGGTTGCTATTTGTAGTGTTTCTAAACAGAGGTGGTGACGTATTGTTTGAAATTTCCAAAACCAGCACCTCTAATCAATGTAATTACACTGTATCAACTCTCGGTGATATCATGCATGTCCTTCAGTTTATTCAGATGATCATGGCCATGGTGTGTTTGGATTAACTAAGCTTAACATACGAAACTGTGTACTTGCACAACGTTAGATCATCGCTCGCATAACTGAATAACATCGCATGGCAGCAAAATTCTTTGACAAAGTTGATTCAAATGAAGGTACCAGTTACCCATTCGTGAATCTACTTCACATTGTAAAAAAAAACATGCCCTTCCATATCTTTCTGTTTTGATATTACCTTGTAGAAATATTGGATGGCAGTAAATTTGAACACGCATTTGGGTCGTTAATGTCAGGAGTATTGTTTAAAAATACCGGCGTGCTAATATTCGCTGCATCAGTTCAATCGGGGAAACAAGGTTCATTGCATGATAAAGACCGGTCTGCTAATATTCTTTTTGAGACTTATATTTAGGACTGTAGTGTCAGTGCTACATCTACCTGGCACTTTCGGTGAACCTTTCACACAAATTTAGAGGAAGGACATATTCATAGTGAAATCCAATAGAAAGTAGGCCAGCAAAAATCTCAAAATGACATCTCCCACAATATTCAGAGTACAGTCAATATCATTAAGCATTTGGGTCAAATAGATTTGCATACAAAATAAATATGCAAGTTGGCATATGTTGATAAAATAAGTTCCCCACCTGATGATCACGCTACAGAAATAGGAAAGTTTGATTTCATATCATAATTGTGTTCTTTCATAAGGCACAAAATCTAAAGCATTTCAATCTATAATCCAAATAACAATATCCAACACCACGACTAATAGAATATAAGGGGAAAACATGAGGCTCATTTGTAGCAAAAAAATTAAGATAGAGTGCCTTTCTGCATATTAGCAACAGGATGGATATAGATGACCATACAAGTTGTACTCCAACTTAGATTGCACCATACACCTACATTAGCCATAAAATTAAGGAATAGTGCTGCCTATTTTCAGGATGGAAACACCAACTTCTTAAGCTTTAGCTTCCCATATTTTTTTTCTTAGAGTAAAGTGAAAGATAATCAAAACAAGACTATAGATAATCAAAATAAGAACTCATTTTGGCGAATTTAAGGTCATACTCTTATCACGACTTACAGGGACAAGTTCATGCCTACCATATGCACACGAAGGGTTTAAAAACATGGTATAATTACCTAAAATATGCCGGTGAATTTCCAGTTTTCTCTCGTATGTTAGTAGCCCTGTCCAATGAAAATTTGAGAAATGTCAGAGATCGGGAACAGCCAAATTAAAGGGGAGACAAAATGGGGTTGGGGAAGAAGGAGCCATGGCCCGTGAAGCAAGTGTAATGCCCAGGATGGAGTTATACCTCCTACGTGTCGAGGCACGACTTAAAGGCATAAATCCATCCTAGAATGATCTCAAGTTCGGTAATCTTTGCACATCTCATGTAAAAGAGGGGATTGTAAACAGAAAATAATTGGCTTACACTCGCCACGTCACAGAATTACAATTCAAGTCTCAAACATCATACATTAAGAACATCACAACCCTCTAAGGGCAAAAACCAAATGTCAAGATACCAAACTGAAATAAATAAACCACAGGCGGATCGAATCCTAGTAAGAGTCTCCACTACTGATCATCCGGGTATCGCACATAGTACCGACTACGCTCCTCGTCGTACTCCCAATCCAGCTCGGTGCCATCACCTGGATAGCTCACAGCTGGACCTGCATCTGGTGTGGTGAAGTAACTGTGAGCCACAGAGGACTCAGCAATCCCGTTCCCGGGTAACAAGACTATTTAAGCCTTTGGGAGAGGATAAGGCTGAAGAAAAGAATAAGTGTCTGCAGCAGCAACTAGCATCTAGCTTACGTGAGTGAGAGCGAGAAGAGAAGGCCTCGATGAGAAGTGATCACGAAGTGATCCTAGATACAAGCTCAACAAGCATAACCCCTCCGTGTTCAACTCCCGAATCCCTATTCGGAAATTGACAGTCACGGAACACACGCTGGTAGTGTATTAGAAACATTGTGTCAAGTTTTCTACAACCGGATTTTAACAAGCTCCCATCTGCCACATAACCGCGGGCACGGCTTTCGAAAGTTCAAACCCTGCAGGGGTGTTCCAACTTGACCCATTAAAAGCCCACGATCCGCGGAGTCGCAACTCCAAAGTGGGAAGACCCGAGTATTCTCGAAATCCCGTGCTCAAGATATACCGAACTAAGGTAAGGCTAATCCAGCAAATCCTCCCGGCGTGCCGACACCCTGATAGTAGCCGCGCGTATCTCGTCTCAGGCCACGACCGGATGGGACAAGCTACGGGTTTTTACCAGACCTTGAGTTTCCTCGAGGTGGCCCCGCAGGTTGCCCGTTTCGAACCAACACTCATGTGGAGCACTGGCCCGAGGTTGTTGATTAAGAAAAAGGGTTTATAACTCCCTATGCAAGTTTAGTTTGTTATTAGGCAAATAGTACCAATGTTGGGACTTGCTGGAAAAGACTTAGCTCTTAGCGGTTTATCGAGGGGGTCCCATACACCCCAACCGTGTTAGGAACGCATAATCAAGGAACATAACACCGGCTTATACGGTTCCTAACGGCATGAGTGGAACAAATCACCAAGCAAAAGGCTTAGCCTTCCACCCTTGCCAATATATAGATGATTTCATTTTAAGCATTTATATAGTGTGATATAACCCAACCAAACCTCAATCATGAAGCAAGCATCTTCGATCTTCACCTGCAACTAGCAATGCTATAAGAAGGGCTGAGCGAAGCGTACTTAGCCAAGCAACGGTTTGCATAGGTAGGTTGGTTAACATGGCAATTGGTTACAAGTAGGAGGCTGACAAGAAGATCATGGGCATCGAGGCAAAACTATAGATCGGAACTACTAGCAATAGGCAAAGATAGTAATGTTATCGGGGTTCGGTCATCTTGCCTGAAGAGAAGTCGTTCGGATCGTAAGAAGGGTCCTCGTGCTCAACCTCGTTGGAAACCTCGTGCTCGTACTCGAACTCAGACTCTACTTCCGGCTCTAAACAAAACAATCACACCAAGCACCAATCAACAAAATGCAATGCGCACTCGAAAAAGATGAATGCATGATGGATGCACTAAGGATGCACACGGAGCACGTAAAATATCACTCAAGCAAATCACCTCAAAACATGATAACAAACTGATATTATTAATCTACACGGAAAAACAATCAAGTTTGGTATAAGATTCGCTGAAATCGGAGTTACGGGCTAAAAGTTATGCCCGAAACAAGAAATGAGCGAAAGCTGAAAATTACAGCATCATAGCAACTTCGGAGCTCAAAATAATTGAGCTACAGCATTCAAACAACATGTAAAAGACCTAGAACACAAACTAGACATATACTACAGCAACTAAGTCCAAAGGTGCACCCCCAAAGGAGTCACGGATCAATAGCAATGATCTTGGACATATGGAACTTGACAATAAAATTCTGGCAGCAGAATTTTATTGAAACTTTGGAGCAAAAGATAAACATGCTACAGCCACTTAAATGGACATGTGAGGACATGAATGGAAAGACAACAATATATACTACAAGGAACAATCAAGATCCACTCCAAAACTAGCATGCTTTGTCCTAGAACATCACACGAACATGGCATCGGAACGTTACAGATTTCAGACTTAGTGAAAAACCACTAAGTCCTAAAACAGCAATTTCATCATGGCATCTAAAAGAGCATGTTTAAGTCACCTCGAAACTAAACATGGCAAGAGGTAAGCACCTCATCAAAGTACACATGAAGGTGATCCCGAAACATACAAGCATGCATCATTGAGGTAAACACAACGATAGCAACGAGCTCAACAATATGGCATTTCATAACAAGTGAAACAACATCACAGCCACATGGCACTTTGCAACGATGATAAACATGGCAAGAATAAATCTAACATGCTACCTAGCACATACAACATGTAGAGCACGGCAAGACGAACACGTGGACATGTCACTTGCATCATTCGGACAAACGAGCTAAAAGATATCACATGGCAAAGATGACATAAAAACATCACATAGCAGCAGTTTATATCACGATGCACTCTTGCAACAGCAAAACGAGCACCTAGATGATCTCTAACATGCATGACAACAACAGATAAAACGTAGTGCACGATCCCACGATCGTCTGGACATCTCATTTGCGCAAAACGGAGCTATGCACAAAAAGTTAGAGCAGTTTGAACATTGCATCAGAGATCAGAATTCTGGGACTTAGAGAAATTGGGACTACCTCGGATCTGGGGAGAAAAACACAACGGCCCGGGCGGATCTGGCCCGATCCGGCCCAGGCGAAGAAGGGCGGCGGCCTGGAGGAGCGGATCTGAGGCTGCGGCCTGGAGTCCCTGGCGGCTGGGCTCGGCTCGGAGGGAGCCCGCAGTGGAGGAGGGATGCGGCCCAGGGCGGAGGTATGGCGGCGGCCCGCGGTGGCGCGGTGCGGGGTGGCCCGGCTCGGGCCTCCGGCGCTGGAGGCGGCCTGGCCCGCGGGGCGGTGCGGTCGGCGCGCGGGAGCCTGGCGAAGAAGCGAAGCGGGAGGCGGCGCGGCTGGCGAAGGAGGGAAAAAGGTGGGCCGGCTCGGGGCAGCGCGGCCCGGCAGCTAGAGGCGGTGCGGTGAAGTGGGGACCCTGGCGCGGCGTACGGCCCGCTGGGCTGGCGCGGCGTATGGCCCGCTGGGCTGGCGCGGTGGAGATGCGACCGGCGCGCGCGGCCTGGCTGGAGGCCACTTCGCCCGACCGATCGAGGCAGATCCCAGCGATGCGTTGACTCGAAGGCTGGCGGGGAAGACTGGATCGAGGGATTCGGTCGCCCTCGATCCCAGCGAGATTTGCGGCGACTCTGGCTGGTTCCCTCGGGAACTGGCCAGATGGAGAGGAAAGAGGCTAGATCCAGAATTTTAGGGGAAGGAGGAGGAGAAGCTAGATGCCCAAATAGACTAGGGTCTAATATATAGCAGTTTTTTAGGGTTAGGGGATCTGGGGGTGTTAGGAGCCCTCCGATCGCGATCCGACGGATCCGATCGCGGGGGTAGTCTAGAAGGGCCTAGGAGAAGATAAAAGACTGCAGTAGGGGTGTTTCTGGGACACGAAGTGAAGGCACTTTGGACCCACACGAATAACGGATGGGATAGCCAACGGAGTCCAAACGCAACGAGATTTGAGAGGCGGGTTGCACACAACAAAACAACAACACACAAAACAACCTCGCGGCACACCGGTAATGTTACACGCCCAAATAACAAAGTAGGCCTACGGGACGTCACGGACACGTGAGGGAGCTCCGGAACGCGAAACGGACAACGGGAAGAAACGCTTGGAACCGGATGCAACCGACAACACCAATGCAATGCGATGCACATGTCTACATGATATGAATGAATGCCACACACTCACACAACAAAACGACGAAACCTGAAAGACAAAGAACCCGGAATGGAAATAGATGAAGCCGGAGATATATTATATGCCCAAAAGGGAAAGTATTACATCCGGGGCATTACAAACTCTCCTCTACTACAAAAAGATCTCGTCCCGAGATCTAGGACTGGAAAAAGGAAGGGTACTCGGAACGAAGATGATCTTCTCGTTCCCAGGTAGCCTCTCGGTCGGTGTGATGTGACCACTTGACTTTCAGAAATTTGATGGACTTGTTGCGGGTCTTGCGTTCAGTTTCTTCGAGAATGGCAACGGGATGCTCTTGGTAGGACAGGTCTTGTTGAAGATCAATCTCTTCAAACGGAATCATGCGCTCAGGTGCCTTGAAGCATTTGCGAAGTTGAGACACATGGAAGACATCATGAACATTTGCGAAGTTGGGAGGGAGCTCAAGTTGATAGGCTAGATCGCCTCTCTTGCCAAGAATCTTGAAAGGCCCGACGTATCTAGGAGCAAGCTTTCCTTTGATACCGAATCTTTGGGTGCCTTTCATCGGAGAAACTCGGAGATAGACATGATCACCGATGTTGAAAACCAAATCACGATGCTTGCCGTCATAGTAGCTCTTCTGACGCGACTGAGCGGCCTTGAGATTCTCACGTATGACTTTGCACATTTCTTCATCTTCTGAGATCAAGTCATTGCCAAGAAGTTGACGTTCGCCTGTTTCAGACCAGTTGAGAGGGGTACGACACTTTCTGCCATAGAGGATTTCAAACGGTGCTTTGCATGCACTTGCTTGAAAGCTGTTGTTGTAAGAGAACTCGGCAAATGGAAGGCAGTCTTCCCATTTCATGCCGAAGGAGATGACACAGGCTCTGAGCATGTCTTCTAGAATCTGATTCACACGCTCGACTTGACCACTAGTCTGAGGGTGAAAAGCAGTGCTGAACCTGATCTTAGTGCCCATGGCGGACTGAAAGGAGTCCCAGAACCTTGATGTGAACAAGCTTCCACGGTCTGAGGATATAACTTGAGGAATGCCATGTAGGGACACAATTCTGGAAGTGTACAGCTCTGCCAATTGAGCTGCATTGATTGATTCTTTGACTGGAAGAAAGTGAGCGACTTTGGTAAGCTTGTCAATCACCACAAAGATAGCATCATTTCCTCGCTTGGATTTAGGAAAGCCAGTGACGAAGTCCATTTCAATGTGGTCGAACTTCCACTCGGGAATAGGAAGAGGTTGGAGAAGACCGGCTGGACGTTGATGTTCTGCTTTCACTCTTCTGCATACATCACATTCATTCACGAATTGGGCAATCTCCCTTTTCATGCGTGTCCACCAGTAAGACTGCTTGAGATCTTGATACATCTTTGAACTGCCAGGATGAATGGAAAGGAGAGAATCATGAGCTTCTTCCATTATGAGCTTCCTGAGATCACCTTTGGGAACAACGAGTCTGTCCTCGAAGAACAAGGTATCTCTCTCATCAACACGGAAGCACTTGTATTTTGGAGTGCCCTTTGCAATCACATGTTTCACTTTCTTCACCATGGTATCACTGAGCTGGGCCTCACGGACTTGATCTTCCAAGGTAGGAGCAATTTGGAGATTTGCAAGAAAACCCTGCGGAACAACTTGGAGGTTGAGTTTCCTGAAAGCTTCACAAAGCTCAGGCTGGTACGGCTTGATAAGAAGGCTGTTGCAATATGCCTTTCTGCTCAAAGCATCTGCAATCACATTCGCCTTGCCAGGAGTGTATTCAATGCTGGGATTATATTCTTGGATCATTTCAACCCAACGAGTCTGGCGGAGGTTCAGATGCGGCTGTGTGAAGATGTACTTCAAGCTCTTGTGATCAGTGAAGATGTCGACCTTTCTGCCCAACAGCAGATGTCTCCACGTAATCAGATCATGTACCACAGCTGCTAGCTCGAGATCATGTGTGGGATAGTTCTTCTCACTTGGCTTGAGCTGCCGAGAAGTATATGCCACAATTCTCTTATCTAGCATAAGCACACCACCAAGACCTTGAAGAGAAGCATCACAGAATACTTCATAGGGCTTGGATTCATCTGGAGGAGTCAGAACTGGAGCAGAGACAAGATTTTCTTTGAGAGTTTTGAATGCCACTTCACACTCTGGAGACCAAAAGTATTTGACATTCTTCTGAAGCAGGTTGGAGAGAGGCTTGGCAATCTTGGAGAAGTTCTCAACGAACCTTCTGCAATAGCTGGCAAGACCCAGAAAACCGCGGAGCTGCTTGACGTTCTGAGGAGCTTCCCAGTTGACAATTGCTTCAACTTTCTCGGGATTAACCGCAATGCCGTCAGCTGAGATGATGTGGCCCAGGTACAAAACCTTATCGAGCCAAAACTCGCACTTTGAGAACTTGGCATAGAATTTATGCTCTCGGAGTCGATCAAGAACCAGACGTAAGTGCTTTTCGTGATCTTCTTCATTCTTGGAAAACACCAGAATATCATCCAGATACACAAGCACAAACTCGCCAGTATAGGGGTTGAAGATGTAATGTATCATCCTCGAAAAGGTAGGAGGAGCATTGGAGAGACCGAAGGACATGACGGTATACTCGTATGAACCGTAGCTCGTTCTGAAGGCCGTCTTGGGAATGTCTTCCTCGCGAATGCGAATTTGATGATAGCCCATTCGGAGCTCAAGCTTAGAGAACACTTTAGCTCCTTTGAGCTGCTCAAAGAGTTCGTTGATGTTGGGGAGCGGATACTTGTTCTTAATCGTCTTCTTGTTCAATGGCCGGTAGTCAACACAGAGACGCTCCGTGCCATCTTTCTTCTTGACAAATAAGACACCACAGCCCCACGGAGATGTACTAGGCCGGATGAGACCCATACTCTCCTGCTTATCAAGCTACTTCTTCAATTCCTTCAATTCGTCCGGAGAGAGCTTGTACGGACGCCGGCATGCTGGCTCAGTACCCGGCTCGAGTTCAATGACAAACTCCACCTGACGGTGTGGAGGCATGCCTGGAAGTTCTTCAGGAAAGACGTCTTGATATTCGTTCACCACCGGAATTTGAGATATGGCATTAATTTCGCCCTTATCATTAAGAGAGAAAAGCCGGATAGTGTTATCCCTGGAGGCGAAGATAATCACATCTTCATCAGAATGAGTCATCTTGACTTCCTTTTGAGCACAATCAATGTGAGCATCATGCTGAGAAAGCCAATCCATTCCGAGGATTAGGTCGATGTCAGAATTACCAAGAATCACCGGAGAAGCCAAAAATCGATAATCACCCATGCGAATAGAAACATTCGGAGCCACCATACTAGAACTCAATCTCTTGCCAGGTGATATGACACTCAAAGGTCTTGGCAAAGCTTCAGAGTGAACGTTATTCTTGGATGCAAATGGATATGACATGAAAGAGCAAGAAGCACCCGAATCAAACAAAACTTTAGCAGGGATAGAGTTCACTGGAAGGTTACCCAAAATGACATCAGAAGAATTCTCCGCTTGCGCTGCATTCATCAGATTGACCCTTGCTGCCTTTGGATCATGCCTGACAATAGCTGAACTCACAGGTGGAGGAGGAGGAAGACGCTTCGGATTCGGACATCTATTGGCATAATGACCTTTCTGAGTGCATTTGTTGCAAGTCACTTCTGAGAGAGGACGGAAATGAGAGCCACTGGACTTGGAGCCTTGAGACTGGAACTGCTTCTTCGACTGGTTGCTCGGGTTGGGTGGGTGGGAGAAACCACGACCACTAGAGTTCTTGTAGTTGGAGTTGTTGGAGTTGTTGTATGGAGCTCGAATCACTGGAGGAGGAGGAAGCCAGAATTTCTGTTGTTTCGCAGCCAACTGAGACGATGAGGAAGAGTGAACAGCATCTCGAATTCTCTTCTTAGAAGCCTCCATCTTAAGTTGAGCTGCTTCTTGTTTCAAAGCCATGTTATAGAACTTGTCGAATTCATCGGGCTCGAACAAAGTGAGAGCAAGCTGAAGTTCATCTTTGAGACCTCCACGGAACTGGTAGATCTTACTCTTGGCATCAGGAATGTCTTGCTTAGCATAGCGAGCGAGGTTTTGGAACTTGACATTATACTGATAGACTGACATGGAGCCCTGCTTCAGGTTGCGGAATTGCTCACGCATACCCTCGATGACACTTGTAGGAATATGGTGCGAACGGAAATCCTTGCAGAAATTCTCCCAAGAGATCACTTGACCCAGCCTGGAGTCTTTGTACTGCTGCCACTAGTCAGCTGCTTGATCTTTCAGTTGGACGGCTGCAAACTTCACATAATCATCTTCCTTCACGTTACTGCACTCAAAATGCTTCTTGATATCGGTTAGCCAATCTTCAGCATCGAGAGGGTCGACACGGTAACTGAAAGCTTTAGGATTGTTGGCCAAGAACTGGTTGAGAGTAGCATGGTGCTGCTGGTTGAAGAAGTTGCCTTGGTTCCCTGGAATACCCTGATTAGCTTGATTAGCTTGCATCTGCTGCATCATCTGCATCATCAACTGGGTGTTCTGAGCTGTAGTCTGCATAATCGCTCTCCAAGCCTCAGGCGGAGGAGGAGGGGAAGGAGGATGTTCTGGAACCTCTTCCACCTCTGGGTTAGCGTTGGGAACCCTTTTCGGAGCCATCCTGTAAGAGATGACCACGAATCAGCAATTGATTGACAAAAGGTATAAGCTGAATCAATGGAATGAATTGCAACAAGTCTTCACAATAATCATTCGAACAATAAGAACGAATGAAATCATCCGAACAAGAGGAACGAATGATATTCTCAGTTAAATGATAACATCAATCTTCACGAGAAGCCACATAGGGATCAAAAGGTAAAATAAGAAAACAACAAGGTACGGACGGGAACAAACACAAGAGAGGAGTTTCGTTCTAACATCTTTGTGCTGAAAGCATATGAACGCGTTACGAAAAGGTTTTGCAATCCCCGGATCAGCATAGCCAAGGACCCTTTAAGATGCAACTCCTGATAGTAACATCGGTCATAAACCACTTCACTCAATGTAGAACCCCGAACTCACTAACCTGCATTCGTTGGAAGAATGCCTACGATCTACTGGATAAACCCACCTATAGATTTCCGAAAGATTCCAGTTATGCAATCAGGTGTTGGGGATACACGGGAAGCACCGCGCAATCAACTCTAAACCTACATCCAGGTGTATCCATCCTTCAACACATAACCAGTCTTTCTCGGAAACTGTGTACCTCGGACCTTCGAAAAGCATCCACTATAACAAGCTATGGCAATACTCCCGAACTACCTCCCCAGTACTGGGTGATGTCGGGGTTATCTTGCCACTGGCCGTATAGGAGAGATTTTCGATGTCGGCCGTCTTAAGTATTTAGTACTGCCGCGATATGCTTGTGACAACAAAACCCCGAAGCTCAACTCCTCGGTAACAGGAGGCATCGAGAACAATATCCTTGTCACAAGAACATCGAAACAATCCCAGAATACTCGCGGGATCCCTAAAAAAAATTGGTGCAATTTTGAAAATAGGAGAGACAAGAGTAGTCGTCAGGAGTCCTCACCAGAGAGAAAGGGGATGAGAAGCAAAGAAATCCTACTCTCTGATATAATATAGGACTCAAAAAGTTTTTAGTGTGTGCCTAGACTAGACCGTCAACGATTCGATCAAACAGTGGGGGCTCCTAGGTCGGAGAAGGCTCTGAATATCAACTTGTAATGCCCAGGATGGAGTTATACCTCCTACGTGTCGAGGCACGACTTAAAGGCATAAATCCATCCTAGAATGATCTCAAGTTCGGTAATCTTTGCACATCTCATGTAAAAGAGGGGATTGTAAACAGAAAATAGTTGGCTTACACTCGCCACGTCACAGAATTACAATTCAAGTCTCAAACATCATACATTAAGAACATCACAACCCTCTAAGGGCAAAAACCAAATGTCAAGATACCAAACTGAAATAAATAAACCACAGGCGGATCGAATCCTAGTAAGAGTCTCCACTACTGATCATCCGGGTATCGCACATAGTACCGACTACGCTCCTCGTCGTACTCCCAATCCAGCTCGGTGCCATCACCTGGATAGCTCATAGCTGGACATGCATCTGGTGTGGTGAAGTAACTGTGAGCCACAGAGGACTCAGCAATCCCGTTCCCGGGTAACAAGACTATTTAAGCCTTTGGGAGAGGATAAGGCTGAAGAAAAGAATAAGTGTCTGCAGCAGCAACTAGCATCTAGCTTACGTGAGTGAGAGCGAGAAGAGAAGGCCTCGACGAGAAGTGATCACGAAGTGATCCTAGCTACAAGCTCAACAAGCATAACCCCTCCGTGTTCAACTCCCGAATCCCTATTCGGAAATTGACAATCACGGAACACACGCTGGTAGTGTATTAGAAACATTGTGTCAAGTTTTCTACAACCGGATATTAACAAGCTCCCATCTGCCACATAACCGCGGGCACGGCTTTCGAAAGTTCAAACCCTGCAGGGGTGTTCCAACTTGACCCATTACAAGCCCACGATCCGCGGAGTCGCAACTCCAAAGTGGGAAGACCCGAGTATTCTCGAAATCCCGTGCTCAAGATATACCGAACTAAGGTAAGGCTAATCCAGCAAATCCTCCTGGCGTGCCGACACCCTGATAGTAGCCGCGCGTATCTCGTCTCAGGCCACGACCGGATGGGACAAGCTACGGGTTTTTACCAGACCTTGAGTTTCCTCGAGGTGGCCCCGCAGGTTGCCCGTTTCGGACCAACACTCATGTGGAGCACTGGCCCGGGGTTGTTGATTAAGAAAAAGGGTTTATAACTCCCTATGCAAGTTTAGTTTGTTATTAGGCAAATAGTACCAATGTTGGGACTTGCTGGAAAAGACTTAGCTCTTAGCGGTTTATCGAGTGGGTCCCATACACCCCAACCGTGTTAGGAACGCATAATCAAGGAACATAACACCGGCTTATACGGTTCCTAACGGCATGAGTGGAACAAATCACCAAGCAAAAGGCTTAGCCTTCCACCCTTGCCAATATATAGATGATTTCATTTTAAGCATTTATATAGTGTGATATAACCCAACCAAACTTCAATCATGAAGCAAGCATCTTCGATCTTCACCTGCAACTAGCAATGCTATAAGAAGGGCTGAGCGAAGCGTACTTAGCCAAGCAACGGTTTGCATAGGTAGGTTGGTTAACATGGCAATTGGTTACAAGTAGGAGGCTGACAAGAAGATCATGGGCATCGAGGCAAAACTATAGATCGGAACTACTAGCAATAGGCAAAGATAGTAATGTTATCGGGGTTCGGTCATCTTGCCTGAAGAGAAGTCGTTCGGATCGTAAGAAGGGTCCTCGTGCTCAACCTCGTTGGAAACCTCGTGCTCGTACTGGAACTCAGACTCTGCTTCCGGCTCTAAACAAAACAATCACACCAAGCACCAATCAACAAAATGCAATGCGCACTCGAAAAAGATGAATGCATGATGGATGCACTAAGGATGCACACGGAGCACGTAAAATATCACTCAAGCAAATCACCTCAAAACATGATAACAAACTGATATTATTAATCTACACGGAAAAAACAATCAAGTTTGGTATAAGATTCGCTGAAATCGGAGTTACGGGCTAAAAGTTATGCCTGAAACAAGAAATGAGCGAAAGCTGAAAATTACAGCATCATAGCAACTTCGGAGCTCAAAATAATTGAGCTACAACATTCAAACAACATGGCAAAGACCTAGAACACAAACTAGACATATACTACAGCAACCAAGTCCAAAGGTGCACCCCCAAAGGAGTCACGGATCAATAGCAATGATCTTGGACATATGGAACTTGACAATAAAATTCTGGCAGCAGAATTTTATTGAAACTTTGGAGCAAAAAATAAACATGCTACAGCCACTTAAATGGACAAGTGAGGACATGAATGAAAAGACAACAATATATACTACAAGGAACAATCAAGATCCACTCCAAAACTAGCATGCTTTGTCCTAGAACATCACACGAACATGGCATCGGAACGTTACAGATTTCAGACTTAGTGAAAAACCACTAAGTCCTAAAACAGCAATTTCATCATGGCATCTAAAAGAGCATGTTTAAGTCACCTCGAAACTAAACATGGCAAGAGGTAAGCACCTCATCAAAGTACACATGAAGGTGATCCCGAAACATACAAGCATGCATCATTGAGGTAAACACAACAATAGCAACGAGCTCAACAATATGGCATTTCATAACAAGTGAAACAACATCACAGCCACATGGCACTTTGCAACGATGATAAACATGGCAAGAATAAATCTAACATGCTACCTAGCACATACAACATGTAGAGCATGGCAAGACGAACACGTGGACATGTCATTTGCATCATTCGGACAAACGAGCTAAAAGATATCATATGGCAAAGATGACATAAAAACATCACATAGCAGCAGTTTATATCACGATGCACTCTTGCAACAGCAAAACGAGCACCTAGATGATCTCTAACATGCATGATAACAACAGATAAAACGTAGTGCACGATCCCACGATCGTCTGGACATCTCATTTGCGCAAAACGGAGCTATGCACAAAAAGTTAGAGCAGTTTGAACATTGCATCAGAGATCAGAATTCTGGGACTTGGAGAAATTGGGACTACCTCGGATCTGGGGAGAAAAACACAAAGGCCCGGGCGGATCTGGCCCGATCCGGCCCAGGCGAAGAAGGGCGGCGGCCTGGAGGAGCGGATCTGAGGCTGCGGCCTGGAGTCCCTGGCGGCTGGGCTCGGCTCAGAGGGAGCCCGCGGTGGAGGAGGGATGCGGCCCAGGGCGGAGGTATGGCGGCGGCCCGCGGTGGCGCGACGCGGGGTGGCCCGGCTCGGGCCTCCGGCGCTGGAGGCGGCCTGGCCCGCGGGGCGGTGCGGTCGGCGCGCGGGAGCCTGGCGAAGAAGCGAAGCGGGAGGCGGCGCGGCTGGCGAAGGAGGGAAAAAGGTGGGCCGGCTCGGGGCAGCGCGGCCCGGCAGCTAGAGGCGGTGCGGTGAAGTGGGGACCCTGGCGCGGCGTACGGCCCGCTGGGCTGGCGCGGTGGAGATGCGACCGGCGCGCGCGGCCTGGCTGGAGGCCACTTCGCCCGACCGATCGAGGCATATCCCAGCGATGCGTTGACTCGAAGGCTGGCGGGGAAGACTGGATCGAGGGATTCGGTCGCCCTCGATCCCAGCGAGATTTGCGGCGACTCTGGCTGGTTCCCTCGGGAACTGGCCAGATGGAGAGGAAAGAGGTTAGATCCAGAATTTTAGGGGAAGGAGGAGGAGAAGCTAGATGCCCAAATAGACTAGGGTCTAATATATAGCAGTTTTTTAGGGTTAGGGGATCTGGGGGTGTTAGGAGCCCTCCGATCGCGATCCGACGGATCCGATCGCGAGGGTAGTCTAGAAGGGCCTAGGAGAAGATAAAAGACTGCAGTAGGGGTGTTTCTGGGACACGAAGTGAAGGCACTTTGGACCCACACGAATAACGGATGGGATAGCCAACGGAGTCCAAACGCAACGAGATTTGAGAGGCGGGTTGCACACAACAAAACAACCTCGCGGCACACCGGTAACGTTACACGCCCAAACAACAAAGTAGGCCTACGGGATGTCACGGACACGTGAGGGAGCTCCGGAACGCGAAACGGACAACGGGAATAAACGCTTGGAACCGGATGCAACCGACAACACCAATGCAATGTGATGCACATGTCTACATGATATGAATGAATGCCACACACTCACACAACAAAACGACGAAACCTGAAAGACAAAGAACCCGGAATGGAAATAGATGAAGCCGGAGATATATTATATGCCCAAAAGGGAAAGTATTACATCCGGGGCATTACAGCAAGCCAGAAATTTTATCCTTGGGGTAACTACATAGCTCCACATGGGCATCTCGAGATCAATAGGGAGGGGGACGGGGGTAGCAAGTGACCGTACGTAGGCTCCAGGATGAGCTGGAGGTCGGCGAGCGCGCTGTCGACGTGGTTGACCTCGGCCAGTAGCAGAGACCTTCCGTGTGCGCAAGGTCGACGACGGGGATGCAGGCTCCATGGACGACCTCCTCCGGGCGTGGCTGCTACCCGGCAGCGCGGGCGCGCTAGCTCTCTTCTGCGGCGAGGCCTGCATGGGCGAGGGGACGTGGCGGCGCGGGAGCTCCTGGTGCGAGATGGAGAGGCTGCGAGCGCGGGGAGGGCGGCGGCGGCAACCCTAGCTGTGGAAGAGGGAGGAGAGGGGCGCGTGTTTTGGGAGAGGAAAGGAGAAGGGATCAAGGCGACGTCCTGTCTCTCTATTTCTTCTCGACGAAGCGAACGAGAAGCGCCGGGCGATCTTTTTTGGTGACGTGTACACAACGAGACATTCAGTTGGCCACCGTGAACAGAAACGCACCTGCTGACGTGGACAATGCGAGGATGCGCCATTTGCGCCACCGTTAATGGGTTTAATTATGAACAAATTATGCTGTAGTTCCAGTGTTAGTTATCTAATCTACTTCATATGCCTATGTTATCCTGTAGTAATGCATATGCTACACCGGGATTCCTAATAACTTACCATTTCCTGCTTGACCAAAATGATGGGACAGGCACCCTCGCGCCAAGACGCGATCCTGATCTAGTATATGGGTTTGTTTGGATGCTGCCCATGCTCGCCCTACCAATCTGTGGGCTGCCAAAAAATTGGCGCAGGACTCCGCCGCCCGTGGCTTGCCCATGAATTGGCGTAAAACTGAACTACTAATGCTGGTGTAGGCAAGGCAAGCCAAATTATTGGCCCTCATCCAAACGTACACCCATGCCCAGTCAACGACCAATATTTTGATTGGACTGCCGTAGGCTCCAATCCAAACACACCCTATGTTATAAGGGTCTCTATGTTTAGTTTCGTCCTGGGCCCCGGAAATCTCAGAACCGGCCCTGTGCGTCCGTGTGATGGTATGGGCACGATGAAGTTTATTGCGAGCATCATGACACGTTTTAGGATCATCACTGAATAAAAGGAAGAAGAGAAGCGGGAGAACTTGGCCTGCACAAAACCTCCCGTGTCTGGGTTTTTTCTTCAGAGCGTGATCGAGTTGCGCTCCGGCGAGCTTCACCGGCAACTGTTTGCTCGGTCTAGATGCTACTGCGCCTCCTACGACCGGACAGAGAGCTAGTAGGAGTACGATCGATTCAAGATATGATTTTTCAACGTGATCCTCGCTTTCCACCTTAATCAACCAACTACAGTAGGAGCTAGACTTCGCGTCTGGATGTGTGATCCAACACCAACAGCGTCAAGTACTCCCCATCTCTTTTACTATTACTGGGTTTGCTTGCACGTGTGCGTGTGGAAAAACGGTGACGTCGCGTCCCATTACCGGAAGAAGTGCCCGTGCATAAAATAAAAATATTACAAACTCCGGCGACCGGCGTCGAGCTTGATTACGTTTACGTGCCGCCGCCAACTTCTCTATCCCTTTCCCGATCCGTACCGGCTAAACAAATTCTTTCCGTAGCGGCAGGCAGCTAGAGCACTAGAGCACTGACGATTTTTTTTTTTGTCCCGGCCTGATCACCGACTAAGCTCAGCTCAGGACGGCCATGACCGCAGCAAACGTCCGTACTCTGCTTCTGCTCTTCGCCCTCGCGCTCCCGGGCACCGGGCATGCGGGGGCGCAGCGCGAGCGCGAGCGCGGCAGCCTGCCGCGCGGCGCCTCGCTCGCCGTCGAGGACCACGCGTCCGACGTCCTCGTCTCCCCGGACGGCGCGTTCGCCTGTGGCTTCTACGCCGCCTCCCCCACCGTCTTTACCTTCTCCGTCTGGTTCGCGCGCTCCGCCGACCGCGCCGTCGTCTGGACGGCCGCCGCCAGCGTCACGGCGCGCCGCGCCGTGCACAGCCAGGGCTCCCGCCTCGCGCTCGACAGCCGCCGAGGCGCGCTCGTCCTCACCGACTACGACGGAGAGGTCGTCTGGAACTCCACCGCCCACGCAGGCGCCGCGCGGGCGCGGCTCCGCGACACGGGCAACCTCGCCGTCGAGGACGCCCGGGGGGCCGTCCTGTGGCAGAGCTTTGACCACCCCACCGACACCCTGCTCCCCGCCCAGCGCCTCGGCGGCGCCGCCGGGAGCGGCCTCGTGTCCTCCGGCAGGCTCCTCACGGCTGGGCACTACGGCTTCCGGTTCAGCGACTACGCCATGCTCTCAATGGTGTACGACGACGGCGGCGAGGTGTCCACCATCTACTGGCCCAACCCCTACTTCAGCTACTGGCAGAACAGCCGCAAGATCTACAATTTCAGCCGCGAGGCCGAGCTCGATTCAACAGGGCATTTCTTGGCCAGCGACAACGCGACGTTCGATGCCGCCGATCTGGGCGGCGCCGGGGTGAGGAGGAGGCTGACGCTGGACACCGACGGCAACCTCCGGCTGTACAGCTTGGACGGCGAGGCATGGACTGTGTCGTGGATGGCGTTCTCCAACCCCTGCATCATCCACGGCGTGTGCGGCATCAACGCGGTGTGCCTCTACACGCCATCACCGGCATGCGTCTGTGCCCCCGGCCACGAGCGCGCGGACCGGAGCGACTGGAGCAGGGGCTGCCGGCCAACGTTCAGCAACTTCACCGACGAGCAGGTGAAGTTCGTGGCGCTGCCGCACACCGACTTCTGGGGCTTCGACCTCAACAACAGCGAGTTCCTGTCCCTGGACGCGTGCGAGGCGCAGTGCACCGGCGAGCCGTCGTGCGTGGTGTTCCAATACAAGCAGGGCAAAGGGGAGTGCTACCCCAAGAGCCTCATGTTCAATGGCAGGACGTTCCCCGGCCTGCCCGGCACGGCCTACCTCAAGGTCCCGGCCGACTTCAACGTGCCGGAGCTGCGCGTCCATCAATGGCAGACCGATGATGGCCTCGCCATCCAGGAGGACATTGCCGGATGCGATGCCGCGGCACCGGAGGTCCTGCTCAACGTCTCCAGCACGGCAAAGAGGAGCAGCAACCAGGGCAAGTCGCTGTGGTTCTACTTCTACGGATTCCTGTCGGCGTTCTTCGTCATCGAGGTGCTTGTGATAGCGTTAGGGTGCTGGCTCTTCTCCAAGAAAGGGATACTGTCCAGGCCATCGGAGCTGCTGGCCGTGGAGGAAGGGTACAGGATGATCACCAGCCATTTCCGGGCATACAGCTACTCAGAGCTGCAGAAGGCAACCAGGAAGTTCCGCGCCGAGATCGGGCATGGCGGTTCGGGCACAGTGTACAAGGGGGTCCTGGACGACGACAGGACGGTGGCCGTCAAGGTGCTGCAGGACGTGAGCCAGAGCGAGGAGGTGTTCCAAGCAGAGCTGAGTGCGATCGGCAGGATCTACCACATGAACTTGGTGAGGATGTGGGGGTTCTGCTCGGAAGGCGCGCACCGGATTCTGGTCTACGAGTACGTCCACAACGGATCATTGGCAAATGTGCTTTTCCAAGGCACCGGGAATTCCGGCAGGTTGCTGGGGTGGAAGCAGAGGTTCAACATCGCCGTCGGCGTGGCCAAAGGACTGGCATATCTTCACAATGAGTGCCTGGAGTGGATCATCCACTGCGACATGAAGCCGGAGAACATACTGCTGGATGATGAAATGGAGCCCAAGATCACCGACTTCGGGCTGGCGAAGCTGCTCAACCGAGACGGGTCCGACTCGGGCCTGTCGCGGATCCGAGGAACAAGGGGGTACATGGCGCCCGAGTGGGTCTCCAGCCTCCCCATCACCGAGAAGGTCGACGTGTACAGCTACGGCGTGGTGCTCCTGGAACTGATGAAAGGGAGGAGGGTTTCGGATTGGGTGGTGGACGGGAAAGAGGGGCTTGAAACTGATGTTAGAACCGTGGTGAAGATGATCCTCGACAGATCGAAGCACGGCGATGGAGGATGGGTTGTGGACCTGGTGGATGAACGGTTGGATGGTGAATTTAATCATGCGCAAGCTAGAATATTTGCCCAGTTGGCTGTCTCATGTTTAGAGGAAGATAGAAACAAAAGGCCCGGTATGAAGAATGTAGTGCAGACGCTCATCTCTGCTGATGATGAGTCCAGAGATCATGAATATCCAGAAATCTGATTCAGTTTATTTTGGACATGTGTTAGCGTTAGTGTGTGTGTGTGTGTACAACAATCTTTGTCACATCATAGAAATTAGAACCCGCAAATTATGTTTTTGTTAATGCATGATGGCAGAAATTTAGAAGTTTACCTGTTCAAATGTTGGACAAGCTGCACTTGGATTTGTTCTGATTGCCCAAATCTATTGGTTTGACAGTGGTATCATAGCTGATTTGGGACAGCACTTAGATTGTCAACTGGATGAGGATACCTGTGCAGTCCTGCTGCATTTCCTCGAGTTGCCAGATGAAAAACCTTTGATACAGAATGTCATACATAGGATACACCTATATCAGCGGAAAAGGGGAACATTGGAATAAACTAAAGTACATTTTGGCAAGCAGTTGCCAGATGATACCACAGGCTAGCACAGACCTGATATGTGACAAACTCATTGGTTTTACCATTGTCAGATTTACAATATATTCTCATAACTACTAAGAGGGCCAAAATGATTTCAGAAACAAAAATACTAAACATATACATGAACAACTAGTACATGTGTTACTATTTTATTACTCAATTCCCTCCGTAAACTAATATAAGAGCGTTTAGATCACTACTTTAGTTATCTAAACGCTCTTATACTAGTTAACAGAGGGAGTACTGCATAACATGGAATACCTATGCACTAGGATACAACTATGTTCAAGTTCAAACTGAAGCTTCTTCAACTGAAAGGAGGCTCTCAACGATTGATTCCATTGTTGGCCTGTTCTTCCTGTCCTCCTCCAGGCATGAAACGGCTATCCTGATCAACTCTTTTGCTTGCAGGTAGTTGAAATCACCGTCCAGTCTGACATCTACAAACTCTGTTAACCACAACAGTTCATCCCCATCCAACCTGTAAGAAAGCATCTTAATAAACTTCTTGAGCACCACATGGACATCCTCCTCCAAATCAACAACAAAGTCGAGAATTCTTGTTCCTGATACTAGCTCAAGAAGCACGATCCCATAGCTGTACACGTCAACCTTGGCTGTTATCGGTAAACCAGTGACCCACTCAGGAGCCATGTAGCCCAAGGTTCTTCGCGCCCGCGACACATTCTGATTAGGCCCTGTTCTGCTGAGCAGCTTTGCGAACCCAAAGTCGGTGATCTTAGGCTCTAGGTCCTGATCCAGCAGAATGTTCTCTGGCTTCAGGTTGCAGTGGATGACCCACTCTAGGCACTCATGGTGAAGATAGGCCAGCCCCTTTGCAACACCTAAAGCAATGTTGAACCTCTGATCCCACTGCAGCAAGGTTTTGTTGCTGAATAGTATGTTAGCTAATGAGCCGTTCTCAAAATACTCCAATACCAACATTCTATGGGATCTCTCTGAGCAAACCCCCCATATTCTTGTCAGATTCATATGGTTAATCCTTGCAATGACATGCAACTCATCCTGGAACTCTGCCCTGTTCCGTGTTACATTTTCCAGCCTTTTTATGACCACCTCTCTCTCATCATCCAAGGTTCCCTTGTAGGCAATACCTGAACCTCCCCATCCAAGCTCATGTTTGAACTTTTCAGTCGCCTTGGCCAGCTCTCTGTAACTATACATTCGGAAATGACTGGTCATCACCTTGTAGCCTTCCTCAGCCGCCCATAATTGCGATGACCTAAACTCTCTCCGTAGAACGAAGAACCATGCAAACGCGAAGAAGGAAACCTCAATGACAAAAAATGCAGCAATGAACCCATATAGATAGAGCCATTTTGGATCATCACTGCCATCTTCACGAACCATGTCTGGCACTGGTTCTATGGTTGTTTTGCTCACATGATCACATTCAAGACGATGCATTTCAGTGTTGAGCACATTGGACTGTGGAATTGGGGTATTAGAAATATTGACACTTGTGGGGAGCTTGATGTACATCGTTCGTACAACTGGCGACGGGAAAGTCCTTCCATTGAAAAGAAGATTCTTCGGATAGCATGTGCCATTTCCATGTTGGTACTGAAAACCCTTGCACGTGCAATCACTCAAGCATACGTTCGAACAATGCTCCAAGGACACTTTGTTGATGCGCTGCTGATCAGATCCCCAAAAATCAGTGTTTGGAAGCTGCAAAAATGTCACATTCCGTTCACTGTCCCCGCATCCAATGGTATCCACAGTAAGCTTGCATCCCTGTGTCCAGTTGCCAGGATTCCTCATTGCATAACCAGGTGGGCAAGAACATGTTGGTGCAGGGGAGTAGTGGCAGATCCCATATTCACCACACATGCCATGTATCATGCATGGCTGAGAGACAGCCACCCATGAAACTGTCCATCTCCTGTTTGAATCTGATCCATTGCTCAAGCTGTATATCCTAAGATTACCATCAGAATCAAGGGTAAGTCTTCTCTTAATCCCATAGCCTCTATCAGAGGCAACAAGAGGCCGGTGCCAAGCGAAATCACTGGCGAAAAATTCCCCGAAATCATCAAGGCTCCCCATCCGAGTACTGTTATAAAGGTTCCTGCTATTCTCATAGTACTGGTAATCAGGATCAGGCCAGTATATGTCAGAAACATTGGTGTCATCGTAGAAGAGAGACAGGATGGATTGGTCACTGAAACGGAAGGTGTAATGACCAGGAACATGCAGCTTGCTGGTAGAGACTATCTTCGCCGTGGCAGGGATTCGCTGGGTAGGTAGGAAGGTGTCTGTTGGCGAATCGAAGCTCTGCCAAACAATGGCACCGCTTATGCTCTTCAGGACGAGGTTCCCGGTGTCAAGAAGCTGAGCATACTGGACATTTGGGAGGTCGCCCTCAGTTTGCCAGACGGCGGTGCCATCATGGTCGGTGAGGACCATGTTGCCGTCCTTGCGCAAGGTGACCGCTGACCTCCTGGAGTGCACGGGGCGGCCGCGGTTGGCACTCCAGACGACGGTTTCGCCAGGTGAGTCGGAGTACCAGACGGAGAAGGTGAAGGCGCCACTGTAGATGCTGTGGAAGCCGCAGGAGAACGTACCGTCGGGTGACCGCAGGAAGCTGGTCTCATGATCCTCGACGGCGAGGGAGGATTTCAGCGCTAGGACGTCGCCGCCGGGAGGTGCCGCGCCACCAGCACCCACGGCTGGTAGAAGTAGAACAAGCAAGGATAGGAGCAGGGTGGGTAGGAAGGGGGTGGCCATGGTTGGTTGCAGAGATTATCTGAGCTGCTTCCTGCAGGGCCGGGATGAGGATGAGTTGAGTAGGCGATGAAGCTCCAGATGCTCCCCGTTGTCTTGGTCCAATCCACTGGTAGCCATGGTTGGAATACTTCTTGTCTGCATGCATGTTGAGACTTGTAAAAACGATATGCTGTACTCCCTCTGTACCATAATATTATGCAATTTGAGCTGCTCAAAAGACAAATATTATGGTACAGAGGGAGTAGAAGAGAAGGACTACTAATTGGACTTTGTTACCTGAGGGATGCATCTTGCCCAACGCACTAGCCTATCTGTCTGAGCTTGAGTCTTGAGACTCATCAATGAACATAGAGCCACATGGCGGCACTTGATAGTGACATCTCCAGAATATTAAGGAACATAGAGTCAGCTTCAAACAGGGCGGTCGCTGTCCAGCAAGGTGGCAGCATCTAACTTGTTTTCAACCCCTTGTACCCCTGCTCACCAACCCCTTCTGTGTGCTGCAACTTGGACAGAAATGAAATATTCAGGTGGGGAGTCGCTCTCCTCAGCAAACTTTTGAGAAAGTGAAGCTTGGCTTGTTGTTAAAGTGTATTCATAACTTGTAATTGTATACTGTTACAACACCTCCTCTTCTTCAAGAAGAGAGGAATGCTGTCACAACGCAATAGAAGCTGTCCACAAAGGCAGGCCAGGGTCCATTTAACCCAAGCCTAGGCGGAACCTTCTGGAAGATGGTCAAAGAAGCAAACGTCCACTGTATCTGCGACAAATTCACAGCCAAGCAGAAACCCATGATCAGCCTGAACAAGTGGTTTGCTCTTACAGCAAAATGTGTCAATGGATTGCCCACAGGGGCTAACTGTTTCACTAGTTAGAATATAATTTACATGCTTTGGTTTCAGATTTCAATGAAACTTCCCCTGTTTATCTTCTGAAAGGTGCAATATTTTTACAGGTTACATTACTTCGGAGCAGCGGCCAATGCCTGAGCATTTGCTGTAAGACAACTCTGATCAAAGGATAGAAGGCTGTAATTTAGTACATTTTTACATTTTGTATACTAACATATGCGGCGTTTAATTTTTTAATTCAGCATGAATATCTGCTACAACATATGCAACGTTTAAATTTTACACAAAAACACGACGAGCAATTAGGTAGTCTAGCTAATGCACTTTTCTGTCAGCAACAGACTTCGTTGAATAGTCTCAAAGAAAGAAACTTCAGTGGAAAGAATGCATTATCCTAGAAAAGCCATGCATACGAATACAAGAAGAAAAATCTGATGGGAGTTTCTTCAGTACCAAATTTAGGAACCCTTGCCCGAGTACTTGCACTTCAGAGAGCACCAGAAGCTTGTTTGTTGTCTGCTGAAAGCTTCAGGTTCTCCCATCACTGTATTATTTCATCGATTACCATTTTTGTGCGAGTCACAGCAAGACTCCTGTTGTCTTGGTCAAATCCACTGGTAACCACGGTTGTAACACTTACCTGCATGCAGGTTTGAGAATTGTAAAAACGATATAGTGCAGAAGAGAGGGACTACTAATTGGACTTCGTTACCTGAAATAGATTAAAAGTCAACAAGCTGAGAGATGCATCTTGTCCAACACAATAGTTTATCTGTTTGAGCTTGAGACTCGTCAATGAACATAGAGCCGCATGTCGATGCTTGATTGTGACATTTCAAGAATATTGAGGATCAGGTCAGTTTTAAACAAAGGCGGTCGCTGTCCAGCAAGGTGGCAGCATCTAATTTCTTTTCAACCCCTTGTAGCCCTCACTAACCCTCCACGTGCTGCAACTTCCAGTCAATGAAATATCACACGAACAACAAAGCCGGTCAAATAGCACATCCAAAATTGAATCAAGGTGTATCCCAGTCTAGCCTGTTCAAAGTAAATATTGTTCAGTGTTCACAAATGTGAGATATTGTAGATCCCAGCCACTAAAGTCAGCCACAACACTTGAGATATCATCAACACATTACAAATATCCAAATCAGTGAATAATGAGTTGCAAGAACATGCAAGTTTGCAAAAAGAAATTAAAAGGTGCATCATTCACAACAAGATGACAAGTGGATGCATATTCTGCCCGCTAGTCTCTGTTAGAGTTATAATATAAGTCCTGTACCCCTTTGTACTTATCCCGTTGTATAAGGGGTTTCCTGCATATGTTCCACCTGTACATGTATATATATATCGGCCTATGGCCTCATGGTAATACAAGTTGCTTTCCTAACATGGTATTAGAGCTCTAGGTTTTTTTTTCGCACGCGCAACTCGTGCTCCTAGATCCAATCTCGACGGATCCTCCCGTCGCTCGGTTCCAAATCGATAGCGGACCCGGTCTCCCGACGCCGTCCGTCGCTCGGTTCCCATCGATAGCGGATCCGGCTCGTATTCCGCTCGCCCGGCATCGAAGCTCTAAAGGCCCGCTCGGTCGCAGCCTCAGCTCCCGCATCGAAGCTCCCGTCGCAGCCCTCCCTGGCCCGCTCGATCTCTCCCGCATCGACGCTCGCGCCTGTCCGCTCGTTCTCGCTGGCCACGACAGCCGGGTCGCTTCCAACTGCAAAAAGCGCTCCCGCGTCGAAGCTCCCGTCGCAGCCCTCCCTGGCCCGCTCGATCTCTCCCGCATCGACGCTCGCGCCCGTCCGCTCGTTCTCGCTGGCCACGACAGCCGGGTCGCTTCCAGCTGCAAAAAGCGAGGACTGCTGATTCTGATCTGGCCTGCTCGTTCCCGTGAGCCCGATCTGATCCAGCGGCCCGGTTCCCTCGGTTCCAAAAAA
>LR738712.1:173810349-173882018 GCA_902687465.1 Secale cereale
ACATGTCTCTGTCCTCAGGCTATGTTTCTGTCCCTCGCTGTCCGGTGATCTTCGATGGTACTAACTACACTGAGTTCACTGGCTTCATGCGCATTCACATGCGTGGCATCCGTCTCTGGGGTGTTCTTTCTGGCGAGGTCTGCTGTCCGCCACGTCCGGTTCCTCCGGTTGCTCCTATTCAGCCGACTCCACCGGTTCTTCCGGCGGATGCTACTCAGGCCGCCAAGGATGCGGCTAAGCTGGCTCATGAGGCTGCTGATCGTGCTTATGATGACATGTTTCTGGCTTATGAGGCGGCTCTTCAGACGTATCATGGTGCTCTGTCTGTCTACACCCAGTGGCTTGATGATGATGCTAAAGCTGCAGCTGTTCTTACTGCTAGTGTTCTGCCCCAGTTGGCTTCTGAGTTTTTGGGACTGCCTACTGTCTTTGAGATGTGGACCTGTAGGATCGAAAGTAGGTCTAGAGGGGGGGTGATTAGACTACTTGACAATATAAAAAATCTGCCTTTAGATCATGCAATGTTTTTGGCAGTTTCACAATTAAGATCAACACAAGTATCACCCTACACATGCAATTCTAGAGTATAAGCAGCGAAAAGTAAATTGCACATGTAAAAGAGAGGTGGAGAAGATCAAACGCAGTTTGGAGACACGGAGATTTTTGTCGTGGTTCCGATAGGTGGTGCTATCGTACATCCACGTTGATGGAGATTCAACCCACGGAGGGTAACGGCTGCGCGAGTCCACGGAGGGCTCCACCCACGAAGGGTCCACGAAGAAGCAACCTTGTCTATTCCATCATGGCCTACGCCCACGGAGGACTAGCCTTACTCGGGGTAGATCTTCACGAAGTAGGCGATCTCCTTGCCCTTACAAACTTCTTGGTTCAACTCCACATCTCGAAGACGGAGGCTCCCAAGCGACACCTAACCAATCTAGGAGGCACCACCCCCCAAAAGGTAATAGACGGTGTTGATGATGATGAACTCCTTGCTCTTGTGCTTCAAATGATAATCTCCCCAACACTCAACTCTCCTCACTGATATGGTTGTGGTGGAAGAAAGGTTTGAGTGGAAGGCAACTTGGGAAGGCTAGAAATCAAGTTTCATATGGTAGGAATGGAATGGCTTGATCTCAACACAAGGGTAGGTGGTTCACTTCTCAGAAAGTGTATGGTAGAAGTGGTGGTACTTTCTGATGGCTCTCCTCACGAATGAAGAGGGGGTGGAGGGGTATATATAGCCTCCACACAAAATCCAACCGTTACACACACATTTGACCAATCTCGGTGAGACCGAAGTTAAAACTCGGTCAGACCGAAAGTTCAAATATAGTGAACGTTGGGATTTTCGGTGGGACCGAAAATACCATCTCGGTGTGTCCGAAGTGAGTCAAAGGTTAGGGTTTGCCATCTCGGTGTGACCGAAAACAACAACTCGGATATTCCGAAATGCTGTCAATTGGTTACAGAAGGTTGGCAGACCATTTTCGGTGAGACCGAAACTCAGAATCGGATGGACCGAGAAATTAGGGTTTGGGGAAATAACTGAAGTGGTTCATCTCGGTGGGACTGAGTTTGCAGAATCGGTTTGTCCGAGATTACTTATGAGGGTGTTGATAAGTGAAGAGTGCTGATAGTTGAGGGAGCTAGATCACCAAGCACTTGAGCAACTAGATCATTAACACAACCTCATCCCCTTTTAATAGTATTGGCTTTTCCTATGGACTCAATGTGATCTTTGATCACTAAACCAAAAATAGAGTCTTGAGCTTTTGCCAATGCTTGTCGTAGCATTTTGAGGGGTCCACTTCTTCAAACGTTTCCATACCCATATCATCAAACTTCTCTGAAATAATTCTCAAGTAAATATTAGTTCAATGATATATATGTTGTTATTAATTACCAAAACCACCCGGGGATTAGTTGCACTTTCAATCTCCCCCTTTTTGGTAATTGATGACAACATATAGATCAAAGCTTCGACAAAAGATATAATCAAGGAATAATATCGTCGCTTTGAGAAGTATGTGATAAACAAGAGCTCCCCCTAAATTTGTGCATTATTTTAAAATTTGCGTTTGAATGCAAATGCACAATCGATTAGGATTATGGGTCACTCTTTCATGTCACATACATCTTGGTGGAGCGCACAAAATGATAAGAATGAATAACATACACTCAATCACCAAGACAAGAGTAAATAGCCATACAAAGAGGAATAGCATAGGATAAGCAATAAGCACACATTAAGACATAGTATGACTAAGCACTCATTAAGGTAGCATCAAACGTAGTAGCAAGCACACTTAAAGTTTCAGGAACCAAAAGAAACCAATGTATCTTAACGAAAAACCGGCAAAAGAACGAAAGACGAAAGAGCACTCTCTCTCTCGAAGCCCTATGATCTATAACAATTTCTCCCCCTTTGGCAACAAGTTACCAAAAAGTTCGAAAAGGTATAGAGCTAAACGTCACTGCGGGCTCTGCTGGCGGCTCCCGTCTGGGTAGATGTCGGTGTAGAGATAGCTGCATCGGCGAAGACTTCTGCTGAAGTCTGCGGTGGAGGAGTGGATGCTGGAGCTGGAGGAACTGCTGGAGCTGTGGCTGGTGCTGAAGTGGTAGCCCTGGAGTCTGTCACTGGGATAGCTGCAGATCTGGATCCTCTGGGAACCTGAGCAGTCTGGCGATGAGAGTCCTGGACTAGATCATCCTGCATAAGCTCTGCTCTCTCCTGCCTAGTCTCCTCCATGTCTGCCTCAAGCTTGTTGACAGACACCTGAATCTCAGTCAGCTTCACATCCAGAGCGTGGATCTTGTCCTCGACAATCCTCTCAAGGCTCTCCTGAGATTGCTCAATGCTGGCCAGGCGTTGTTCAATCCTTTGGGTAGCTTCAAGAATTTGTTCTCCAAAGCTCTTTGGCTTAGCTGCTGCTGCTACTGCCTCTTTGTCAGCTTTAGCCTTCTTTGCAGCTTCGATTTTGGCTTGTCCTTCAACTGAGGTAGGATCCTCTTCATCCATCACAACTACGTTGTCCTCATGCTCTGGCTGCAGTGGCAAGTGCTTCCTATCCAACATGAATTTGCCCGTGCCAAACTTGGCGTTGATGAGCATCTGTATCTGCGGTGCAAACCCACACGACCTCTTCTGGTCAGCTGCAGTCCTCTTAATGGTCTCTACCATCAAGTCCATCACCTTAAAAGGTGCCTTCTCATCTAGAATGTGCAGCATGTTGATAGAATAGCCTCGTATCATCCGGTGGTCTCCTGACTTAGGCATCAATGTATGCCTCAGAATAGTGTTAGTGGTGGTCAGACCTGCCTGGAGATAATACACTGAGCCAAGCTTCCATCCTTCCAAATCAGCAGCTGGGATCTCCTTGTACATATTCTTCATGGAATCATGACTCTTCTTAGGAATCCCATAGACATCAATGTCGTCCTCTCTCTGCACTGGAGCGTTCAGAAGTTCTGCCCATTCTTCAACAGTCGAAGAAAACCTTTGACCTTCAGTCATCCAGGTGATCTTTCCATCAGGGTAGAAGTGGGCTGTGGCATAGAACTGCATGATCATCTCGTCATTCCAGGCTGTCAGCTCTTGACCCACAAAGTCAGCAACTCCACATGCAGTAACACTCTCATGCACATGGGGAAAGAAGTCCCGGTGCTCTTCACTGTCAATATACTTCCAGTCAACATACCTGGTGTCAGCAACAATGGGCTTCTTATCCATTAGCACGGTCTCATAGAAATCCTGCTGCTCTCTGGTGTGGAATCTGGGGTCCACAACAGTCCTTCTCCTTACGGCATATGGATCAGACTGTCTCCATAGCCTGAGACCTTTGTCCTTCCTTGCCTTCATGTCCTCAGCTTGAGGATGAGCATCATTGTGGAGTGGCAACTTGGGACGGAGCTTAAGCAGCACATGCTCTTCATCTGATTCAGACGGTGGCATCTCACCTTTGTTCTTCTCAGAAGCTGGAATGCTTCTGGTTGTTCTCTTGGGCTTGGCTGGAGCTGCCTTGACTGGAGCAGGCTTCTTGGGCTTAGAAGAGGCTTGAGCCCGAATAGCATCACCCATGAACTTAGCTTTCTGAGGAGGAGGCTGGGGTGCTTCTTCTTCTTCTTCAGCATCCTGAGGTTCAGCATATACTACCCTCTTCCTTTTGGAAGTCTTCTTCACCTTACTTGGAGCAGGCTCTTCCAAGTTGAGCTTCTTAGCAACTGCTGACTGCTTCACTTTGCTTGTGCCTTTCCTTGGCTGCTGCCCTTGGTGCTCTTTGGCAACCACATTCCTCTTGGGCTTGGAGGTAACTTCCTCAGCAACAAAGTCAGAGTCCTCATCATCAGAAGTTCTCTTCTTCCTGGTTCTCGTGGCTGCAGGAGGCAAACCACTAGGGGTGCTCCTCTCACCATCATCACTGGAGCTGCTCGCAGGACTTGTATCTGCCTCTGGAATTTCAGCAAACGGTGATTCAGACCTGTTCTGGCTGTCACTGACATCTGACATGGCTGAAAAACCTGTGAAAAGATAGGGTATAGGCAGAGTAGAAGAGTTATCACAACTGCAGAAGTTTTTGCAAAAAAAAAAATGAGTTCAAAACTTAGTTTTGAGTTTTCACAGAATGTATTTCGGTCAAACCGATTTCAGGTTTCGGTGCAACCGAAGTACTCAACAGAAACCTACACACCACTTTCGGTCAGACCGAAATGGGTTTCGGTCCTACCGAAAACTTAGGGTTTCACTGAAACTACTTTTCGGTCGTTCCGATTGGCACAACTCGGTTAAACCGATTTATGCAGTGCAATGGCCAGAGGCCAAATCGGTCATTCCGAGTTTCAAAAATCGGCTTCACCGAGATGCATTCCGTGGAAACCTAAACCTAAGAATTTTCCTCGAAACTAGAAGATCTGAACTATTGTATAGGGAACATATCAAACGTGGATTGAATCATGGCAACCTATCGTGCAAGAATCGGAAGTGGAGCACGAAAAGGGATCGGGACACACCCTAACTTGGTGGTGTCCCTCTACGGCGGCAATGGTGGAGATGATTACCGTTGACGGCGGCGGAGACCTGCGGCGAGGGCGCACAGGCGACGAAGGCGACGATCCGTAGACCAGGGCGGCGGCAGCAGGGGTCTTGGGGGCGAACGGTTTGAAGAAAGAAATCGCGCGCAGCCCCTCAGGTATATATAACCCCGTGCTGTCGGTGGGACCGAGTTGAAAAACTCGGTGTCACCGAGATGTATAACTGTTGTGCAGTTACACATATCGGTCAGACCGAGAGTTTGAACTCGGTTTCACCGAGATGAAACCTAGACCAGTCTAAGCGTTTCGGTTGCACCGAGATTGAGAAACCGGTCAGACCGAAATGGACTTAGAAGGTTTTGGAAGTCAGCCTTAGACGAATCGGTGGTTCCGAGTGCTCCTCACTCGGACTGTCCGAAAAAGACTTGTTCAAAGTTGTGATATGAGCATGAATAGAATTTTGAGACAAGACAGCATAGATAGCTAGGGAAGGTGCTTAGGCATTCTTGTCCATCCATTTGGCCAGAAAAACCAAAACAATCAAAACAACAAATGGATGTCCTTGAATGGATGAAATCATGCATTCAACATGCTCACACAATAAGATAGCAACTGAAATATGTGTCAAACATGCACAACCAATCACTCTAGCTACTAGCACACAATTTGTCGATGACTAGGTCATCTATATATGAGTATATTGACTTAGGAGTCAAATGAGAACATTTGATCATAGGTCATACTCATCGTTTAAGCACAAGTGGGGTTACCACTTTTACATAAAGCATTTATGTGTTCACATCACTTGGAGATGCTTTAGCTCAATTTTTAGAGCAAAGCTCCCCCTAGATGTGAGAACCCCTTTTAAAGGGTCAAACTAACCTTGGGTTGTCGTAGAAGACTTCATGTAGATGTTGAAGATGTGGATGCTCAATGTTGATGCAGATCATCAAAAGTTGGGAGCAATCCTTTGGATTAGGGCACTTTCAATACCTACATGGGTTAGTCCCACAAGGAACAAACAAGAATATCCATAGACATAGAGTGAAGTACACAAAGGATGATGTCCATGAAAGCAATGATTACCTTGTCCCTTGACTTACCAACAAGAGGGTTTGTGACTCCATGAACAAGTGCATGATGTGGAAGTTGATTGCACAAGTTCTTGCCAAAATGAATATGAGTGAAGTTTGTTGGCGGAGTCACCCTCAAGAACCTACTAGTTCTTCTTCTTTGGGATCCACATCATCTTGATGGGAATCCTTGGTGTTGTAGTTGAGCTTGACGAAGTAGAACTTGATGTGTCCTTGGGAACCCACTTGACCATGGCTTGAGGTGCTTCAATGAATGCATCAATCTCCTCTTGAAGCTTGTCCTTGGCCTTTAGCTTGTGGTCTTGTGGTGGAAGGTCATCTTGAGCTTGTTCCACATTGGAAGAAGTAGGATCATACTTCTCCTTTTGTGAGACAAACTGTGGAGTAGGGTATTGACCTTCTTCCCACTCAACACCTTTGGCGTTGAACTTTCGCTCAAAACCAATCCCTTGATTTTTCCGGTGTCTTCCTTGTTTGCGAACAATCTCCTCAAAGTTCTTGCTTCCGGCAAGACTCTTGTAGACACCTTTCTCTATGATTTCCTTCAATAAGCTATTTTCTTGCTCAAGTGTAACTTGGCTTGAAACATTGTTAGTGGAATCAAGAGAACTACTAGAAGCAACAATATTGGATTTAACATTGTTATTGTTACTACTAGAGGAAGAATTTTTCTTATGTTTGTCATGCTTAGTCTTAATAGGTGGAAAGAAATTAGACAAGAGAAGTCGTTTGGCAAGATATGAAGAACTCTTCTTTCGAAGATCGTCATTGATCGCTTTTAGAAACTCATGTTCTTGCTCTAGAGTGAGCTTCTCGAAGCGTAGCTTCTCATGAGATCTTAGGAGCTCTCTATGATCTTCTTGAGTTGTTTCATGAGCTAACTTAAGAGTGTTTAGTTCTTTAGTTAGACGTTCAATCTCCTTCATAGCATTGTCATTCGACTCTTCTCGACTATAAAGACTACTAGCATTTTCATCATTACTAAGCTCACTAGATTTATCATGCAAGAGCTCATCTTCACCAAGCAAGTCATCCTCATCACTATCAAAGTCAATGAATTCAGGGTGTGTTACCTTGGGGCCTTTAGCCATGAAGCATCTTCCAATTCCCTCATTTGGTGAATCAAATAAGTCGTAGGAGTTAGAGTTGGAGGATACTAGTGCAAGTCCGGCAACACCTTCATCTTGACTATAGTCGGAGTCGGAGTGATAGCTTCCATCGGATTGATTGTCAGAGTCGGAGCCGGAGACCCATTCACCAACATGAGCTTGATGTCTTCTTCTTGTGTAGCTCCTTGATGACTTGTCTTTCCTCTCCGAATCCTTGCTTCTCCGAGAGGGTCTTCGTTCATAACGATCATCTCTACTCCTTCTCTCTCTCCGAGGTGATTCATCTCTTGCTCTTCTTCTTGGAGATTCTTCTCTTCTTTTGTGGGGAGCCGTACACTCATTTGAGAAGTGTCCGGGTCTTCCACAACTGTAGCAGTTTCGATCACGGCTAGAAGATCTCTTTTCATCATATGATCTAGATTTTGAGCTTCTTTCTTTGCCTCTATTCTTGTAGAACTTGTTGAAGTTCTTGACCATTAGGCTTATCTCTTCATTGGAAACTAGCTTGTCACTTGAGGTAGTAGGAGCATCACTTGTAGCTTTGTAAGCACCACTTGACTTGTTGTGAAGCTCTTCCTTATCCTTAAGTGTCATCTCATGAGCAACAATTCTTCCAATGACTTCAGTTGGCTTGAGAGTCTTGTAGTTTGGCATCATTTGGATCAAAGTGCACACGGTGTCATACTTTCCATCCAAAGCTCTGAGAATCTTCTTAATGATGAATCGGTCGGTCATTTCTTCACTTCCTAAGCCGGCAATCTCATTTGTGATGAGAGCAAGCCTAGAGTACATTTCAGCGACTCCTTCACCATCCTTCATCTTGAACTTGTCAAGTTGACCTTGAAGAATATCTAGCTTTGATTCCTTCACAGATTCAGTACCTTCGTGCATTTCAACCAAAGTATCCCAAATCTCTTTAGCATTCTCAAGACGGCTGATTTTGTTGAACTCTTCGGGACACAAAGCATTGAAGAGAATGTCACAAGCTTGAGCATTGTTTTGCAACATCCGCAACTCTTCGGGTGTAGCTTCGCGATCCGGAACTTTTCCTTCTTCAAAGAAATCACCTTGCATGCCAACACAAATAATGCCCCATGCGGCTGGGTTATGACCAAGAATATGCATTTTCATTTTATGCTTCCAACTAGCAAAATTTGTACTATCAAAGTAAGGACCTCTACGATAATTACCCTCACTAGACGCCATACTCTCCTAGGTTGTGAAACCAAGCTTATGGAGTCCAATGCAATGGAAACCAAGGCAATGGAGACCAAAGCTCTGATACCACTTGTAGGATCGAAAGTAGGTCTAGAGGGGGGGTGATTAGACTACTTGACAATATAAAAAATCTGCCTTTAGATCATGCAATGTTTTTGGCAGTTTCACAATTAAGATCAACACAAGTATCACCCTACACATGCAATTCTAGAGTATAAGCAGCGGAAAGTAAATTGCACATGTAAAAAAGAGGTGGAGAAGATCAAACGCAGTTTGGAGACACGGAGATTTTTGTCGTGGTTCCGATAGGTGGTGCTATCGTACATCCACGTTGATGGAGACTTCAACCCACGGAGGGTAACGGCTGCGCGAGTCCACGGAGGGCTCCACCCACGAAGGGTCCACGAAGAAGCAACCTTGTCTATTCCATCATGGCCTACGCCCACGGAGGACTAGCCTTACTCGGGGTAGATCTTCACGAAGTAGGCGATCTCCTTGCCCTTACAAACTTCTTGGTTCAACTCCACATCTCGAAGACGGAGGCTCCCAAGCGACACCTAACCAATCTAGGAGGCACCACCCCCCAAAAGGTAATAGACGGTGTTGATGATGATGAACTCCTTGCTCTTGTGCTTCAAATGATAATCTCCCCAACACTCAACTCTCCTCACTGATATGGCTGTGGTGGAAGAAAGATTTGAGTGGAAGGCAACTTGGGAAGGCTAGAAATCAAGTTTCATATGGTAGGAATGGAATGGCTTGATCTCAACACAAGGGTAGGTGGTTCACTTCTCAGAAAGTGTATGGTAGAAGTGGTGGTACTTTCTGATGGCTCTCCTCACGAATGAAGAGGGGGTGGAGGGGTATATATAGCCTCCACACAAAATCCAACCGTTACACACACATTTGACCAATCTCGGTGAGACCGAATTTAAAACTCGGTCAGACCGAAAGTTCAAATATAGTGAACGTTGGGATTTTCGGTGGGACCGAAAATACCATCTCGGTGTGTCCGAAGTGAGTCAAAGGTTAGGGTTTGCCATCTCGGTGTGACCGAAAACAACAACTCGGATATTCCGAAATGCTGTCAATTGGTTATAGAAGGTTGGCAGACCATTTTCGGTGAGACCGAAACTCAGAATCGGATGGACCGAGAAATTAGGGTTTGGGGAAATAACTGAAGTGGTTCATCTCGGTGGGACTGAGTTTGCAGAATCGGTTTGTCCGAGATTACTTATGAGGGTGTTGATAAGTGAAGAGTGCTGATAGTTGAGGGAGCTAGATCACCAAGCACTTGAGCAACTAGATCATTAACACAACCTCATCCCCTTTTAATAGTATTGGCTTTTCCTATGGACTCAATGTGATCTTTGATCACTAAACCAAAAATAGAGTCTTGAGCTTTTGCCAATGCTTGTCGTAGCATTTTGAGGGGTCCACTTCTTCAGACGTTTCCATACCCATATCATCAAACTTCTCTGAAATGATTCTCAAGTAAATATTAGTTCAATGATATATATGTTGTTATTAATTACCAAAACCACCCGGGGAGTAGTTGCACTTTCAGGACCCGTCTTCGTCAGCGCTATGAGCCCTCTGGTGATGCCTTGTACCTTTCTGTGGTTCGTCAGGAGCATGCTCTTCAGCAGGGTGACTCTACTGTTGATGACTTCTATGCACAGAGTTCTGCTATCTGGCGTCAGCTTGATTCTCTCCGCACTGCTGGTTGTCGCACTTGTCCCTGTTGCCAGGCTGTCCAGGCCAACTTGGAGTTTCATCGTGTCTACGAGTTCCTGTCTAGGCTTCGTAAGGAGTTTGAGCCCCGGCGTGCTCAGTTGTTTGCTCGTGGTCGTATTTCTCTCATGGAGGCTCTTTCTGAGATTCGTGCTGAGGAGACTCGCTTACGTGGTGCTGGTTTGCTGGAGGTTCCCTCTGTGTTTGCTACTCGGTCTTCTTCCACGCCACCTGCTGCACAGACCCCGTTTCGCTCAAGTGCGCCGCCACTCTTGCCCACTCCTTCGGATGGCTCAGGTCGCCCTCGTCCACATTGTGACTACTGCAACAATGATGGTCATATCGAGTCCCACTGCTACAAGAAGAAGAAACAGTTGCGCAAGGCACGACCATCCTCTTCAGGGACTTCGTCTTCTACCTCGACAGCTTCAGCCATTGCTTTGACTGAGCAGGATATTCTGAGACTTAAGTGTCTGCTTGCGGCTTCCGGTTCTTCCTCGACGGGTACTGCTGGTTCTGTGACTGATGCTTCCCGCGCTGAGCAACCGCCCTCTACACAGTCAGGACCGTCGCACGCACACTCTGGTTGGGGCTGGCCCTCGGCGCCGTGATTCTCAGGGTCTTTGGGAGTTGGACTGGCTTCATGTTCCTTCCGCTGCCACCCCCATCGCCAGTTCTTCCGCTTCTGTCGCCTCCGTTACTGGTTCCTTCCAGCAGTGGCATCATCGACTTGGTCATCTGTGTGGTTCTCGGTTGTCTTCTTTAGTTCGTCGAGGTCTTCTGGGGTCTGTCTCAGGAGATGTCTCTTTAGAGTGTCAGGGTTGCCGTCTTGGCAAACAGATTCAGTTACCATATCCACATAGTGAGTCAGTGACTAAGCGTCCTTTCGATTTAGTCCATTCTGATGTATGGGGTCCGGCCCCTTTCGCTTCAAAAGGTGGTCATAAATACTATATTATTTTCATAGATGATTTCTCCCGTTACACATGGCTTTATTTCATGACTTCTCGTAGTGAGGTGTTGTCTATTTATAAGCGTTTTGCTGCCATGGTTCATACTCAGTTCTCTTCTCCCATTCGCGTTTTCCGTGCTGACTCCGCTGGCGAGTATATCTCTAAGATGTTGCGTGGTGTTCTTGCTGAGCAAGGGACTCTCTCTCAATTCTCTTGTCCTGGTGCTCATGCTCAGAATGGTGTGGCTGAGCGAAAGCATCGACATCTTCTTGAGACGGCTCGTGCATTGATGATTGCTGCCTCTCTTCCGCCTCATTTTTGGGCTGAGGCCGTCTCCACATCCACCTATCTTATCAATATACAGCCTTCCGCTGCTCTCCAGGGTGGTGTTCCTTTCGAGCGACTTTTGGATCGTTCTCCCGATTATTCGATGCTTCGCTCGTTTGGTTGTGTTTGCTATGTTCTTCTTGCCCCTCGCGAACGCACCAAACTGACCGCTCAGTCTGTTGAGTGTGTCTTCTTAGGCTACAGTGATGAGCATAAGGGCTATCGTTGTTGGGATCCTGTTGGTCGTCGGATGCGTATCTCTCGAGACGTGACTTTTGATGAGTCTCGTCCCTTCTACCCACGCCCATCTTCCTCGACTTTTTTAGAGCAGGATATCTCTTTCCTCACTTTTCCTGACTCACCTATCACACCCGTCGAGCCTGTACCTCTCCGTTCCATTTCCTCTCCTTCTTCACCTCTAGTTGATTTACAGCCACCATCCTCCCCTAGCATGTCACAGGGTTCTCCACCTTCATCTCCGGTGACTTCCTCCCCAGTCTCCTCTCCTCACATGTCACCGGATTCCACACCTTCATCTCCGGTGACTTCTTCGTCGACACCCCCCGATTCTACCTTGGCGATTCCTCCTTCTATTATTCCATCCTTTCCTCAGCATTACACTCGTCGTCCATGACCTGTTGATACCTCTGTGGATGAGTCGTCATCTTCCTCTCAGCCTACTTATGGCTTGCGTTCTCGTCCTCGTCCACCTATTGATCGCTTTGGATTTCCCACCGCTGGTGCTGCTATTATTGAGCCGACTTCTTACCATCAGGCTGTTGTTCATCCTGAATGGCAGTTTGCGATGGCAGAGGAGATTGCTGCTCTTGAACGCACTGGTACCTGGGATCTTGTTTCTCTTCCTCCCGGAGTTCGTCCGATCACTTGTAAGTGGGTTTACAAGGTTAAGACTCGCTCCGACGGTTCTCTTGAGCGTCACAAAGCTCGTCTTGTGGCTCGTGGTTTTCAGCAGGAGCATGGTCGTGATTATGACGAGACTTTTGCTCCTGTGGCCCATATGACCACTGTTCGTACACTTCTTGCAGGTGCCTCTGCACGCCACTGGTCTATATCTCAGCTTGACGTTAAGAATGCCTTTCTTAATGGTGAGCTGCGTGAGGAGGTGTACATGCAGCCACCACCTGGGTATTCTGTTCCTGATGGCATGGTATGTCGTCTTCGTCGCTCTCTCTATGGCCTTAAGCAAACCCCCCGTGCCTGGTTTGAGCGTTTTGCCTCTGTGATCACTGCTGCTGGTTTTTCAGCAAGTGCTCATGATCCAGCATTGTTTATTCACCTTTCTTCTCGTGGTCGGACTCTTCTTCTACTCTATGTTGATGACATGATCATCACAGGGGATGACCCCGAGTATATTGCCTTTGTAAAGGCCCGTCTTAGTGAGCAGTTTCTTATGTCTGATCTTGGACCTCTTCGCTACTTTCTTGGGATTGAAGTCTCTTCTACCTCTGATGGCTTCTTTATATCCCAGGAAAAGTATATCCAGGATCTTCTTGCTCGTGCTGCTCTTACTGACGAGCGCGTTGTTGAGACTCCTATGGAGCTCAATGTTCACCTCCGTGCTACTGATGGTGATCCTCTCCCTGATCCGACGCGTTATCGTCATCTTGTTGGCAGTCTTGTCTATCTAGCTGTCACTCGTCCGGACATCTCTTATCCGGTTCATATTCTGAGTCAGTTTGTCTCTGCTCCCACATCGGTTCACTATAGTCATCTCCTTCGTGTTCTCCGATATCTTCGAGGCACGATCTCTCACCGTCTCTTCTTTCCTCGCTCCAGTTCTTTACAGCTTCAGGCCTATTCGGATGCTACATGGGCTAGTGATCCTTCAGATCGCCGTTCACTTTCTGCTTACTGTGTTTTTCTTGGTGGTTCTCTCATTGCCTGGAAGACGAAGAAACAGCTTGCAGTTGCCCGTTTGAGTGCCGAGGCTGAGTTGCGAGCAATGGCTCTTTTGACGGCAGAGGTGACTTGGTTACGGTGGTTACTTCAGGATTTTGGTGTTTCTGTCACTACACCGACTCTGCTCTTATCTGACAGTACATGTGCTATCAGCATTGCGCGCGATCCTGTGAAGCATGAGCTCACCAAGCATATTGGTGTTGATGCTTTCTATGTGCGCGCTGGTGTGCAGGATCAGGTTATTGCTCTTCAGTATGTGCCTTCCGAGTTACAGTTGGCGGATTTCCTGACGAAGGCCCAGACTAGAGCACAACATGGCTTTTATCTCTCCAAACTCAGTGTTGTTCATCCACCATGAGTTTGAGGGGGGGTGTTAGAGTTATAATATAAGTCATGTACCCCTTTGTACTTATCACGTGGTATAAGGGGTTTCCTACATATGTTCCACACCTGTACATGTATATATATATCGGCCTATGGCCTCATAGGAATATAAGTTGCCTATTCCTAACACATATGAATACAAGAAGTAAAAACTGATGGAGTTTCTTCAGTACCAATTTTAGGAACCCCTACCTCACTACTTGTATTAGAGAGAGTACCAAAAGCTTGTTTGTTGTCTGCTGAACACTACAGGTTCTCCCATTATTGCACCAAAAGCACGGCGACGGAGGATCGGTTGTGGACCTGGTGGATGAACGGTTGGATGGTGAATTTAATCATGCGCAAGCTAGAATATTTGCCCAGTTGGCTGTCTCATGTTTAGAGGAAGATAGAAACAAAAGGCCCGGTATGAAGAATGTAGTGCAGATGCTCATCTCTGCAGACGATGAGTCCAGAGATAATGAATATCCAGAAATTTGATTCAGTTTATTTTGGACATGTGCTAGTGTGTGTGTGTGTGTATAGAGCAATCTTTGTGACATCAAATTATATATATTATTGTACTCCCTCCGATCCAAAATAAGTGCAGCAGTTGAACCTTAGTTCAGAACTGCGATACTTATTATGGACCGGAGGGAGTAGACTCCCTCCGTTCCCAAATGTAAGTCTTTTTAGAGATTTCAACAAGTGACTACATACGGAGCAAAATGAGTGAATCTACACTTTAAAATATGTCTACATACATCCTTATGTTGTAGTCCATTTGAAATGTCTAAAAAGACTTATATTTAGGAACAGAGGGAATAGATCCACAAATTATTTCTTTGTTAATGCATGATAGCAGAAATCTAGAAGTTTACCTGTTGCATATGTTGGACAAGCTGCACTTGGATTTGTTCTTCTTGCCCAAATCTATTGGTTTGACAATGGTATCATAGCTGATTTGAGACAACACTTGGATTGTGAACTGGATCATGATACCTGTGCAGTCCTGCTGCATTTCCTCGAGTTGCCAGATGAAAAACCTTTGATAAAGAATGTCAATACATAGAACACCTATATCAGTTGGCAAGCAGTTACCAGACGATACCACATGCTAGCAAGAGGGCGTAAGTAATTTACAATATGTTCTCATAACTACAAAGAGGGCGTAAGTAATTTCAGAAACAAAAAGACTGAATATACTGTATACATGAACAACTAGTACATGTACTTCTACTATTACTCAGTTACTACTGTACATTACATGGAATACCTATGCACACGTATACATACAACTATATGCACCCGAGTGCGATGCTTACAGATCAACGCGCTACTATGTTCGAAGTTCAAACTGCAGCTTCTTCAACTGAGAGGAGGCTCTCAACGATTGATTCCATTGTTGGCCTGTTCTTCCTGTCCTCCTCCAGGCATGAAACGGCTATCCTGATCAACTCCTTCGCTTGGAGGTAGTTGAAATCGCCATCCAATTTGACATCTACAAACTCCGTTAACCACAACAGCTCATCCCCTTCCAACCTGTAAGAAAGCATCTTAATAAACTTCTTGAGCACCACATGGACATCCTCCTCCAAATCAACAACAAAGTCGAGAATTCTTGTTCCTGATACTAGCTCAAGAAGCACGATCCCATAGCTGTACACGTCAACCTTGGCTGTGATTGGCAAACCAGTGACCCACTCCGGAGCCATGTAGCCCAAGGTTCCTCGCGCCCTCGACACATTCTGATTAGGCCCTGTTCTGCTGAGCAGCTTTGCGAACCCAAAGTCGGTGATCTTAGGCTCTAGGTCCTGATCCAGCAGAATGTTCTCTGGCTTCAGGTTGCAGTGGATGACCCACTCTAGGCACTCATGGTGAAGATAGGCCAGCCCCTTTGCAACACCTAAAGCAATGTTGAACCTCTGATCCCACTGCAGCAAGATTTTATTGCTGAATAGTATGTTAGCTAAGGAGCCGTTCTCAAAATACTCCAAGACCAACATTCTATGGGATCTCTCTGAGCAAACCCCCCATATTCTTGCCAGATTCATATGGTTAATCCTTGCAATGACATGCAACTCATCCTGGAACTCTGCCCTGTTCCGTGTGACATTTTCCAGCCTTTTTATGACCACCTCTCGCCCATCATCCAAGGTTCCCTTGTAGGCAATACCTGAACCTCCCCATCCAAGCTCATGTTTGAACTTTTCAGTCGCCTTGGCCAGCTCTCTGTAACTATACATCCGGAAATGACTGGTCATCACCTTGTATCCTTCCTCGGCCGCCCATAATTGCGATGACCTAAACTCTCTCCGTAGAACGAAGAACCATGCAAACGCGAAGAAGAAAACCTCAATGACAAAAAATGCAGCAATGAACCCATATAGATAGAGCCATTTTGGATCATCACTGCCATCTTCACGAACCACGTCTGGCACTGGTTCTATGGTTGTTTTGCTCACATGATGACATTCAAGACGATGCATTTCAGTGTTGAGCACATTGGACTGTGGAACTGGGGTATTTGAAACATTGACACTTGCGGGGAGCTTGATGTACATGGTTCGCACAGTGGGCGTTGGGAAGGTCCTTCCATTGAAAAGAAGATTCTTCGGATAGCATGTGCCATTTCCTTGTTGATACTGAAAACCCTTGCATGTGCAATCACTCAAACATACGTTCCAACAATGCTCCAATGACACTGTGTTGATGCGCTGCTGATCAGATCCCCAAAAATCAGTGTTTGGAAGCCGCAAAAATGTCACATCCTGTTCACTGTCCCCGCATCCAATGGTATCTACGGTAAGCTCGCATCCCTGTGTCCAGTTGCCAGGATTCCTCATTGCATAACCAGGTGGGCAAGAACATGTTGGTGCAGGGGAGTAGTGGCAGATCCCATATGGACCACACAGGCCATGTATCATGCATGGCTGGGACACAGCCACCCATGAAACTGTCCATCTCCTGTTTGAATCTGATTCATTGCTCAAGCTGTATATCCTAAGATTACCATCAGAGTCAAGGGTAAGTCTTCTCTTAATCCCATAGCCTCTATCAGAGGCAATAAGAGGCCGGTGCCAAGCAAAATCACTGGCGAAAAACTCCCCGTAATCATCAAGGCTCCCCATCCGAGTACTGTTATAGAGGTTCCTGTTATTCTCATAGTACTGGTAATCAGGATCCGGCCAGTATATGTCAGAAACATTGGTGTCATCATAGAAGAGAGACAGCATGGATTGGTCGCTAAAACGGAAGGTGTAGTGACCAGGAACATGCAGCCGGCTTGTAGAGACTAACTTTGCCGTGGCAGGGATTCGCTGGGTGGGTAGGAAGGTGTCTGTCGGCGAATTGAAGCTCTGCCAAACAATGGTGCCGCTTGTATTCTTCAGCACGAGGTTTCCAGTGTCAAGAAGCTGAGCATACTGGACATTCGGGAGGTCGCCCTCAGTTTGCCACACGACGGTGCCGTCGTGGTCGGTGAGGACCATGTTGCCGTCCTTGCGCAGGGTGACGGCTGACCTCCTGGAGTGCACGGGACGGCCGCGGTTGGCACTCCAGACGACGGTTTCGCCGGGTGAGTCGGAGTACCAGATGGAGAAGGTGAAGGCGCCGCTGTAGATGCTGTGGAAGCCGCAGGAGAAGGTACCGTCGGGTGACCGCAGGAAGCTGGTCTCATGATCCTCGACGGCGAGGGAGGATTTCAGCGCAAGCACGTCGCCGTGAGGTGCCGCGCCACCAGCACCCACGGCTGGTAGAACAAGCAAAGATAGGAGCAGGGTGGGGAGGAAGGGGGTAGCCATGGAGGGTTGCAGAGATTATCTGAGCTGCAGCCTGCGTGGCCAGGATGAGGATGAGTTGAGTAGGCGATGAAGTTCTAGATGCTCCCCGTTGTCTTGGTCCAATCCACTGGTAGCCATGGTTGGAATACTTCTTGTCTGCATGCATGTTGAGACTTGTAAAAACGATATGCTGTAGAAGAGAAGGACTACTAATTGGACTTTGTTACCTGAAATCGATTAAAAGTCCACAAGCTGAGGGATGCATCTTGTCCAACGCACTAGCTTATCTGCCTGAGCTTGAGACTCATCAATGAACATAGAGCCACATGGCGGCACTTGATTGTGACATCTCCAGAATATTAAGGATCAGGTCAGCTTCAATCAGGGCGGTCGCTTTCCAGCAAGGTGGCAGGTCTCTAGCTTCTTTTCAACCCCTTGTAGTACTGTACCCCTGCTCACGAACCCCATGTGTGCTGCAACCTGGACAGTCAATGAAATATTCAGGTGGGGAATCTCTCAGTAAACTTTTGAGAAAGTGAAGCTTGAGGATGCATTAACCCTTGCCTTGCCGTTACTTGCTCTGTTCAGGAACATACACTGCTTTAGAAAGCGTAAACGTCTGTGACTTGTAATAATTTTATACTGTTACAACACTTTCTCTTCTTCAAGAACAGAGGAATACTGTTACAGCGCAATAGACGCTGTCCACAAAGGCAGGGGTCCAGTTAACCCAAGCCTAGGCGCAACCTTCTGCAAGATGGTCAAAGAAGCAAACGTCCACTGCATCTGCGACAAATTCACAGCCAAGCAGAACCCATGATCAGTCTGAAGAAGTGAGTTGCTGTTACAGCAAAATGTGTCAATGCATTGCCCACAGGGGCTACCCAATTCGCTAGTTAGAATATAAATTTACATGCTTTTGGTTTGACCTTTCAATGAAAGTTTCCCCTGTTTATCTTCTGAAAGGTGCAATATTTTACAGGTTACACTGCTTCGGGGCAGCGGCCAATGCCTGGGCATTTGCTGTAAGACAACTCTGATCAATGGAGAAATGAAGGAAGGACAGAAGGCTGTGATTTACGTATATTTTTTTAATTTTGTATCGTGACATATGCGGCGTTTAAAATTTTAATTCAGAAGGACAGAGGTCAAAATTTTAATTCAGCATGAATATCAGCTAGAACATATGCAATGTTTAAATTTTACACAAAAACGCGACAAGCAATTAAGTAGTCTAGCTAATGCACTTTTCTGTCAGCAACGAGCTTCGTTGAATGAGTCTCAAAGAAAGAAAGTTGAGCAGAAAGAATGCATTATCCTAGAAAAGCCATGCATATGAATACAAGACGAAAAATCTGATGGGAGTTTCTTCAGTACCAAGTTTAGGAACCCTTGCCCGACTACTTGTACTTCAGAGAGCACCAGAAGCTTGTTTGTTGTCTGCTGAACGCTTCAGGTTCTCCCACTACTGCATTATTTCATCGATTATTATTTTTGTGTGAGTCACAGCAAGACTCCTGTTGTCTTCGTCAAATCCACTGGTAACCACGGTTGTAATACTTATCTGCATGCAGGTTTGAGAATTGTAAGAACGATATAGTGCAGAAGAGAGGGGCTACTAATTGGACTTTGTTACCTGAAATAGATTAAAAGTCAACAAGCTGAGAGATGCATCTTGTCCAACACAATAGTTTATCTGTCTGAGCTTGAGACTCGTCAATGAACATAGAGCCGCATGTCGACGCTTGATTGTGACATTTCAAGAATATTGAGGATCAGACCAGCTTTAAACAGGGGCAGTTGCTGTCCAGCAAGGTGGCAGCATCTAATTTCTTTTCAACCCCTTGTAGCCTTCTCACTAACCCTCCACGTGCTGCAACTTTCACAGTCAATGAAATATCACACGAACAACAAAGCCGGTCAAATAGCACATCCAAAATTGAATCAAGGTGTATCTTAGTCTAGCCTGTTCAAAGTAAATATTGTTCAGTGTTCACAAATGTGAGATATTGTTGATCTCAGCCACTAAAGTCAGCCACAATACTGAGATGTCATCAACCCATTACAAATATCCAAAATCAGCGAATAATGAGTTGCAAGAACATGCAAGTTTGCAAATTGAAATTAACAGGAGCATCATTCACAACATGACAAGTGGATGCATATTCTGCCTGCTAGTCTCTACAGCCATGCCTCCTATTCTTCAAGAGCAGAGAAACACTACTACAGCGCAATAGACGCTGTCCTCAAAGGCCGGGATCCAGTTAACCCAAGCCTAGGAAGAACCTGCTGCGAGATGGTGAAAGAAGCAAATGTCCACAGCATCTGCGATAAATTTACAGCCAAGCAGAAATCCATGATCAGTTTGAAGAAGTGGGTTGCTATTACAGAAAAATGTGTGTTGGATTGCGCACAGGTGCTAATTTCGTTAGTTAGAAGGGTTAATTTACATGCTTTGCTTTGATCTTACAATCAAAGTTTCCTATGTTTATCTTCTGAAGGTGTGATATTTTTACAGGTTACATTGCTTCAGAGAAGTGGACGAACGCCTGAGCATTTGCTGTAAGAAAACTCTGATCAATGAAGAAAAGAAGTTAAGACAGAAGGCTGTAATTTAAGTTTGTATCGTCCATCACAACATTTGCAGACTGAATCCTAGTTTTATCAATGTAAATAGTACCATAAAGTGGGTGTTATCCGCTTCCTTCTTTTTGTCTCTGTTGCCATGTTCACACTGTACTTTTACCAGTGTCTTCAAATTAGAACTCTACCAGATAAATACTTGAATAAAGTAAATTAGAAGACGTTTACAATAAACTCAGCAGAAGAAGAAAGCAGGCAATGAAATCAGCTAGTACTGCAGTCACCAATATTTATTTTAATTCATCATGAATGCCAGCTACAGCATACGCAGCATTTAAATTATAAACAAAAACACAACAAGAAATTAAGTAGTCTAGCTAATGCACTTTCCCATCAGAAACGAGCTTCGTGAATAGTCTCAAAGACAGAAACTTCAGCATAAAGTACTCCCTCCGTAAAGAAATATAAGAGCTTTATATCACTAAAGTAGTGATCTAAACGCTCTTATATTTCTTTACAGAGGGAGTATGTATTATTCTAGAAAAACCATGCATATGAATACAAGAAGTAAAAACTGATGGAGTTTCTTCAGTACCAATTTTAGGAGCCCCTACCTCACTACTTGTACTTCAGAGAGCACCAAAAGCTTGTTTGTTGTCTGCTGAACACTACAGGTTCTCCCATTATTGCATTGCTTCACCGAATCCTATTCTGAGTCACAGGCTCATCAAGAAATTGACTCTACAGAGGAGTCACTTTCAGACTCTGACATGGAATTCATGTCATCCACCTGGCATGTGTAATTCTGACTACTTCCCTGGCTATCCTCCTCAACAAGCGAGATAGCATTTTCAGTTTCAACAATGCCACGACATCCGGCCAAAATCAGATCTAGCATTTTCCTTCGCACGCTATAAACAGGGTTTGGCTCAAGCAAACATCCTTTATTATAACTCTCCCTAAGAAGCACAGTTTGCGTGCTTCCTTTAGTCGAGATGTAGAAAATGCCAGGGTGCTTAAGAAGAAGTTCCCGCAAGTTTACCTCCATCGAAAATGGTCTCCTGAAGTGTGACAGCCTCTCCAGTGGCACCATCTTTTCGACTGTCGTGCTTAAGAGTTCATGAAGAATACCAACAATACGTTTCTCAAGCCTGTCGGCATTGGTGATTGGATGCAAATCATTCTTCTCGTAAGGTTTGGTGTAGGGAAGCCTCTGCCAATTCTTAAGCTTTTCCCTAAAACCTTTCTCAATCTTAAAGCCAGTAGGGAAGTTTACTGGAAAAGCATATTTGGTCTTGTATTCCGCTAACCATTTTTCTGTATACTCCTTGTCCCTCCATTCTTCGACACTAGCAACAGCCAGATTCTCATCCCTACGACTGATCAAAGTCAGGGTATCAGGGGTTTCAAGAGAAAAATTAGACTGATGGTTTGGCAGCATAGAAGACCTGTAGTCATCGGGCAGACCAAGCTCCTTCCTTATGAGCCACAACGCATGCATATTGAGAGTCCCGTCCGTAGACATCATGAGAAGTTTCTTGAGCCGCTGAACCACGGCGGGCTCATTTTCCCTGAGGACAGCATCTTCTTCCGCGACCAAATCAGCCATCTTCCGGGTGATCCTGCAGCAATGGTTCCTTGTGACGGGGTGCACGTAGATCTCGAAAATGTGAGGGTATTTCTTGAGGAAGGCGCCCATCTCGGTGTTGAGGCCGATCTCACGCCTCCACCGCAAAAGGAGCTGGAGCGACGCGTAGCCTTTCCTCTGCTGGGATATCACGGCGTGCAAGTCCAAGGCCAGCCTCAGGTTCTTGAGCTGGATCATCAGCTTGTCCAGCCTGTGGTCCCTTGTTCTGCCCTCCAGGCGGGTCCGTGCTGAGTCCACCGGCTTCTTCCACCTCCTTTGCATGCTACGATTAAACGGGCCGTAACAGAAGGCCTCATCCAGCATGTGCGGCCTTGGGGAGAAGACGCGCAGATTTTTTGGACTGAATAGCTTGGATGCCATTGATCTCGCTTGTGTGCTAACAAACAGAATCCTTATACCCAAGTGAGAGCAACAACTGAATCTGTAGAGAAAGTAGCAACGCCAACTTCTACTGAAACAACACGCGCGCATGCATCATGTGTGCCGTTGTGGATGAGACTGGAGAAAAAAAGGACGACTGCGAGCTGGGCATTTCGTCGAACAGGGTGCGCTCTAGGTGGACAGGAGCGAGCTCTGCCTGGCGGCGGAGTATGGTTGCCGGCAAGCGCGAGGAAGGAGGACAGGAGGATAGTGGCTGAGCATTGTGGCTGCAGCGGAGGAGGGCGACGGCACCGACCAGGGGTAGCGGCGGCCGCGGTGGCGGTGGTATCGGCGCGAGGGAAAGCGGGGTGAGCACTGAGCAATGGGCAGGGCGAGGCAGAGGTGAGGCCCAAATGGCTACTTCGTTTGGTCACCGCTAGATTAGCAGGATGGGGACATCCCCACCGTCCAGCCCAACCACGACCGGGTCGCCTCGTTGCTTTCCTTCCTTTTTCTCCCCTGGAGGAGGAGCGGCGGCCATCCGTGCTCTGCTCATCCCTGTCGCTTCCTGCTCCAGACGCCGTGCTGCCTGAGGGTACCAACCTCAATCGGCGTCCATCGTTCCTCCAAGCGAAGGCTCCTCCTGCCTTCCAGCGATGTGAGTGAGCCATCTCAACCTGAATTTCTACTCCCCCGCAAAAAACAAAAAACAAAAAACCCTGAATTTCTACTCTAAAGGTTTGCCCATAACATATACTGTAACTGGTAAAATCATACTTGCTGCTAACCAAGTTTGGATGGGCAGGCTTGTGTGCATCATTTTACAGCTTCCTCTACATCTCTACCTTGTTTCGTCAACCAAGACAGACACCATTCCTGATTATTTTCCAGGCTATGGCTTCAGACAAGTTTCTTCCAACTTCCAACTTAGCTCAAGCCAATGAAAATTATTTTTCATATGCTTGCGACAGGTCAACAAGCGAAAGCAAATTAACAAAGATATCATCGTGGGACATTTTTCATTCATTTTGATATACTCTCTCCGTCCCAAAATAAGTGTTTCAACTTTGTACTAGCTCTAGTACAAATTTGTACTAAGCTCAAGACACTTATTTTGGGACAGGAGGGAGTATATGTTTGCGGCAGGCCAACAAGTAGTGTCATGGATACCAGGACCGATCACATGAAAACCTATACTGTATTTATTTATCTATATCTATATACTTCCAATGAACCAGAGAAGACAACTTCACATTTCGCTTGCTTTCTGGAATCCATGCACCAGACCTGATCGATGCCTCGTGTAAATCATATTGTTTTCCACCTCGCCTAAACCTCTGGCCATTTGCTTCTTCACATGTCAGCTGCGAGCTTGCCGTACTGGTCCAGAGCCAGATCAAATGAAGTGAAAGAGTGAGGAACCAGCATGGCCTGCATCTCTTCTGCAGCATTGGGTAGACCACTTCTTTCTGGCGCAACCTGCACCATTTGCAAGATGCATGTCACATGAAAAAATTCGAGCGCGTGAAACGAGAAATCCGTAAGCAAAGCAAAGGCGCCATCTTACGTTTAGTGGGTCATCGAACGTGTTCTCATCCAACGCATCGTCGGATGTGAGAACGGTGACAGCTGAGCGTGACGTATTGACACCAGCTTGCAGTCCGGTTGCAGATAATGTGAGGTTCACGGCGTTTGGCCCAAAGTTCACAATCTGCAGAAGATCACACGAAGATCGGTACGGAGCTCTAATTTCTAAAGGCTGGACATGTTACTACAGCAGTTGAAACCATGTCTGTGAGTTTTTATGCAAGTATGTAAATGTTGAAGCAATCCTGTATTGTCATATGTGGATTGGGCCATTTCAAACATCAAGGCAAGCTTACCACCCTTTGTCTATTGAAGCGAAGCAATGGCATGCAGGCTGGGAGGAAACTGGGACAACTGAGTTTACCTTTATCCTCAGGAAGATATCCTCATTGTCTTGCCAGGTAATTGCAGATGCTGCCAATGAACCAGAGTAGCTGGAATTGAGTCTCACTGGATGGATCACGGCACCACTTGATTCACCGAAAAATGTCTGCATCCAGTAACTAGGAGTTCCATACTGTTGCCAGGAGTTGAAGACTATCGCATCTGGGTTCCATCTGATCATTATATTCAGACATAATCACTGAAACCGTCATAAATAAGAATGCTAGTACGAAAACGCACACAGAAGGCTGTCAGTGCTAACTGGCGGTCGTTTTCATTTACGAAGAGTGGAGCATAACATGCCATATGGACGATATCACTGCAAAAGAGAATGACACAAAACAATCTCATTAACTTCTTTTACCCAGTCATTAACTCACGTTAAGGCATTAATGTTATCAATATTTAGAAGATTATTCATTGTTCAACGAATGTATTTCATAGCTTCTCGATCACATGCACAACTACCAAAGACACACCCAGCAAAACTTACGATAGAAAGACAATCCTTTGCATTAGTGATGTTCCCCAAAACCTCAAGAAAAGAAGGAAGGAGGCATTACCTATTATTCTCTAATCCAATTAGAAATGCAGCCTCTGCCAATGAAGCTAGAAGGCTTCCCTTGCCGGCATCCTCTTTATCAGTAACAGCATACTCACTAACGAATACCTGAAATAAGAGCGTAGCAAAGTTAGGCATAAGATACCCTCAGTCTACAGAATACGCATTTCTAGAACATGGTAACAGTGTCATGCTTTTCACTATGAATCAGTTAAGATCTTCCTCCTAAAAAATCTAATAACACTGTATGGTAAATGTAAAATCTAGTACGGCGAGTTCAATAGAATTCTTTTGTATATAAATCGATATATGTAGATGTCAACTTCAATTGCGCAATAAGCACAAGATAGTGACCTCAAAACACCCCATAAAGTCAGAAACGTAAGTCCATGAAACATCTATTACCAACATAAACAACTCCATACGCCTTTAGAAACTAAGACACACCTTGGGCCCGGTACGTGATGTCCTGCTAAACTTATCTTTCTGGAGAAAAAGATCATTGGCATTGGTATATATCTACAGAAAAGAAGGCAGAGTATTTTAAGTAACCATTGATATTTGATAGTGAAAGTTAAACAGAAAGAAATGACAAATCAATTTGCAAGCAGAAAAACTCACATGGAAATCATATAAATCCGCAGGATGGTCAAGTGGCTTAGATGAGCCATCACAGTTTGAAATAATTTGAATATCTGGATAGGCCTCTCGTATGGCATTGTAGAACTTGAGGTAATGTCCTGTTAAATAGAATTTAAGGGCATCATGTGCAACATGAGAAATTCTAAGCTAGCTCTTCACTCTTTAGTATTCCAGCAAAACAAGTGAAGGCCACTGTAATTCTGTAAGCTATGATGGAATAGCTTAATTTATGTGCAAATCCAATGTTAGTCGTCTAGTGGACCATAAACTGGTAAAGTAGATGGCTCAATTTTTCTTCCATTTTTTCATGACATTGCTATGATCATAATCAACTCCACAATTCAATGATGGCTAAAAAGGGGAAATGAAGAAGTAAAATGTGGTTTTAGATATGCTCGGCACAAAAAAGTCATGTCAAGGAATTGCCAATTAGACTTGGCAAATGGCCATCACATCACTTCAAAGTTCAAACTACTAACATATTTAATAGCAAACATTACCTTTACAGTTTACACATGTTAATTACTAATAAAAAATTACCCTGGTAAAATGGTTTGGTGTTGTCACAATCTTCATTCCCAACCGCGACATACTTCAGCGGAAATCGTTCAGGATGCCCCATTGCAGCTCTAACGGATCCCCATTTCGATTTTGCACTTCCCCTAGCAAACTCAAGGCTGTCCAATACATCCTATAGCAAGGAAAGAAAACAAAGAACTTAAAATCATGAAAAATGCATACGCCTAAATATTTGTTAGATGAGAAATTTTAAGATGCTCCCATTGTTCTGGATCATCCATTTATATTGATATAATGGCTAGGATGATTTATTACCTTGTAGCGGATAAGAGGCCACTTTGAACTTTCTAAAGATATTGATGCCTTTTCACAAATATATAATATACCAGTACAATTTCAAATGAGCTCTTGTTAGATCGATAGCAGCTGCTATGAGGGAAAAAACAGATGGGCTAACTTTTTTTGAAGAACATTGACAGTGACATAGGTGACACACTATGTTCCATTGTGCCAGTTTGGCTTTTCATTATGCTAACTATCTTCTCTCTGAGCAATGCTCAATCGAGTATACACACTATATGTCTATATGTTGTTATCATTCAGATACCATACCAGTAAACTAGCGTGTACAGCTTTTATTTCACAAGACCGCCTAACTTACCTGGATCTAATATGCTCATAAACATGTTCTGAAAAGAGGCGCCTTGTGTTCTTTTTGTATACGCACCCAGAAAAATAACTTTAAACTGTACTGCACTAAGTGTGATCCATACAGGGAAAGATCTACTCCATAAAAAAAATACCTTTACAAAAGGTGCGAGGGCAGTGGTATCAACTTGATCATTCCGGCTGATCCCTAAAATTTAAGATAAAAAAGTTCAAGAAATTAATCAGTACGCAAGTGATTATTCAAGATATGTTAAAGTATGGTTAATGAAAAAAATAGCGAGAGTACTATTTACCAGCGTTAAAAACCCAGATTGGCTCGGCACCGAGGTCTTCCGCAAGCTTTCATAGACATCTCGCACTCAATGTATGAGTTTAGATATGGCTACACCTAGAAAATTCATACGAGATTAATCAGCATACCTGGAGAAGCTCATAATACCCAAGACCATCATCTGTCCAGTATTTCCAAGCGTCTCCATAGTGCCCAGGTCTCTCTTCCCATGGACCAATAGTTTCCCTCCATCTGAAAGCATTCCTTAACAAAATGCCTTCAACAAAGGTACCACCTATAAAAAATGGTGTGAAATATCAATATATGTATGCTAGGAGAACTGTTAAAAATCTGGTTACAAAATTTCATTTGTTTCTACTTTCTAGAATAAAGTACCCACTATGGCATCCATATGAAAAAAATACAGACAAATATGGCATCCATATGAAAAATACAGAGAAATATGGCAACATAGGACAGTAGGGGTAAGATAGTCATTTTCAGTTTAACTTGCAATCTGGATTAACTTGTCGTCAAATTTGAAACTTCTATTCATTCTTCAATTTATGTGTTAAGCATACAGTGTCAAGTAAATTAGCATCATCACTCTAATCTGGACTAGGAAGATTAATAAGTTGTAATGTTTAAAAAGGCAATGATGTACTTATGTGTTAAGCGCATCATCTCAAATCAACCTAAACAGAACAATTATGTAAAAAGGAACGTTGCATAGGACACTAAAATAATAAGAACTTTGTGCTCAATTATAGTTTGTTCATGTAAAGTAGTTTTAGATTTTTGTGTTATCAGCATAGGAAACTAAATACCACAAGATAAATTTGTGTGTATGCATCTTATGATGCAGAGGACGGGGGTAATAAAAGCTTCTGTTATGCATTAAAAAATACTACAAGATAAAAATTGTCTGCTGGGTACACCAGCTGCAAGATCTATTTTTTGGGTCAGCCAACTTGATACATAAGAGAACATTAAGGATCAATTTGATCAGATATGTTCAACACTCTTATGCAATAAGGTCAGCTATTGATATGACCTAATGGGGCATATATAAGCACAGTACATGGTACAGTAGAAAGTCCTACCCTATATTGCACATCAAACCTTGTCAGTTTTCACTCGATTTCTCAACCAGAAAAAATACATTCTACAGGACAAAAGGAGGCTATGCAGTACAAAGGAGACTACGTGTACTTCTACATTTTTGTGCTTCAGTCATTAGTAGTTCCTTTGGCAGACTTAATAAAGTTTATGATTGCCAGTCTACGCATATTCCGGTTTGAGGTTGGTTACTTAATTAGTTCCTACCAAATCCTAATAGCTGAATATGATCTAAAAAATACAAAGGAATACCCACCAAAAGTTTGCGAGAACCATTGGATATAAACAGTTCATAAACATGTTAGAAGTTTAGAACATAAACGTGCAGCATTTATTAGTTGATCTTAATTTGAAAAGCATATGAAATACCAGGAAATCGTAGGAACCGTGGTTTTAAATCCGTAAGCATGTGTATGAGTTCGTTGCGGAAGCCATGGCCCTGTATATGTACAACAAAATAATGATTAAGGTCTTGTAAACCCATACTTAGAAGCATTAGATAAGGTAGATTAAATTATGAATGTAAACTATTACTTTTATTGAAATTTTGCACTGCCACCCTCATGACCTGAGATTGGCACAGGCAGTGGCGACTGCTACTGTCTCAGTTTTGGCTTAGCCTGACCTAGCTTAGATGTTTTCTCATTTTTGTTTTTCTCTTCCTTTGTTTTAGCTTTTGTTTCGGTTTCACTTCATTGGCTGTGTACTTTGCGCTTTCTTTATGCACAATGAGACACTTTTGGTACATGTTCGAGAGAAAGTTATCTGTTTTGGGCTTATTAAGCAGCAATGAGAACTGTTGGACCAACAATTCGATCATTATTGATTTTCGCTTATGGTTAGACAAGTTATTGTTCTGATACTTGATTTTCCTTGAACAAATTCTTGCTAGGTAACATAGCAAGCCTGCATTTTCTATATTGTATAACAATTTGAGGTAATATAATTCCATATTGAATCTTTGCGAACTGCTTCCAGATCACATCACACGGTTGTGATTGTCAGTACCCAATAGCAAGACAGAAGATAAAAATGCAATTCACCTTGTATGTATCTGAAGGTATGAGCGACACTTGATCGATCCATATGACTCCCCTTTTGGAAGTTGTTAACTCAAGTCTTGAAGTTCTGCACGTTCCTTTAGCTAATAATTGCATCTCTATTTTTCTCCAATCTGACACATTTGTATCTCTGTAACCACACCGTATTTAATCCTTTCAGTCTTAGTGAAAAACTAACAAACTGAAAAATCATCTTATCTCAGTGCTAGGGAAGATATATACACTATGACAGCTGCTGCTATATTTTGCAGTCCATCTGAACATGTGAGTGAAGCATTCAACTCCACGGATTCTAGTGATCTGATATACATTACCAGATTATAGCTCTTCCCCTCTTCGATGTTCTGGAAGTGGAAATGGTCAGGTGCAGCACAAAACCAGAGGGAAAAGATGGAAATGCTTCTGAGGAAAAGGATGCATTCCAAGGCAGCGGAAGCACAGCATTAAATGGAGAGCCAAAATTATCCAAGGAAAATATGGATGTGGATTAGAACAGATCAAATTATGTTTCAGCTTTCACTTTTGGGAAGAAAAATATTCGCTATCATTCTTCAGCTAGCAATACTGCAGCTTGTAAACTGTTGACCGTCATTTTTTTTATGATTTATATTTTCATGCCGATGTTCCTGTCCACTTAACATGTTGATTGATGAAAAAAACGTACCATGCCCCAGAATCCTGGGTTGTAAATACCAACACCGCCAGCCGGACACTTGGCACAAAGAACTTCCATCCTTAGAGCAATGATATTTCTGCTGAAACAAGATGCTCTTTCAGTCGTCACGTATATGGAGGATTCGTCACCGATGATGGACCATGGATCCATGTTTGAAGGAGTGTGAGGCCCTCCAGCTTCAAAACCTAAAGCACAATAGTAATAATGATTTGTCTTATTCCAAAAAAATGATTTGTCTTGATCTGCAGTGATTGCAGAACTAACTAGGGGACAGAAAAAAAGAAGCAGGAAGGACTGCCAGTTGTCAATATGCAACGGGAATAAATATTAAAGTAACAGAAATCTGTTATGTTATTGTTCTTTTTACAAAATTTCGTACGGTCTAGCCATGCAAAAAGGGCGTTGTACTCTTTTATTTCATATATAAGCTGACCGTTCCGCATATATTTATCCTTGTTATCAGGGAAACTTACACACACACACACATATATATATATATATATGTCACTGCAAAATTTAAGATTTTGAAAAAAATGCGACTATGTGTATCACTGCCATGTAAGTCATTTCTCTATCATAGTCAAGTGCATCCAGAACTTTCTGACAACATGTTCCCTAGAGGTGCATATAACAGCTGATAGTGATAGTGCGTAACAGCAGTACCTCTGTTACTGACAAGCTCCGCCCACAATCCACCAGCTCCAGCGTGGTTGATTTCCTAGAACAAATATTCAGTGAAGGAATTTTGTGAAAAAACAAGAATAATCAGAAGAGTTTTGTGATGGGATTTGAAGGCAATAAGTGTTATCCAAAAGATGACATGCACCTCAAAGAACAAGCCAAAGAGGGTTTGAGGGATCTTTCTGGCGGCCTTCCATGACGTATCGACCTCCAGCAGTGCCGTCTGAGCCGCTTCCGACGACTCTGCCGCCAGGCACCCGCAGCTCAACGAGAGAAGAAGCAAGGAGCAGAGGATGGCATGCAAAGTACCCATCCTCCCCTTACTCCCGCCTGCAGATAAAGATCATCAGCTCAGTTCGCGGATCGATCGAGAATGTAAAATGGCGAAACGGTAGAATTGTTTCCACAAGAAAACCGAATAATTGGGGGCGCCGGTGAAGGGAAGAAAAGAAAAACCAAGTGGCAAAGGTGAACTCGTTTGGGAGGAATATAGCGGGAAGAAAGCAGAAAACACAAGGGAAATCAAGTGAACCTCGTCTCTTAGGTATTCCATCGAACACCTCAACCTCTCAGCCATGATGCGTGTGAACAGTAGTACTGACCGGAGCAGGGAGAAAATGACGCAGACAGAGTACAGAGAGGGGGTCGCCGTAACGAACAAGATTGGATCATGGAACTGCTCACCTCCGGCCAGCACTCGAGGAAGGAGCGGAGGGATGGCAAGCGCTCGTGAACTGTGATGCCACGATGGTGCTCGTGGGGAGCTCGGGGAGGAAGAGGAAGTGCCGGTGCTTAAGGAGCTGCTGCGGAGCCCATGGCTGCGAACGAGGAAGAGAAGAGAGGTGGGTGGGTTTGGTGGGTCCAAAAGAGTGGGACCGCGTGCCACATATAGAGCTTGGAGCTAGCATATTTGCCCGTACCAGCCGTCGGATGTTGATCGGGCGGTGGAGCGAGTGGCAATGGCCGATGGGCAACGAGCACACCCTTGCTTCCCCGGCTAGGTCGGATACAGTAATGGGCAAATTTTCATGTTTTGACTCTTTTCTGAAAGTTAATCAAGATCTGATCTTAGTTTGTAAAAATTTCGGAATCTGATCCTTTTGCTATCGCCGAACACCTTGACGGTAGGGTTGTACAACCTACCGCAGGGAAGTTGGCAATAGGAAACACCCCTACCGTCAAATAGATTGACAGTAGGTTGTACAACCCTACCGCCAAAGTGCCGGCGGTAGGTGGGAGCATGCACTGTATCCAATATTTAGCGAAAAATTATGATAGGGCGTGCAATCCTACCGCCAGGGACCTTGACGGTAGGCTGTTATACCCTACCGCCATGGACCCTGGTGGTAAGAAAAGAGTCAGATTCCGAAAAATTTCAAAGCAGGGTCAGATCTCGACAAAGTTTCAAAAAAGGATCAAAACACGAAATTTAGCCACGGTAGTGCTACACATATAGGAGATTTACATGTTTTTACAGGATGTGTTTAAGCTGTCAAATTGTGATTGAATTAAGAAGAGGTTGAGGCCCCACCCACTTGAAAATGAGAGGGGGCATATTTAGTTGGTTAGGAAGGAACATGTAGATATGTCCCGTTGCAATAGACTAGTTGGAGTTCGGAGGTTGTTTCGATGTCTGGAATTCAGTCTTGGTTTTACAATATACAGTACTATGAATTTTTTATGACAAAATAACATTTCACTCAATAGTAAATTGGAAACGGTTGATCACGTGTTTTCATGCAATGCCTCAGGGCTGGTACGCTTGGGGATGGTCAATTACGCTTTTAGCGATTTGTGACCATCTAAGAGCATCTCCAGCCGTTCGCCCCCAGCGCGTATGCTGGCGTTGTTTTGGACTTCCCCCGGCAAATATTAGGCCCTGGCGCGATGTAAGCCCCAGCCACGCGCCTCAGGAGCCGGCCCAAAGGCGAACAAATTTCAAACGTTGTTCATTCTCGTTCCAAAAAAAGCCACAAGTCCGGCGATCACTGCGCCACAGATCGGCGCTCTTGCCACAATTCGGCAATCAAAATGAGAAGTTCGACCGAAAGGCAGGGCACGTAGGCAACCGCATCAAACGGCGTTGTCGTCCACCGCCGTCGGGGTGGTCGGCGTGCGAGGGCTGCTGGGCGGCGACTGCGCTGCGTCGGGGCTCGGCGTCGGCGCGGCTTCGGTGCTGGGCGGCGGCGGCGGCGTGGCATCTGTGCTACTGGGCGTCGCAGAGGCATCATCGACGGGGCTTGTCGACGGCGTAGGCGTCTGCGGTGTTGGTGGCGCCGTCGACGACATCTGGTTCAGGATGAGGCCGCGCTCCGCCAAGTACCACGCCTTGAGCTGTGGGTCGTCGCTCCGGAGTATGTCCGCCCCTCCCATCAGGAATGCCATGTCAGTGTTCCTCTTCTTCGCGGCGACATTGGTGCGGAGCATGTCGAGCTTGACGGCGATGTTCGTCATCAACGCCGACCACCGCGCCTCGTTCTTCTCTTCCCGCAGGGTGGCCCGGTTCTTGGCGTCGGCGAGATAGTTCTCGATGGACTCGTGCACACGCGCGGCAGCCGCGTCGGCTTGTTTCCCCTTCTTGGCCCCTTTGTGGCCATTAGGACGGCCATCGGACGCGCCTGGCGTCGGCGCGTCCGGCTTGTACGTCTCCTTGGCCTTGGTGAGGGTGCGTCGGACTTCTGCCCACTTCTCGCACTTGTCGATCCGCTGGAAGACCTGAAGGTACTTGAAGTCTTGGTCGCTGCTGCCCTGGCGAAACATGGCGAACATTTGCACCAGCTGATCCTCGATGCTGGTGCCGCTCTCCGGACGAGCCGCGATCTCTTCGACGATCCCATGCCATTTGTGGCACGCCGTTTGAATGAGCCCCCAATGGTTCGACATCGCCTTCGACCCACGCTGCATGTAGACGCCTTTGAAGTAGGGGTCGACGAGCTTGCGCTCCTCAAACTCGGCCTTAACCCGATCCCAATATGTGTCAACGCTCTGGTTCGTGCCGGTGATCGGGTCGAGGCAGACGATTTTCCACGCCTCGGCGAGGCATTCGTCCTCCTTGGACGCCCACTTGATGCGCGGCTCGCCGGTCCTGGCCGTCCTCTTCTTCTTCTTCCCTTTGCTCGCTTGAGCAGGTGCCGGCTCCTCCTCTTCCTCCTCCTCCTCCTCGTCGTAGTCGAGCTCGCCGTCCATGTCACCGCTGAGATCGACTGCGGCGTCGTCCATGGCGAACCCGGGGGAGGCGGCGGCGGCGGCCGAGCCGGTCGCGATGATGTCGTCCATGTCGGCCTCCGTCGCATCCGTGTCGCCGAGGTGCGACGACGATGCTTGCGAGAAGAGCAGCGCCCCACGGCGGAGAGGCGGCGTCGGTGAGGCGGCGTAGGCCGGCGGCGAGTAGTTGTAAGGTGGGTACTGAACGCCGGCGAAGGCGGACGAGGGTGTGCGCTCGACGGGCCGGCCATGGGAAAAGGTGACGTTGGGGTTGAAGCCGCCATGCGCATCGCCGTCGACGTAGCCTGGGGATGATGCGCAACCCCAGCCGGCCTGGGACCCAACGGTCTGCTGGCACCAGGACGCATATGGCCCTTGGTCGCCGGGCGGATGCATCATGCCCGCGCGAGACATCTCAGTTTGGTCGTGGTCGAGCATCGTCGAGGCCGCCGCCGCCGCCACGTCGCGAGCCCTCTTGGCGTTCGCCCTGTTCCGCCTGTCGGTGATGACAGCTTCCCGGCGTTGAACTTCTGCCTTCCAGTCGGCGTTAGTCATGCCCGACGGTTTCGACGACGGCGCTCTCTGCTTCCTCTGCTTCGTCTGGGCGGGGCCATCCGTCGCGGCGCGGGGTGTTGCGTACTTCCTCGGCGGCATGGCGGCGGGATGAGGAAGGGGAGAGGGGCGAATGGCGGGAGGGAGGGAGAATGGGAGGGAAGACGGGGGAAAGCGAGAAGAAACGGCGGGAAAAGGCTATCATCTCGCCGAAAGAGCGGCCCCACGCCGCTTTTCGCTTGTGCCGGCGTCCCCAGGCGACCCCTGGACGCTTGGGTTCGGTTTGGGACAGCCGGCTGTTTTTTTGGCTCAAGCCGACGCTAAATGAGATCCTGGACGCGGCTGGGCCGATTTTCAGCCGTCGGCGCAGGAAAAAAGCCTGAGGAAGGCGTGTTGGGGACGCGGCTGAAGATGCTCACGCGTTGGATGAAATCCATCCCCTTTAGCTACTCTTTGTTAACCTTTTTCTAAAATTTCAGATGGACACAACATCGGTGATAGCTGCGGGTACAAATCCATGTCAGTAAATAACCTTTTTGAGTGGGCTGGCCTGGCCCTGATGAGGAAGAAGACTATTTTTACAAACGGCATCTTAGAAATTCATTTATTCTTTCAAATTTCAAAGCCACCCGAACAAAATAAATGAAAAACCTATCACAGAATTGAACCGGATGCCTAATTCGGTTGACCCAATTCAATTCCAACATACAAAAGTGTCCTAAGACACAACATATCGGGGAGACGTGTGTGACCGCAACATTCTTAATATTGCGCTCTCAAAAGAAGAAATAATCAAAGGAGCTGGCGGAGGTTTACTCATCCTTACTAAGAAAACACATTGACGAGAGCATTTTTTGCAAAAGTTAACTAGTTGTCACGTGTCTCATGCCTATAAATTCAATTTTGTAGGGGACATCCTTTGTCAAGGATTACATCCACCCACATGGTTGCTTCTGGACCATAGTCTCCCTCTATGGTCTGATTTGTACGGAAAGCCCCACGACATGTTGCTTGTGTCTTTCCATTTCCTTTGCGTGACAAATAGACGGGATAAGAAATGCCGCGACCCACTCATAATTGTACCCCTTTGGTTGGCCCACTCATAATTATACCCCTTTGGTTGGCCTACTCATAATTGTACCTCTTTGGTTGGCCCACTCATAATTGTATCCCTTTGGTTGGCCCACTCATAATTGTACCCCTTTGGTTGGCATCTTGCCTCGATTTTCATCATCTGTTTTTCGAGTCTCATTATTATCACCTTTTGTACACTACTTGTGTACCCACAATTGCATACATTGTAATATGTTTCATACTCAATTTGCAGGCTGGAATATTTCCTCAAATTACAACAAAGGAAAACGAATAGAGCCATTTGTGGGTAGTAGAGTGAGGAGCAATAATGCGTGCCGTCACATGCAATGTGATGAGATGGATACGCACACCGATGTTGAAACTTAGAAAGGCTAGCTATAGCTGACAAGTCCATTGCTTGCTGCGATGGCTCACTGGTTAGTTATGTTGGTCTCAAAAAACTTAAAAGGAAACCACTATGGCACGATATAGCGTGACTCATTTGCACCGGCGCGTAGAAGTTTGGCAGTTCCTCTTCTGTGGTGCTAGGCTGCTAGCCACGTGTTGGACAAGTGATCTCTTTGGCTTTTTTCCGACGGTGTGAAGTGCCATTTCTCTGAAATACCGGGGCAGTTTTAAGGTCAATCGTAAATCGTAATGTGCATCCAAAAATACACATGATATCAGTATGTGCATGAAGAACAGCCCATTGATATTCGCGTGACGTGCGTGGTGGGCAATTACAGAATGAAATCGAAAAATATAAATATATGCAACCAATCTTCCAACACCTCAAGTGTTCATCTGCCATCTTCGACACATACACACCTGAGGAGAGGGAATCCACCATCGGAGATCAAACTGACAATGGCTTCCTTCTCCTGTTCCTCTAGTAGCGTGATGAGCGTGATGGGCGTCATCTTGCTGCTCGTCTCCGTCCTCCTTGCGGCTGCCGAGGCACCTGCGCCTGCGCGATCGGCCAGCGGCCAGATGATACTTGCCGCATGCAAGACCGTCGGTCGGCCAGCACCTACTTCGACGTCACGTTCTGCCTGGGTGCCCTCGGCTCCGCAGGCGGCGCCGGCGGCTACCCAGACCTCGCCGCCTTCGCCGTGGACCTCCTCGCGACCAACGCCGTCAGCACGGAGGCCAAGATCGGACGCCTGCTCAGGGGCAGCGGCGTGAAGGTCAAGGCGGATGACGCCACCCTGGCGCGGTGCCTCCGGTCGTGCCAGTCGCTGTACGGTGGCATAGCGGACGACGGGCCTGCGAGTACCGCCGCGGTCAAGGGCGGGAGGTTCCGCGAGGCGACGGCGATCCTGGAGAAGGCCGCGGCCGCGGCTAAGAGCATCTCCAACAGCGGCATAAAAAATCGCCGCCCAAAAAAAGTTTTAGTGCGCCACTGTAGCATTTTTAGCGCGCCGGACCCAACATTACTTTAGCAGATGCCCAAAAACGCGCGCCCAAAAAATCACGCAGTGTAAATTGTGAAGCGCGCGCAATCCGGCGCCTCAAATTTACAGCTTTAGATGGCGCTTTTCAGCGCGCGCCCAATCCTTTTGTGCGCCCGCACTATTTTACAGCTTCTGTTGGAGCTGCCCGGCGTCCAAAAAACTCAAATTTTAGCGCGCGGAGCACTTTTTGGGCGCCTGTTGGAGATGCTCTAAGGAGTGCGAGGGCGGGTTCGAAAAGAGCAAAGCGGCTTCGCCGCTGACGGTGGAGGACGACGACGTCAAAAGTATGATTAATTCAGGCACCCACAGCTCAACGAGAGAAGAAGCAAGGGGCAGAGGATGGCATGCAAAGTACCCATCCTCCCCTTACTTCAGCCTGCAGATAAACAGTGTCAGCTCAGTTCGCGGATCGATCGAGCAAGTAAAATGGCAAAGAAAACCGAATAATTGGGGGCGCCGGTGAAGGAAAGAAAAGAAAAGCCAAGTGGCAAAGGTGAACTCGTTTGGGAGGAATATAGCGGAAAGAAAACCGAATAATTGGGGGCGGCGGTCCATGTGACCGTTGGGGTGGAGCGCTCACGTCCACTTGGCGATTCAAACTCCGCCGTCGGGCCGTCCATGGTTGACCTCGCCGGCGCCGTCCCGGCGGCCGGCGGGTCGGCGGACTCGGCTGCGCCACGCCCGGAGGTGGTTGCTTCCTAGAGGCCATCCCTGTCCTTCGCGTCGTCGGCGTTCTCCTAGGCGGATCTCGCGGACGAGGAGGCCATGGACGTCGGACCGATCGAGCGTCCGGTGAAGCTGGCTCCGCCGCTCTTCGGAGACTTCTCGATGGCGGCCCGGCCCGCGCGCGTCCGTCCTCGCCGCCTCTCCGGCCGTCCCCGCCCCTTGCGGCCGCCGGCGGCGCGTCCCGTGGCTCGCCCGCCCCTATCTTTGCCGGCGTCCCGTGCGGATCTGCCGGTTCCTGTGGTCGCGGTGGCCGCCGTCTCCGACCGTCGCCTGGTCCTCGCGGAGCCTGGTAGCTCTGCCGGTTCTGGTGCGGGGTCCGGGAAGGCCGCTCCGTCGATGGCGCCGGCGGCGCTGCGGGAGGGGTTTGCCCCCTGGTCGGGTCCGGATCGGGCCGTGCTCCTACGTGGGCCAACTAGCGCTCGCATGGTGGGCCGGCCCGGGGGAGCGTGGGAGGGCCTGCACCGTTTTGGGCCTGGTTCCTCTCGGAGGGCCATCTGGGCTGACCCGGCGGCCCGCTGCGCGGCTGTGCAGTCCCAGGCCGTTATTGACCGGGCCAACCGGGCCTGGTTGCTGTCCCACGCGGACCCGGCCCGTTGGGTGTGGATCCAGCGTGGCGCTGGAGACGTGTCGCACGGATGGCCTGCGACCCGTTTAGATGTCGCTAGGGCTGGACGGTGCGCTCGTTTCCTCCTCCCTGTTCCCTCGCAGCCGCCGCCTTCCCCCTGCGCTCCCGTCGTTCCGGCCGCCCTGGTCTCCGCCGCCGGCCCGTCTCCGTCCTCGCCGCGGTCGTCGCTCCCCATCCTCCCGCCCCGCCCCCGGTCCTACCTGGAGGCCCTCATGACCAGGGACGCCGGCGACGGGTTGCCGTGGCCGAAGAGGCCTCTGGACCAGGCGTCCTCCTCGCGCTCCGACGTCCGGCCGGCTCGGGCCTCGGCGACCTACGTCGGAACTTCTCTGCGACGCCCTCCCCCCTCCCCGCGCGACCCGTCTCGGGATGCCCGGCTGCCGCTGCCGGGGTCCCCGGGCGACCTGCGACGCCAGGATGCTGCTCGCCGTCGCACCAATGGTGATGATGGTCGTCGCCGTGATGAGGACCTTGCTCGTGAGGCGGATCTGCGGGCGGAGCTGCAGACCCGGCCCCCTGCCGCCGACCGAGCACGGGCTGTTCTGGAGCCGGGGCGGCCGGCGTCGTGGGTGCCTTCTCCGCGGGCGTCGGATGGCGATTGGCGTCGTAGGCGGCCTGCGGATGACTCTGCCCGTGCATCTCGTGAGCGCCGGGCTGTCTCGGCTCGTGATTCCCGCTCCCCCGATCCTGGGCGCCGGGTGGATCGCCGCTCTGACCGGGACGGCGGCCAGTCAGGGAGGAGGGGCGACTCTATGACCGCGAGGGCCTCTCCTGCTCGCCGCTCTATTGAGGCGCCTGGTGCCGCTGTTCAGTCAAAGAAAAAGAAGAAGCACAAGAAGAAGAAGACCCCTGGGGTGGCCGCGTGTCCCGTTCCGGCTGGTGCTTCGGAGCTAGTGGCTCCTGAGCAGATCCCGCGAGTTGGCCGCCCCAGGACTCACGAGGAGACGATGTGCATCAACTGTGGCTGCGCAGGGCATTTCCGCTCGGAGTGTGAGGCCTCTCCCCGATGCCCCATGACCCTTGCTTACCTTGGGTACGGGACCGAGGGGGGTGGTTTCTACTATGTTGATGCTGAGATTGAGGAGGAGGCGGTTAGGCCGCACTTGGCGACGGTCACTCTTGCCCCCGTGCAGGACTTGCCGTCTGGGATGGTGATCTCGGCCGCCCTCATCCAGGCCGAGCTCACCGCATACATCGGCGACTTCCGCGACTCTGACTTCACTTGGGAGGTGACTGAGACGGCTCCCCTCGTCTTCTCGGTCCCCTTCCCCTCTGCTGAGCTGCTTCGCGTGTGTTCCCACGATATCATCCGGTGTCCCATCAACAAGCTCCTGATCTCCGTTCGTGCTGCTGCTGCGGAGCCTGATCCTGTGCCTCCTCTGGCGAGGGTGTGGGTTCTTGTCTATGGCTTGTATCGAGGTGGCAGGTCGGCACCGCGGGGTGGCAAGCTTGCGCACATTCTCAAGGCGATCTCTGAGCCGGTGGGCAAGCTGGTGACCGCTGACTTGGCGTCTTTTGAGGATGATGGCCCAGCCCGCATTGAGATCCTGTGCCCCGCTCCGGCAGAGATTGACGGTCTGTCCCAGGTCTTCTACTTCGGCACTAAGGGGAAGCGTCTGACCTTCGAGCTCGAGTCTCCGGTTCCTGAGGATCTGCTTGGGCCGGCCCCCGCAGCCACTTTGCCTCGCTTGGATGAAGGGCAGGGTGGGGGTGGGGGCTCGTCCGATGGGAGCTCTTCTAGTGAGGGGGATGATGATGATGATGTGATTCCGCCGGCTCCGTCTGCTGGGCGGCGTAGCTCGGTTTCTACTATTGGTGGTTCTTCCGGTCCTGCTGGGACGGCCTCTCAGGTGGCGTCAGGGGGTGGGTTTGTGGCTGTGGCCGTCCCTCCCCCTGTTGCGACCCAGGTGGCTGACCCAGAGGTCGTGGAGGAGGACGTGGTGAGTGTGGGGATGGAGGTGCGCCCCTCGTCGTCGCCGCGCTCGCCGGGGGTGGTCTGCTACTCGCGTTCGCCGGGGTCCCCCCTCCCCTTGCCTTGGGGGCCCCGGACCTGGAGCCGCCTCCGCCCTTGGACCTGGCCGCTGTGACCCCTACCGTGGCCGGCTCCAAGCTTCGGGGTGGGTCCTCTCCGCTGGTGGCTGCGCGTCAGAGTGCGAGGCTCAGCCAGTCCCGGGTCCTCCTGGATGGCCGTGTCTCGACGATCTCGGAGAAGGCCGCCATGCGGGCTGCAGCTCGCGACCTGTCCTCAGGTACCCCATCCATCCCCTCTGTTCCTTCTAGTTCTGGTTCTCGGTTTTTTGTGCTTGGTTTCGCTCCGTTGTCTCATCTGGCAGAGGTGGCCACCGATAGTGTCATTGTGTTTCGTGGCGAGAAGGGGCCCATTCTTGAGCATATTTCTACTATTTGCGCCAAGGAGAGGCTCGATGGGGCGTTGATGGCTTCTCGCCCCTCGTTGGTTACCCCAAGTGGAAGGTTGAGATGTAGCGTAGCGGCAAATTTCCCTTGGCAAAGATACCAAGGATCGAATCCCGTGAGACTCCGAGGGTCGACAAGTAGGTGTCAACGGCGCCAGAAACTTAGCGGTTGACGGGACCTGCACACAGATACAGATAACTTTGCTCCCAATGAGTACAGAGAGGTTATCAATCCCTCCGGCCTTATTGTTTACAAAGGATCAAACACAAGAGATAATAATGATAGCTATGACTGCAACTAGGAAATAAAAACAGGAAGTAAATAGAAGGTGTGATCAGCGGTGGTAATATGGACCGGGGTCCCATGATGTTCACTAGTGATGTCTCTCTCTCAAAAGACGATAAAACAGCAAAGCGAGGTAAACAAATTACAGCTGGGCAATTGACAGGATTATGTGCGCAAACCAATGCTAACTATGCTGCAAAGAAAGGTAGAGGCTCAAAAGCATGGGCGGTACGCCAAGGCAAGTAGACCGAAATCCATCTGCATCTACTACTAATCATCCACCTTGAGATATCTATCCAGAACATCTCGCTGGTATTAAGTTGTGAATCCCACCCAAAGTGTAAACTCAAAGCAACAGACAACTGCATTAAAAGAACTTTGCGTAAAGTAAACAATCCTTGCACCCGCAAGTACAAGCACTGTTGTTTTCTCCCTTGTGGCAACAGCACATCCCCTAGACTCATGTTTCTGTCACTCAAGCTAGTCATCAGGGGGCATGAACCCACAATCAAGCATAACGCTCCCTCTTGGAGTTACTACCTACTACTTGGCCAAAGCAATAAACAGCAACGGAGAACATGCAAGAATTACTCAAGAACAAAGATATAAAAGAGGTGAATCAAATATATTACTCAAACAGAATCTGAACATAGTCTCATAATCCATCAGATCCCAGCAAACTCAGCAAAGCAACAGCAGAAAGATTACATATGTGCCTCGATCATGTAGGGCAGCTCACGAGGTCTAAACCATGAAGAGCAAAGAGGGGAGGAGAACATCACATAGCTACTGATCATGGACCCATGGTCCAAGGTGGACTACTCACGACTCATCCGGGAAGCGTCCATGGTGGTGGAGAAGCTCCCGGTGGTGGTTCTCCCCTCCGGCAGGGTGCCGGGAAGAGTTCTCCTGATGCTCCCGATCTTGGAAGCGCTGCGGCGGCGGAACAGAGGCGAGATCGCGAAAAAGGGTTCTGTCCTCGAGGGTTTCGGGACGAGAGGGATATATATGCGAAGGGGGGCAGCCAGAGGCGGAGCAGGGGCCCCAGGCGCCCCCCTGGCGCGACCAGGGGTGGGGCCGCGCCAGGTGGCCGCCTGGGCCTCCCCTGGCTCCCCTCTGGCCCATCTTCGGTTCTTCGCGAAGTTTCCTGTACGCTGATTTTTCCTATATTTTTCCTGGAATTTTTGGAGCACTTTTAATATGGGGGAAACCTGAAATAGAAAAACAGCAGAAAACAGGAACTGGCACTGTGGTGCACTGAGTTAATAGGTTAGTCCAAATATGATCAAAAGTTCATGGAAGTGCATCAATATCATAGCAATATCACACAAAAGAAGCATGGAGCAAGCAGAAATTATAGATACGTTTTGGACGTATCAACATCCCCAAGCTTAATTCCTGCTCGTCCTCGAGTAGGTAAATGATAACAAGCATAATTTCTGTGGTGACATGCTATCAACCATATAAGAACTTTTTAAGTAAAGCAATCAAGGCATGTAATTCAATTCAAGTCATAACAAGCAAGAGTCTATATTAGCATTGTAACAAGCAACATAAGAACATAAAGGTGCAAGAGCTCTCGCTGTCCGTGACTCGAATGTCTCCAAATGGTGTTTGCGTGCAAGAAAGGGGATAGGGATATACGAGAGAGTAAAACATAGTTTTTGTATTGTTGAGAACTTAATCTACTAAAGTTTCACACTTGGTCTTCTTTGGAATCTTATCTTGACTCATCCCCAGACCACTAGCCAGGTACAAGTCAAAATGATCCACACTCTTTCGATATTTTGAGCACTCATGCAATGGATGAGCGTAAGCAAGAAAGTTGACACTTAGGATGGCAAAGAGAGAGAAATGATGGAGGGGGAAGACAAAAAAGGTGTGAAAGGCTCACATTAATGAGGACAATCATAGGCGAGAGAAAGCCAAATGATAGATATGATGTGAGGAGTAGGGATTGCCATGCAACGGATGCACATATGAGCTAAGGTAAGCTCTCCAATGGAACTAGTGGGGGTGCATCCAACTTGCTCGCTCAAGAAAACCTAGAGCTCTTTTGAGGAGGCTCATCATTGGAATATACAAGCCAAGTTCTATAGTGTGAAGGTCCCCACATAGCTATATGCATGAATGATAATCTCTATGGAGTACAAGGTATAAGATGGAGTACGAGTGTGGATCTCTCAAAAAGGAATAGTAGTGTGTCCCCTTCTCTCTTTTTATTCCTTTTTCTCTTTTTTCTATATATTTTTTTTTATTTTTTTGTGGCCTCAATGGCTCTTTCTATTTAACTCTCATTTGTCCTCTTTGGGATCTTTTGATTTTGTCCTCTTTGGGATCTTTTCCTCACTTTAGGGGCAACACTCTATGTATTACAAGAAGTATAGAAGATCTTTCACACTTTACAAAAGTACTCAACATAAAGAAAATGAAACTATCATGATGTATGCAAATGTATGCCTCTGCCGGTGTAGCAGGATATGCAATGATACTAGCGCGTCATGTAGCAATGATTAGGGCAAGGCCCAACTAGCATGCGGCTCATCGATCAAGCAAAAAGCGTGTATGACATGAAGATCAAGTCATGAGAAGATGGATGTTGCATGGCAATGTATCTCGGAAAGGCTATGGAAATGCCTTGATAGGTAGGTATGGTGGCTGTTTTGAGGAAGGATATAATGAGGCTTATGATGACAGAGCGTATCGTGCCAAGGATTTGGATGCACCGGCGAAGTATGCGCCAACTCTCGAGGTGAGAAAGGGCAATGCACGGTACCGAAGAGGCTAGAAAAATATGGCTAGGTGGAAGTGTCAACTTTCGAATACTCACATTAGTCCGAAGAACTCATGCACTTATTATCGGTAACTCTCAATCTAATTAGGAGGTTCACAAAGAGACAAGTACCCCGAGGAGGAGTGTATGGGGGTTTGGTTATCCTTGCGCATCCTCGACTCATGGTACGTGAGTGTACTCTAATATTCGATCCCTCCAAAGATTAGTGATCCATCTAGTAGCTAAAGTTCTCAACTATTTTGTAGGTTTTCGAAAATAAACACGGATTGTCCAAAATACGACATCTATCACTAATAGGCTAAAGCTCTTGACACCAAAAGTTCAGACATTACTCATGGCAATACCTCAAAACTATTGCAAGTTACTACTAAAATTAAATAGCAACCTCAATTACCTACTTTAAGTTAAGACACACAACTCAGTGCAACAGGCAAACTCTCTTAACAAGATAAACATGAAAACTCAAGAGAGTTCAGCAACCAACTAAACAAAAGTTCTTTAAAAAGAAAAGCATGAAAACTAAGAGCTAAACATGACAACAGCTATGGAAAGACAAATAACACACACAGCAAAGATAAGCATGAAAATCATATGTTGTGTTCTAGGTTGAAGTGGAGCGTGTTTCTCTTCCACACAAAGAAAGCTGGGTTCTAACTTGTTATGAACAGCAAGCAAAGCTAAAGAAAACTAAAAAAAGGAACTAAGAGCAAGACGCTCCAAGCATAGCACATAACGCATGAAGTGATAAAATTATAGTGGAACGAAAGACGAATTGATAATTGTTGATGGAGAAGGGGATGCATGGGGGCATGCCCAAGCTTAGACGCTTGAGTCTGCTTGAATATTTCTTGGGGGTGCACGGGGGCATCCCCAAGCTTGAGCGTTTGACCCTCCTGAATCTTCTTTTATCATCTTCCCTCGCACACTTGAAAACTCCCTTCATACATAACTCATCATAATCTGATTAGCGAGGTTAGTACCCACAATAAAATAATTTTTCCCTACTGAAAATAAAGATAATCTTGAAGAGCTACTGTTTCTCAAGATTGCCAAAAGGTTTTTGCAAAGAAAAAGCAAGCTCAAGGTTTGCAAAACGAAGAAAAGGCAAAACAGGACAGAATCTGTGAAAAACAGACCAGCAGGTAGTAAATAATTTTTTCGGGGCACTTCTACAACTCAAATAAAAAAACTCAGAACAGACGCTCGAAAGCCAATTGTATAGAGCACGCTGTCAAAAAAAATCAGATCAAAAAGATGATCTGGTGATTTTATTCGAATTTTTCTGTCCAAGGACAGAATCTGTTTTCTGGACAGCACGTCACAACTTTTGAACTTTCTTGCAATCGGAGGCTAAACTTGGCACAAAGCTGAAAAGAAAAGATACAATGATGATGCTACTGTAGTAACAAACATCAAGACACAACAAAAGCAAAATAAAACCTAATTCGTTGTGGGCTGCCTCCCAAAAGCGCTTTCTTTTATGCCTTTAAGCTAGGCATGATGCAAAAAGAGAAGATCAAGTTTTATCAAGAGTAAGAGAATAGCTAGCCCGTGTAACAGACTCAAAAGGCAACTTAATCTTCTTTCTAGGGAAGTGTTCCATCCCTTTCTTGAGAGGGAATTGGAATTTTATATTCCCGTCTTTCATGTCAATGATAGCACCAACGGTGCGAAGAAAAGGACGTCCCAAAATAATTGGACATGAAGGTTCACATTCAATATCCATAATAGTAAAATCAACGGGAACATAATTGTCATTGACAATGATAAGAACATCGTCGATCTTCTCCAAAGGTTTCTTTACGGAAGAATCAACAAGACGAACACCAAAAGAACAAGGATCAAAATGTTTCAATTCAAACATATCGTACATTCTTTTGGGCATAACGGAGGTACTAGCTCCAACATCACATAAAGCATAGAAAGAGAAGTTATTCAACTTAATTTTAATCATAGGATCCCAACTATCTTCTAGCTTTCTAGGTATGGAGGCTTCTACCCTAAGCTTCTCCTCCCTAGCTTTGATAAGAGCATTAGTGATATGCTCCGTGAAGGCAAGATTAAGTGTGCTAGTGTGGGGATCTCTAGACATCTTGTGAAGAAAACCAATAACTTCAGAAAGGGCGCAATTATCAAAATCAAGGTCACTACTATCAAGTAAAGTGGTAGTGGTGTCCTTTAGGCTCACTTGTTTCGTAGCTTCTATGGTCATAGGAGTTTCTTCTTCTACGGTTGAGGTCATAGCATCACCATTAATAGGTCAAATGGGACTAGGAGTGCATTGGGTGCTAAGAGTTTGGATATCCTCAACAACTTGAATAGTAGCAACAGTGTGGTGGGTAGGAAGGCTCTTAATTCTATCTTCTTCCTCCTTTTCTCTAGCCCATCTCTCTTTAAGTTTAGCCATCATCCTAATGTTTTCATTAATTTGCACTTGAATATCATTCATAGGAGTGGTCTTCCTCTCCTCAAGAGGAGAAGTTCTAATTTAAGCAACTCTACCTCATGGGCTAAATTGTCTACCTTCGAAGAGAGATTATCTAGTTTGTCTAGTTTTTCTTCTACACTCTTATTGAAGGCCTTTTGGGTAGTGATGAAGTCTTTAAGCATAATCTCTAGTTCAGAAGTGGAGTTCTTGGTGCTAGGATAAGTATTGTTGTTCCCATAGGAATTAGAGGGGAACGGTCTAGGGTTGCTACCAAAATTACTCCTATAAGCCTTGTTATTGAAGTTGTTTCTAGAGATAAAGTTCACATCTACTTGATCTTGAGCAATCAAAGAATTTAAAGGAACATCATGAGGATCAATAGAAGATTGCTTGGAAAGTAGAGACATGATCAAGTCAACTTTTTCATTTAGGGAGGAAATCTCCTCGACAGAGTTTACCTTCCTACCTGTTGGAGCACGTTCGGTGTGCCATTGGGAATAATTGGTCATCATCTCGTCGAGAAGTTTCGTGGCAGCACCAAGTGTAGTTGACATAAAGGTTCCTCCCGCGGCCGAATCTAACAAGTTCCGCGAGGTAAAGTTCAAGCCTGCATAAAAAGTTTGGATAACCATCCAAGTAGTCAAACCATGAGTAGGGCAGTTCCTGACAAGAGATTTCATGCATTCCCAAGCTTGGGCAACGTGTTCATTATCCAATTGTTTAAAATTCATTATGTTACTCCTTAATTGGATAATTTTAGCAGGGGGATAGTAATTCCCAATAAAGGCATCCTTGCACTTGTCCCAAGAATCTATACTATTCCTAGGCAAGGATTGAAACCAGATTTTAACTCCTCCTCTCAAGGAGAAAGGAAAAAGCTTAAGCTTAACAATATCACCATCTACTTCTTTGTACTTTTGCATATCACAGAGCTCAACAAAATTATTTAAGTGCAAAGCAGCATCATCTCCAGCACCGGAGAATTGATCTTTCATAACTAGGTTCAGCAAAGCAGGTTTAATCTCATAAGAAGGTGCTGAAGTGGTAGGTGTAGCAATAGGCGTGCAGATAAAGTCATTGTTGTTATGACTAGTGAAGTCACACAACTTGGTGTTCTCGGTGGAACCCATAGCAGCAGCAAGCAAGATAACTATTTTTGTGATTTTTGGTAAGGGACACTAAAGCAAAAACTGAAAGGTAAACTAACAAGACTAAAAAGCAAAGATAAAAGATAGCGTGCAACTCCCCTATCTTGAAGAGTGGAGTTCCCGACAACGGCGCCAGAAACTTGCTTGATGGCTTCTCGCCCCTCGTTGGTTACCCCAAGTGGAAGGTTGAGATGTAGCGTAGCGGCAAATTTCCCTTGGCAAAGATACCAAGGATCGAATCCCGTGAGACTCCGAGGGTCGACAAGTAGGTGTCAACGGCGCCAGAAACTTAGCGGTTGACGGGACCTGCACACAGATACAGATAACTTTGCTCCCAACGAGTACAGAGAGGTTGTCAATCCCTCCGGCCTTGTTGTTTACAAAGGATCAAACACAAGAGATAATAATGATAGCTATGACTGCAACTAGGAAATAAAAAGAGGAAGTAAATAGAAGGTGTGATCAGCGGTGGTAATATGGACCGGGGTCCCATGATGTTCACTAGTGATGTCTCTCTCCCAAAAGACGATAAGACAACAAAGCGAGGTAAACAAATTACAGCTGGGCAATTGACAGGATTATGTGCGCAAACCAATGCTAACTATGCTGCAAAGAAAGGTAGAGGCTCAAAAGCATGGGCGATACGCCAAGGCAAGTAGACTGAAATCCATCTGCATCTACTACTAATCATCCACCTTGAGATATCTATCCAGAACATCTCGCTGGTATTAAGTTGCGAATCCCACCCAAAGTGTAAACTTAAAGCAACAGACAACTGCATTGAAAGAACTTTGCGTAAAGTAAACAATCCTTGCACCCGCAAGTACAAGCACCGTTGTTTTCTCCCTTGTGGCAACAACACATCCCCTAGACTCATGTTTCTGTCACTCAAGCTAGTCATCAGGGGGCATGAACCCACAATCAAGCATAACACTCCCTCTTGGAGTTACTACCTACTACTTGGCCAAAGCAATAAACAGCAACGGAGAACATGCAAGAATTATTCAAGAACAAAGATATAAAAGAGGTGAATCAAATATATTACTCAAACACAATCTGAACATAGTCTCATAATCCATCAGATCCCAACAAACTCAGCAAAGCAACAACAGAAAGATTACATATGTGCCTCGATCATGTAGGGCAGCTCACGAGGTCTAAACCATGAAGAGCAAAGAGGGGAGGAGAACATCACATAGCTACTGATCATGGACCCATGGTCCAAGGTGGACTACTCACGACTCATCCGGGAAGCGTCCATGGTGGTGGAGAAGCTCCCGGTGGTGGTTCTCCCCTCCGGCAGGGTGCCGGGAAGAGTTCTCCTGATACTCCCGATCTTGGAAGCGTTGCGGCGGCGGAACAGAGGCGAGATCGTGAAAAAGGGTTCTGTCCTCGAGGGTTTCGGGACGAGAGGGATATATATGCGAAGGGGGGCAGCCAGAGGCGGAGCAGGGGCCCCAGGCGCCCCCCTGGCGCGGCCAGGGGTGGGGCCGCGCCAGGTGGCCACCTGGGCCTCCCCTGGCTCCCCTCTGGCCCATCTTTGGTTCTTCGTGAAGCTTCCTGTACGCTGATTTTTCCTGGAATTTTTGGAGCACTTTTAATATGGGGGAAACCTGAAATAGAAAAACAGCAGAAAACAGGAACTGGCACTGTGGTGCACTGAGTTAATAGGTTAGTCCAAATATGATCAAAAGTGCATGGAAGTGCATCAATATCATAGCAATATCACACAAAAGAAGCATGGAGCAAGCAGAAATTATAGATGCATTTTGGACGTATCAGGCGTTGGCTGAAGCCCATGCTTGTGCTGCGCGTGGTGAACCCAGCACCCCGGCGCACACTGACCCTGGTCATAGAGAGACCTGGGCTGGTGAGGCGCCCCCTATGGAGACGGGGGCGGAGACGCCCCTTGCAGTTCCCCCCTCGGTGAGGGCTTTGCGAGGGCGCCCCCCCCCCACACGTCTCAACCCCACTGAAGACCGGATAGAGGTGTGTGGGTCTAGTTCCAGGTCTGCTTCCCTCGGGCCGGAGGCTTCCGCCGCCCCCCCTTACGCGGGGCGATGTGGACGCTCAGTGAAGGCATCCCTCCGACCCGCGATTGACAGGCGGGCTAGCTCGGCCCCGCTTGCGGGGCCTAGGGATTCCACTGAGGTTATTAAATGAAGCTCCTATGTTGGAACATTAGGGGCTTCGGCCTCTCTGGCCGGCGGCGGCAGCTCATCGAATATTTGCGACAGGAAGAGATTGACATTGTGGGACTTCAGGAGACGATTCGTCAGGACTTTAGTATGCATGTACTCCAGGGGCTCTCCCACCACCAGTTTGCCTGGCAGTGGCTGCCCGCTACGGGTCAATCTGGAGGCATCTTGCTCGGGGTCAGGGAGGATGCTTTCTCGGTCGACGATATGGACCGAGGGGAGTTCTTCCTGAGCATGTCTGTCACTGACCGACGAGTTCACTTCAGTTGGGAGGTGATTTTCGTTTATGGTCCTGCGGACCATGCTCGCTCTGCTGTATTCCTCGCAGAGCTTAAAAATAAGGTTGAGAGGTGCACCACCCCGGTCGTGGTGGCCGGGGACTTCAACCTCATTAGATGGGCTTCTGATAAAAGCTCGCCTAATGTTGATCGGGTCCGCATGCGTCTATTTAACGACTGCATTGCGGACCTTGCGCTCTGTGAGATAGCCCGCGTAGGGGCTAGGTTCACGTGGACGAATAAGCAGGCGGACCCCATCCGGAGTGTTTTGTATCGGGTATTTGTGTCGGCTCAGTGGGAAGTGATGTTCCCATTGTGATCTCTCAAGGCGGTCACTCGGATTGGCTCCGACCATACCCCCTGCTTTTCTCGTCGGGCGATGTGTCTCCCCCTAGGACCCGCCGTTTCCGCTTTGAGACTTTGTGGCTGGAGCAGCCGGGCTTCTTTGAGTTGGTGCACGACCGCTTGATACGTCCAAAACGTATCTATAATTTCTGCTTGCTCCATGCCTCTTTTGTGTGATATTGCTATGTTATTTATGCACTTCCATACACTTTTGATCATATTTGGACTAACCTATTAACTCAGTGCACCCCAGTGCCAGTTTCTGTTTTCTGCTGTTTTTGTATTTCAGGTTTCCCCATTACGTAAACTGCCAGAAAAATTCCGGGAAAAATATATAAAAAATCAGCGTTCCGGAAGCTTCCATGCGGCCAAAGTAGGGCCGGAGGGGGGCCACCAGGGCTCCAGGCGGCCAGAGGGCGCGCCCCCCTCCTGGCCCCCCCAGGCCTCCTCTGACGCCCCCCTTTTGGCATATATTTACACCGCGTCCCGAAACCCTCGAGGACGGAACCCTTTTTCGCGATCTCATCTCTGTTCCGCCGCCGCCGTGCTTCCAAGATCGGGAGCACCAGGAGAACTCTTCCCGGCACCCTGCCGGAGGGGAGGATCACCACCGGGAGCTTCCACCACCATGGACGCCTCCCATATGAGTTGTGAGTAGTCTCCCTTGGACCATGGGTCCATGACCAGTATCTATGTGATGTTCTCCTCTCCTCTTTGTTCTTCACCGATTAGACCTCGTGAGCTGCCCTACATGATCGAGGCACATATGTAATCCTTATGCTGTTGCTATGATGAGTTTGCTGGGATCCGATGGATTATGAGATTATGTTCAGATTGTGTTTGAGTAATATATTTGATTCACCTCTTTTATATTTATGTTCTTGAGTAATTCTTGCATGTTCTCCGTTGCTGTTTATTGCTTTGGCCAAGTAGTAGGTAGTAACTCCAAGAGGGAACGTTATGCTTGATTGTGGGTTCATGCCCCTCGATGACTAGCTTGAGTGACAGAAACATGAGTCTAGGGGATGTGCTGTTGCCACAAGGGGGAAAACAACGGTGCTTGTACTTGCTGTTGCAAGGATTGTTTACTTTACGCAAAGTTCTTTTAATGCACTTGTCTGTTGCTTTGAGTTTACACTATGGGTGGGACTCGCAACTTAATACCAGCGAGATGTTCTGGATAGATATCCCAAGGTGGATGATTAGTAGTAGATGCAGATGGATTTCGGTCTACTTGCCTTGGCGTACCGCCCATGCTTTTGAGCCTCTACCTTTCTTGCAGCATAGTTAGCATTGGTTTGCGCACGTAATCCTGTCAATTGCCCAGCTGTAATTTGTTTACCTCGCTTAGCTGTTTTATCGTCTTTTGGGAGAGAGACATCACTAGTGAACATCATGGGACCCCGGTCCATATTACCATCATTGATCATATCCGCTATTTACTTTCTGTTCTTACTTACTAGTTGCAGTTATACCTATCACTATTATCTCTTGCGTTTGATCCTTTGTAAACGACAAGGCCGGAGGGATTGACAACCTCTCTGTACTCGTTGGGAGCAAAGTTATTTGTATCTGTGTGCAGGTCCAGTCAATTGCTAAGTATCTGGCGCCGTTAGCAGTTGACACCTTCTTGTTGAACCTTGGAGTCTTAGGGGAATTCGATCTTTGGTATCTTTGCCAGGGGAAAACTACCGGTACACTGCATCTCAAACCTTCCACTTGGGGTAACCAACGAGGGGCGAGAAGCCATCAAGCAAAGTTTTCTGGCGCCGTCGCCGGGGACTCCACTCTTCAAGATAGGGGAGTTGCACGCTATCTTTTATCTTTGCTTTTTAGTCTTGTTAGTTTACCTTTCAGTTTTCTCTATGTCTTTTCACTAGTTTTGCTTAATGGAAAACAACAAAAATATGAGAGAGCTTTATAAGCTCTACCTTGCTTTGGGACATGATGTGTTTGAAGAGAAAATTAAAAAACCTATGGGACTTTATTATTTGCATAACAATCATGATGGTGGTGATGTTATTAGTATGCTTTCTTTGAATATCAATATTGCTAATGACATGGAAAGCTCTAAGCTTGGGGATGACACGTTTGATGAACATGATATTTTTAGTCCCCCAACTTTTGAAGAGAAAATTTACTTTGATGATACTTTGCTTCCTATATATGATTACAATGATGAATATGATGTTTTCAGTCCACCTACTATTGAGGATAAAATTTATTATGATTATGATATGCCTCCTAAATACAATGATTACCATGATGGTTATGATTGCTTTACTCTCACTATTCCTAATAAGAAAGATTTTGCTTATATGAAGAGGAATGATACCTTTTTGCATCTGGATCATGGTAACAATGCTTTATGTGATGCTTATATTGTTGAGTTTATTCGTGATCCCACTGAAAATTATTATGAGAAGGGAACATATGCTTATAGATATTTCAATAATATCAAGTTCCCTCTCTTTATGTTGAAGGTTTTGAAGCTGCACTTGTTTTGTCTTCCTATGCTTATTGCTTTGTGCTTCAATGAATTATTGTATTGCAATATTCCTATGCATAGGAAGCATGTTAGGCTTAAATGTGTTTGGTATTTGCTTCTTGATGCTCTCTTTTGTCCTACGAGAGCATCATTAAAGTCTCAAGCCTATCTTTATGGCTATAAAGAAAGAGCTCTAGGGAGACAACCCTTGTTATCTTCGCTTTCAGTTTGTTTTTTCAGTTTTAGTGGTCTTGATGTTTGTTACTACAGTAGCATCATCATTGTATTTTTACTTTTCAGCTTTGTGCCAAGTGTAGCCTCTGATTGCAAGAAAGTTCAAAAGTTGTGACGTGCTGTCCAGGAAACAAATTCTGTCCTTGGATAGAAAAATTCGTATAAAATCACCAGATCATATTTTTGGTCTGAATTTTTTCGACAGCGTGCTCTATACAATTGGCTTTCGGGCGTCTGTTCTGAGTTTTTTGATTTGAGTTACATAAGTGCCCCGGAAAAATTATTTACTACCTGCTGGTCTGTTTTTCACAGATTCTGTCCTGTTTTGCCTTTCCTTCGTTTTGCAAACCTTGAGCTTGCTTTTTCTTTGCAAAAACCTCTTGGAAATCTTGAGAAACAGTAGACCTTCAAGAATATCCTTATTTCCAGCAAGGAAAAATTATTTTATTATGGGTACTAACCTCGCTAATCAGATTATGATGAGTTATGTATGAAGGGAGTTTTCAAGTGTGCGAGGGAAGATGATAAAAAGATTCAGGAGTGTCAAACGCTCAAGCTTGGGGATGCCCCCATCCACCCCCAAGAAATATTCAAGAAGACTCAAGCGTCTAAGCTTGGGGATGCCCCCGTGCATCCCTTTCTCCATCAACATTTAGTTCGTCTTTCGTTCCACTATATTTTTATCACTTCATGTGTTATTTGCTATGCTTGGAGCATCTTGCTTTTAGTTTCCTTTTTAGTTTTCTTTAGCTTTGCTTGCTTTTCATAACGAGTTGGAACTCAGCTTTCTTTGTGTGGGAGAGAAACACGCTCCACTTCAACCTAGAACACAACATAGAATTTTCATGTTTATCTTTGCTGTGTATGTTCTTGGTCTTTCAATAGCTACTGTCATGCTTAGCTCTTAGTTTTCACGCTTTTCTTTTTAAAGAGCTTTTGTTTAGTTGGTCGCTGGAAATCTCTTTAGTTATCATGCTTATCTTGTTAAGAGAGTTGGCTTCTGTTGCACTTGTTGATATGTCTATGATAAAAATGCTATGTGCATAATGGTGCTTAGTAGTTCATCCTTTTCTTATGGTTAGTCTCAAATAGCTGGGGGGTTCCCAATGTGTTATTGGAGTACCAACATGATTTGTTTGCCTATGATGTGGTATGGTTTAGTGATATCTTCCTCCGAGAATTTATTTTGATTGACTTGGCATATGCTCACGCATATTTAAGACTGTAAAGAAAGTCTATCAAGCCTTGATGATCTTTTATTTCTGAGTAGCGGTATAACTTCCATGCCCGATTCAATGTTGCTTTGTCGCTCTGCATGATTATGACTGTCATTGCTCTCTTAGTTGGTCGCTCCCAGTCTTTTGCTAACCTCCACCTGTACTAAGCGGACTGACTGCTTGTGCATCCAAAATCCTTTGAACCAGTTATGCCATATGAGTCCACCATACCTTCCTATACATGCTATTTACCTGCCATTCCTAACGAAGACTTTCATGTACCATCTCGAAATTATTCAAAAAAAAGGCATTTCTCTTTTGTGCCTCTGTTTTAGCTCATGAGGAAGTAGTAGTTAATTCATGATCTTTTTAGGTTGGACAAGCTTCACCCCGGGATTGCATGTCTAATGTGCAAACCCCTAATACGAGAAGGAACTGGCATAGAGTGCGCCCGGCTCATTAAAAAATAATACAACAAACAAACCCTCCTTCACGCTTTGTTCATGAGAAATCAGAAAACTTTGGCAGTGATAAACAAAGGAGATTAAGAGGATGTGATCGTCCTCATGCGGGAGCCGTTCCTCGAAACTTGTCCAGCTCGAGAAGTAATTGAGTTATCTGCTAGCATTCATTGACGAAATATGCATATTCTAAAAAAATAATTTTTACCTCTGTTTTTAAAAACCAAGAGCTCTGGTACATGTTTAGTTTTTGTTTCCGACCACGGGTTTTCAACCTTGCCATCAAAAGCCACGGTTCGAGAGTCTCCACCTTCTTTAAAGCACCAACTATTGAGAGCATGATTATCATTCTGAGTGTAATGTGCATTGTCCCAAAGTATCATTGTCTTTTGCATGATTATGATATCGTTTATTCTGAAATCATTGTATCTAGTCGTCACTTAAACCTTGGAGGTGCCCCTGCATTTATGTTTTGTTTCACTAAAGGGGGCAAGCGAGGTACCACTTTATCATATTTGCACACCATGCTCACTACAAATCTATTTGATGTTTCAGTATCATATTGTAAAATTTTCAGTTCTTTGTGATTTTCTCATGAGGCAACTTAATTACTACAGATTCATTGTCTCAGTAAGCTTTTGTCATGTGACTATGAAAAGTCCTTATATGGTTAATAGCATGTCACCACAGAAATTATGCTTGTTATCGTTTACCTACTCGAGGACGAGCAGGAATTAAGCTTGGGGATGTTGATACGTCCAAAACGTATCTATAATTTCTGCTTGCTCCATGCCTCTTTTGTGTTGCTATGTTATTTATGCACTTCCATACACTTTTGATCATATTTGGACTAACCTATTAACTCAGTGCACCCCAGTGCCAGTTTCTGTTTTCTGCTGTTTTTGTATTTCAGGTTTTCCCATTACGTAAACTGCCAGAAAAATTCCGGGAAAAATATATAAAAAATCAGCGTTCCGGAAGCTTCCATGCGGCCAAAGTAGGGCCGGAGGGGGGCCACCAGGGCTCCAGGCGGCCAGAGGGCGCGCCCCCCCTCCTGGCCCCCCAGGCCTCCTCTGACGCCCCCTTTTGGCATATATTTACACCGCGTCCCGAAACCCTCGAGGACGGAACCCTTTTTCGCGATCTCATCTCTGTTCCGCCGCCGCCGCGCTTCCAAGATCGGGAGCACCATGAGAACTCTTCCCGGCACCCTGCCGGAGGGGAGGATCACCACCGGGAGCTTCTCCACCACCATGGACGCCTCCCGGATGAGTTGTGAGTAGTCTCCCTTGGACCATGGGTCCATGACCAGTAGCTATGTGATGTTCTCCTCCCCTCTTTGTTCTTCACCGATTAGACCTCGTGAGCTGCCCTACATGATCGAGGCACATATGTAATCCTTATGCTGTTGCTATGATGAGTTTGCTGGGATCCGATGGATTATGAGATTATGTTCAGATTGTGTTTGAGTAATATATTTGATTCACCTATTTTATATTTATGTTCTTGAGTAATTCTTGCATGTTTTTCGTTGCTGTTTATTGCTTTGGCCAAGTAGTAGGTAGTAACTCCAAGAGGGAACGTTATGCTTGATTGTGGGTTCATGCCCCTCGATGACTAGCTTGAGTGACAGAAACATGAGTCTAGGGGATGTGATGTTGCCACAAGGGGGAAAACAACGGTGCTTGTACTTGCGGGTGCAAGGATTGTTTACTTTACGCAAAGTTCTTTTAATGCAGTTGTCTGTTGCTTTGAGTTTACACTATGGGTGGGACTCGCAACTTAATACCAGCGAGATGTTCTGGATAGATATCTCAAGGTGGATGATTAATAGTAGATGCAGATGGATTTCGGTCTACTTGCCTTGGCGTACTGCCCATGCTTTTGAGCCTCTACCTTTCTTGCAGCATAGTTAGCATTGGTTTCCGCACGTAATCCTGTCAATTGCCCAGCTGCAATTTGTTTACCTCGCTTAGCTGTTTTATCGTCTTTTGGGAGAGAGACATCACTAGTGAACATCATGGGACCCCGGTCCATATTACCATCATTGATCACATCCGCTATTTACTTTCTGTTCTTACTTACTAGTTGCAGTTATACCTATCACTATTATCTCTTGCGTTTGATCCTTTGTAAACGACAAGGCCGGAGGGATTGACAACCTCTCTGTACTCGTTGGGAGCAAAATATTTGTATCTGTGTGCAGGTCCAGTCAATTGCTAAGTATCTGGCGCCATTAGCAGTTGACACCTTCTTGTTAAACCTTGGAGTCTTAGGGGAATTCAATCCTTGGTATCTTTGCCAAGGGAAAACTACCGCTACACTGCATCTCAAACCTTCCACTTGGGGTAACCAACGAGGGGCGAGAAGCCATCACCGCTGGCTAGAGGCGGCTGCGTCCCCGCCCCTTGTGTTTTGTGCTATGGATGTGTGGCATCACTGTGCTAAATTGTCTTGTCAGGCCATGAAGCGCTGGGGGGACGAACCTTGGTGCTGAGCTGCGATCCCGTAAGGGGGCCCTGCTGGATCAGATTAAGGTTTTGGATGACCTTGCTGATAGGCAGGGCCTGTCTCCTGACGACTGGCTTAGGATATACGGCCTCAAGGCCTCGCTCATGGACATCTACAAGAGCGAGGAGCTCTTCTGGCAGCGGCGTGGGGGCTTGAACTGGCTCCTTAAGGGGGATGCGAACACTGCCTATTTTCAGGCGATTGCTAATGGCCGCAGGCGAAAGTGTGCTATCCCTTTTCTCTGGGATGGGGATGTCCTTCTGGAAAGCCCAGAGGACATCTCCACCCATATTTACTCCTTTTATAAGGAGTTGTTCTCGGCTGAGCCGCCTGGAGGCGTCTCCCTCTGCACTGACTTCTGGCCGCCTGCAGAGCAGGTCTCCGATGCGGAGAATGCGGAGCTTACTCTCCCTTTCTCTCATGAGGAGGTGGGACGGGCGATTGCTTCTATGAAAGCCTGCTCGGCCCCGGGGCCGGATGGCCTTCCGGTAGTCTTCTTTCAGAAATTCTGGGAGATCTTGCGCCCGATCATTATGCCCATGTTCCACGAGTTTTATATTGGAACCTTGGACATGGCTAGGATTAACTACGGTGTCATATCCCTGATCCCCAAAGTAGTTGGGGCGACGGATATCCGCCAATTCCGACCGATCACGGTGATCAACGTGTTGGAGCGAATCTTTGCAAAGGTTTGTGCCACTCGTTTATCACCGGTGGTGGAAAGGATTGCTCACCCCCTTCAGTCCACCTTGCTGAAGGGCCGGCGGATCCATGATGGAATTCTTGCCCTTCACGAGATCGTTCACGAGGTGGCATCGAAGGGGCTCAACGGGGTTTTCCTCAAATTGGAATTCCAAAAGGCGTATGATCGTCTGGATTGGTCCTTTTTAGGTTGGTGATGGAGCGACGAGGCTTCGACGTGAGGTGGTGTTCCTGGATCATGCAACTGGTTAGATCTGGGAACACTGTGATCAACATTAATGGTGAGGTGGGCCCCTTTTTCCAGGCGTCCAGAGGAGTAAAGCAAGGGGACCCTGTTTCTCCCTTGCTTTTCAATCTCGCAGTTGATGCCCTTGCGGGCATCTTAGATAAGGCCAAGTTGGCCGGCCACCTTAAGGGTGTTGTTAGCCACCTCATCCCGGATGGGGGGGGGGGTTACTCACCTGCAGTATGCGGACGACACCATGATTATGGTGGAAGGCTCGGACTCTGACATTGTTAATCTTAAGTTCCTTTTGCTCTGCTTTGAGGAAATGTCTGGACTTAAGATTAACTTTGATAAGAGCGAGGTGGTGGTACTTGGCTATTCTGAGGCTGAGCAGCTTTGGATCGCAGATAATCTCAACTGTAGGTTAGCGTCATTCCCCATATCTTACTTGGGGATGCCCCTGACCGAGTCCAGTATTACAGTGAGTGGGTACGATCCGCTAGTGGGGCGAGTAGCGTCCCGTGCGGAGCCCTGGTGCGGTAGGTTCACCTCTAAGGGCAGCAAAACTATCCTCATTAGCTCTAACCTTGCCAGCCTCCCCATGTATATGATGGGGATGTACATCTTACCTGAAGGTGTACATAGCTCCTTCGACAAGGAGCTGGCTAGGTTCTTTTGGTAGGTAGGGGACGGTCGGCCCAAGTACCACATGGTCAAGTGGGCTGACATCTGTTTGCCTAAGGACCGAGGTGGGTTGGGCATACCCGCATCCCGCCGGATGAACGTGGCGTTCATGCTACGTTGGGTTTGGAGGATCTTGCGGGGAGATGGGGGGCTGTGGTTGCAGCTGGTTGAGGCCAAATACTTGCAAGGCCAGCCCCTCTTGGCGTGTTCTCAGTCGGCTGGTTCTCAATTCTAGAAATCTATGCAGGCCATCAAGGAAGAGATTAGGTTGGGTGTGCGCTTCTCGGTTGGCAATGGGTCTGGGACCCAATTTTGGTTGAACCCCTGGCTTCAAGGCGAGCTTCTCCGCCTGCGGTTCCCGCGTCTCTTTGCGATTTGTGCGTACCCGGGCATTCTAGTCTCTGAGGCGGCTCTGGAGGACGGATGGAACATTGCGTTCCGCCGCTCCTTCGGACCTGCTGAGGTCAGGGAATGGGCAGACCTGAGGGAAGTAGTCCCTCTTCCTCTGTCCCTGGACCTTGATTCGGTGTCGTGGAGCCTTTCGCCTTCGGGCGATTTCTCCGTTAGTTCGGCTTATCAGACATTATGTAGGCTGCCGGTTCTACCGTGGCTATCCCCATTGTGGAAGGCACCGCTACCTTTGAAGATCAAGATTTTTGTTTGGCAGCTTCTTCGAGACCGTCTCCCTTCAGGGACCGAGGTGTTGAAGCGCCATGGTCCGGGCAATGGACTGTGCCCTTTGTGCCATGTCCCAGAAACGGGAACGCACATTCTTTTCTCGTGCATAGCAGCGCAGGCACTTTGGTGCTTTGTTCATGAGGCGCTTGGGCCGGAGTGGGAGGCCACTGACCTCGCAGGGTTTCTGCAGGTTAGGGCCAACCAGGTTGGCCGTAAGCGCCGACTATTCTGGCTTATCTTCGCGGCTATGATGTGGACTCTCTGGACTACCCGCAATAAGATGGTGATTGAGTGGGTGTTCCCGCGACGTGCTTCTGACTCGTTCTTCAAATTTCTTGCCTTCCTACAGCACTGGCATCCGCTCGCTAGGCCGAGGGATCGTGATCGTCTTCAGCTTCTCTTGGACGCCCTGGTGTCTTGTGATGGCCTGGCTTATTAGGGATGATAGACTACTCATATCAATAAGGAATTCCTTCTTTTCCGGGAGCCCATTCGGATAGAACTCCAAAGTTAAGCGTGCTCAGCTTGGAGTAGTTTCAGGATGGGTGACCGACCGGGAAGTTGCTCCCGGGTGCGCACGAGTGAGGACAAAGTGCGCAGAAAAGACTAGTATTGATATGTGAGGCCAGTCTAGATCCCGCCAGGAGTAACGACCACCGGCGGGTGTGTCCGGGGCGTTACATGTCTTCTGCGCGTCGGCTCTCCGACCGCTCGTCTGCTACTTAGCTTGCCCCTGGAGGCCTTTGTTTTTTCCTTTCTTTTGGGCTTCTTTGTGCTGTGGCCCCAGCGTTTTCTCCTTTCTTGCTGACTGTACCTGAGATGTGGCTGTATGGACTTATGCTTTATCTATAAAGCGGGGCGAAAGCCTATTTCGGATGGGGAATATAGCGGGAAGAAAGCAGAAAACACAAGGGAAACCGAGTGAACCTCGTCTCTTAGACATTCCATCGAACACCTCAACCTCTCAGCCATGATGCGTATGAACAATGGTACTGAGCGGAGTAGGGAGAAAATGGCACAGCCAGAGAGGGGGTCACCGTAACGAACAAGATTGGATCATGGAACTGCTCACCTCCGGCCAGCACTCGAGGAAGGAGTGGAAGGATGGCAAGCGCTCGTGAACTGTGATGCCGCGATGGTGCTCTGTCAGCAGCCAAGAGGAGCGCCAAGGTGAAGTTCAAACTGAAGGCCGGCCCAAGAGGCAACCTCGCTTACCCGCTCGGCTAGCTGGGCCTGAGTGGGCCTGAACCAAGGAATACTTATACCTGTAACTAGGATAGATTGAGGTGGTGATTGGCATAACGGCTAGCGTGGCGTGTGTGGTGTGAGCTCCTGCGTGAGCCAATTCCCTTTCGCATCCGCATCCCCCTCCTTGTAGCTCGAATTCCATGGCGTTGGCCTAAATACAAACCCTAGCCCTCACAATCTGGCATCAGAGCCGTTCCTAGTCCTGGATCTTCCAGTCCACCACCGCCACACCCGATTTGCCACCCGCCGCCGCGCTGAGGCCATGGAGAAAATTTCTCCGGAGACCAAAGCAATCTACGAGCTTCTCCGGGCAGATTTCGATGCCGCCTTCACCAGGAGCTCGGCGGAGCGCAGCGAGGAGATGACCGCGGCCCTCGCCAAGCTCGACAACAAACTGGACCAGCTCTCGGGCCGCATCGACAACGTCAAGCTCTCTATCGGCGTCGACCTCGACGAATTCCGCGGTGAGATTGGGGCGGACCGAAGCACCACGGCGTACCCCACCGCTCCATCGTCTCCGCGAGGACCGACGACGTCGACCAAGGCCACGCCTCCAAGCAGTGGATCAGGAGGATCTGAAAATTTCCACGGCGAAACAGATCACCGGGGAGCAATTCCCAAGTACGTACCCCCGCCAGCCCAAGGTATGCCGTCAGAAACAAACTCCTCGAGGCAGATCATTCAGGCCCCTGAATTGTTTCGTCCGCTCCAGTCTGAAGTTGTTGGGTTTGGTCCTCGTATTGAGTTGCTGCGTTTTGATGGTTCAAATCCCAAGCTCTGGCAATCACGCTGTGAGGACTATTTCAGATTGTGGAACACTCCGCAAAATCAGTGGGTGTCGTTTGCTTCCGCTCAATTCGAAGGCACAGCTGCACGCTGGTTGGAATCTGTCCAACGTCGTGCTCCGCATGTCAATTGGGTTGAGTTCTGCAATCTGCTGCAATCCCGGTTTGGTAGAAATAAGCACCAGAATCTGTTACGCCAGATGTTCAACATTAGGCAGACCAGTTCAGTTGAGGAATATGTGGAGCGATTCTCCGAATTGTATGATCAGTTGACTGCTTATGAGACAACTCCCAACACGGTTCATTACGTTACCAGATTCATGGAGGGGTTAATTCCATCAGTTTGTTTGTTGGTTGGGATTCAACAGCCTGAAGACTTGGATTCGGCCTATGCTTTGGCCTTGCTGTCAGAGGAGCTGGGTGAGTACACCACTTACTCTAGTAGTACAAATCATGGAAGCAAACGCTAGGCCTACTCTAGCTCTCGATCGTCAGTAAACAAGGTTCTGGAGATAAGAAACCTACAGATCAAGCTCGTGCTGGTCCAACTGAAGATCGATGGGCTCCTCTGCGTGCTTACAGGAAGTCCAAGGGTTTGTGTTTCATATGTGGAGAACGATGGGCCCGTGATCATCGTTGCAAACAGGAGATTCAGTTACACGTGGTGCAAGAAATGCTGGATTATGTTCAGAACATGCCGTCGGATCTGAGTGATTCAGAGGAAGCAATTGCTGGTGAGGTCAATGCTATCTGCCTTTCTGCAGCTGCTTTGGGGGATAATTCAGACCCAGCAATGTCAACTATGAAATTGAAGGTGTATTTGCAAGGACAACCCTTAATTTTTCTAGTTGATTCAGGCAGCACTCACTCATTCATTGACTGCACAGTTGCAACTACTGTTCAGGGCGTCACTTCCCTGCCAGTTTTTATGGTTAAAGTGGCTAATGGCAGCATGATTCCCTGCTCTCAACAGTTGCTAAATGGCAAATGGTCTTATGCTGGTAATGAATTCGTCAGTAATTTCAAAGTTTTTCCCTTGGGTTCTTACCATGGTATTTTGGGTCTGGATTGGCTGGCTGCTCACAGTCCAATGCAAATAGATTGGGCTGCTCATTGGTTGTCCTTCCAGCACTCAGGGCAACAAATCACTCTTTTGGGTCAGGATGCTGTCCCACAGGTCTATGCTCTGATGGAACTATCAGCCCTGTTGGTAACAGAGAATACAACAGTGTCTGAACTGCCCCCTGAAATTCAAGCACTGTTGACTAAATATGCTCCTGTGTTTGAAGCTCCCTCTGGTCTTCTTTCGAGGAGAAAGTATGATCATCAAATTCCTATGGTTCCTGGAGCTCAACCTGTATCCAGCAGACCCTACAGACTGCCTCCTGCTCTGAAAGATGAAATGGAGAAGCAAGTGAAAGAGATGTTAGATGCTAGAATTATTAGGCCTAGCACCAGTGCCTTTTCTTCTCCAGTGATATTAGTGCAGAAGAAGGATAAAACTTGGAGGCCTGTGTATGACTATAGGAAACTGAATGCTATTACAGTTAAGAGCAAATACCCAATTCCTGTTATTGATGAGCTGTTGGATGAATTAGCTGGAGCCTGTTGGTTTTCCAAATTGGACCTTAGGGCAGGTTACCATCAAATCAGGTTGGCCCCTGGAGAAGAACACAAAACAGCTTTTCAGACTCATTGGGCCATTTTGAATTTCTGGTTTTGTCCTTTGGCCCTACTGGGGGACCTACCACATTCAACTTTGCCTTGAATGATACATTGTCACCATGTGTCAGGAAGTTTGTGCTGCTCTTCTTTGATGATATCCTAATATTCAGTGCCTCTTATGAACTGCACTTGCATCATTTAGAAGAAGTATTGAAATTTCTTTTATAGCATCAGTGGCAAGTAAAATTGTCAAAATGTGCTTTTGCACAAACTCAGGTTGTTTATTTGGGTCATGTTATCAGCGGCCAAGGAGTAGCTACTGACCCTTCCAAAATCTCTACTATCCAGAACTAGCCAGCACCTGTGTCTGCCAAGGAAGTTAGGGGATTCTTGGGTCTTGCTGGTTATTATAGGAAGTTCATAGCCCACTACGGTATGCTGAGCAAACCTCTGACTGATCTGCTAAAGAAGGGAGTTCCATTCGTTTGGACACACAATGAACAACAAGCTTTTGCACTTCTGAAACAAGCCTTGATATCAGCTCCAGTACTGGCTTTACCGGACTTCTCCAAGAAATTCATTGTCAAAACAAATGCCTGTGATGTAGGAATTGGGGCAGTACTTATGCAAGAAGGGCACCCAGTTGCTTATGTGAGCAAAGCTCTTGGGCCCAGAAATCAGACACTGTCAGTGTATGAGAAAGAATATTTGGCCATCCTTCTAGCAGTAGAACACTGGCGCCAATATCTACAGTTATCCGAATTCATCATCAGAACTGATCAGCGGAGCTTGGCCTGTCTGTCAGAACAATGTTTACATACCATATGGCAACAAAAAGCGCTCTCCAAACTGCTTGGGCTCCAATACTCCATCGAGTATAAAAAGGGGGTTGAAAATAGTGTTGCCGATTCACTTTCAAGACGACCTGCAACTATAGGCGAATTCCTACCAGAGCTGCAACACATTTCATCTGCCCAACCTGCTTGGTTAGCAGAGGTATTGAAAAGCTATGAACAAGATCTAGTTGCCTGGGAACTTTTGCAACAACTTTCAACATCCCCCATGTCTCACAACAAATTCACTCTTCGAGCTGGTATTATCAGAATGGGCAAGTGTGTTTGGTTAGGTTGTGACTCAGCACTGCACATCAAGATATGTGCTGCCTTTCATGACAGTCCCTTGGGAGGTCATTCCGGATTTCCAGTCACCTATAGGCGCATCACACAGCTGTTTCGGTGGAAAGGCATGAGGGGTTTCATCAAAACTTATGTACAGAACTGTCTGATATGCCAACAGGCTAAACCTGAGAGAATTATGTCCCCTGGCTTACTTCAGCCTCTCCCAATTCCCTCATTACCTTGGGAAATGGTCACCATGGACTTTGTTGAAGGGTTGCCTCCATCAGGTCGTTACAACTGTTTGTTTGTGGTTATTGACAAGCTTTCCAAGTATGGACATTTTATTCCATTGCATCACCCATTCTTTGCTGAAACTGTGGCTGAAGCCTTTCTGAATTCGGTCTACAAACTACATGGTATGCCTCGATCCATAGTTTCAGATCGTGATCGCATTTTCACAAGCAAGTTTTGGAGTGAACTGTTTCAGAAGTCAGGCGTCCAGCTTCGCATGAGCTCTGCTAGGCACCCGCAGTCAGATGGCCAGACGGGGCGCGTTAATCAGCAAGTGGAGTGCTTTTTGAGATGCTTTGTCAGCGGGTACCCATCGCGCTGGGCAAAATGGATTCCAGTTTGTGAATTCTGGTATAACACAAACTGGCATTCGGCCACTGGAAAAACCCCGTTTGAAATCATTTATGGACATGAACTGCGCCACTTTGGGTTATCTGCTGAAGATACTATTAAGTCTGATGACTTGCAGCAATGGCTCAGTGATCGCCTGTTGGTTATGGACTCGGTCAAGCAACATTTGCTCCGTGCCCAACAACATATGAAACACCAAGCTGATAAGCATCGTTCTGATCGCTCGTTTGCATTTGGCGACAAGGTATTCCTCAAGCTCCAGCCATACCTTCAGTCGTCCGTAGCGTCGCGAGTGAATCACAAACTGGCATTCAAATTCTATGGGCCGTTTGAGATACAGGAACGCATTGGCGAAGTGGCTTATCATCTGCGCCTTCCCCCTACCAGCAAGGCGCATCCTGTTTTTCATGTGTCGCTTCTCAAGAAGGTGATTGCCCCCCACAACCAGGTGCTCTCGCAACTTCCTTCGCCCGATGATCAATTCCAGGTACCCGAACAAGTGTTGCAGCAAAGGGTGGTCCGCCGAGGCTCTGACTCAGTCGTCCAAGTCTTGATCAAGTGGAATTCGTCTCCTGTGGATATGGCTACATGGGAAGACAAGGTCACTCTGCAGCAAAAGTATCCTAGGGCGCCGGCTTGGGGTCAAGCCGAGTCTAACAGGGGAGGGATTGTCAGCAGCCAAGAGGAGCGCCAAGGTGAAGTTCAAACTGAAGGCCGGCCCAAGAGGCAGCCTCGCTTACCCGCTCGGCTAGCTGGGCCTGAGTGGGCCTGAACCAAGGAATACTTATACCTGTAACTAGGATAGATTGAGGTGGTGATTGGCATAACGGCTAGCGTGGCGTGTGTGGTGTGAGCTCCTGCGTGAGCCAGTTCCCTTCCGCATCCTCATCCCCCCTCCTTGTAGCTCGAATTCCATGGCGTTGGCCTAAATACAAACCCTAGCCCTCACATGCTCGTGGGGAGCTCGGGGAGGAAGAGGAAGTGCCGTTGCTTTAAGTAGCTGCTGCGGAGCCCATGGCTGCGAATGAGGAAGAGGGGAGAGGTGGGTGGGTTTGGTGGGTCCGAAAGAGTGGGACCGCGTGCCATGTGGAGCTTGTAGCCAGCATCTTTGCCCGTATCAGCCGTCCGATGTTGATCCGGCGGCGGAGCGCGTGGCGATGGCACCCTCGGTCGTTGCTTCCCGGGCTAGGCCGGATACGTCCGGTTGTGATAGACTTGTCGGTGTTGATAGGTTGTTTGGATATCTAGAATTCAGTCTTGTCAGAGGGTGTAATATTTTTATGACAAAAATACTAACTTCAGTCAATAGTAAACTGGAAACGGTTGATCACCTCTTCATGCAAATGCCACATGGCTGGTACGCTTGGGGATGGTCAATTGTGCCTTTTTGTTTTGATATGAATTTGACTCCGTTTAGCGAAATTTGTAATTTCTAGTCCCCCCCGCAAAAATAATAATAATCTAATTTCCCATAGTTTAGCGCGAGTGTTCTTATTGGTGTACATTATACTTTTTGGGTTGTGTGGGAGATTAGAATTCAGAAATTAGGATGACGATATATGCTTTCACAAAAAGAAAATAAAAATTATATACGTAGATGGTGAAATTTTGTTTGGGCCCTGAAACCTACTATAACTAAGCAGGCATGTGTTGGATGGAATCCATCCCCATCCATCTACTCTTTGTTAACATTTTCTAAAATCTTGGATGTGCACGACATCGATGACTGATGTGGGCAGCAAATCCATAACAGTAAACAATCTTCTTGAACGGGTTGGCCATGTCGCTAGTGAAGGTAAGGGTGACTGGTGGCCATGAGGGAGAAGCCATTTTTACGAATAGCATCTTAGAAAAATCTGAAACTGAATTTGTTTCTCAAACTTCAAAGTCATCAAAACAAAAGAGATGGAGACCGTACCACCGAATCAGTTACCTAATTCAGTTGACCCAGTTCAATCCAAATATACAAACATGGCCTAACATATAACACATCGACAAGACGTGTGCAGCCGCAACATTCTTAATTTCGCTCTTTTAAAAGAAGAAATAATCAAAGGAACTCATAGAGGTCTACTCGTCCTTATTAAGCAAACTCATTGACAATAGCATTTTTTGCAAAAAGTTAATGGCCTACGGTCCCGTGCCTATCAATTCCATATAGTGGGAGAAATCCTTTGTCAAGGATTTCATCCATCCACATGGTTGCTTTTGGTCCACGGTCTCTCTCTATGGCCTGATTTATATGGGAAGCCCCACACTATGTTGCTTGTGTCTTATTTCCATACCCTCTTCGTAAGAAATAGACGGACAAGAATGTCATGGCCCACTCATAATTGTACCCCTTGGTTGTCGTCTTACCTCAATTATCATTATCTGTTTTTTGAGCCTCATTATTATCACCGCTTGGAGCGTTTTTTAGGGGGCTTGGAGCACTTACTTGTGTACACTATTGCATACATAGTATTCTGTCTCATACTCGATTTGCGGGCTGGAATATTTCCTCAAATCACAACAAAGGAAAGCAAATATAGCCATTTGTAGGTAGTAGAGTGAGGAGCAACAATGTGTGTCGTCACATGCAAATATGCAATGCGATGAGATGGATACACACACCATTGCTTGCTGCGATGGCTCACTGGTTAGTTATGTTGGTCTCAAAAAGCTTAAAAGGAAACCACTATGGCACGATAGCGTGACTCATTTGCACCGACGCGTAGTAGTTTGGCAGTTCCTCTTCTGCGGTGCTAGGCTGCTAGCCACGTGTTGGACAAGTGATCTCTTTGGCTTTTTTCCGACGGTCTCAAGTGCCATTTCTTTGAAATACCAGGGCAATTTTAAGGTCGATCGTATTGCAAATCCAAAAGTACACATGATATCAGTATGAGCATGAAGAACAGTCCATTGATACTCGCGTGATGAGCGTGGTGGAAAAATACAGAATCAAATCGGAAAATAAAAATATATGCAACCAATCTTCCAACACCTCACGTGTTCATCTGCCATCTTCAACACATACACACCCGAGGAGACGGACACCATCGAAAATCAAACTGACAATGGCTTCCTTCTCCTGTTCCTCTAGCAGCGTGATGGGCGTGATCTTGCTGCTCTTCTCCGTCCTCCTTGCGGCTGCCGAGGCACCTGCGCCTGCGCGGTCGGCCAGCGGCCAGATAATACTTGCCGCATGCAAGACCGTCGGCGGCGGGAGCACCTACTTCGACGTCACGTTCTGCCTGGGTGCCCTCGGCTCCGCGGGCGGCGCCGGCGGCTACCGAGACCTCGCCGCCTTCGCCGTGGACCTCCTCGCGACCAACGCCATCACCACGGAGGCCAAGATCGGACGCCTGCTCAGGGGCAGCGGCGTGAAGGCCAAGGCGGATGACGCCGCCCTGGCGCGGTGCCTCCGGTCGTGCCAGTCGCTGTACGGTGGCATAGTGGACGACGGGCCTGCGAGCACCGCCGCGGTCAAGGGCGGGAGGTTCCGCGAGGCGATGGCGATACTGGAGAAGGCCGCGGCCGCGGCGAAGGAGTGCGAGGTCAGGTTCGAGAAGAGCAAAGCGGCTTCGCCGCTGACGGCGGAGGACGACGACGCGTTCAAGCTCGCAAAGCTCGCCGTCTCGTTGATCCGTTTTGCTTCAGAGCCCGGAAACGGACATTGCTGCTACTGATGTTTTTTTTTTTCCTTTTTTTTTAAATATGGCCAGTGATATGTGCCTGTGCGCCGGCCCAACTGTTGAGCCGGTCGTATCTCGAACGTCAGTTTGTCTTTTGTACATCATCAGATCAACATTTGAATCGTTTTTTTCTTCTCAACAGAAAATCGCGTCTAATCCAAAACAACAGTTCATGCTGGACACCCCACCAGGGACTCTCCAAGGGTTGACCTTAAAGCATCACCAGCTCGTCGCCGGTCGCCATTCACGTCGCCGTCGCTCGCCGTCCTCGTCGCCCGTTGCCGTCCTCGTTGCCGTTCGCCGTCCTCGCCGCCGGCCATCTTAGTCGTCGCTGTCGTAGCACCGCCATGCCGTCGGCTGCAGCTCCTGGTGTCGCCGGGAGCCACCATGCCATGGTTGAAGCTTTTTCACACAGCGGTTGAAGATTTTCTCATCGACGGTTCCAGCTTTTGCGCTTGCGTCGTGGCCGGTCTCTAATTCCATCACCTTCGATTGAAGCTTCTAGCTAGGACGCTGGTTGTAGTAATGTTTGCAGCTCCCTCCGTGCCATTCACAACCTCCTCTCTCTCTCTCTCTGATTCCAACAAAAAAATGATCCAACAAAAATATCAAAAATTGGATAGTAGCAAAAACAAAAGACGGTGGTAGCAAAATACAAAGACCGTTGTAGCAAAACTTAAAGTGGTTCCAGCAAAATAAGATGATCCAACAAAAAATTCAAAAATAGGGTGGTAGCAAAAACTAAGATGGCAGAAGCAAATTTCAAAGACCATGGTAACAAAAAGTTAGAGTGATTCCAGCAAAAAGGTGGATCTAATTAAGCAAAAAAATATCAAAAGACGGACTGCAACAGTAGTAATAAAAAACAAAATGATGGTAGCAAAGTTTTGGACTGGTTGCAGCAAAAGGCACTCAAAAAAGGTGGAGCCTAGCAAAAAATGTTGCTGATTCCAGCAAAACAAGAAGCCAGATGTAGCAAAAAATACTACCGATTGAAGCTCCCGCCGACACCGATTCCAGCATCTCGTCCGCTCGTGCACAACATAGTTGCCGTTTCCACACAAGTGGAGCACGACGACGCTCGCCGGAGCTGCATGGGGGCAGGTCAAGGCCGAGGCACTCGCCGGAGCAACATGGGGGCAGGTCGAAGGCTGGAGAAATGCGGAGGTAGGTAGATGCAGCCCCTCGTCAGAGCAGCACGGGGGCAGGTAGAGGTGAGGAGGTCGCCGGAGCAGCGCATGGCGAGGTGGATGCGTCCGCTCGCCGAAAATGTGCGGGGCACGCGGAGGCGGACGTCATCGAAGCACAGTAGGTCGTGTTCGATTTGGAGAAAACCTGAGTGAAAGGGATAAGGGAGGAGGGACGTGGATGCTGTTTGCAGGGCCCATAAAAGACGCGTGGGAAGTGGACGTGGCTGGCTCATTGGATCCAACGTGGTGCATGAGCCGGCCGAAATTTCAGCCGACGCGCCGAACATGAACGTTTTCCTTTCTATATTGCATAATAACCTTCTTCATTTTTTTAGGATAAACCTTCTTGATTAGTTGTTCTATTTGTGATCCGTGCCATGTCATCTGTGATCTGCGTGGTTGGTTACATCATGTACCGATGATACCATCTTTGTCCGGCAGTCAAGGTGAAAATGTCTTTTTTGAATGTGGGCAGGAGAACCGTTAAATTCATCAATTAGAAGAAGATATTATAAGAGCCTCTTTAAAGGAGAAAAGCACATCATAAAGGCTAGTGCAAAAAAAAAGGATCATGTCATTACTCACTTAAGGATGGCAATGGGTAGACTATGGGCAGGGTAGAGCAATACCATACCCATAGCCGTACACTCGGTGGGTACAAAATTCTATCCATACCCGTACACATGGGTATGAAACTTTACCCGTACCCATATCCAACGGGTACCCGTACCCATTTTGTACCCGACAGGTAGAACAGATGGTACATGAGTTGTTCACATTTTTACACTCATTGATAACACATTTGGCAAAAAAATCAATTATCTCAACTCAATAACAGGTACATGAGTACAACATACTCAAAAGTTAATAGGAGTAGACAAGTCACATGATAAGTTAATCATTAATTGACGATAACTTAAAATTAGTTCACAAGCGGGTAGGGTATGGCGTATGGGTATACCTGCGGGTACAAGGCTATACATGTACCCTACCCATGACTTAACGAGTAGGATATGGGTACTATCCATGGGTATAAAAGTGTGCCCATACCCTGCCCATGCGGGTACGGTACCCGCGGGTACCCGTACCCATGGGTAAAACTGTCATCCTTAACTCACCACCACAAACCCAAGCTTCTGCAGCAACAATGCACATCATCGGAATCCATCGTCGTGGTGTCTAAGATGGCGCCTTCAAGGAGGAAGTGATATCAAGGACATCATCGTCACCCGATCTGAGAGAGCCAGATCTTAGGTCTTCACCCGGAGACCTCGGCCATGGGGTAGGAAGAGCAACGAGCTCCACAACAGTACCTCCAAGGAAGAAGATGGCATCAGTAGATGCCATTACCGACGGCATCTACAAAGTCTATGCAGGATTTTCATCCGGAGCAGAGTCTTCTACCAACCATACAGGATCCGAGACCAACCAAGCGCCACCGGGCAGAGCAAGACCAAGCACACACTGCCAAACACGAAGAATGTGACCGCCGCATGCAGAAACCCAACGAGCTCACGCCATCCTAACCGGTCAGCACCGCCGCATGCGGGACCTGGGCGAACCAAGTCGGTCATGGCCATCCTCTGCCTCCATGCGCAAATCTAGGTGAGAGATCGCGCCGCAGCGCAACAAGAAAAATAGAGGTAGAACCAAAAGCGCTGCCGCGCGCGGGAACTGGGCGAAAACCAAGCCAAAACTAACGGGCCCGCACTACCGCAGGCAAGGACTGGACGTCCGGGTTGGATTTGGTTTGCCCGAGTCTCTTCATGCACCAACAGGCTTGACAGAGCCCCTGCTCAAGGAGCCGAACGTGAACACGCTTGAAAGGAGGAACCCACCAGCCTCCGTCGGCAGCACCGCTACCACCTACATAATCTAGACGGCGTCGGGCGGCGAAAACTGGCTGCAGGCCCGCGCGGAACCCATAATGGGATCGACCACTACGTGTCCCTCACAACCCGACACCTAACCTCCATGCTCACGCGAACCCACTGTGACCTCTTGGCGCCGATTGTCGCGTGGATCTCGCGCCACCACAGACCCAGGAGCCCCTAAGGCAGCCACCCAGTAGATCCGTGCTGGGGGCGCCATCTGCGCGCCGCCCGCCACCGCAACAACATCTCGCTGCGCGCCACCCAGGGCCACCTCGCGAGTATGCGAGCCTCGCGTCGTGATGGCCCTGCCCCATGCCGCCTTCACTGCAGCCTCTCGCCACATGTCTCACTAGCTGGTTGAATGAAAGGGCCCTGTCGCCACCATCACCGGAGCTGGCGTGGGCTTCGCCGATCGCTCCTCCGATGGCGGCGAGCCGGGGGAGGTAGAAGGGG
>LR738712.1:173882125-173893848 GCA_902687465.1 Secale cereale
GGGGGGGGTTGCGGCGCCTCGGTCTAGGGTTTCCCCCGTGTCGCTAGGGAGGATGGCGCAGTTTTTGGAAATATGCCTTAGAGGCAATAATAAATTGGTTATTATCATATTTCCTTGTTCATGATAAAGGTTTATTAATCATTCCACAATTGTATTGACCGTTTACTTAAATACATGTGTGAATACATAAACAAATACCATGTCCCTAGTGAGCCTCTTCTAGAGTAGCTCGTTGATCAAAGATGGTTAAAGTTTCCTAACCATAGGCATGAGTTGTCATTTGATAATGGGATCACATCATTATGAGAATGAAGTGATGGGTTAGACCCAACCATAAGCTTAGTACCAGATCGTTTAAGTTATTTTCTATAGCTTTCTTCATGTCAAGTATATGTTCCTTCGACCATGAGATCATGCAACTCCCGAATACCGGAGGAATACCTTGTGTGCTACCAAAAGTCACTTCGTAACTGGGTGATCATAAAGATGCTCTACAGGTATCTCCGAAGGTGTCTGTTGGGTTGGCATGGATCGAGACTGGGATTTTTCACTTCGTGTGACGGAGAGATATCTCTGGGCCCTCTCGGTAATACAACATTGTAAAGAGCTTGCCAGCAATGTGCCTGATGAGTTAGTCATGGGATCTTGTATTACGGAACGAGTAAAGAGACTTGCCGGTAATGAGATTGAACTAGGTATAAAGATACTGACGATCGAATCTCGAGCAAGTAACATATTGATAACCCACGAGTATTCAACCCAAATTTATAGATTCGACACAAGGGGAGCCAAAGAATATTTGTAAGTATTAGAAGCCGAGTTGTCAATTCAACCACACCTGGAGATTTATTATCTACAGCAAAGTGATCAGTAGCACAGTAATATAATAGTTTTGATAATAGTGGCAGCAGCAATAGTAACAGTAACAGTGATAGCAATAGTTTTGTAGCAAGTGCAGCAATATTAACTTAGCAAGATCAATATAAGATAAATTCCTAGGCATTGGATCACTGATTTGTTGGATGATATTCATCATGTGACAGTCATAACCTAGGGCGATATGGCACTAGCTCCAGTTCATAAATATAATGTAGGCATGTGTTTCGTAAATAGTCATACGTGCTTATGGAAAGAACTTGCATGATATCTTTTGTCCTACCCTCCCGTGGCAGCGGGGTCCATATTGGAAACTAAGGGATATCAAGGCCTCCTTTTAATAGAGAGCCGGAACAAAGCATTAACACACGGTGAATACATGAACTCCTCAAACTACGGTCATCACCGGGAGTGGTTCCGGTTATTGTCACTCCGAGGTTGCCGGGTCATAACACGTAGTAGGTGACTATAACTTGCAAGATCGGATCTAAAACATGAATATAATGATAATATCATAAACGGTTCAGATCTGAAATCATGGCACCAGGGCCCAAAGTGTCAAGTATTAAGCATGGAAAAGTCATAGCAACATCAATCTCAGAACATAATGGATACTAGGGATCGGCCCCAACAAAACTAACTAGATTACATGATGAATCTCATCCAACTCCTCATTGACCAGCGATCCTACCAAGGAATTACTCACTCCCGGTGGGGAGCATCATGGAATTGGCGATGGAGAAGGGTTGGTGATGACGAAAAACGAAGGCCCCCCTCTCCGGAGCCCCAAACGGACTCCAGATCTGGCCTCTCGAGGAAGAACGGGAGGTGGCATCGGCTCCGTCTTGTAGATCGCGATAATTCTTTCTACCTGATTTTTTTCTCGGCGAATATGAATTTATAATATCAGGGTTGGCATCTGCGGGGCCACCAGGTGGGGACAACCCACCTGGGCGCACCCTGGTGGGTTATGCCCACCCAGGTGCCCCTCTCCGATGGTTCTTGGATCCAGTATTTTTATTTTAATATATAAAAAATCCTTGCAAAGTTTCGTTCCATCCGAAGAACTTTTATTTCTGCACAAAACAACACCATGGTAGTTCTGCTGAAAACAGCGTCAATCCGGGGTTAGTTCATTCAAATCATGCAAATTAGAGTCCAAAACAAGAGGAAAAGTGTTAGTAAAAGTAGATACGTTGGAGACGTATCAACTCCCCCAAGCTTAAACATTTGCTTGTCCTCAAGCAATTCAGTTGATAAACTGAAAGTGAGAAAGAAAAACTTTTACGAACTCTTTTACTCTTGTTTGCATAAATAAGCTTAAACAACACCCAGGTTTTCAGCCAGCATTATAACTAACCATGTCGACAATAACTCTTAAAGATTATAATGACTCATATCAATGACATAATCAGCTAGCGAGCAATAATAAGATATCTCAAACAACAACATGTTATCAAAACAACCATGATATAATATGACAATAGTGGTATCTCGCTAGCCCTTTCTGAGACCGCAAAACATAAATGCAGAGCACCTCCAAAGTCCGAGCAGTGACTAAACATTGTAATTCATGGTAGAAAAGATCCAGTCATGATAACACCCAACATTCACTACACACAATGCATAGGCATGACAACAATGCTCTCAGATCTAGCGCTTATTAGAGAAGGTGACGACTCAACATAAAAGTAAATAGATAGTCCCTTCATAGAGGGAAGCAATGATTTGCAGAGGTGCCAAAGCTCAAGTTTTTAAAACAGAGGGGAATGAAATTTTGAGAGGTGCACCCTTCTCATTCACTTCACGACTATCAGCTATCGATATCTCCCATGCTAAACAAGCTAGTGGCGGTTCCCAAGAAGAAAAGTAAATGTTTGAACTCCATTGGGAGTTTTTGTTTGTTTATTTGTAAGCTTTTTCTTTTTGCAATTTAGGACTGGGAATCCCTATTACCGCCTGATACGTCCATTTTTCATCATGCTTTTATATTGATGTTTATTGCATTATGGGATGTTATTACACATTATGTCACAATACTTATGCCCTTTCTCTCTTATTTTACAAGGTTTACATGAAGAGGGAGAATGCCGACAGCTGGAGTTCTGGGCTGGAAAAGGAGCAAATATTGGAGACCTATTCTGCACAACTCAAAAAGCCCTGAAACTCCACGAAAGTCAGTTTTGGAATATATAAAAAGTATCGGGCGAAGAAAGCACCAGAGGGGGGCCACCCACCGTCCACAAGGGTGGGGGCGCGCCCTACCCCCTGAGCATGCCCCCTGCCTCGTGGGCCACCTAGCAGGACCCCGATGCCCATCTTCTGGTATAAGGTGTCTTCTGCCCTGGAAAAAATCAGAAGGAAGCTTTCAGGACGAAACGCCGCCGTCTCGAGGCGGAACCAATCTAGGGCTCCGGCGGAGCTGTTCTGTCGGGGAAATATCCCTACGGGAGGGGGAGATCATCGTCATCATCATCACCAACAACTCTCCCATCTTGGGGAGGGTTATCTTCATCAACATCTTCACCAGCACCGTCTCCTCTCAAACCCTAGTTCATCTCTTATACCCAATCTTTGTATCAAAACCTCAGATTGGTACCTGTGGGTTGCTAGTAGTGTTGATTACTCCTTGTACTTGATGCTAGTTGGTTTATGTGGTGGAAGATCATATGTTCAGATCCATTATGCATATTAATATCCCTCTGATTATGAACATGAATATGATTTTTGAGTAGTTACGTTTCTTCCTGAGTACATGGGAGAAGTCTTGCTATAAGTAGTCATGTGAATTTGGTATTCGTTCGATATTTTGATGAGATGTATGTTGTCTTTCCTCTAGTGGTGTTATGTGAACGTCGACTACATGAAACTTCACCATTGTTTGGGCCTAGAGAAAGGCATTGAGAAGTAATAAGTAGATGATGGGTTGCTAGAGTGACAGAAGCTTAAACCCTAGTTTATGCGTTGCTTCGTAAGGGGTTGATTTGGATCCATATGTTTCATGCTATGGTTAGGTTTACCTTAATACTTCTTTTGTAGTTGCAGATGCTTGCAATAGAGGTTAATCATAAGTGGGATGCTTTTCCAAGTAAGGGTAGAAATCAAGCACCGGTCCACCCACATACCAAATTATCAAAGTAACGAACGTGAATCATATGAGTGTGATGAAAACTAGCTTGACGATAATTCCCATGTGTCCTCGGGAGCGCTTTTCATTATATAAGAGTTTGTCCAGACTTGTCCTTTGCTACAAAAAGGATTGGGCCACATTGCTGCACCTTATTTACTTTTACCACTTGTGACCTGTTACCAATTACCTTATCACAAAACTATATCTTACCGATAATTTCAGTGCTTGCAGAGAATACCTTACTGAAAACTGCCTATCATTTCTTTCTGCTCCTCGTTGGGTTCGACACTCTTACTTATCGAAAGGACTAGGATAGATCCTCTACACTTGTGGGTCATCAAGACTCTTTTCTGGTGCCGTTGCCGGGGAGTGAAGCGCCTTTGGTAAGTGGAATTTGGTAAGGAAAAATTTATATAGTGTGCTGAAATTTACTGTCACTTGTTACTATGGAACATAATCCTTTGAGGGGCTTGTTCGGGGTATCTTCACCCCGACCAGTAGAGCAAAGAGTTGCTCCTCAACTTACTGAACCTACTGAAAATGTTTACTTTGAAATTCCTTCGGGTATGATAGAGAAACTGCTAGCTAATCCCTTTACAGGAGATGGAACATTGCATCCTGATTTGCACCTAATCTATGTGGATGAAGTTTGTGGAATATTTAAGCTTGCAGGTATGCCCGAAGATGTGATCAAGAATAAGGTCTTACCTTTATCTTTGAAGGGAAAGGCACTGACATGGTTTAGGCTATGCGATGATATTGGATCCTGGAACTACAACCGATTGAAATTGGAATTTCATCAGAAGTTCTATCCTATGCATCAGGTTCATCATGATCGTAATTATATATATAATTTTTGGCCTCGCGAAGGAAAAAGTATCGCTCAAGCTTGGGGGAGGCTTAAGTCAATGTTATATTCATGCCCCAATCATGAGCTTTCAAGAGAAATTATTATTCAAATTTTTTATGCTCGGCTTTCTCTCGATAATCGCTCCATGTTCGATACTTCTTGCACTGGTTCTTTTATGATGAAGACTATTGAATTAAAATGGGATTTATCAGAAAGAATTAAACGCAACTTTGAAGATTGGGATCTCGACGAAGGTAAGTAGTCAGGTATAACACCTAAGTTTGATTGTGTTAAATCTTTTATGGATACCGATGTTTTTCATGACTTTAGCACTAAATATGGACTTGACTCTGAGATAGCAGCTTCTTTCTGTGAATCATTTGCTACTCATGTTGATCTCCCTAAGGAGAAGTGGTTTAAATATCATCCTCCCATTGAAGTAAAAGTAGTTGAACCTGTTAGAGTTGAAGAAAAGACTATCACTTATAATGTTGATCCTATTGTTCCTACTACTTATATTGAGAAACCACCCTTCCCTGCTAGAATAAAGGATCATGCTAAAGCTTCAGCCATGGTTCGTAAGAATAATACTAGAACACCTACACCCTCTGAGCAAATTAAAGTTGAACCTAGTGTTGCTATGGTTAAGGATCTCTTGGTCGATGATATTGATGGGCATGCTATTTACTTCTATGATGAAGCTGCTAGAATTGCTAGACCCAATACTAAAAATAAACATAGACCTATTGTAGGCATGCCTGTTATTTCTGTTAAAATAGGAGATCATTGCTATCATGGATTATGTGACATGGGTGATAGTGCTAGTGCAATACCTCATTCCTTATACGAAGAAATTATGCACGATATTGCACCTGCTGAGCTAGAAGGTATTGATGTTACTATTAAGCTTGCCAATAGAGACACTATTTCACCAGTTGGGATTGTTAGAGATGTTGAAGTATTGTGCGGGAAAGTTAAATACCCTACTGATTTTCTTGTTCTTGGTTCCCCACAAGATGATTTTTGCCCCATTATATTTGGTACACCCTTCTTGAATACTGTTAATGCTAAGATAGACTGCAAAAATGATGTTGTTACTATTGGTTTAGGGGATATGTCTCATAATTTTAACTTTGCTAAATTTCGTAGACAACCCCATGATAAAGAATTGCCTAGTAAGGATGAAATTATTGGTCTTGCTTCTATTGCCGTGCCTCCTAACGACCCTTTAGAACAATATTTGCTAGACCATGAAAATGATATGTATATGAATGAGAGAAGGGAAATAGATGAAATATTCTTTAAACATGGACCTTTATTGAAACACAACTTGCCTGTTGAAATTCTAGGGGATCCTCCTCCACCCAAGGGTGATCCCGTGTTTGAACTCAAACCATTACCTGATACTCTTAAGTATGCTTATCTTGATGAAAAGAAGATGTATCATGTTATTATTAGTGCTAACCTTTCAGAGCAGGATGAAGAGAAATTATTAAAAACTCTGAAGAAGCACCGTGATGCCATTGGATATACTCTTGATGATCTTAAGGGCATTAGTCCCACTCTATGCTAGCATAAAATAAAATTGGAGAAAGACGCTAAACCAGTTGTTGATCACCAACGACAGTTAAATCCTAGGATGAAAGAAGTGGTAAGGAAAAAAAATTAAAGCTTCTAGAGGCAGGTATAATTTATCCAGTTGCTGATAGTTAGTGAGTAAGTCATGTCCATTGTGTCCCTAAGAAGGGAGGTATTACTGTTGTTCCTAATGATAAAGATGAATTGATCCCACAGAGAATTGTTACAGGCTATAGAATGGTAATTGATTTCCGCAAATTAAATAAAGCTACCAAGAAGGATCATTACCCTCTACCTTTCATTGATCAAATGCTAGAAAGATAATCCAAACATACTCATTTTTATTTCTAGATGGCTATTCTGGTTTCTCTCAAATACCTGTGTCAAAAGAGGATCAGGAAAAGACCACTTTTACTTGCCCTTTCGGTACCTTTGCTTATAGACGTATGCCTTTTGGTTTATGTAATGCACCTACTACCTTTCAAAGATGCATGATGGCTATATTCTCCGATTTTTGTGAAAAGATTGTTGAGGTTTTCATGGATGATTTTTCCGTTTATGGAACTTCTTTTGATGATTGCTTAAGAAACCATGATCGAGTTTTGCAGAGATGTGAAGAAACTAATCTTGTATTGAATTGGGAAAGGTGCCACTTTATGGTTAATGAAGGCATTGTCTTGGGGCATAAAATTTCTGAAAGAGGTATTAAAGTTGATAAAGCTAAAGTTGATGCTATTGAAAAGATGTCGTGTCCCAAGGACATCAAAGGTATAAGAAGTTTCCGTGGTCATGCGGGGTTTTATAGGAGGTTCATTAAGGACTTCTCAAAAATCTCTAGGACTCTGACTAACCTATTACAAAAAGATGTTCCTTTTGTTTTTTATGATGATTGTGTAGAAGCATTTGAAATACTTAAGAAAGCATTGATCTCTGCACCTATTGTCCAGCCTCCTGACTGGAATTCACCCTTTGAAATTATGTGCGATGCTAGTGATTATGTTGTAGGTGTTGTTCTAGGACAAAGAGTTGATAAGAAATTGAATGTTATCCAATATGCTAGTAAAACTCTAGACAGTGCCCAGAGAAATTATGCTACTACTGAAAAAGAATTTTTAGCAGTTGTATTTGCTTGTGATAAGTTCAGACCTTATATTGTTGATTCTAAAGTAAATGTTCACACTGATCATGCTGCTATTAATTAAATATCTTACGGAAAAGAAAGATGCTAAACCTAGACTTATTAGACGTGTTCTCTTGCTACAAGAATTTGATTTGCATATAACTGATAGAAAGGGAGTTGAGAACCCCGTTGGAGACAACTTATCTAGGTTAGAGAATGTTCTTGATGACCCATTACCTATTGATGATAGCTTTCCTGATGAACAATTGGCTGTCATAAATACTTCTCAAACTGCTCCATGGTATGCTGATTATGCTAATTATATTGTCGCTAAATTTATACCACCTAGTTTCACATACCAGCAAAAGAAAAAGCTTTTCTATGATTTAATACATTACTTCTGGGATGACCCACACCTTTATAAAGAAGGAGTAGATGGTATTATTAGACGTTGTGTATCTGAGCATGAACAGGAACATATCCTACGCAAGTGTCACTCCGAGGCTTATGGAGGACACCATGTTGGAGATAGAACTGCACATAAGGTACTACAATCTGGTTTTTATTGGCCTACTCTCTTCAAGGGTGCCCATAAGTTTGTCTTGTCTTGTGATGAATGTCAAAGAATTGGTAATATTAGTAGACATCAAGAAATGCCTATGAACTATTCAGCACCTTTTCCTTCCCCTAATGGGTATACACATATTTTAGTTGTTGTTGATTACGTTACTAAGTGGGTAGAAGCTATTCCAACTAGTAGTGCTGATCACAACACCTCTATTAAGATGCTTAGAGAAGTTATTTTTCTGAGGTTTGGAGTCCCTAGATACTTAATGACTAATGGTGGTTCACATTTTATTCATGGCGCTTTCCGCAAAATGCTTGTTAAGTATGATGTTAATCATAGAGTTGCATCCCCATACCACCCACAGTCTAGCGGTCAATGTGACGCCCCCGATTTGTCCGTACACTAATCATGCACGCAAATGTGTACGGCCAAGATCAAGGACTCACTGGAAGATATCACAACACAACTCTAGACACAATTTAAAATAATACAAGCTTTATATTACAAGCCAGGGGCCTCGAGGGCTCGAATACAAAAGCTCGAAAACACAAGAGTCAGCGGAAGCAAAATATCTGAGTACAAACATAAGTTAAACAAGTTTGCCTTAAGAAGGCTAGCACAAAAGTAACAACGATCGAAAAGGCAAGGCCTCCTGCCTGGGACCTCCTAACTACTCCTCGAAGCCGAACTCCATGTAGAAACAACCTCGGGATCATCTGGCTCCTGGACTCCACCACCTGGTTGCATCATCCGAGAGGAAAGGAAGAAAGGGGGAAAAGGGGGAGCAAAGCAACCGTGAGTACTCATCCAAAGTACTCGCAAGCAAGGATCTACACTACATATGCAATGGTATCAGTGTAAAGGGGTAATATCTGTGGGCTAAACTGCAGAATGCCGGAATAAGAGGGGGATAGCTAATCCAAACGAAGACTACGCTTCTCGCAACGTCCATCTTGCAGCAGAAGAAGAGAGTAGCTGGAAGTAACAAGTATCCTCGCTTCTCGCAGCCTCCGTCTTGAAGCAATAGAAGGGAATAGATGGTAAGTTCACCAAGTAACATCGTATAGCATAATCCTACTCGGCGATCCTCCCGCACATCACCCTGTGAGAGAGAAACCACCGAATTATCTCTGGCACTTGTAAGGGTGTGTTTTATTAAGTATCCGGTTCTAGTTGTCATGAGGTCAGAGTACAACTCCGGGTCGTCCTTTTACCGAGGGACACGGCTATTCGAATAGATTAACTTCCCTGCAGGGGTGCACCACATATCCCAGCACGCTCGATCCCATTTGGCCGGACACACTTTCCAGGGTCATGCCCGGCCTCGGAAGATCAACACGTCGCAGCCCTACCTAAGCACAGCAGAGAGGTCAGCACGTCGGTCTAAGTCCTAAGCACACAGGGGTCTGGGCCCATCGCCCAATGCACACCTGCACGTTGCGAGGGCGGCCGGTGAGCAGACCTAGCAACCTCCATTACTAAGGAAGTTGCGTTACGCGGTCCAACCCGGCGCGCGCCGCTAAACCGCTGACGTTAAGAAGGCTTCGGCTGATACCATGACGTCGAGTACCCATAACTATTCCCACGTAGCTGGTTAGTGCGTATAGACCAAATGGCCAGACTCAGATCAAATACCAAGATCCCGTTAAACGTGTTATTATGAAATAACCGCGGACAACGACCAGGGCCAGGCCCACCTGTCTCCTAGGTGGTCGCAACCTGCCCTGTCGCTCCGCCACAAAGTAACCATCAGGGGGCTGTCGGGAACCCAGGCCCACCACTACCTGGGTGGAACCACCTGCCCCTTCAGCCCCCATCTCCGAATCATCATCATGTGTATGTAAAATGTATGTAGTATATACCCGTGATCACCCCCAAGTGATCACGGCCCGATAGAATAGCAGGGCAGACGGACAAGGGTGTAGGGCCACTGATGGTATACTAGCATCCTATACTAAGCATTTAGGATTGCAGGTAAAGTATCAACAGTGGTAGCAACAATGACAGGCTATGCAGCAGAATAGGATTATCGAAAGCAGTAACATGCTACACTACTCTAATGCAAGCAGTAGAGAGAAGAGTAGGCGATATCTGGTGATCAAAGGGGGGGGGCTTGCCTGGAAGCTCTGCAGACGAAAGGAATCTTCGGAAGCATAGCCGTAGTCGAACACCGAAGCATCAATGGTCTCAGGGTCTATCACAGTATCGGAGTCTACCGAAAATAAGCAACGAAGGGGGAAACAAATAAATAACAGAGCAAACAATAGCATCACAAAGCATAACATGGCAAAACGCGGGGCTACGTGTGACCTAACGCGGTGCTCGGTGATACAGACGAAGAGGAATAACATCCGGGAAAGTACTCCCGGTGTTAGGCATTTTCGGGCAGATGAAACGGAGGGGAATGTCGCATGTTCGGTATGATAGAGATGTGTGGCGGACGAACGGACCGCGTATTTGGATTCGTCTCGTCGTTCTGAGCAACTTTCATATATAAATTATTTTCATCCGAGTTACGGTTTAAAAGATATGATTTTCTAAAGTATTAAATATTTTCTGGAATTTATTTAATTAATTTAATAGAACATTATCCAGAATAGTGCATGCTGACGTCATCATGACGTCAGCATGACATCAGCAGTCAACAGGGGGTTGACTAGGTCAAATTGACGTGTGGGTCCCGCATGTCATTGACTAAGACTAACTAAACAAGTTTAATTAGTTTAGTTAATTGATTAGGTTAATTAAACAGTGATTAATTAAGTTAATTAATTTAGTTAATTAATTAATTAATATTTTTATTTTTATTATTATTTTTTTTATTCTTTTTTTTGTATCTTCTTTTTTTTTACTGGGCGCTGGGGCAGGGTCCACTGGGCAGGCCAGCCCAGCGGGGCGGGCTAACGGGCGGAGGGGCATGGGTGCGGGCGTCCGCCCCATCCGCCTGGTCGTGAGGGCGCGCCGAGGCGTCGCCGTCGGGCGCGCGGGGGAGGGGGGGCTTGGTCGCGGCCCCCGCGGCGGCCGGAGTTGGGCGGCCGGCCGGAGCCACAGGAGCGGCGGCGGCGGGCATATAGAGATGGGGAGGGCCGAGCGAGGCGCGGTGGAGGTAGACGGCCGGCGCGGGGAGCGGCCGCCGGTGGTAGGCGGATGCGAGGCAGGGGTGCGGCGACGTCGGGTCGGGCTCTGGCAGCGCGCGGCTGGGCCGAGCAGGAGGGGGGCGGGGAAGCTGAGCGGCTGCAGCGGCGGTGGTCGCGGCAGAGCGACGGGGAGAAGGGTGCTGGGCGCGGGAAGACGACCGTCGGCGGCCAGCGTTGCGGCGACGCGACCAGCGGCGGGAGGCGAAGGCGGGGAAGGAGACGAGCAGGCGAGCGGGGAGCATGGTTCGGGGCAATGGCCGGAGCGGCCATGGAGTAGGCACGCGTTGCTGGGGCGACGACGCGGCCTCGGCGATGTCCGAGCTACGGGGAGAGAGGAAGCAAGGGAAGAGGTCCCAGGGGACAGAGTGCTCACAGAGAGCCGTAGGGGTGGCAGCGGGCTCGAGGTGGTCCAGGAGGCGGCGGCGGTCATCGGCGTCGGGGGTTGGGGCCGAAGCTCCCGATCC
>LR738712.1:173894046-174008116 GCA_902687465.1 Secale cereale
CCAGAAGGGCCGGCCTGTTCGGCTAGGCCAGGAGGCCCAGTGGGGGGGGAGGGGTAGGCCTCTTGTTTTATTTTAGTTCTGTTTGTTTTTCTTTTTATTTGTTTTATCTATCTTTTCTGTCTTACATTTAGTTCCTTCTAAACTTTGTTGTTTACAAATATGCAACTAGTTCCTAATTTATCTTTAATAATTATGACACCGCCCCATAAGTTTTATGGTAATAAAATAAATAGTTTAATAATTTATTACTTGAAAAGGGCATTTAATTATTTGTTTTTGCTACTGTTCGATTCATTTTAGAGTATTTAAACACTTTATAAAGTGTGGTTCCAATCTGACAAATATCCAGAGAATATTTGCAACACGTTGGACATTTTTGTTTTCATGTTTGATAAAATTTAATTTTGACTTTTATTTTGAATTTGAATAGGATTCGGATTAATGTGAGATTAGGAACAGTAACAGTGGTGACGTGGCATCGTTAGCCGGGATTACTGTAGCTTAATTATCCGGGCGTCACAGTCAAGTAGAACTGAGTAACAGAGAGCTAAAATTAATTTTGCAAAAGACTGTTAATAGATCTAGAAAGAATTGGTCCAAGAAACTTGATGATGCATTATGGGCTTATTGAACTGCATATAAAAATCCTATGGCCATGTCTCCAAATAAAATGGTTTATGGAAAAGCATGTCGCTTACCTCTCGAACTAGAACATAAGGCATATTGGGCCATTACAGAGCTCAATTATGATTTCAAACTTGCCGGTGAGAAGAGGTTATTTGACATTAGCTCACTTGATGAATGGAGAACCCAGGCCTATGAAAATGCCAAATTGTTTAAAGAAAAATTTAAAAGATGGCATGACAAAAGGATACAAAAGCGTGAGTTTAATGTAGGTGATTACATTTTGCTATACAACTCTCGTTTAAGATTTTTTCAGGAAAACTTCTCTCTAAATGGGAAGGTCCTTACGTTATCGATGAGGTCTATCATTCCGGTGCCATAAAAATCAACTACTTCGAAGGCACGAATCCAAAGGTGGTGAACGGCCAAAGAATCAAACATTATATCTCAGGTAATCCCATAAATGTTGAAACCAATGTTATTGAAACCGTAACCCCGGAGGAATACATAAGGGACACTTTCCAGAACGATTCAGACTCCGAAAAGGAAGATGTATGTGGTACGGTAAGTAAACCGACCCCAAAACAGTTCTAATGGCCATTTTTCTCTGTTTTGGAATATTTAAGAAAATAGGAAAATAGGAAGTAGTCTGAACGGGACACGAGGCATCCACGAGGGTGGAGGGCGCGCCCTACCCCCCTGGGTGTGCCCCTACCTCGTGGGCACCTCGTGTGCCCTCCGGACTCCATTTTCTTGCACGATACTTCTTTTGGTCGGTGAAAATTCATTATATAATCTCTCGAAGGTTTTGACCACCGTATCACGCCAAAATCCTCTACCTTTTGTTTCGAGCTATTTTTTGCCAAAGTTGCCAAGGCCAAGCATCATGTCGTTCCCCTTCTCCAACAATGAGGGTAACGATGCTTGGCTAATGAAGATAGAGCCGAAGAGAGAAGAACGCAGGGAGATCAACAAGGATGATAGGATCAAGAAGGCTATGGAGGATCAAGAAGGCTATGGATGATCAAGATCCGGCAGCGGAAGAAGAAGACATCCTCCAACTTCGCCAACATCTTCTTACCCCAACTTAGATTGAAGCTTTCAAGATGATTGAATTAGTTCGCATACAAAACAAGTATCTCACACATGAAAATATTTTGTTGAAGGAGCATATCACCGCACTCAAAGGTATTATCCACAAATTGGAGGATCTCCTACGCTCGATGTACGACACTCCATCATCACCACCTCCGGAGAAAGAGACATAATCACATGGGTATGGGCACTCCCCTTGGCAACTGCCAAGCTTGGGGGAGTTGCCCCGATATCGTATCACCATTACACCTCTATCTTTACCGCTTTTTCTTAGTTCGATCCTTTTGGTAATATCTTGATCTAGTAGAATAAAGTTTAAGTGTGATCTAGTTGTGAGCTTTGCTTTATGATCTTTATCTATATAATCGAGTCTGTGAGCTATATATAATAAAGATTAGTTCTGAGTCAAGGGCTTGATTATCTCACTTTGATCATGAGAGAATAAAAGAAAGAATAAAAAGAATTAAAGAGATCATATTGATCTTATGGGGAGTAATGACTTCACATATAAAGAGTATGATGAATAAAAATTGTTGAGAGTTGACAAACATAGTTTTGGTCATCGTTGCAATTAATAGGAAGTAATAAAGAAAGAGAGGTTTTCATATACAAATACACTATCTTGGACATCTTTTATGATTGTGAGCACTCATTAAAATATGACATGCTAAAAAGTTGATGTTGGACAAGGAAGACAACGTAATGGGTTATGTTTTCTTATATGTGAAATAAAGTATATTGTCATGGATTATCCAACATGTTGAGCTTGCCTTTCCTCCTCATGCTAGACAAACTCCTTGCACCAAGTAGAGATACTACTTGTGCTTCCAAACATCCTTAAACCCAGTTTTGCCATGAGAGTCCACCATATCTACCTATGGATTGAGTAAGATCCTTCAAGTAAGTTGTCATTGTTGCAACTCTCTAAAATATGTATGATCTATTAGTGTGGAGAAAATAATCTTTATACGATCTTGTGATATGGAAGCAATAAAACCAATAGACTGCATAATAAAGGTCCATATCGCAAGTGGCAATATAAAGTGACATTCTTTTACACTAAGATTTTGTACATCCAACCATAAAAGAACATGAGAACCTCTGCTTCCCTCTACGAAGGGCCTATCTATTATTCTTATCTTATACAAGATTCATGGTGATCTTCACCTTTCCTTTTTACATTTTATCCTTTGGCAAGCACATTGTGTTGGAAAGATCCTCACATATATACCCAATTGGATGTAAGCTATCATGAACTATTATTGTTGACATTACCCTTGAGGTAAAAGGTTGGGAGGCAACACTATAAGCCCCTATCTTTCTCTGTGTCCGATTAAAACTCCATACCCATAAGTATTGCGTGAGTGTTAGCAATTATGAAAGACTAAATGATAGTTGAGTATGTAGACTTGCTGAAAAGCTCTTATATTGACTCTTCGCGACATTATGACAAATTGCAATTGCTTCAATGACTAAGATCATAGTTTGTTAGTTTTCAATGAAGTTTCTGATTCATACTTGACATTGTGAATGGATTGTTACTTTAGCATAAGAAATCATATGACAATAAATATATATGTTGTTGCTATAAGAATGATCATGATGTCCTCATGTCCGTATTTTATTTTATCGACACCTCTATCTCTAAACATGTGGACATATTTTCGATATCGGCTTCCGCTTGAGGACAAGCGAGGTCTAAGCTTGGGGGAGTTGATACGTCCATTTTGCATCATGCTTTTATATTAATGTTTATTGCATTATGTGCTGTTATTACACATTATGTCACAATACTTATGCCCTTTCTCTCTTATTTTACAAGGTTTACATGAAGAGGGAGAATGCCGGCAACTGGAGTTCTGGGCTGGAAAAGGAGCAAATATTGGAGACCTATTCTGCACAACTCAAAAAGCCCCGAAACTCCACGAAAGTCAGTTTTGGAATACATAAAAAATATCGGGCGAAGAAAGCACCAGAGGGGGGCCACCCACCGTCCACGAGGGTGGGGGGCGCGCCCTTGCCTTGTGGGCCACCTGGCAGCCCCCCGATGCCCATCTTCTGGTATAAGGTGTCTTCTGCCCTGGAAAAAATCAGAAGGAAGCTTTTGGGAAGAAACACCACCGTCTCGAGGTGGAACCTTGGCAGAACCAATCTAGGGCTCCCGCGGAGCTGTTCTGCCGGGGAAACATCCCTCCGGGAGGGGGAAATCATCGTCATCATCATCACCAACAACTCTCCCATCTTGGGGAGGGTTATCTTCATGAACATCTTCACCAGCACCATCTCTTTTCAAACCCTAGTTCATCTCTTGTATCCAATCTTTGTATCAAAACCTTAGATTGGTACCTGTGGGTTGCTATTAGTGTTGATTACTCCTTGTAGTTGATGCTAGTTGGTTTATCTGGTGGAAGATCATATGTTCAGATCCATTATGCATATTAATATCGCTCTGATTATGAACATGAATATGATTTGTGAGTAGTTACGTTTGTTCCTAAGGACATGGGAGAAGTCTTGCTATAAGTAGTCATGTGAATTTGGTATTCGTTCGATATTTTGATGAGATGTATGTTGTCTTTCCTCTAGTGGTGTTATGTGAACGTTGACTACATGAAACTTCACCATTGTTTGGGCCTAGAGGAAGGCATTGGGAAGTAATAAGTAGATGATGGGTTGCTAGACAGAACCTTAACCCTAGTTTATGCGTTGCTTCGTAAGGGGCTGATTTGGATCCATATGTTTCATGCTATGGTTAGGTTTACCTTAATACTTCTTTTGTAGTTGCGGATGCTTGCAATAGAGGTTAATCATAAGTGGGATGCTTGTCCAAGTAAGGGTAGCACTCAAGCAGCGGTCCACCCACATACCAAATTATCAAAGTCACGAACACGAATCATATGAGCGTGATGAAAACTAGCTTGACGATAATTCCCATGTGTCCTCGGGAGCGCTTTTCATTATATAAGAGTTTGTCCAGGCTTGTCCTTTGCTACAAAAAGGATTGGGACATATTGCTGCACCTTATTTACTTTTACCACTTGTTACTTGTTACCAATTACCTTATCACAAAACTATCTGTTACCGATAATTTCAGTGCTGGCAGAGAATACCTTACTAAAAACTGCCTATCATTTCCTTCCGCTCCTCGTTGGGTTTGACACTCTTACTTATCGAAAGGACTACGATAGATCCCCTTCACTTGTGGGTCATCACCGCCCTTTTCTCGTGCAATGGCGAGTGAATAAACACTCAACCTGAGAATAACCCGCTTAGCATGGAAAATACCAACCACCTCATCTCATTCCATGAACGATACAGACACACAAAAAAGATATTTATTTGAAGTTTTTAGAGGTGGCACATGAAAATTTACTTAGGACGGCAGGGTAATACCGCATATAGGTAGGTATGGTGGACTCATCTGAAATAACTTTGAGTTTTAGAATTTGATGCACAAGCAGTATTCCCGCTTATTACAGGTGAAGGCTAGCAAATAGATTGGGAAGCGGCCAACTAGAGAGCAACAATGGTCATGAACATGCATCAAACATTGGACACCTGCATGAGTAGGATATGGACACCATGATCATAAATATCATAGAGGCTATGTTGGTTTTGATTCAACTACATTCATAAACATGTGCCAAGTCAAGCCACTCGAACATTTAGAGGAGGATACCATATCATCATACTACATCACAATCATTTTAACACAATGTTGATATCGAAGATAAATCATTATTAACTCTTAGCTACTTATGCATGGTATGTGAAACTACAATCTCTAATTGTCATTGCAAATATGTTTAATCATAATGGGCTGAATCATGGGTACTAGGTTAAACCTATTTACAAAAACAGAGCAAGTCGAGTTCATATCAGTTTCTCTCTGCCACGACCAGTTCATCGAATATCATCATTATTGCCTTTCACTTGCACGACCGAATGATGTGAAATAATAATAAAGGTGCAAGAGTGCGGTGGAATAAACTGGAATCTGCAAACATTTTATTCAACAGGAGAAGACAAGGTAAAATGGGCTCTTGTTAGATTAACAATTATGCATATGAGAGCCACTTAACATTTTCATTGTTGTCTTCTCCTTGGTACAATTCAATAAATAGAAAAGAAATTCAGAGAAACACAATGAAATATTTTTGGAGTTTTTGGTTTTCTAGAATCAAACAAATAAAGAGGGAAAGCAAAAACGAGAAAAACTATTTACACGGGAAAGCTCCCAATAAGCAAAAGAAGAATAGGAAAATATTTTTGGGTTTTCTTTTTAGTGCTTCTACAAACTATTCTAGAAAGAAGAGCAAAAAGAAGAAGGAAATATTTTTGTATTTTCTCAAGTTTTTTTTCAAACACACAAGAAGAAAGCGAGAAAATAAAATTAAGCATGGATAATACAATGAAAAAATGTGAATACCGACAACTGAGATGTGTGAACATAAATGTAAAGTCGGTGAGAAACACGTACTCCCCCAAGCTTAGGCTTTTGGCCTAACTTGCTATGCGGTCAGTAGCCTGGATAGTATTAGGCGTGGTAGCTCACGGAGGCTCTAGGGGTGGAAGCCTCAGCCTGCCGTGTTGCCTTGGCCTCAGCATTATGGGCTCGGGCCTCACTCTCAAGAACGAAGTATCTTCCTTTGTTGTGATAATAAAAAAGAGCAGGCACATGCAAATATGTCTGCACAACAGACGATTGGTTAAATAACAAATTATAAGTAAAATTATGAATGTCCCCTTTAAGGCTCTTGTGACTTTTCATAGCATCAAAGTCTAGGTACTGAGTAGGTAAGATATGGTCAAAGGGCAGAGGTGAAACACCCAGCTCTCCTGCTAAACATGTGGTATAAATTCGGCCATAGAAATAGCCACTGTTAGCGTTATGCTATAACCTGCGTGCAATAATTGCCCCAAGATTATAACTTCTATCACCGGTGAGAGTGGTGCAAATAAGGCTCAAGTCTGGAGCACAAGGTGTACTACAATCTTGTTTGCCTACAATACATTTCCCATTGAATAAAGCAAAGTACCGAATTGCTGGAAAATGAATGCTCTTTATTCTACCTTGCGTCACTCCCCTCGTTTCACCACAACAAAGACTAGTAAAAAATGATTGAAACTCAGCCCTTGGTGGTTTGTCAAGCAAACCCCAAAATGGAATTTTACAGTGATGGGCAAAACTCTCTAGTGATATGGTAAAAGGATTTTCATGAAATTTAAATGACACCCTAGACTCACGGGGATGGAATTTAAATCCTTTGACAAATGATTCAGTGAGAATGTGGTGTTATTCACACTTATCTGAAATGTAGGGACCAAGACCGACATTGTGAACCAATTGCTCAAATTCCTCCTTAATGCCCACACGCATCATATAATCATCGCAAGGCCATAAGCATGTTTTGGTGGTGGCATCGCGAATCGAACTTTCACTTGGTTCAACATAAGACCGGCGAGCGGAGCTGTCACTAGAGGATGATCCCGAGGATCTCCTCCTCGAAGAACTCCTTCCAAAGAGGCTCATCACGTCTGCGTACAATTTTTGAAATTTTTGGTCCACAGAGTTTGTCAACAAAACTTTATAAAACTGATAGCAACTACTCATAGGGGTACATGGAAGCCATAACAAGCATTCAAACTACTCAGAACTCTAATAATTCAACATGCATGCTCATCTACAACAGCACCAAGAGTAGCTAAATATTCAAAATATAAACCACTAAAACAAAAACTAATTGGATAAGTGGTGGAGTCACATACCAAGCAACAATCCCCCGAAACGGTTTCGGAAACGGAGCTTTGAGCAAAGAGATCGAAATCCGCAGGCCTGAGAGCAAGAACACGAGAGAGAGAGAGAGCAATGATGATTTTTTTTCTGGAGGTAGGTGAGGAGGTGGTGTAAAAAGATAAGGGAGAGGGCCCACGTGGGGACCACAACCCACCAGGGCGCGCCTGGGGGTCCTGGTGCGCCCAGGTGGGTTGTGCCCACCTGATGCACCCCCTCTAGTATTATTTGCACTAGAAATTCATAAATATTCGGGAAAAAACCTGTTAAATTTTTAGGACATTCCGAGAACTTATATTTTTGGGCCATTTTTTATTGTACGGGAAATTCAGAAAACAGGCAAAACATGGCATTTTATTTTATTTAACTAATAAAGACAAAAAAACAAAAGGTAGGGTCAGAAGGTAGTGCTTACTAAATTCATAAAATTCATACCTTTCAAAAATGATTCATTAATATGGTTGATCAAGTCTTACTAACAACCACTTTCGATTAGCATGAAACCGAAGAACTTTCATAAATCACTAAGTTACCTTAACGGGGATATGAAAGTCCACTACAATAAGCATTTCATATTTCTTCTTGACAGTAGGTAAAGGTATTTGAAAACTTCCAATAGTGATTGTCAGATATTTCCCAATAACATTAACACCATTCACTTGGAATTATTTCTTCGGAAAATGCACCGTGTGCACATTACCATTGATATGAAAAGTGACCTTGCTTTTATTACAGTCAATAACATCCCCTGTAGTGTTCAAGAAGGGTCTACCAAGAATAATAGACATATTGTCGTCCTCGGACATCTCAAGTATAACAAAGTCAGTCAAAATAGTAACATTAGCAACAACAACGGGCACATCCTCACAAATACCGATAGGTATGGCAGTTGTTTTGTCAGCCATTTGCAAAGATATTTCAGTAGGTGTAAGTTTATTCAAATCAAGTCTTTTATATAAAGATAAAGGCATAACACTAACACCAACTCCTAAATCACATAAAGCAGTTTTCACATAATTCCTTTTGATGGAGCAAGGTATAGTTGGTATTCCTGGGTCTCCTAAGTTTTTTAGGTACTCCGTCCTTAAAAGTATAATTAGCAAGCATGGTGGAGGTTTTAGCTTCTGGTATTTTCCTCTTATTAGTGATGATGTATTTCATGTACTTTGCATAAGGAGGCATTTTTAAGATATCAGTCAAGTGAGTACGCAAAAAGACTGGCCTCAACATTTCAGCAAAGCGTTCAAATTCTTCATCATCTTTCTTTTTAGTTGACTTGGGTGGAAAAGGCATAGGTTTTTCAACCCAAGGTTCTCTTTTCTTACCATGTTTCCTAGCCACAAAGTCTCTTTTGTCATATCTTTTATTCTTAGGTTGTGGGTTATCGAGATCAACTAGTGGTTCTATTTCAACATCATTATCTGGTTCCTTTTCATTGTTAGGTTGAGTGTCTTCATGAACATCAGCATTATCTTTTTCATTATCACTAGGTGAATGTTCATTACCAGATTGAGTTTCAGCAACAGAGATAGAAACATCATTATCATTATCAGGAGGTTTTTCTACTTCAGGTTCACTAGTAGCATGCAAAGTCCTATCAGTTTTATTTTTCTTTTTCTTTTTAGAGGGACTAGGTACAGTGGTGTTGTTTGTGAATCATGTTCAATTATTTTTTAGTGTCCCTCAGGATAAAGTGGTTCCTGAGTCATTTTTCCTCCTCTAGTTGCAACTCTAACAGCAAAGTCATGTATATTGCTATTCATTTCATCAAGTAATTCTCTTTGAGATTTAGCATCTTGTTCTAACTGAGTTTGAACCATAGAAGCATGTTTCCCCACACCTCTAACATCATTTGAAATTCGAAAAAACAAGTCACTCAAGCGGGCAATCATATCAGAATTATATTTCAATTGTTTCATAACATTTGCATTGAAGTGATCTTGTTTCCTAACGTATTTTTCAAACTCATGAAGGCATTGGCTAGGTTGCATATTGTGAGGATTATCATTGTCACTGAATTTCATTAGAGAATTTACCTCTGCCACCTTAGGCAGTGGTGGTGCATCAAGCCCATGTATTTCTTCAATAGGAGGTAAATTTTTAACACCCTCAGTTTTAATACCTTTTTCCTTCATGGATTTCTTTGCCTCTTGCATATATTCAGACTAAGATATAATATACCTCTCTTCTTTGGAGTAGGCTTAGGGGGTGGTTCAGGAAGAGTCCAATCATCGTAATTTTTCAATATATTATTCAATAATTCTTTAGCCTGTCCAATAGTTCGTTCCCTGAAAACACAACCAACACAACTATCTAGGAAGTCCCTAGAAGCATCTGTTAGTCCATTATAGAAGATATCAAGTATTTCATTTTTCTTAAGAGGATGATCAGGAAAAGCATTAAGTAACTGGCAAAGCCTCCCCCAAGCTTGTGGGAGACTCTCTTCTTTAGTTTGCACAAAGTTAAATATTTCCTATAAGGCAGCTTGTTTCTTATGAGCAGGAAAGTATTTTTTAGAGAAGTAATAAATCATATCCTGGGGACTACGCGCACAACCAGGGGGTAAGAGTATTGTACCAAGCTTTAGCATCACCCTTTGATGAGAACGGAAATAATTTGAGAATATAGTAGTAACGGGTTTTCTCATCATGAGTAAAAAGGGTGGCTATGTCATTTAACTTAGTGAGATGTGCCACAACAATTTCAGTTTCATAACCATGGAAAGGATCAGATTCAACCAAAGTGATTAATTTTGGGTCGACAGAGAATTCATAATCCTTATCATCAATAAAGATAGGTGAGGTAGCAAACTTAGGATCATATTTCATTCTAGCATTCAGAGACTTTTCTTTATACTTGCATAATAATTTTTCTAGATCATCTCTATCATTACAAGCAAGAATACTCTAGTTGTTTCCTCACTCATAACATAACCTTCGAGTACCTTAGGCAATTCATATCTAAGAATGCTAGTTCTAGCAGGTGTTTCAAAAAATTCAGTATCAAGCTCATCATCAGATTCAACATCATGTTGTCTTACTCTAGCAATTTGTTCATCAAGAAAGTCACCAAGTGGCACATCATCATCATGCAAGGTACTAACATCATCATAAGCATCATTCATAAAAGAAGTAGCATAATCAATAACTTGCGATATATCAGGAGTAATAGCATGTTGTGGTGTTGCAAGTTTACTTATAACAGAAGGTGAATCTAAAACAACCCTGGATGGCAGTTCCTTACCTCCCCTCATCTTAGAGGGATAAATCTTAGTCTTAGCATCCTTCAGATTCTTCATAGTGATAAATTTATAATAATCCCAAGTAACTCAACAAATATAGCTATGCTCCCCGGCAACGGTGCCATAAAAAGGTCTTGATAACCCACAAGTATAGGGGATCGCAACAGTTTTCGAGGGTAGAGTATTCAACCCGAATTTATAGATTCGACACAAGGGGGGCCAAAGAATATTTGTAAGTATTAGAAACTGAGTTGTCAATTCAACCACACCTGGAGATTTATTATCTGCAGCAAAGTGATTAGTAGCACAGTAATATGATAGTTTTGATAGTAGTGGCAGCAGCAATAGTAACAGTAACAGTGATAGCAATAGTTTTGTAGCAAGTGCAGCAGTAACAATAGTAGTATTAACTTAGCAAGATCAATATAAGATAAATTCGTAGGCATTGGATCGCTGATTTGTTGGATGATATTCATCATGTGACAGTCATAACCTAGGGCGATATGGCACTAGCTCCAGTTCATAAATATAATGTAGGCATGTATTCTATAAATAGTCATACGTGCTTATGAAAAGAACTTGCATGAAATCTTTTGTCCTACCCTTCCGTTGCAGCGGGATCCATATTGGAAACTAAGGGATATTAACGCCTCCTTTTAATAGAGAATCGGAACAAAGCATTAACACACGGTGAATACATGAACTCCTCAAACTACGGTCATCACCGGGAGTGGTTCCGGTTATTGTCACTCCGGGGTTGCCGGGTCATAACACGTAGTAGGTGACTATAACTTGCAAGATCGGATCTAAAAATGGTATATAATGATAATATCATAAACGGTTCAGATCTGAAATCATGGCACCCGAGCACAGAGTGTCAAGCACTAAGCATGTCAAAGTCATAGCAACATCAATATCAGAACATAATGGATACTTGGGATCGGCCCTAACAAAACTAACTAGATTACACGATGAATCTCATCCAACTCCTCACCGACCAACGAGCCTATGAAGGAATTACTCACTCCCGGTCGGGAGCATCATGGAATTGGCGATGGAGAAGGGTTTGTGATGACGAAGAACGAAGGCCCCCCTCTCCGGAGCCCCAAACGGACTCCAGATCTGGCCTCCCGAGGAAGAATGGGAGGTGGCGGCAGCTCCGTCTCGTAGATCGTGATAATTCTTTCTCCCTGAGTTTTTTTCTCGGCGAATATGAACTTATAGTATCAGGGTTGGCGTCTGCGCGGCCACCAGGTGGGGACAACCCACCTAGGCGCGCCAGGAGGGGGGCGCACCCTGGTGGGTTGTGCCCACCCAGGTGCCCCCCTCCGATGGTTCTGGGCTCTGGTATTTTTCTTTTATTATATAAAAAATCCTCGCAAAGTTTCATTCCATTCCGAGAATTTTTATTTCTGCACAAAAACGACACCATGGTAGTTCTGCTGAAAACAACATCAGTCTAGGGTTAGTTTCATTCGAATCATGCAAATTAGAGTCCAAAACAAGAGGAAAAGCGTTAGGAAAAGTAGATACGTTGGAGACGTATCACATATCGCCACACAAAGGGAATTGCATACGGGATTGACCAAATCCTTGACATCGTGGTTCAACCGATAAAGATCTTCGTGGAATATGTGGGAACCAATATGGGCATCCAGGTCCCGCTGTTGGTTATTGACCGGAGAGGAGTCTCGGTCATGTCTACATGATTCTTGAACCCGTAGGGTCACACGCTTAATGTTGGGTTGTTATAGGGTAGTATTGAGATATTAATAGTGGAAAATCCGAAGGTTGTTTGGAGTCCCGGATGGGATCTGGGATATCATGAGGAGCTCCAGAAGTAAAGATTTATATATGAGAAGTCGTATTTTGGGTTCAGGAAAAAGTTTGTTTTTTGGTATTGTACATGGAAGGTTCTAGAAGGTTTCGGGGGTTCCACCGTGGGGCTCAACTACCTAGGAAGGGCCCACATGGACCGAGGGGTGGGGATACAACCCACATAGGCTAGTTGCCCCATTCCCCAAGGCACATGTTGTTTAAATCTAGAGATAAGGTCTTATCTGTAAATTTAAAGGGTTGAATCTAGAGATAAGATGTTATCTCCATGTTTAAAGGGATTTCAACCTTGTGGCTGATCCTAGATGGGTGTTGGACGCCCTCCCTTGCCCCCTAGCCTATATATATATATATATATAACTATTCCAAAAATATCTATTCTAAATATTGATAAGGTATTATCAATCATATGGGCAGGGAACACCCTGTAAAAAACAATGTTGAATAGTAAAGCAGCCTGAGCATGTATGTACGCATGCACATGTTGAGTAGTAAAGCAGCCTCGGCATGTATGTATGCACGCACTGCATAAGGATTCCTGAAGGCAAAACAAGCAATCTATCTAAAGCCTAATCACATGAAGATTTTCATGGCTGGAGAGCGAAAAGGATGAGCCAGCTAATTATTCACCGAGAGACATTGCACACGTGAAAAAAGCAATGATGTGAAAGATTCTTGAAGGTTGAAGCTTGTCGGGGCACTATCTCTCACTCTTATCCATACCCTAGAAGGATACGCATGCATCCTACCACAAATAAAATAAAGAGGTGCATTCTCCCGGAAGCCTTCTAGAGAGCTGCTCTCTCGCCTATAAAAGGAGGCGTTTGCTGCGAAGAGAGACACCAGACGGAGAAGAACCAGCCATCGATAGAGCACAGAGCTGCGACACAGCCAGCAAGCTCGCTGCTCAGTAGTAGCAGTAGGAGTAGGAGTAGCAGTAGCAGTAGCAGTAGGAGTAGCAGTAGCAGTAGCAGTAGCAGTAGCAGTAGGAGTAGCAGTAGCAGTAGCAGTAGCAGTAGTAGTAGCAGTAGCAGTAGCAGTAGCAGTAGCAGTAGCAGTAGTAGTAGTAGTAGTAGTAGTAGTAGTAGTAGTAGTTCCTCATCCTACAATAAGAGCCACAATATCCAGAGCATTGTAGGCTCAAGAAGGTAGTTAGAAGGTAATTTCCTTTAGCTTGTGTAATCCCTTCGGGGCCTCCCAAAAGGGAAAGCCATATGTAAATTATGTTGTGGAAATGATGTAGTTTCTTGGTTTCACTTGGTATTTTTATTTATGAATTTATGGGACGAGTTCTTATGCTAGGGATCCTATAGGAGAAACCTCTACATGTGTAGTTCTCTGTGTAGCCCAGAGTGGCGTTTGAATGAGAACCTTGTGGCCGTAGAGAAGTGTTCCCTTCGGGTGGAACTGCCTCGGAAGACGATATGAATTTACCCCGTAAATTTGCAATTAAAACTACTAAGTGAACGTAACTAGCTACATCTGATACAATATAATAAAAAATATGGTGAGTACTGAGTAGGATTTGTACACCACTGCGCACATCGTCGGTCGAATTGTTGGCCTCGCCAGCCCATAATAGATCCTGCATCAAATAAATAATCAACTTAGATCATGAAAGTAATCATATTGAATTAAATATTACTGTGAATAGTGAAGTATTATTCCAAATAGTGCATTAAATAGTATACACTATTGTGAATAGTATCCTACCTACTGAATAGTGAATAGTATATACTATTCAAGATAAAAAGCATACCTGTCTATCACTTTCACCTAATCACATATTAAGCTAATATAATAATTATAATTTGTTATATTGTTGGTATCAGGTCCAGTGTTTGATCATTGAAAGGTTAAAATATTTAAACTTAGAGGTTAGCGCAGGTAAAATAATAAATACTAAAGAGAATATTAATACAAAGTACAAAATAAATCCCTGTGAAGAGCATATCTGGCATACATCTCATAGCCAGTTAAATATAGTCGTCGATTTGATATATAACTTTTACATATCTTGGGGGAAAAGACAAGATAATTTAGACTAGAAATTCAGAAGTCTATTTAAGGAATACCAAAAACTTGCTGATAAGTATTCAGGGTTAAATAATAAAATTGATCTAGCTTTACATAAGCTAGAGGAAGCAAAAGCAAGACAGAGTACAGTTTGCCAGAATAACGATTATATTAAAGAGGAAGTGTTATCAATAGGCCGTTGATGGGCCTCGAACCCCTCGTTGGATTACCCCAAGTGGAAGGTGTAAGATGCAGTAAGTAGAAGTGTTTTCCCTTAGCAAAGATGCCAAGGATAGAATCCTCAGAGACTCCTAGGTTCAACAGGTAGGTGTCAACTGCTAACGGCGCAATTAGCAATCAACGTGGACCTGCACACAGATACAAATAACTTTGCTCCCAACGAGTACAGAGAGGTTGTCAATCTCTCCGGCCTTGTAGTTCACAAAGGGTTAAAAGCAATATGATAGTAGTGATAGATAGTGTTTTGCAATAGTAAGTAAAATAGCGGAAAAGTAAATAGTGTATGTGATCAATGATGGTAATAAGGACCAGAGTCACATGATGTTCACTAGTGATGTCTCTCTCCCAAAAGACGATAAAACGGCTATGTGAGGTAACAAATTACAGCTAGGCAATTGACAGGACCACGAACGCAAACCAATGCTGATTACATTGCAAGAAAGGTTGAGGTTCAAAGCATGAGCGGTACGCCAAAGTAAGTAGACCGAAATCCATCAATATCTACTACTAATCATCCACCTTGAGATATCTATCCAGAACATCTCGCTGGTATTAAGTTGCGAGTCCCACCCATAGTGTAAACTCAATGCAACAGACAACTGCATTAAAAGAACTTTGCGTAAAGTAAACAATCCTTGCACCCGCGGGCACAAGCACCGTTGTTTTCCCCCTTGTGGCAACAGCACATCCCCTAGACTCACGTTTCTGTCACTCAAGCTAGTCATCGAGGGGCATGAACCCACAATCGAGCATAACGTTCCCTCTTGGAGTCACTACCTACTACTTGGCCAAAGCAATAAATAACAACGGAGAACATGCAAGAATTACTTATGAACTAAAATATAAAAGAGGTGAATCAAATATATTACTCAAGATCAATCTGAACATAATCTCATAATCCATCGGATCCCAGCAAACTCAACATAGCAACAACATAAGGATTACATAGGTGCCTCGATCATGTAGGGCAGCTCACGAGGACTAATTAGTGAAGCACAAGAACGGGAGGAGAACATCACATAGCTACTGGTCATGGACTCATGGTCCAAAGGAGACTACTCACGAGTCATCCGGGAGGCGTCCATGGTGGTGGAGAAGCTCCCGGTAGTGATCCTCCCCTCCGGCAGGGTGCCGGGAAGAGTTCTCCTGGTGCTCCCGATCTTGGAAGCGGCGGCGGCGGCGGAACAGAGATGGGATCGCGAAAAGAAGTCTTGTTTCAAGGGTTACGGGGGAACCTTTAAATATCTGCCAAAGTAGGGCATCGGGGGGCCGAGGCGCCCCCCCCCGGCGCGGCCCATGGTGGGGGCGCGCCCACAGGGCGCCTGGGGCCCCTGTGGCCCCCCAGGCTCCCCTTCGGAAGCAGTGTCGTTCCCGGAACGCTGATTTTTTATATATTTTTCTGTATTTTTCTGGGCAGTTCTCGAAACGTGAAAACCTGAAATACAAACACAGCCGAAAACAAAAACTGGCACTGGGGTGCACTGGATTAGTAAGTTAGTCCAAATATGATCAAAAGTGTATGGAAGTGTATGAATATCATAGCAATATCACCCAAAAGTGGCATGGAGCAAGCAGAAATTATAGATACGTTTTGGACGTATCAACATCCCCAAGCTTAATTCCTGCTCGTCCTCGAGTAGGTAAATGATAAAAAGAATAATTTCTGTGGTGACATGCTATTAACCATATAAGACTTTCTCATAGTCATATGACAAAAGCTTACTGAGACAATGATTCTAAAGTAACTAAGTTGTCTCGAGAGAAAATCACAAATGACTGAAAGTTTTACAATATGAAACTGAAACAACAAAAAGATTTGCAATGAACATGATGTGCAAATATGATCAAGTGATATCTAGCTTGCCCCTTTTAGTGATGCAAAACATAAATGCAAGGGCACCTTCAAGGTTTAAGTGATGACTAGATACAATTATTTCAGAATAAACGATATCACAATCATGCAAAAGACAATGCTACTTTGGAACAATGCACATTACACTCAGAATGACAATCATGCTCTCAGTAGTTGGTGCTTAAAGTGCTAGAGCTTTTTATTATGAAACATGGAAGCAATTGTGTCAACGGTAGTAGTACTTCATATGTGTCATGTATAAAACATCTTATAAGTTGCAAGCCTCATGCATCGAATACCAATAGTGCTCGCTCCTTGTCCTAATTAGCTCGGATCCCCATGGTTATCATTGCATTGCATATGTTTTTACCAAGTGTCACAAAGGGGTACCTCTATGCCACCTGTACAAAGGTCCAAGGAGATAGATCGCATTTGATTTCTCGTTTTTGATAAATCTCAACTTGAGGACATCCATACCGGGACAACATAGAAAATGGATGATGGACTCCTCTTTAATGCATAAGCATATTCTCATGAGAGATTGAGGATTAAGGTCCAAGCTAAAACTTCCACCATGAGGCATGGCTTTGGTTGGCGGCCCAATGTTCTTCTCTAACAATATGCATATTAATTCAACGGTAAATCACCCTTACTTCAGACAAGACGAACATGCATAGCAACTCACATGATATTCAACAAAAGTGTGACAGTTGATGGCGTCCCCAGAAACATGGTTACCGCTCAGCAAGCAACTCATAAGAAATAAGATACATAAGCAACATATTCTATACCACAATAGTTTTTTAGGCTACTTCCCCATGAGCTATGTATTGCATGATTAATTTGCTTAGTGCAGGTGGAGGTTAGCAAAAGACTGGGAGCGACCAACTAAGAGAGCAATGACGGTCATAATCATGCAGAGCGACAAAGCAATATTGAATCAGGCATGGTAGTTATATCGCTACTTAGAAACAAAAGATCATCAAGGCTTGACAGACTTTCTTTATAGTCTTGAATATGCGTGAGCATACGCCAAGTCCATCAAAATAAATTATCGAAGGAAGATATTACTAAACCATACCACATCATAGACAAACAAACCAAGTTGGTACTCCAATGACACATTGGGAACCCCCCAGCTATTTGAGATTAACCATAAGAAAACCTGAACTACTAAGCACCATCATGAAAGTAGCATCTTTATCATAGACACATTAACCAATGCAACGGAAGCAAACTCTCTTAATAAGGTGAGCATGGTAATTAAAAAGAGTTCAAGCAACCAACTAAATAGAAGCTCTTGGAAAGATAAGCATGAATACTAAGAGCAGAGCACGATAGTAGCTATTAAAAGATAAAGAACACACACAGCATAGATAGACATGAAAATTCTATGTAATGTTCTAGGTAGAGGTGGAGCGTGTTTCTCTCCCACATAAAGGAATGCTGGGTTCCGACTCATTATGAAAAACTAAAAAGAAAACTAAAAGCAAGACGCTCCAAGCATAGCACATAACACATGAAGTGATAAAAATATAGCGAAACGAAAGACGAACTGATAATGTTGATGGAGAAGGGGATGCACGGGGGCATCCCCAAGCTTAGACGCTTGAGTCTCCTTGAATATTTCTTGGGGATGAACGGGGGCATCCCCAAGCTTGAGCGCTTGACACTCCTGAATCTTTTTATCATCTTCCCTCGCACATTTGAAAACTCCCTTCATACATAACTCATTCATAATCTGATTAGCGAGGTTAGTACCCTTAATAAAATAATTATACCTTGCTGGAAATAAGGATATTCTTGAAGTTCTACTGTTTCTCAAGATTTCCAAAAGGTTTTCGCAAAGAAAAAATAAGTTCTTAATTTGCAAAGTGAAGGTAAGGCAAAACAGGACGGAATCTGTGAAAAACAGAACAGAAGGCAGTAATTGACCTGTTCGGGATACTTCTGCAACTCAAATCAAAAAACTCAGAACTGACGCACGAAAGAAAATTATATAGAGAACGCTGTCGAAAAAATTCAGACCAAAAAGATGATCTGGTGATTTTATACGATTTTTTCTATCCAAGGACAGAATCTGTTTCCTGGACAGCACCTCACAACTTTTGAACTTTCTAGCAATCGGAGGCTATACTTGGCACAAATATGAAAAGAAAAGATACAATGATGATGCTACAGCAGTAAACAACATCAAGACACAACAAAAGCAAAAAATTTATTCATGTGGGCTGCCTCCCAAAAGCGCTTTCTTTTATGCCTTTAAGCTAGGCATAATGCATAGATCAAGTTTTATCTAAAAGAATAGCTAGCCCGTACAACGGACTCAAAAGGTAACTTGACCTTCTTACGAGGGAAGTGTTCCATCCCTTTCTTGAGAGGAAACTGAAATTTAATATTACCCTCTTTCATGTCAATGACAACACCAACGGTGCGCAAAAAGGGACGTCCCAAAATAATTGGACATGAAGGATCACATTCAATATCCATAATAGTGAAATCAACGGGCACATAATTATCATTGACAACAATAAGAACATCGTCGATCCTCCCCAAAGGTTTCTTTATGGAAGAATCAACGAGACGAACACCAAAAGAACAAGAATCATAAGGTTTCAATTTAAGCATATCATATATCCTTTTGGGCATAACAGAGGTACTAGCACCAACATCACATAATGCATAACAAGAGAAGTCATTCAAATTAATTTTTATCATAGGATCCCAACCATCTTCTAGCTTTCTAGGTATGGAGGCTTCTACTCTAAGTTTCTCCTCCCTAGCTTTGATGAGAGCATTAGTGATATGCTCTGTGAAGGCAAGGTTAAGCGTGCTAGTGCGGGGATCTCTAGACATCTTGTGAAGGAAATCAATAACTTCTGTAAGAGTGCAATTATCAAAATCAAGGTGACGAGCATCAAGTAAAGTAGTAGTGGTGTCCTTAAGGCTCACCTGTTTGGTAGCTTCTATAGTCATAGCATCACCATTAATAGGTCCATTGGGACCAGGAGTACATTGGGTGCTAAGAGTGTGAACATCCTCAATAACTTGGATAGTAGCAACAATATGGTGGGTAGGAAGGCTCTTAATTCTTTCCTCTTCCTCCCTTTCTCTAGCCCATCTTTCTTTAAGCTTAGCCATCATCCTAATATTTTCATTGATTTGCACTTGAGTAGCATTAAAAGGGATGACTTCCCTCTCCTTAAGAGGAGAAGTTTCAATTTTTAGCAATTTTACCTCATTGGCTAAGTGGTCTACCTTGAAAGAAAGATCATCTAGTTTATGTAGTTTCTCTTCTACATTCTTATTAAAGGCTTTTTGGGTAGTGATGAAATCTCTAAGCATGGTCTCTAGTTCAGTATTGGAGTTCTTGGTACTAGGATAAGCATTGTTGTTCCCATAAGAGTTAGAGGGGAACGGTCTAGAATTGTTACCAAAGTTACTCCTATAAGCATTGTTGTTAAAATTGTATCTAGAGATAAAGTTAACATCTACTTGTTCTTGAGCAATCAAAGAATTTAAAGGAACATCACGAGGATCAATAGTAGATTGCTTCGAAAGTAGAGACATGATCAAGTCAACTTTTTCATTGAGGGAGGAAATCTCCTCGACAGAGTTTACCTTCCTACCTGTTGGAGCGCGTTCGGTGTGCCATTGGGAATAGTTGGTCATCATCTCATCGAGAAGCTTTGTGGCAGCACCAAGTGTAGTTGACATAAAAGTTCCTCCCGCGGCCGAGTCTAACAAGTTCCGCGAGGTAAAGTTCAATCCTGCATAAAAAGTTTGGATAACCATCCAAGTAGTCAAACCGTGAGTAGGGCAGTTCTTGATAAGAGATTTCATACGTTCCCAAGCTTGGGCAACGTGTTCATTATCCAATTGTTTAAAATTCATGATGTTACTTCTAAGTTGGATAATTTTAGCAGGTGGATAGTATTTTCCGATAAAAGCATCTTTGCACTTGTCCCATGAATCTATGCTATTTCTAGGCAAAGACTGAAACCAAATTTTAGCTCCTCCTCTCAAAGAGAAAGGAAAAAGCTTAAGCTTAACAATATTACCATCTATTTCTTGGTACTTTTGCATATCACAAAGTTCTACAAATTTGTTCAAGTGTAAAGCAGCATCATCTCCAGCACCGGAGAATTGTTCTTTCACAACTAAGTTTAGTAAAGCAGGTTTAATTTCATATGAAGGTGCTGAAGTGGCAGGTGTAGTGATAGGTGTGCTGATAAAGTCATCGTTGTTGTGACTAGTGAAGTCACACAACTTGGTGTTCTCGGTGGAACCCATAGTAGCAAGCAAGCAAGATAACTATTTTTGTGATTTTCGATAAAAGGAACTAAAGCAAAAATAAAAGGTAAACTAACAAGACTAATAAGCAAAGGTAAAAGATAGCATGCAACTCTCCTATCCTGAAGAGTGGAGTCCCCGGCAACGGCGCCACAAAATACTCCTTGATGGGCCTCGAACCCCTCGTTGGATTACCCCAAGTGGAAGGTGTAAGATGCAGTAAGTAGAAGTGTTTTCCCTTAGCAAAGATGCCAAGGATCGAATCCCCAGAGACTCCTAGGTTCAACAGGTAGGTGTCAACTGCTAACGGCGCAATTAGCAATCAACGTGGACCTGCACACAGATACAAATAACTTTTCTCCCAACGAGTACAGAGAGGTTGTCAATCTCTCCGGCCTTGTAGTTCACAAAGGGTTAAAAGCAATATGATAGTAGTGATAGATAGTGTTTTGCAATAGTAAGTAAAATAACGGAAAAGTAAATAGTGTATGTGATCAATGATGGTAATAAGGACCGGAGTCACATGATGTTCACTAGTGATGTCTCTCTCCCAAAAGACGATAAAACGGCTATGTGAGGTAACAAATTACAGCTAGGCAATTGATAGGACCACGAACGCAAACCAATGCTGATTACATTGCAAGAAAGGTTGAGGTTCAAAGCATGAGCGGTACGCCAAAGTAAGTAGACCGAAATCCATCAATATCTACTACTAATCATCCACCTTGAGATATCTATCCAGAACATCTCGCTGGTATTAAGTTGCGAGTCCCACCCATAGTGTAAACTCAATGCAACAGACAACTGCATTAAAAGAACTTTGCGTAAAGTAAACAATCCTTGCACCCGCGGGCACAAGCACCGTTGTTTTCCCCCTTGTGGCAACATCACATCCCCTAGACTCATGTTTCTGTCACTCAAGCTAGTCATCGAGGGGCATGAACCCACAATCGAGCATAACATTCCCTCTTGGAGTCACTACCTACTACTTGGCCAAAGCAATAAATAACAACGGACAACATGCAAGAATTACTTATGAACTAAAATATAAAAGAGGTGAATCAAATATATTACTCAAGATCAATCTGAACATAATCTCATAATCCATCGGATCCCAGCAAACTCAACATAGCAACAACATAAGGATTACATAGGTGCCTCGATCATGTAGGGCAGCTCACGAGGACTAATTAGTGAAGCACAAGAACGGGAGGAGAACATCACATAGCTACTGGTCATGGACTCATGGTCCAAGGGAGACTACTCACGAGTCATCCGGGAGGCGTCCATGGTGGTGGAGAAGCTCCCGGTGGTGATCCTCCCCTCCGGCAGGGTGCCGGGAAGAGTTCTCCTGGTGCTCCCGATCTTGGAAGCGGCGGCGGCGGCGGAACAGAGATGGGATCGCGAAAAGAAATCTTGTTTCAAGGGTTACGGGGGACCCTTTAAATATCTGCCAAAGTAGGGCATCGGGGGGCTCTCGGGGGGCCGAGGCGCCCCCCTGGCGCGGCCCATGGGGGGGGGCACCCACAGGGCGCCTGGGGCCCCTGTGCCCCCCCAGGCTCCCCTTCGGAAGCAGTGTCGTTCCCGGAACGCTGATTTTTTATATATTTTTTCTGTATTTTTCTGGGCAGTTCTCAAAACGTGAAAACCTGAAATACAAAAACAGCCGAAAACAGAAACTGGCACTAGGGTGCACTGGATTAGTAAGTTAGTTCAAATTTGATCAAAAGTGTATGGAAGTGTATGAATATCATAGCAATATCACCCAAAAGTGGCATGGAGCAAGCAGAAATTATAGATACGTTTTGGACGTATCAGCCATTACCTAAGTAAAGGCAAAGAGTCACTCCCACGCACTGAATCAAGACAAGATATACTTGAAATAAAAAAGTTGGTGCAAGAGGTTAAAACTTTGATTATCTCGTAATTATATGACTGAATATACTCAAGCATTAAACGAAGTAGCTAAATAACTATCACCTCCTGTCGGATTCTCCGATCACGACTCCCCAAAGGAAGATTCCAAAGTAATAATAAGACAAAATAACACCATCCTCCATCTATTAATCCAGATCTTAGATAAACTAAATAGCGTTCAAAACAACAAAGAAATTGTGCTTTCATCATTGGAATAGTTGCCTCTGGTAGAATTATTAATTCAGAAAAATAGACGTATCTAAAGGCTTCCTTAGAAGAGACAAAACCCTCCAATTAGTAAGGCAAGATTCAAGACCTCTAGCCATGAAGCATAGATTATCATGCAAAGCTGATGATATTGATAGCATTGAAGAAGTTATAGGTATACAAAGAGATCTAGAAAGATATCAGAAAGATACCCTAAGAAAAATGAAGCCGCAACAAGTATATCACATGGGTATGTTTGAGAGTAAAAGTGGTCTATACAGAATATCCAGAGAAGTAGAGTTAAGTGTGTTAACACATCCAGTAGATTTAAGAATCGTAAGCAAAAATATTGAAAATGAGCTAAAATATTGTGGTTATAAATATATCATCAAGGTATGTGAAGGAAATATGCCCTGGAGGCAATAATAAAGTTGTTATTTACATTTCCTTATATCATGATAAATGTTTATTATTCATGCTAGAATTGTATTAACCGGAAACTTAGTACATGTGTGAATAGATAGACAAAACAGAGTGTCCCTAGTATGCCTCTACTAGACTAGCTCATTGATCAAAGATGGTTATATTTCCTAACCATAGACATGAGTTGTCATTTGATCAACGGGATCACATCATTAAGAGAATGATGTGATGGACAAGACCCATCCGTTAGCTTAGCAACTATGATCGTTTAGTTTTATTGCTATTGCTTTCTTCATGACTTATACATGTTCCTCCGACTATGAGATTATGCAACTCCCGGATACCGGAGGAACACCTTGTGTGCTATCAAACGTCACAACGTAACTGGGTGATTATAAAGATGCTCTACAGGTGTTTCCGAAAGTGTTTGTGGTGTTGGCATAGATCAAGATTAGGATTTGTCACTCCGAGTGTCGGAGAGGTATCTCCGGGCCCTCTCGGTAATACACATCACAATAAGCCTTGCAAGCAAATGACTGATGAGTTAGTCACGAGATGATGTATTACGGAACGAGTAAAGAGACTTGCCGGGGACGAGATTGAACTAGGTATGATGATACCAACGATGGAATCTCGGGCAAGTAACATACCGATGACAAAGGGAACAACGTATGCTGTTATGCGGTTCGACTGACAAAGATCGTCGTAGAATATGTAGGAGCCAATATGGGCATCCAGGTTTCGCTATTGGTTATTGACCTGAGAGATGTCTCGGTCATGTCTACATAGTTCTCGAACCCGTAGGGTCCGCACGCTTAACATTTCGTTGACGATATAGTATTGAATGAGTTATGTATGTTGGTGACTGAATGTTGTTCGGAGTCCCGGATGAGATCACGGACATGACCAGGAGCTCCGGAATGCTCCGAAGGTAAAGATTGATATATAGGATGATATGGTTAGGCCAAGGGGTCAAGCCCACGGGCCATTAAGTTGGTGCAAAAGGTGTTTTGCGGAGGCCAGGGGGCCAAACGCCGGAGACCCTAGCGTCTGGCCCTGGGCCAGACGCCGAGGCCCATGGCGTCTGGGCCAAACGCCAAGGATTGTGGCGTTTGATCCTGGAGTCCGAGTGTGAATCTTGCCTTTCGGGCAAAACTGACTTTGAGGAGGCTTTTGCTCCAAGTTACGACCCCAGGGCTCAACATATAAATAGAGGGGCGGGGCTAGCACCTGGAATACATCAAGATACACCAAGCCATGTGCCGGCGACCCCGACCCTCTAGTTTATCATCCGTCTAGTTTCTGTAGTGCTTGGCGAAGCTCTACAGAGATTGTTCTTCATCAACAACCGTCACCACGCCGTCGTGCTGCCGGAACTCATCTACTACTTCGCCCATCTTGCTAGATCAAGAAGGCGAGGACGTCATCGTGCTGAATGTGTGCTAAACACGGTGGTGCCGTACGTTCGGTACTAGATCAGGACGGATCGTGAAGGTGTACGACTACATCAACCGCGTTGATAAATGCTTCCGCTTTCGGTCTACGAGGGTACGTAGACACACTCTCCCCTCTCATTGCTATGCATCTAGTAGATAGATCTTGCGTGATCGTAGGAAATTTTTTAAATACTACGTTCCCCAACAGTGGCATCATGAGCCAGGTCTATGCGTAGATGATATGCACGAGTAGAACACAAGTGAGTTGTGGACGATACTAGTCATACTGCTTACCAGCATGGCATACTTTGATTCGGCGGTATTGTTGGATGAAGCGGCCCGGACCGACATTACGCGTACGCTTACGCGAGACTGGTTCTACCGACGTGCTTCGCACATAGGTGGCTGGCGGGTGTCAGTTTCTCCAATTTTAGTTGAATCAAGTGTGACTACGCCCGGTCCTTGTGAAGGTTAAAACAACACATACTTGATGAAAAATCGTTGTGGTTTCGTATGCGTAGTTAAGAACGGTTCTTGCTAAGCCCGTAGCAGCCACGTAAAACTTGCAACAACAAAGTAGAGGACATCTAACTTGTTTATGCATGGCATGTTGTGATGTGATATGGTCAAGACGTGATGAGTTATACGTTATTGTATGAGATGATCATGTTTTGTAAAGTTATCGGCAACTGGCAGGAGCCATATGGTTGTCGCTTTATTGTATGAAATACAATCGCCATGTAATTGCTTTACTTTATCACTAAGCGGTAGCGATAGTCGTGGAAGCAATAGTTGGCGAGACGACAACGATGCTACGATGGAGACCAAGGTGTCGCGCCGGTGACGATGGTGATCATGACGATGCTTTGAAGATAAAGATCAAAGGCACAAGATGATGATGGCCATATCATATCACTTATATTGATTGCATGTGATGTTTATCTTTTATGCATCTTATTTTGCTTAGATCGGCGGTAGCATTCTAAGATTATCCCTTACAAAATTTCAAGGTACAAGTGTTCTTCCTGAGTATGCACCGTTGCGACAGTTCTTCGTGCCGAGACACCACGTGATGATCGGGTGTGATAAGCTATACGTTCACATACAACGGGTGCAAGCCAGTTTTGCACACGCAGAATACTCGGGTTAAACTTGACGAGCCCAGCATATGCAGATATGGCCTCGGAACACTGGAGGCCGAAAGGTCGAGCGTGAATCATATAGTAGATATGATCAACATAAGATGTTCACCATTAAAAACTACTCCATCTCACGTGATGATCGGACATGGTTTAGTTGATTTGGATCACGTGATCATTTAGATGACTAGAGGGATGTCTATCTAAGTGGGATTTCTTTAGTAATTTGATTAATTGAACTTTAATTTATCATGAACTTAGTCCTGGAAGTATTAGCATATCTGTGTTGTAGATCAATAGCTCGCGATGTAGCTCCCCATTTGTTTTTATATGTTCCTAGAGAAAACTAAGTTGAAAGATGTTAGTAGCAATGATGCGGACTTGTTCCGTGATCCGAGGATTTTCCTCATTGCTGCACAGAAGAATTATGTCCTTGATGCATCGCTAGGTGACAGACCTATTGCAGGAGCAGATGCAGACGTTATGAACGTTTTGACAAAAGCTCGGTATGATGACTACTTGATAGTTTAGTGCACCATGCTTTACGGCTTAGAACCGGGACTTCAAAAACGTTTTGAACGCCACGAAGCATATGAGATGTTTCAGGAGTTGAAATTAGTATTTCGTACTCATGCCCGTGTTGAGAGGTATAAGACCTCTGACAGTACATTGCCTACAAGATGGAGGAGAATAGCTCAACCAGTGAGCATGTGCTCAGATTGTGTGGGTACTACAATTGCTTGAGTCAAGTGGGAGTTAATCTTCCAGATAAGATAGTAATTGACAAAGTTCTCTAGTCACTATCATCAAGTTAGTATAACTTCATGATGAACTATAATATGCAAGGGATGACGAAAGTAATTCCCGAGCTCTTCGCGATGCTGAAATCGGCGAAGGTAGAAATCAATAAAGAGCATCAAGTGTTGATGGTTAACAAGACCACTTGTTTCAAGTAAAGGGCAAAGTGATAGAAGGGGAACTTCAAGACGAATGACAAGAAAGTTGTCACTCCTGTGAAGAAACCCAAAGCTAAACTCAAGCGTGAAACTAAGTGCTTCTACTGCAAAGAAAATAGTCACTAGAAGTGGAACTGCCCTAAATACTTGGCGGATAAGAAGGATGGCAAAGTGAACAAAGGTATATGTGATATACAGATTATTGATGTGTACTTTACTAGTGTACATAGCAACCCCTGGGTATTTGATACCGGTTCAGTTGCTAAAATTAGTAACTCGAAACGAGAGTTGCAGAATGAACAGAGATAAGTTAAAGGTGAAGTGACAATGTGTGTTGAAAGTGGTTCCAAGATTGATATGATCATCACCGCACACTCCCTATACTTTCGGGATTAGTGTAGAACCTAAATAAATGTTATTTGGCATTTACGTTGAGCATGAATATGATTTGATCATGTTTGTTGCAATACGGTTATTCATTTAAAGTCATAGAATAATTGTTATTCTGTTTACATGAATAAAGCCTTCGATGGTCATACACCCAATGAAAATAGTTTGTTGGATCTCGATCGTAGTGATACACATATTCATAACATTGAAGCCAAAAGATGCAAGGTTAATAATGATAGTGCAACTTATTTGTGGCACTGCCATTTAGGTCATATTGGTGTAAAGCGTATGAAGAAACTCCATAGTGATGGACTTTTGGAATCACTTGATAATGAATCACTTGGTGCTTGCGAACCATGCCTCATGGGCAATATGACTAAAACTCCATTCTCCGGAACAATGGAGCGGGCAACAGATTTGTTGGAAGTCATACATACTGATGTATGTGGACCGATGAGTGTTGAAGCTCGCGGCGGGTATCGTTATTTTCTGACCTTCACTAATGATTTGAGCAGATATGGGTATATCTACTTGATGAAGCAAGTCTGAAACATTTGAGAAGTTCAAAGAATTTCAGAGTGAAGTAGAGAATCATTGTAACAAGAAAATAAAGTTTCTACGATCTGATCGTGGAGGTGAATATTTGAGTTACGAGTTTGGTCTTCATTTGAAACAATGTGGAATAGTTTCACAACTCACGCCACCCGGAACACCACTGCGTAATGGTGTGTCTGAACGTCGTAATCGTACTTTATTAGATATGGTGCGGCCTATGATGTCTCTTACCTATTTACCACTATCGTTCTGGGTTATGCATCAGAGACAGCTGCATTCACGTTAAATAGGGCAACATCTAAATCCGTTGAGACAACGCCTTATGAACTGTGGTTTGGCAAGAAACCAAAGTTGTCGTTTCTTAAAGTTTGGGGCTGTGATGCTTATGTGAAAAACTTCAACCTGATAAGCTCGAACCCAAGTCGGAGAAATGTGTCTTCATAGGATACCCAAAGGAGACTGTTGGGTACACCTTCTATCACAGACCCGAAGGCAAGATATTCGCTGCTAAGAATGGATCCTTTCTAGAGAAAGAGTTTCTCTCGAAAGAAGTGAGTGGGAGGAAAGTGGAACTTCATGAGGTAATTGTACCTTCTCTCGATTGGATAGTAGTACATCACAGAAACTAGTTCCAGTGATTCCTACACCAATTAGTGAAGAAGCTCATGATGATGATCATGAAACTTCGGATCAAGTTACTACTAAACTTCGTAGATCGACCAGAGTACGTTCCGCGCCAGAGTGGTACGGCAACCTGGTTCTGGAAGTCATGTTACTAGACCATGATGAACCTACGAACTATGACGAAGCGATGATGAGCCCAGATTCCGAAAAATGGCTTGAGGCCATAAAATCTAAGATGGGATCCATGTATGAGAACAAAGTTTGGACTTTGGTTGACTTGCCCGACGATCGACAAGCCATTGAAAATAAATGGATCTTCAAGAGGAAGATTGACGCCGACGGTAATGTTACTGTCTACAAAGCTCGACTTGTTGCGAAAGGTTTTTGACAAGTTCAAGGTGTTGACTACGATGAGATTTCCTCACTCGTAGCGATGCTTAAGTCTGTCTGAATCATGTTAGCAATTGCCGCATTTTTATGAAATCTGGCAAATGGATAACAAAACTACGTTCTTTAATGGATTTATTAAAGAAGAGTTGTATATGATGCAACCAGAAGGTTTTGTCAATCCTAAAGGTGCTTACAAAATGTGCAAGCTCCAGCAATCCATCTATGGACTGGTGCAAGCATCTCGGAGTTGGAATATACGTTTTGATAAATTAATTAGAGCATATAGTTTTATACAGACTTGCGGTGAAGCATGTATTTACAAGAAAGTGAGTGGGAGCACTACAGCCTTTCTGATAAGTATATGTGAATGACATATTGTTGATCAGAAATAATGTAGAATATTCTGGAAAGCATAAATGAGTGTTTGAAAGGAGTTTTTCAAAGAAAGACCTCGGCGAAGTTGCTTACATATTGGGCATCAAAATCTATAGAGATAGATCAAGACGCTTGATAAGACTTTCAATGAGTACATACCTTGATAAGATTTTGAAGTAGTTCAAAATGGATCAGTCATAGAAGGAGTTCTTGCCTGATTTGTAAGGTGTGAAGTTGAGTAAGACTCAAAGCCTGACCACGGCAGAAAAATATAGAGAGAATGAAAGTCATTCCCTATGCCTCAGCCATAGGTTCTATAAAGTATGCCATACTGTGTACCAAACCTGTTGTGTACCTTGCCATGAGTTTGGCAAGGAGGTACAATAGTGATCCAGGAGTAGATCACCGGATAGTGGTCAAAATTATCCTTAGTGACTAGAGGACTAAGGAAATATTACTCGATTATGGAGGTGATAAAGAGTTCGTAGTAAAGAGTTACGCTGATGCAAGATTTGACACTAATCGAGATGACTCTAAGTATAAATCTGGATGCGTATTGAAAGTGGGAGCAATTAGCTAGATTAGCTCCATGTAGAGCTTTGTAGGCATAGAAATTTGCAAAATACATACGGATCTGAATGTGATAGACCCGTTAACTAAACTCCTCTCACGAAGCAAAACATGATCACACTTGAAGTACTCTTTGGGTGTTAATCACATGGCGATGTGAACTAGATTATTGACTCTAGTAAACCCTTTGGGTGTTGGTCACATGGCGATGTGAACTTTGGGTGTTATTCACATAATGATGTGAACTATCGGTGTTAAATCACATGGCGATGTGAACTAGATTATTGACTCTAGTGCAAGTGGGAGACTGAAGGAAATATGCCCTAGAGGCAATAATAAAGTTGTTATTTATATTTCCTTATATCATGATAAATGTTTATTATTCATGCTAGAATTGTATTAACCGAAAACTTAGTACATGTGTGAATACATAGACAAACAGAGTGTCCCTAGTATGCCTCTACTTGACTAGCTCGTTAATCAAAGATGGTTATGTTTCCTAACCATAGACATGAGTTGTCATTTGATCAACGAGATCACATCATTAGGAGAATGCTGTGATGGATAAGACCCATCCGTTAGCTTAGCAACTATGATCGTTTAGTTTTATTTCTATTGTTTTATTCATGACTTATACATGTTCCTCCGACTATGAGATTATGCAACTCCCGGATACCGGAGGAACACCTTGTGTGCTATCAAACGTCACAACGTAACTGGGTGATTATAAAGATGCTCTATAGGTGTTTCCGAAAGTGTTTGTTGTGTTGGCATAGATCAAGATTAGGATTTGTCACTCCGAGTGTCAGAGATGTATCTCCGGGCCCTACCGGTAATACACTTCACAATAAGCCTTGCAAGCAAATGACTAATGAGTTAGTCACGAGATGATGTATTGCGGAACGAGTAAAGAGACTTGCCGGTGACGAGATTGAACTAGGTATGATGATACCGACGATCGAATCTCATGCAAGTAACATACCGATGACAAAGGGAACAACATATGTTGTTATGCGGTTCGACCGGTAAAGATCTTCGTAGAATATGTAGGAGCCAATATGGGCATCTAGGTTTCACTATTGGTTATTGACCTGAGAGATGTCTCGGTCATGTCTACATAGTTCTCGAACCCGTAGGGTCCGCACGCTTAATGTTTCGTTGACGATATAGTATTGAATGAGTTATGTATGTTGGTGATTGAATGTTGTTCGGAGTCCCGGATGAGATCACGGACATGACGAGGAGCTCCGGAATGCTCTGAAGGTAAAGATTGATATATAGGATGATATGGTTAGGCCAAGGGGTCAAGCCCACGGGGCATTAAGTTGGTGCAAAAGGTGTTTTGCGGAGGCCAGGGGGCCAAACGCCGGAGACCCTGGTGTCTGGCCCTGGGCCAGACGCCGAGGCCCATGGCGTCTAGGCCAGACGCCAAGGATTGTGGCGTTTGGTCCTGGAGTCCGAGTGGGACTCTTGCCTTTCGGGCAAAACTGACTTTGAGGAGGCTTTTGCTCCAAGTTACCACCCCAGGGCTCAACATATAAATAGAGGGGTGGGGCTAGCACCTGGAATACATCAAGATACACCAAGCCGTGTGCCGGCAACCCGACCCTCTAGTTTATCCACCGTCTAGTTTCTGTAGTGCTTGGCGAAGCTCTGCAGAGATTGTTCTTCATCAACAACCATCACCACGCTGTCATGCTGCCGAAACTCATCTACTACTTCGCCCGTCTTGCCGGATCAAGAAGGCGAGGATGTCATCGAGCTGAACGTGTGCTGAACGCGGAGGTGCCGTACGTTCGGTACTAGATCGCGACGGATCGTGAAGGTGTACGACTACATCAACCGCGTTGATAAATGCTTCCGCTTTTGGTCTACGAGGGTACGTAGACACACTCTCCCCTCTCATTGCTATGCATCTAGTAGATAGATCTTGCGTGATCATGGGAAATTTTTGAAATACTACATTCCCCAACATTATGTATATCATAGGAGTCAAAGGTATGGCAAGGAAGAAATTATGTGCAAAGGTTCTAATAACGCTATTAGACAGAAGATGGGAATCAGTAGACAAAGCGGGATTAGGATTTTTGGAAGGAGACATGAATGAAAATAGATGAATAACCTATATAGCTCCAGACCTAATGATACCCGTAAAAGAATTTATTGAAAAAATGAGTTTTGGTTTCCAAACTAAAGGGTACAAAGATTTTAAAGGAACAAATTTGTTAGTAAGCATAGAATTTATAGGAAGGCTCACTAATAGAAGTAGCTCCAGATATTGCGACGCCCCCATTTTGACCGTACACTAATCATGCATGCGAATGTGTACGACCAAGATCAGGGACTAACTGGAAGATATCACAACACAACTCTAGGCACAAATAAAATAATACAAGCTTTATATTACAAGCCAGGGGCCCCGAGGGCTCGAATACATAAGCTCGAATACACAAGAGTCAGCGGAAGCAACAATATCTGAGTACAGACATAAGTTAAACAAGTTTGCCTTAAGAAGGCTAGCACAAAACAACACGATAGAAAAGGCAAGGCCTCCTGCATGGGACCTCCTAACTGCTCCTGGTCGTCAGCTGTCTCCAAGAGGTAGTAGGCTTTGTCGGGGTAGTAGCAATCGTCAAGGGTGGCTTCCGGCTCCTGGACTCCACCATCTGGTTGCATCAACCAGAAAGAAGAAAGAAGGGGGAAAAGGGGGAACAAAGCAACCGTGAGTGCTCAACCAAAGTACTCGCAAGCAAGGATCTACACTACATATGCATCGGTATCAATGAAAAGGGGTAGTATCTGTGGACTAAGCTGGAGAATGCCAGAATAAGAGGGGGAGAAGCTACTCCTATCGAAGACTAGCATCTTTTGGAAACCACCGATCTTGCAGCAATAGAAGAGAGTACATAATAACATATTATAATTATTAAGCATGTTGTAGCAATAACGCCCAGAGATCCTTCCTCGACTCCCTACGAGGAAGCAATCTCGGAGCCACATATCCATTCATGTCTCAGTATCTAGTTCTAGTTGTATCGATTGGGATACAACTCCAAGTGTCCGTTACCGTAGGACAGGCTATCGATAGATGTTTTCTTCCCTGCAGGGGTGCACCAACTTACCCACCACGCTTGCTTAACTCTGGCCGAACACACCATCCGGTCATGACCGCCCTCGGCCAAACAATACGCCGCAACCCAACCTAGGATTAATAGAGAGGTCATGCACGCCAGACTAAACCCTATGCCCCCAGGGGTCATGGGCCAATCGCCCCGGGAACTCCTGCATGTTGCGTGGGCGGCCGGTGAGCAGACCTATCTACCTCCTTAAAAAGGTAGGTGCATAACCAGTCCAACCCGACGCGCACCGCTCAGTCGCAATGACGTTAGTTAAGCTTCGGCTGCATACGATGCAGAACGCCCATACTATGCCCACGTGATGGTTAGCGCTATCAGGCAAGAGGCCCCATGGATCAAATATCCAAACCGTTAAGTGTCTTGGGAACGCGGTAACGAGCAGAGACTCACGAAAGATGTGACCCCATCGCCCCGTCTCGAGGACTTGCAACAAGGGCTAAGAATGCCCGGCCACGCCTCGTATTCAACTCTTGGGTACCCTCCAGGTCAACCTGTCTCCACATCACTCGCGGGTACCCCTCAGGGTTGACCCGCCTTTCCAAGTAACAATTGTAAAGTCATAGTAACCATAGTAACTGTGTGTTTAACACCAAAGGGAAACCTGAGGAAATCACCCTCGATGGAATTCCACCTGATGTTTATCGTCAAGGTGAACGAAAGAGGAGTCACCCTCGAGGTCCACTCTTGAGAGTTGCACGATAGTGTCGTTATCGGGAGTGGAGAAAGAGGAATCACCCTCGATGACCATAACCGATGAACTAACCTACAAGGTTAACATCAGAAGTGGTGCTGAGGTGTCACCCTCGGCACTCGATAGTAACCCAGTATTGTCGAGCAACTAAGGGGAAAGTGATGTGCGGTGTCGGGGCCTGGTCTTCGATCCCGTTGATCGGGTCTTCTAATAATCCAGCGGGGCAGTCGGGACAATGTGTGGGGGGGGTCACTGGTGGATCTCTAACCAGCCTATTCTAAGCAGTTTAGTATAAACATGTAAGGTATGAAAGCAGGTATCAACAACATGCTATGCATCAGAATAGGATCATACAAAAAGCAGTAGCAGTTCTAATGCAAGCATAAGAGAGAAGGGAATGGGCGATATCGGAATGATCAAAGGGGGTTGGCTTGCCTGGTTGCTCTGGCAAGAAGGAGGGGTCGTCATCGATGCAACCGATCACCAAGGTAGCATTAGTCTCGCGGTCTATCAGAGAGAAGAGGGGGGAGAAATAATAAATACAAAGCATACAGATGTACAGAGAAACATGACGTGTCAACACGCAGCGCTAGGGTGCTCTAACGCGTGGTACACGATACCGGCGAAGGGGGGTAACATCCGGGAAAGTCTCCCCGGTGTTTTGTGTTTTCCGACAGATGAATCGGAGGGGGAAAGTTGCAGGTTCACTATTCTAGGGATGTGTGGCGAACGAATGGACCGCGTATTCAGATTCGTCTCGTCGTTCTGAAAGATTTTCATATATAAAACATTTTCATCTGAGTTACATATTATTTTATATGATTTTCCAAAGTTTTAAACATTTTCTGAAATTTATTTAATTTATTTAAATCAACATTATCCAGAATAGTATGTGATGACATCAGCATGATGTCAGGGTGATGTCAATGGTCAATTGACTTAGTCAAACTGACGCGTGGGTCCTATCGTCATTGTCTGTTTATCTAAATAGATAATTAAGGTCAATTAACATGATTAATTAGTTTAATTAACATGATTAATTAAGTTAATTAATTATTTCAATTAATTTATTATTATATTTTTATTAACTTTTACTGTTTTTAAGGGGCCGGGCCCGTGTGATCAGCGGCCCAGAGGCCTGCGGGGCAGGTTAACGGGCGGTGTGGGCGTGGGAGCCCGCGCGAACACGCACAGATGCGTGCGGTTGTGGGGCGAGGCCGCCCGACTCGACGGGGCGCTGGCGCTAGGCGGTGTCGGGCGCCGTACCGGCGGAGGGTGGCGCCGGAGGTGGGGGACGGCGCGGGCCGAGCTCGCGTGGCATGGAGGCGTAGCGTGCGGCGACGGGGATGTTGTGTGGCCGTGGTCGGCGCTGGAAAGCGGCGCCGCGGCAGCGGATGCCGGCGGCTAGAGGCGGGGGAAGGGCGGAGGCGGCGGGGTAGTTGGCGGCGGCCCGGCCTGGGCCTGGAGCGCGGTGAGTGGCGGTGCTACGCGTGGCGCGGGCGCGCGGGGGCCGGCGGGAGGCGCGGCGATGGCGGAGCACGACGGGAGCGGCGACGCTTGGGAGCACGTCGAGCGCTGCTCGGCGCGGGGGCGGGCGGCGTGAGCAGCAGCGAGCTGCGGTGGCGGGGACGCAGGGAAGCAGCGGCAGTCGCGGGCTGCACGGGCGCACGACGGCGGGTGCGGCTGTGGTGCGGCTGTCTAGAGCGAGCAGCCAGCGGCAGCAGCGGCAACGGGAGAGCGGAGGCACGCCGGGGCGAGGCCATGCGGGCTTGGGTAGGGCGGCACTCGGGACGCGGCCAGCGGCTACGAGAGCGCGGCCATGCGCGGGCGGACAAGGCCGGGGTGAGCACGACGCAGGCCGAAGCAACGACGACGGTGGCGTGGCGTGACACGGGGACGGGAAGAGAAGAAGAGGCTGGGGCCTCACCGCGGGGATGCAGGGCACGAGGCAATGGGGGTTGAGGAGGAGGACAGAGACGAGACGCGGTGGGGTGACGCCGGCGATGTAGTGAACAACGACGGGGCGTCGGGGCCGGGATGATGGGCGCTACCGCCCCGATCCAGATCCAACGAGCAGAGGGGGAAGAGGGGAACGGGTGAGTTAGGTCACATGGAGGGGTAGGTATAGGCACTGGGTGGGCCGGCCTGGTGGCCAGGCTGGGCTGTCTAGGCCTAGTGGGAGGGGGCTCTTTCTCATTTTTGTTGTTTTTCTTTTCTGTTTGCTTTTTTACTTTTTCTTATTTTCTTTTTTGTTTCAATTAGTTTAGGACACTTCAAATTTTTTGCAAAAATGTTGGCCCACCACCAATATTAATAAAAGAATATTTGCCACATGATGAACGTTTTAGTTTTCATGTTTGAGCAACTTTGAATTTCACTCACAATTTGAAATTTGAATTTAACTCGAATTGAAAGAATACGAGACAATGATGATCATATACTTGTTTAGCAAAAGATTTACTTAACCCCAAGGGTTACTGTAGCATCATTACACCTGGGTGTTACAGATATAGAGTAAATGTGAATGACGATAGTATGCAATCAAAAGGTATAAACATTTATGAACCCTCTTAAAACTGGTTCTGAAGAAAGAGCGGGAGAAGAATGGAAGATAGGTGAATTAATAGACAAAAAGGAATTAAGGCAACCTGAAAACTACGTAAGCTGTCAAAATTGTGAAGGAAGTAGTAGTATTCGATTTATTAACTATAAATCTGCATCGATAGAAGAATCAAAATATTTCATGCCAGAATCAGAAATTAATGATGATAAAAAAAGGTGTAACTGAATGCATGGAAAAGGCTAATTTAGATGATGAAATAATTCATTGGGAAAAGAAACAAAAGCATATAGAATGGGAATATAGTAATTCTATGACAAAAGATTGGCCTAAAATATGAGAAATAGAACTATTTATCATTAAGGAAATTGCAAGGTTAAAGAAACTAAAAATGATAATTTTTTTGCCACTAGTAGTTCAACTATGGAAGATAAAATTATAGCATCCGCAGAAAGAAAAGTAAATGGTAGTAGTAATAAAAATGTTATCATTAATAATAATAATAAAGATAAGAATATTGTTCAAAAAGAATAAGTTTTTAGTGAAGAAGAGCAATGGGATATCAATAATAAGTTATTTTTAGAAAGTTATAAAGAAGAGGAGGAATTAATAAAAGAAATGTGGTTATAATATGAAAATTATGATGATTCCAAACAAAATAGTGACCTCTATAACTCACTAGATGATGTGGGACCGCATAATTTAGAGAATACAATGGAAGCTATGGAAGTAGAAAATAGTCATAAAAGAAGAAAAGGATATGGAGAGTCTTTGTAAAAAGAGAAGGAGAAAGAGAGAGACCTACCAGATCAGCTGGACAATGGCCTCCAGAAAAAGATGACTATCAACCTACATATATCCCAGGACAATATAGATATATGGGTAATAAAGAAGAGATTTTGAAAAACCAGTGCAATTTAAAAATTATAAGAATGATGGTGCCATATTAAATCTAGCCGCTCATGGCCCAATTGATTGGCCGAATATAATCAGCATATGGAAAGGGTTAATAATACAAAAATATATACAAAACCAGTATAATATATGCACTAAGGTAGAAGATATGTTAACATATCTTGAAACATTTTTAGGAGAATCTGTAAACGTTTTATGGGAACAATGGGTAGAAACATACCCTAATCAATATGAAGAATTAAAAAGGGTAGGAAGTAACACTAATAACTTTGCGAATGTTATCTCAAATATGATCATAGCAGAAGATCCGGAATTAGGACATACCTCATTACAAAATGAAAGATTAAGAGAAATAGAGAAATTAACATTAACTAGCTGGAAAGGTATAAAAGAATTTTCCCAGTATTATTTGTATAATGCTACTACTGTGAAACAAGGTTTTAATGTAGGTGTAGTAGAAAGACACTTTAATAAGTTGCCCGTTCCTCTGGGTTCCATAATATTTGAAGAATATAAAAAAGAAATAGGAGGAAATGTGGTAAATATATCCCAAGCCATAACATTTGTTTTCAAGCAATTAAGAAAGGTGTTTACTAGTATTCAAGCCCAAAGATCTATCACTAGTACAACGAGCTCCTAAACAAACGGTTTTGAACCCCTTTCCGTGATGGCATTTGGAACCGTCGCCAAGTGAGTGTGGGCGATAGGGGGGGTCCTTCCTACACGACCCAGAAACCGTCGAGGATATGCCCTCCTGGCACACACGTTCGGCAAAATGAGGTCGTGTGCGGCCGGCAAGCGCTCAAATACGGAAATAAGTACAGTAGAGCTAAAAATATATAATTATATGGCGAAATTGTTTCCGGTCGCAAGTACATCTCACACAGTCAGTCCCCGCAAAACGTTTCCATTCGTATGTACATCCCACACAGTCGCTCCAAGGAAAACGTTTCCGTTCACAGGTACATCACACACTATTTTTCCCGTTAAATTGCTTGCGTTATTGAATATATCACACACGGTCCATGGAAGAAACTGTGTGGCAAAGACTGTCCATCACACATAGTTTTCTTGTGGTAAATGATACGTCTCCAACGTATCTATAATTTTTTATTGTTCCATGCTATTATATATGCTGTTTTGGATGTTTAATGGCCTTTATCATACACTTTTATATTATTTTTGGGACTAACCTATTAACCCAAAGGCCCAGTGCAGATTGCTATTTTTTTGCCTATTTCAGGGTTTCGCAGAAAAGGAATATCAAACGAAGTCCAAACGGAATGAAACCTTCGAGAGAGTTATTTTTGGAACAATATCAACACAGAAGACTTGGAGTACACGCGAGGGAACGAAGGATGCGTCCATGAGGGTCCAGGGCGCGCCCCCTCCTACAGGGTGCGCCCCACCCTCGTGGGCCCCCTCTGGCTCCCCCGATGCCCTCCTTCCTCCTATATATACCCATATACCCTGTAAACAGTGATGCAAAAGAAAATACCCTAATTACACCGCGGCAACCTTCTGTTGCCGTGAGATCCCATCTTGGGGCCTGTTCCGGAGCACCGCCGGAGGGGGGATCTTCCACGGAGTGCTTCTACATCAACACCATTGCCTCACCATGAGTTGTGAGTAGTTTACCATAGACCTTCGGGTCCATAGTTATTAGCTAGATGGCTTCTTCTCTCTTTTTAGATCTCAATACCCAGTTCTCCTCTGTCTTCGAGGAGATCTGTTCGATGTAATCTTTTTGAGGTGTGTTTGTCGAGATCCGATGAATTGTGGGTTTATGATCAAGATTATCTATGAGAAATATTTGGTTCTTTTCTGAATTCTTTTATGTATGATTATAATATCCTTGCAAGTCTCTTCGAATTATCGGTTTGGTTTGGCTTACTAGATCTATAGTTCTTGCAATGGGAGAAGTGCTTGGCTTTGGGTTCAATCTTGCGGTGTCCTTTCCCAGTGACAACAGGGGCAACAAGGCACGTATTGTATTGTTGCCATCGAGGATGAAAAGATGGGGTTTATATCATATTGCTTTAGTTTATCCCTCTACATCATGTCATCTTGCTTAAAGCATTACTCTGTTATTATAAACTTAATACTCTAAATGCATGCTGGATAGCGGTCGATGTGTGGAGTAATAGTATTAGATGCAGAATCCGGTCTACTTGTCACGGACGTGATGCCTATATATAATGATCATGCCTAGATATTCTCATAATTATTCGCTTTTCTATCAATTGCTTGACAGTAATTTGTTCACCCATTGTAGAATTCTGCTATCATGAGAGAAGCCACTAGTGAAACCTATGGCCCCCGGGTCTATTCTCAAACATATTAACCTGCAATCTACTTTACTTTGTTGTTTTTACTTTCTGTTCTTATATCAAAAAATACCAAAAATATCAGACTATCCTATCTATCAGATCTCACTTTCGGAAGTGACCGTAAAGGGATTGACAACCCCTTGTTGCGTTGGCTGCAAAGTTCTTATTTGTTTGTGCAGGTGCGAGGGACTCGCGCGTGGTCTCCTACTAGATTGATACCTTGGTTCTCAAAAACTGAGGGAAATACTTACGCTACTGTGCTGCATCACCCTTTCCTCTTCGAGGGAATATGTCACACCATGATTTTCATGCCACAACACTTAAGCTAATAATCATGCTAAAATATGGTTTGACAAAAACTTTTGAGTGATTTGGACTATGCTTGATTTGGTTTTCTATTTGCTGTTTGCAAGTGCTCTAAAAATAAAATAAATCCTCCTACTCTTATACTCATTCTCCTTGATCCAAAACCTCTTCCCCATGATCATGCCATGTGTATAGAACAATATAGTATTTTCTTATAAAAATAATTTGTCCAAATAGTATTTTCTAAAATTAGTTTTCCAAAAAACCCTAAATTGAGGTTTGTACTGCAAGTACTTTATTTGGTGTGTGAAAAATCTTTCAAAAAGTATATTTGACTCCTATTAGGTATAGGACTCCCTTAAACCACAAAATTATAATTTTAAAAGTTATTTTTCTATTTTATTTAAAGGCTTTTTCTTTAGGCCAAAAATGGTCTTTAATAGGTTAAAATTATTTAACTGTTTCAAAAGTATTTGTCAAAATTTAGGGAAACTCATAGGACATATATTGTCCATATATAAGAGTTTCAAAACATGGTCATGTTCAGAATATTGGACAAATCCCTCAAAAACCCTTTCTGGATATTTCAAGATTTTGAAATATTTACAAAGGAAATATTCTCTAAAAATTCCAGGAAAATTCTATCATGTCAAATATGACATATTTGATGATCTTGCCAAGCCTCATGCCTTGGAGAACATGAAAACATCATCAAACCCCCTCAAAACCGTTTCTGTCCATTTTGAAGTTTGAGCAACTTTACATTGCCAAACATGTCCAAATGCTCTAAAACTTGGTTCACATGCTAAAATGATGTAATTATGCATCTATTCCAAATGGCACAAGTTTTAGAGAAGGACAACTTGACCAAAGTGCCCCAAAACCCTTTCTGACCAGATCCAAATTTCAAACAACTCTACATTACCAACTTTTTACTTGTGACCTCAAATTTTGTGGACATGCTCACAACCCCAAATGATGACACTACACCAAGTGGTGCATCAAGGAGGGATGATTTTCGTGTCTAAATCTTGGAAAAGCCATTTCTGTTGATTTCTAGGGTTTACCAAAGTTACATTGGAAACTTGGCCCAAATGAGCTCAAACTTGGTGTAACACCCTATTTTCATGTGCCATTTCATCCTGTTAAGTCTCATGTCATTTGGACTACATTTGCTTGCCCAAAACAACATCAAACACCTTCTGGTGATTTTCCAATACTGCTATTTTCACCTCTTTCCTTGTTCTCCATGAGCTAAGCTTTTTACCAGAACCTGCCCTAGTCACCTTCTACCTCCAGTAACTCACCCATGCCCTCAGCTCAATCATTGGAGGGGGTAAAACCCCCACTTACCTCCCTGTTTTCACCATGGCAGCACCTTTCTACCCTCCTGCTTCTTACCCCTCCCTCCTACCTTACCTCCTAAGCATCTCAGAGCATCCAAGTACCAGCCCACAACTAGTAGACAACGAGGGACCCGACCAGAGCGCGTGGGCATGGAGTGCATGCCAAATGGGCACTCTGGAGCGCGCTACAGTGTGCTCCCGCACTGTAGGTGCGTCCTGCCCGAGGCCTACGACCACCTAGGGCCTTCCCCTTGTGTCCCCCGAGGCTGCCTCGGCGCCCGTGACACGCAAGACGGTCAGCCCCCTCCTTCCCCTCTCTCATCACCCCTCCACGAGCTCACCCGAGCGCGTCCATGGACGCTGCTCATGGTACACCGCGGCCACGCCTATTTAAGCCATCTCCAACTCTCTCTCTCGCCTCTGATCGAACCTCCTATATTCCACAAACCTCCCAGATAGACTCCCTCTCCCTCTCAAGCCTCCCGGCGTCTCCCATGGCCAGAGTGTCGCCGTCGGCCTCCGCTTCGATTCGGGCAAGGGCGGACTTCCCGCTCCTCCTCTCCCCACCAAAAGAGGCGTCAGGGTCCAGCGAACCTTTCCCTCTCTTCTCACAATGCTCTCGGGCACCGTGCCCCCCTGCTCACCATCGCCCGAATGGCCGTCCGCCGAGGCCCGTGTTGGGCGCGCCCCGGCCATTGTCCGCTGACCCCAACTTACCTCCCTGATGCACCGCTCCCCGGTGGTCCCTCCGGTGGCCACGGCTTGGCCGGAGGTGGCCTATGCCGCCGGGGGCGGGAGCCGGCAACCTCCCGCCGATGAGGCCTCTGCCTCCTCTATCGCGGGCAGGAGGAGGGAGATGACGAGCCAGTGGGACCCGCTCGTCGGTGACCTAGCAGGACGGGCCCATCGGTTTAAGTGGAGGCGGGTCCGGCCGTTCCCGTGTCCTCGCGGCGAAAGCGGATTCAATGGATTACGCCTTCGACGTCGCCTCTGCGCTTGCGTGGCCATGCAGCTGGGCCGGCCCAGTGCGCTGCGGCGCTATACTGCGTCCTGTGCGCAGTATAAGGGTAAAAAAACCTTTCCCTTTCCTTTTTCTTTTTCTCTAAACTTGTAAAATCCATAAACAATTCATATGAACTCCAAATTTGGTGATTCAAATTTCCAGTGACTCCATAAATCATGTTCTATCACATAGTGCTATTTGCACATTTTTCCATAAACATTCTCTTCACAGATATTTATCAAAATGCTATTTTCCATTTCTGTATTCAACTTTAGAAAATCACAAAGAGCTCATAGATGATCCAAATCCATTGATTCAAATTTCTAGGCACTTCTAAGATCCTAATCTAGTTGTTGAACATTTTTCCCAATGCTTGTTGTACCACATCAAATACTAGTCTATTTATCCATGTATAGCCAACTTTGCAAAATCATAGGAAAATCATTTGAACTCCAAATCCAGTGAAACCAATTCCCAGATGCTTCTAAAATCCTGCTTTGTTAAATGGGTGCCTCTGCTCATTTTTCAAAATAATGTTTCTGTGCACCTCTTGCAAATCCAATAATCCCTTGATCTGACCATATTGAAATGTTCGGAAATACCCACAGATCCAATTCCAATAAAACCACTATGGTTATTTTTCATATAACTAGAGATGTTCTAGAAAAGTCAAATTCATATTTTTAGAGCACTTTTATTTTTGCCTTGTCATGTTGCTTATTGTGAATTGTTTCCGGCGTTAGTTGACGAAGTAGACGGAGTACTTGGAGATGGACCAGAAGCTTTGAAGACTCTGAGGAACAAGGCAAGCAGCCCTTTGACCATGATGAACCATTTTACATCATAATATCATTTTCGTTGCTTCATTGAGTGCATGATATACCTTGAATGGCAACCTTGCTAGGCTTGCCTCCGTTGCATACCCCATTGATACTTGCATTGTTCATGACTCTATCCTCATTTAGAGTTGTGTTGATGAGTTGTAGAAATGTGCTACAGTAGTTGGCTACGCTAAATGGATCATGATTATGCATTTAAAGAAATAAGTGTGGTCTGATATACTTGCAAATAACCCAGTGGGTGCCGCTAATGCCCCTGGGAGATGATGATGAACTAGGGCACTACTTGATGGAGGAGTAGTGTATCGAGGCTTGATGAAAGTGTTGTTTACAGAGATGGATTAGATTTAAGATTTGTTTACCATCCCAACCTTACATGTACAACCACTCTACCCGTTTATGGGATGGGTCATTATTGATTACCTAGGCCGATACTAGCATGGTGCCCACATTACTAGTGACGGGGGTGACATGAGGTCTCTCTCGGGACGGGGTCATGCTTGGATAGGCAGCCATGACTGTTTTTACAGGGCACCAGACACACCGTTGGTACCCCCGTGCAAGTGAGATGCGATGAATATGGGAGCATGGCTCCACCAAATTGAATTGTGAAAAATGTTTGGCACGGGGGCTGTTACCAATAGAGTGGACTCTATGTTAGTGTCGTCTAGGGAAACATAGTGATCGGGTGCTTACCCCGGGTACTTGAGGTACCACGGGTCGTGGATGACACGGAAGTTCCCCGGATCTTGTGGGTAAAGTGTTCAACCTCTGCAGAGTGTCAAACTATTCGAATAGTCGTGTCCATGGTCAAGGACAGTTGGGTGGTGCTGCTTAGACTATGTCCATAAGTTTCTGGAAAAAAACACGGTTTGGTAAATCTGTTGACGTGAATCATGAGGAAGTCACTATGAGTTTGAGCATGAGTTGTTCAGAACTCTTTCTTGATATTGATGTATGTAACCTCCTGATACTTGTTGCAGATGCATGCATGTCCTTGATATATGTTGATCATACTTGCATATGAAAAACTAGCTGTCGGTGTACTAAGATAGGGGTGCCTTAGTACCCCAACTTGTGCACGGGCAGTAGCAGCTTCCCGCGGCAGGGCTTAACACGCGCTTGTCGAGGCCCGCTCCAGATCCCTTCAAGCCATTCAAGAACAAAGTATTTAAGTTAGAAGACAAGACCCCGGCAAGAGGAGCTTGCCGGGAAGGCCGCACCAGGCTCAAGGACATCTTTCCAGCACAAGACCCTGGCAAGAGGTGCTCGCCAGGAAAGCCAAAGGATAACACCGCAAAAGATACATCGCGGCGCATCATGCGCCCCAGCAGGACTCGGGAAGCGGCAAGCTTCCGGGCCCGGCAAGATAGCGGCCCCGGCAAGGTGCTTGCCGGGGGAAGTTCACACTGTGTGCCTGCGCTCCAGCTCACTCGGCCACGCGTCACCCTGGGGCCCTTCCAGGGGCGCGTGGCAGATGGCTGTGCAGCCTGAGGGACACGCTGGCGAGCCGCGGTGACGAGGCTACCGCCGTGGCGAACGGAGACGCATGGACATACGATTTTGGGGTCGACGGCGACGGGCATTAAATGCCCTTGTCCCCCACCGTCAAGGTTAGGTGGAGACCACTGTTCATACACTGTTCATGCACTATTACAACTACCACCAAATTTACACTTCTACCCTCCTCTACGTTGGCACTTGTCGGTGACCCCTTGAGCTATAAAAGGAGGCCCATGCACCACGTAGAGGAGGTTCGACTCCAGAAACTTGCTCACTCCACGCTCGGTGTAGCTGGTACTGTAGATCTTCAAGCTCCCGAGCTCCGAAAACTAAATACAACCGAAGCAGGAGTAGGGTTTTACGCGTCATCGCGGCCCGAACCTGGGTAAACTGCCCGCGTGTGCCCCTCGATCTGCTCTCCGTGCTCCCTCCGCTCCCTTACCGCAACGTAGAAGGGGCTCCGGTCCCATAGGTGCTCGTGGGAGGACAGTTTCCCCCGACACTAGCTTTACGAAAAAATGCCAATTTAGTAGTAGAGCCCTGCATAATTATTCTGTCATCACACTTGGGTTGCTTGCGAGTACATTCAAAGTACTCATTGGCTTGCCACCGGTTATTTTATTGGCCAGGCATGAAAGAACAAGATATGATGAAGATTTCTTGGTGACGAACAAGCGAGCTAGGACGCTTCCCAGTTAGAATGCCTGTAGGGTTAAGGCAGATGGTATGGGTCCAAGTTGTTATTGAAGATTTCCGCTACAATGATATACTCAAGACTTGACCATAATGGTCACAATTTGTGTAATACGGTATTTATGGATGTAAGACTCTTGTTATTCAGCTTTTGTGCGTTCAGTGAGCATTGATCTCTGGGATCACTGTACACGTGCATTCGGTGATCACGACTTATGAGTCGGGGTCCCCACAGAATACAACGCAAGGTCGAGAAGTAGCAAGAAGAATTTCTGGCGCCGTTGCCGGGGAGGCTTACGCAAAATTCATATACCAAGTACCTATCACAAACCCTTATCCTTCGCATTACATTTATTTGCCTCTCGTTTTCCTCTTCCCCACTTCACCCTTGCCGTTTTATTTGCCCTTCTTTTTGCCGCGTGTTTACCGTTCTCTTGCTTCTTGTTTGCTTGTGTGTTGGATTGCTTGCTTGTCATCATGTCTAGCACACCTATCATTATCAATACTCCCGAGAGTGAGTTTCTTAACTTTAAACAAATGAAGGAGGAAAATCTAAAAGATGCTAGGTATAGAATTTGCAATGCTCAAAATATATCTACTAGGAAGCTTTCCACTTCCGTGCTTCTTCGCAATTTTTATGTTGGCATAACTCCGTGGAATAGACATGTTTTAGATACCATTACCGGAGGGAATTTCTTGGGTAGCCACACTTTTGATTCTTATAATGCTATGACTGAATTATTTGTCTCACCACCTCTTATGGTCAATGTGACTATTTTAACTCTGGAACATGTTATGCAAAGGCTTGAAATCATTGAAAACAAAGTTGCTACTATATAGTTGGTTGAGAATTTGGATAGGAAGATCCACAACCAAATTACTCAATATGGATCCAAGGTAGGGGTTATTCTGATTTTTTTAAGGAAAAAGAACCCATAGTTAAAGAGAAAATAGATCAAGATTCCACTAGAATCGATAAACTTGAGGATATTATTACTAATGTAGAGTCTGCTCTTTCTGCGATGAAAACTACTTCGAATCCTTCTACCACTAAATTGGCTAAGCTTATGTATGTTCCAAAAAATAAGGATGAATCATCTAGTAAGGGAATTGCGGATCTTAAATCTATAAGTGTTCATCCTAATTTTCTCACTTTTGCAACAGAACCTTTTGATACAAATGAATTTCTTGATTTCTTGCCCAAAAGTTTGATTATAAATAGGAATAAAGAAGTCCCTAAGAATTTTAAGTGCTTAATTAAAAAATTGCCTTCCAAAGATGGCAATACCTAGATCTATACTTGTATCGTGCCTAGCTAGGGGCGTTAAACGATAGCGCTTGTTGGGAGGCAACCCAATTTTATTTTATTTATTTTTGCTTCTATTTAGGAATAAATATTGCACCTAGCTTTTGTTTAGATGTGGTTTTGTGTTTTAATTACTGTTTGTGCCAAGTAGAACCTTTGGGAAGACTTGTGTGAAGTTTATATGATCTTGCTGTAAAAAACAAAAACGTTAGCGCTCACGAGAATAGTCACCAGATTTTACTGGAGAGTGCTATTTAGTTGATTCTTTTTGCAGATGACTAATAGACAAATTCCTCATGTTTACCAATTTATTTCATTTTTTTGGAGTTAGAGAAGTATTCGAAAGTTACAGATTACTACAGACTATTCTGTTTTTGACAGATTCTGTTTTTCGTGTGTTGTTTTCTTATTTTAATGAATCTATGAGTAGTATTGAGGAGTATGAATCGCACCCCAAGGTAAAATTCAAGGACAACCAAAAGCCTAAGCTTGGGGATGCCCCGGGAAGGCATCCCCTCTTTCGTCTTCATCTATCGGTAACTATACTCAGGACTATATTTTTATTCACCACATGATATGTGTTTTGCTTGGAGCGTCATGTATGATATGAGTCTTTGCTTGTTAGTTTGCCACAATCATCCTTGGTGGACACACCTTTTTGAGACAGATAAATATGGCCTATAATTTGTTAGAATACTCCATGTGCTTCACTTATATCTTTTGAGCTAAATAGTTTTGCTCTAGTGCTTCACTTATATCTTTTAGAGCATGGTGGTGATTTTATTTTGTAGAAATTGTTGATTTCTCATGCTTCACTTATATCCTTTTGAGAGTCTTTTAGAACATCATGGTAATGTGCTTTGGTTATAAAACTAGTCCTAATATGATAGGCATACAGGATGAATGTAGTAAAAACTTTCATACAAAGTGCATTGAATATGATGAGAAGTTTGATACTTGATGATTGTTTTGAGATATGAGGATGGTGATATTAGAGTCATGCTAGTGAGGTAATTATGAATTTGAGAAAAAGTTGTGTTAAAGTTTGTGATTCCCGTAGCATGCACGTATGGTGAACCGCTATGTGACGAAGTTAGAGCATGATGAATTTGTTGAGTGTCATCCTTTGTGTGGAGGTCGCGGGCGCGTGATGGTTAACTCCTACCAACCCCCCCCCCCTAGGAGCATGTGTTGATTGCTTTGTTTTGATGACTCGTAAATTTTTGCAACAAGTATATGAGTTCTTTATGACTAATGTTGAGTCCATGGATTATACGCACTCTCACGCTTCCACCATTGCTAGCCTTTCTTGTACCGCGCAACTTTCGCCGGTACCATACACCCACCATATACCTTCTCAAAACAGCCACCATATACCTTCCTCAAAACAGCCACCATACCTACCTATCATGGCATTTCCATAGCCATTCCGAGATATATTGCCATGCAACTTTTCCACCGTTCCGTTCATATGACACGCTTCATATTGTCATATTGCCATGCATGATCTTGTAGTTGACATCGTATTTGTGGCAAATCCACCATGCATAATTTTTCCTACATGTCACTCTTGATTCATTGCACATCCCGGTACACCGCCGGAGGCATTCATATAGAGTCATACTTTGTTCTAGTATCGAGTTGTAAATCAATATAACTGTGATGATCATCATTATTAGAGAATTGACCCAAAGAAAAGAAAAAAAGAAGAAGGAAAGGCCAAGAAAAAGAAAGGCCCAAAAAAAGAAAAAAAGAAGAAAAAAAAGAAAAAAAAAAGAAAGAAAAAAGAAGAAAAGAAAAGAAAAGGGACAATGCTACTATATTTTTCCACACTTGTGCTTCAAAGTAGCACCATGTTCTTTATGATAGAGAGTCCCTTGTTTAGTCACTTTCATATACTAGTGGGAATTTTCATTATAGAACTTGGCTTGTATATTCCAACGATGGGCTTCCTCAAATGCCCTAGGTCTTCGTGAGCAAGCAAGTTGGATGCACACCCACTTAGTTTCTTTTGTTGAGCTTTCATACATTTATAGCTCTAGTGCATCCGTTGCATGGCAAGCCCTACTCACTCACATTGATATCTATTGATGGGCATCTCCATATCCCGTTGATACGCCTAGTCGATGTGAGACTATCTTCCTCCTTTTTGTCTTCTCCACAACCACCACTCTATTCCACCCATAGTGCTATATCCATGGCTCACGCTCATGTATTGCGTGAAAGTTGAAAGGTTTGAAAAAATTTAGTATGAAAACAATAGCTTGGCTGAAACCGGGGTTGTGCATGATATGAATATTTTGTGTGATGAAGAGGGAGCATAGCCAGACTATATGATTTTGTAGGGATAACTTTCTTTGGCCATGTTATTTTGAGAAGACATGATTGTTTTGTTAGTATGCTTGAAGTATTATTATTTCTTATGTCAATATAGACTTTTGTCTTGAATCTTTCGGATCTGAACATTCATGCCACAATAAAAAATTACATTGAAAATTATGTTGGTTAGAATTCCACATCAAAAATTCTGTTTTTTATCATTTACCTACTCGAGGACGAGCAGGAATTAAGCTTGGGGATGCTTGATATGTCTCCAATGTATCTATAATTTTTGATTGTTCCATGCTACTATATATATGATGTTTTGGATGTTTAATGGGCTTTATCATACACTTTTATATTATTTTTGGGACTAACCTATTAACCGAAAGGCCTAGTGCAGATTGCTGTTTTTTTTGCCTATTTCAGGGTTTCGCAGAAAAGGAATATCAAACGGAGTCCAAACGGAATGAAACCTTCGGGAGAGTTATTTTTGGAACGATATCTTCACGAGAGACTTGAGCACCAAGGTAGAGGAGAAACGTGGTGCCCACGAGGGTCCAGGGAGCGCCCCCTCCACCTGGGCACGCCCCCACCCTCGTGGGCCCCACGTTGCTCCACCGACGTACTTCTTCCTCCTATATATACCCATGTACCCTGAAAACATCGAGGCAACAGAGAAAACCCTAATTCCAATGCCGCAACCTTCTGCTCCCGTGAGATCCCATCTTGGGCCCTGTTCCGGAGCTCCGCTGGAGGGGGGATCTTCCATGGAGTGCTTCTACATCAACACCATTGCCTCACCATGAGTTGTGAGTAGTTTACCATAGACCTTCGGGTCCATAGTTATTAGCTAGATGGCTTCTTCTCTCTTTCTGGATCTCAATACCAAGTTATCCTCGGTCTTCGGGGAGATCTATTTGATGTAATCTTTTTGCGATGTGTTTGTCGAGATCCGATGAATTGTGGGTTTATGATCAAGATTATCTATGAGAAATATTTGGTTCTTTTCTGAATTCTTTTATGTATGATTATAATATCCTTGCAAGTCTCTTCGAATTATCGGTTTGGTTTGGCCTACTAGATCTATAGTTCTTGCAATGGGAGAAGTGCTTGGATTTGGGTTCAATCTTGCGGTGTCCTTTACCAGTGACATTAGGGGCAGCAAGGCACGTATTGTATTGTTGCCATCGAGGATAAAAAGATGGGGTTTATATCATATTGCTTGAGTTTATCCCTCTACATCATGTCATCTTGCTTAAAGCATTACTCTGTTCTTATGAACTTAATACTCTAGATGCATGCTGGATAGTGGTCGATGTGTGGAGTAATAGTAGTAGATGCAGAATCGTTTCAGTCTACTTGTCTCTGACGTGATGCCTATATATAATAATCATGCCTAGATATTCTCATAATTATTCGCTTTTCTATCAATTGCTCGACAGTAATTTATTCACCCACCGTAGAATTCTGCTATCATGAGAGAAGCCACTAGTGAAACCTATGGCCCCCGGGTCTATTCTCAATATATCAATCTACTTTACTTTGTTGTTTTTACTTTCTGTTCTTATATCCAAAAATACCAAAAATATCAAACTATCCTATCTATCAGATCTCACTTTCGTAAGTGACCGTAAAGGGATTGACAACCCCTTATCGCGTTGGCTGCGAAGTTCTTATTTGTTTGTGCAGGTGCGAGGGACTCGTGCGTGGTCTCCTATTGGATTGATACCTTGGTTCTAAAAAACTGAGGGAAATACTTACGCTATTGTGATGCATCACCCTTTCCTCTTCGAGGGAATACAATGCAAGCTCGAGAAGTAGCAAGAAGGAGATGAAGAGGGAGCCGACTGATACTGGGTCGACCATTGCCGGAGAAGGACGCTAGAAGCACTCGTGCGAAAGTGCGCCGCCCCGCGGACAGGAAGTGCCTTGACGTCGATGGGAGCCTCTTGAAGCCAAGCGGAGTCGTCGGCGATGAAAACGAGAGCGCCGAGTCGAATCTCATGGCCCAACGTCAGACCACCACAGGAAACCATGCTGATGAAGATCGGAGAAAAACTTGCAACCTCGCCGGAAGTCGCTAAGACACCTGCCCCTTGTTGGGTGCCAACTATCGTGGTACTAGGCCTGACAATGAGAGTAGGGGGTACATAGGAGGAGGCAAGGTCATAGCTACGGCAAGGTTGTACACACGAGTTTTACGAGTTCATGCCCCTCTCAGAGGAGGTAAAAGCCCTACGTCTAAGTGCCCAGAGGCTGTCGACTGGAATATAGGTGTGTGTGTTACAGGGGTGCAAACCTTGTACCGGAGGAGGGGGTGTCTTATATAGAGTGCGCCAGGACCCCAGCCGCCCCACATTACAGAGGGTTGAATGTACATAAAGACAGGGCATTACTGATAACACCTGAAATAAAGAGCTGTAATGGCCTTGAAGGCTATGGAGTGAATGCCCGACCGTTGCTAGTCTTGTGTGACCTTAGATCTTCTGCGCTCCGAGTGGTTTCTTGCTCGGTCGAGTGACTTCATTCTGGTCAAATGGAATTGGGGTATCCGGGTGAGGTATATGGTAGAGTGGATTGCACTCTTTGGTCACTTCAGTCGATATCTTTGGTCATCCTTGGAACGTCTTTGATCCTAGGGTAGTGACCTTGGGTAGGGCGTCTAGGTCAGGCCTATGACCCTACCCTAGGTCTATGGTATCGTCAGTGCTCGCTGCAACTGGGAGTATTTGCTCGCTACAGCGATGGGGTAGGAGTTGCTAGCAGCAGTAGGTGGTGGCCCTCCACGGACGGGCAAGAGAGAGATGGGCGCAAAAATATCACTCATCAAATACATGAGCTAGTTTTAGAGGTGAGACTAGGGATCTATTTTTTGATTATGTTTTCAAACATGCAAACTGAGTTTTTCTCTTAATCTCATATTCAAGAAACATTGTAATTATAGCACAAAAAAATAAACTTTGATTACGAACATGAAAATAAAATAACCCTTTGTCATTGCCTCCCACCAGCACTAGTCAGTAATCTAGTCGATGCTAATGCACTTTACATCTATGGCATACCATGTAAAACATGCTTCGCTTATGATATTTGCTTTTTCAACGGATCTGACGCAATCAGGTCCTTGTGTATATTGCACATATTTATACCTCTCCATGTTCCATAAAGTTCACAAATTAGGTGGAATTAACTTTGTATATGTTCGAATAGATGGTAGGTCCTTTGTTCCTTGGCCTAGACTATAGTGCCACTATCATCAGTAGTGTGCCATTGGCTTCAGTGTACTTGAAACCACACCATGTTTGGAAATGTATTCTCTCTCTCTCTCTCTCTCTCTCTCTCTCTCTCTCTCTCTCTCTTTTTCTCTCTCTCTCAATAGGCTTTCGCCCTGCGTTGTGTGTTCTTGATCCAAATGCCCTTCATTGTCGCTTCCGAAGTGACAATATACTTACACTTAGATGTAGAATCCACCACAGCATCTTGCGTGGAATAATTATAACTTATCGTGCCACTGTCTCGTGTATACATAAAATCCCAATTGTATCGAAAATCACCTGAATCAATGATGAAGATTCCTGCTACTTGTGAAATGTGTTGGGGTTTCCCCGAAGAGAAAGGGTGAAGTAATATAGTAGCAAAACATATTTCCCTTAGTACATAACCAAGGTTTATCGAACCAATAGGAGATTTATCCAAACCACCTTCAGCAATAGCCACACACACAAGAGCAAATACTTGCACCCAACACGGGCAAAAGGGTTGTCAATCCCCTTGTACTCGTTAATTGTAAATTTCAAATCTGATAGTAGGAGATATATAAATTGTAAAGTAAAATAAAAGTAAATAAATTACAACAAGGTATTTAGGGTTTTAGTAATATGATTTAAATAGACTTGGAAGACATAGTTTTCGCTAGAGGCATCTCTCTCATAAGCATAACAATATGGTGGGTGAATACATTACTGTTGGGCAATTGATAGAAAAGCGCATAATTAGGATGTTATTCATGGCATGATCAGTACATAGGCATTATGATGCGGAGCATCCTACGGTCATCCCCATGGACCTACCTACGTCTTCCCAAGTGCCAAGTGGACCAATGACACGAGCACATGCAAGAGCTCTCGAGACCGAGGTGATATATCTCCTTAGTGATATTCCGTATAACCCACGTGAGACATCGCTATTACTTAAAGCCAAAATTCTATATGTGATTAGGTATGACGAAGACCACCTCGGAGATGCTCAAGATGGTGAACAAGCCCGCGAGTACATGGACGAAGGAACATGATGAGAGGAACCGGAGAAAGCCTACAGGACCCGGACATCCTGCCCCTGATGACTACAAAAACATTTACAAGACAATGGCTACGAAACTACAAGAAACCGAACATCCAGCCCGAACATCCATCCCAACCAGCCTGGACATCCGCGACCCCCACCCAGAAATTCGGCCCCTCCAACACAGAGAGCACCACAAACCAAGCCTTGCCAAGCCGGGCATCCAGCCCGACCTGAAGGCCTAGACATCCGGGCCCCAGCCCGGACATCCAGCACCTGCCTGTGCACAGAGAATGGGCCGAAGGCCCATGTATACCTCCTTACCCCTCCTACATCATGGAGTACTATATATAGACCTCTTCCTCCTCCTTCTAGGGTTAGCAAAGAATTAGCTCATTGAGATAGAGCTTTGCTCATCCACTTACCCCTACTCCCATGGAGATCAAGGCCTCCATGTGAGAAGACCCCCCAAGTAGATTCAAGACCCCTTCATGGGAAGATCCTTCTAGGATTCCAAGACCTCTCTCCTTCAAGGATTGGTATGAACTAGCTACCCTTTGTATCTCCCTTTGTTGACTTTGGATCATGTATCTCTTTGTATGTATGTGGATCTAGCACATGTATGATTATGTCTTGTCTATTTGAGTGCTTTATCCTCTTGTGTTCTCCTGTTCTTCCCTGTTTCCCCTCCAAATCGTGAAAGATCGACACCATAGGGTTCCACCCTACATCATCTTGGTATCATGAGCCACATTGATCACATATTTGGAGCTTTCCCATCTAGCCTAATTTTGTTTTGTTTTGTCCCAATTTTGAAAATCCCAACAAGAATAGCCATACCAATTATTTTTGTGATTTATTGGTTGGATGATGTTTTGTCGGTTTTGATCCATGGATTTGCTGTGTTTTGAGTGGATCTAGTATCTCCACTACTTCCATTCAAGAAATTCTTGCAATTTTGCACGAATTTTTCTTTTCGCCCAAAGTTTCCATGAGTTCGTCCACGCATTAGAGACCCTGGACATCTGGCATGTACCCCCGGACATCTGACCCCAGGCCGTTAAAGTTTGACTCCACCACCGCAAAACTTCATAAATCTTGACCGGGTTTTTGCATACCACCACCGCTTTCCACAATGACCACCATCGTGTTCCCGCTACCATCGACAATTTTGATATGATTTGTCATTTGCGAACTTGAGTTGCGGTTTCCGTTTCCTAACGTGTTTTTGCTACTTAGGGACGATTAGTCACGGCAGCACTGCCGCTCATCTTCGTCATGAATTTGTCATCGACAAAGACCACTTCACCACTTTGACACCACCAACCGTACGCAAGGACGATAACCTCGAAAACATCATTGTATATTCTCCCTTGTCATTGCATTGTTAACCCAAAGCCCATTTTGCGTCACTTTCCTATCGACACTAGCCATTTGAGTATTGTCGGGCAATGCTACTTGTGAACATTAGTGATACTTGTTCCGCATAGCTATCATAGCGTGCATATATCCCCATATCATGTCTTGTGTCATACATTGTTCCCGCATATACACAATTGCTATCTTGGTTTGAGCATTGCGCATAGTGGCCATATCAAAAGAAAAAGAGATGAAAAGCTTTTAAGCAAAGATAAAATAAAGAGCTTGTAAGCAATAGCCATAGCCTCATACCACATTGAATATAAAATTACCATATTTGATCATCTTGGATCATTGTGAGAGAATCACCGAGAATCATACATACATACATACATGCCTTGGATAGAAGTTGTTACATTTGGTATCTCATATGTAGTGCATCAGTTCGTATCCGTCTATTGAGCAATAGGGTCAGCATCTCTCTAGTGTCGTGCAACATGAGAGTTTTCCGTGGATGCCAAATTCTCTGCTCATTCCTTGGTTGCACGACCCCATCTATCTATCCGTGTGTGCGTTTCCGTGTGCACATATTGTTATTGGTTGATACGTCTCCAATGTATCTATAATTTAAGAAGTGATCATGCCATGTTTACAACAATTTTATATGATTTTGGTATGATTTGCATGGAACTAACCCAGACTGGCGCTATTTTCAGCAGAACTACCATGGTGTTGTTTTTTGTGCAGAAATAAAAGTTCTCGGAATGGGCTGAAACTTTTTGACGATATTTTTGGAACAAAAGAGAACCCCGAATCTTTGTGGGAGGGCCAAAAGAGCCACGAGGAGGGCAGAACCCACCACGGCGTACCAAAGGGTCCCGGCTTGCCTTGGTGGGTTGTGCTCACCTCAAGGCCCATATTCGCGTGAAACCAACGCCAAAAAATCCTATAAATAGAGAAACCATTAGAAATAACCCTAGATCAGAAGTTCCGCCGCCGCAAGACTCTGTAGTCCACGAAAAACCAATCTAAACCCATTCTGGCACTCCGTCGGAGGGGGAAATCATCACCGGTGGCCATCTTCATCATCCCGATGGCCACCATGATGAGGAGGGAGTAGTCCACCCTTGGGGCTGAGGGTTTGTACCAGTAGCTATGTGTTTAATCTCTCTCTCTCTCTCTCTCTCTCTCTCTCCCTCTCTCTCTCTCTCGTGTTCTTGAGATGCACAATCTTGATGTATGGCGGGCTTTGTAAGTATAGTCGGATCATATGGTGTTTTCCCCTCTCTATCTTGTTGTGATGAATTGAGTTTTCCCTTTGAGATTTCTTTGGATTGAATACTTTTATGGATTTGATAACACTTGATGTATGTCTTGCTATGAATACTCGTGATGACAATGGGGTGTCATATTGATTCACTTGATGTGTGTTTTGGCACTCAACTCGCGGATTCCCAAGGTGACATTGGGGTAATCTATGCATAGGGGTTGATGCATGTTCTTGTCTTTGTTTCTCCGGTAGAAATCTTGGGGCACTCTTTGAGGTTCTTTGTGTTGGTATGAGTATTATGAATCTAAAATTATTTGATGCATATCGTATAATTAACTCGCGGATACTCACGGTGATATTTGAGTATCTAGGTGACATTAGAGTTTGTTGATGTGTATCATATGGTGTTATTTTAGTACGAACTCTTGATAGATCAATCAGAAAGGATAACTTGATGTTATTTTAGTACGAACTCTTGATAGATAGATCGGAAAGCATAAGTTTGAGGTGGTTTCGTACCGTACAAATAATTTCTTCTTATGTTCTCTGTTAAATATGAACTTTGGAGTGATTCTTCATCGCACATTGAGGAATGGTCATGTGATCCAATTATATTAGCATTGTTGAGAGATTGCACTAGCGAAAGTAGATACCCTAGGCTTGTTTTCAAGCATTGCAATACCGTTTGTGCTCACTTTTGTTACTTGCTACCTTTTTGTTTTTATTTTTCCTATTACAAAAATCAATATCTACTATCCATATTACACTTGTATCACCATCTCTTCGCGGAACTAGTGCACCTATACAATTTTCCATTGTATTGGGTGTGTTGGGGACACAAGAGACTTTTTATTATTTGGTTGTAGGGTTGTTTGAGGAGACCGTCTTCATCCTACGCCTCCCACGGATTGATAAACCTTAGGTTATCCACTTGAGGGAAATTTGCTACCGTCCTACAAAACTCTGCGCTTGGAGGCCCAACACGAGTCTACAAGAACAAGTTGTGTAGTAGACATCAAGCTCTTTTCTCGCGCCGTTGCCGGGGAGGTGAGTGCTTGAAGGTATATCTGTAGATCTTGCAACTGAATCTTTTAGTTTCTTGTTTATTCACTAGTTTGGTTTATGAAAGAAAACTACAGAAAATGGAATTGAGTTTACCTCATATTAGTCGTCTTTATCATGTCTTTCTTGAAAATGATGCAAAGAAAAATTATGCTCTATTGATAGAAGATGAATTCAATAAAATGTTTGGCATAAAATCTTTGAATGATGAGCATGATTGCAATGTTGTTAGTATGAATTCTTTGAATATCCATGATGCTAATGATATACAAAACTATAAGCTTGGGGATGCTATGTTTGATGAATATGATATTTTTAGTCCCCCGAGATTTGATGTGCAAATTTGTTATAATGGTAGCATGTCTCCTGTTTATGATGATGCCATGTATGCTATAGAGAATAATGACAACCATGAAACTTGTCATCATGATTTTAATGCTCAAATTGATCATGCCAATCAAGTGTCTCATGATAGTTATTTTGTTGAGTTTTCTCCCACTACTATTCATGAGAATAAATTTGCTTATGTGGAGAGTAGCAAAATTTCTATGCTTATGCGTCATGAAAACAATACTTTATGTGATAGTTATATTGTTGAATTAATTCATGTTGCTACTGAAAATTATTATGAGAGAGGTCATATGCTTTTACATATCTCAATAATATAAAGTTTCCTCTCTTTATGTTGAAAGTTTTTAAGTATTGCTTGTTTTGCCTTGCTATGCTAGTTGATTCTTGTTCCCATACATTGTTTGCTCACAAAATCCCTATGCATAGGAAGTATGTGAGGCTTAAATGTGCTAGTCATATGCTTCATGATGCTCTCATTATGTTTCAATTCTTTACTTCTATGTGAGCATCATTGAAATCATCATGCCTAGCTAAAAGGCATTATAGAAAAGCGCTTGTTGGGAGACAACCCAACATTTACCCCTACTATTTTTTGTGATCACATGGTTAAGCTACTGTAGTAATCATGTTTTACATGTTTTGTTTCAATAAAGTGCCAAGTAAAGCCTTTGGGATAGTGTGGATGATAGTTGACTTGATTGTGTGCAAAAACAGAAAGTTTTGCATCCAGTGTTGGAATTTCGGTGCTTCACTGGAACATGATAAAATTCTGATTTTTCTTTCATATGATTGATACACAAATTTACGATGCTGTCCTAATTTTTCGGAATTTGTTGAGTTGCATAAGTATGACATCAATTCAGATCTTTACAGACTGTTCTGTTTTTGACATATTCTGTTTTCAATGCATAGTCTGCCTGTTTTCTAGTTTCTAGGACTTATATTGGTCAATATAAATTGTAGAAATGATAAGCTACAGTAGTAATTGTGTGGAAACAAGTATGAATCTTGTCTTTGACAGTACCCAAAGTGAATGATTTTCTTTATCATACTAACCCATCTCACGAAGTTCCGTTAATTTTGTGTGATTGAAGTTTTTTCAAGTTTTGGGTGAGATGTCGATATGAGGAAAATAAGGAGTAGCGAGACCCTAAGCTTGGGGATGCCCAAGACACCCCAAGGTAATATTCAAGGAACAACCAAGCAACTAATCTTGGGGATGCCCTTGAAGGCATCCCCTCTTTCGTATCCAACATTATCGGTAACCTCACTTGAAGCTATATTTTTATTCGTCACATGATATGAGTTTTGCTTGGAGCGTCATTTTATTTTGTTTTGATTTGATTTCTGTTATTTATAATAATGTTTTGCGTACTTTATTTCAATAAAAATGTCAAGTATAGCCTTTACCATGCTTATTTTGCAAGACTACATGTTGCTATTTGAAAACAGAAAGTTTTCTATCATTGTCTGAATTCTTCTGGATAGTCAGAACGTGATATACCAAGTACCTATCACAAACACTTATCCTTCGCATTACATTTAGTTGCCTCTCGTTTTCCTCTCCCACACTTCACCCTTGCTGTTTTATTTGCCCTTCTTTTTGCTGTGTGTTTAACGTTCGCTTGCTTCTTGTTTGCTTGGGTGTTGGATTGCTTGCTTGTCACTATGGCTCAGAACAATACCAAATTGTGTGACTTGTCCAATACCAACAATAATGATTTTATTAACACTTCGATTGCTCCTATTACCGATGTTGAATCTTGTGAGATCAATGCTGCTCTGTTGAATCTTGTCATGAAAGATCAATTTTTTGGCCTTCCTAGTGAATATGTGATGACCCACAAGTGTAGGGGATCTATCGTAGTCCTTTCGATAAGTAAGAGTGTCGAAACCAACGAGGAGCAGAAGGAAATGATAGGCAGTTTTCGGTAAGGTATTTTTTGCAAGCACTGAAATTAAAGGTAACAGATTGTTTTGTGATAAGGTAATTGGTAGCAAGTGACAAAAGGTAAAAGTGAATAAGGTGCAGCAAGGTGGCCCAATCCTTTTTGTAGCAAAGGACAAGCCTGGACAAACTCTTATATAAGGTAAAGCGCTCCCGAGGACACATGGGTATTATCATCAAGCTAGTTTTCATCACGATCATCTGATTCGCGTTCGGTACTTTGATAATTTGGTATGTGGGTGGACCGGCGCTTGGGTGCTGCCCTTACTTGGACAAGCCTCCCACTTATGATTAACCTCTAATGCAAGCATCCGAAACTACAAAAGAAGTATTAAGGTAAACCTAACCATAGCCTGAAACATATGGATCCAAATCAGCCCCTTACGAAGCAACACATAAACTAGGGTTTAAGCTTCTGTCACTCTAGCAACCCATCATCTACTTATTACTTCCCAATGCCTTCCTCTAGGCCCAAATAATGGTGAAGTGTCATGTAGTCGACGTTCACATGACACCACTAGAGGAGAGACAACATGCATCTCATCAAAATATCGAACGAAGACCAAATTCACATGACTCTCCCATGTCCTCAGGAATATAAGTAACTACTCACAAGACATAATATTGTTCATGATCAGAGGGGTATTAATATGCATAATGGATTTGAACATATGATCTTCCACCAAATAAACCAACTAGCATCGACTACAAGGAGTAATCAACACTACTAGCAACCCACAGGTACCAATCTGAGGTTTGGGTACAAAGATTGGATACAAGAGATGAACTAGGGTTTGAGAGGAGATGGTGCTGGTGAAGATGTTGATGAAGATAGCCCTCCCCAAGATGGGAGAGTTGTTGGTGATGACGGCAGTGACGATTTCCCCCTCCCGGAGGGAAGTATCTCCGGCAGAATAGCTCTGCTGGAGCCCTAGATTGGTTTCCGCCTCGGTTCCACCTCGAGACGGCGGCGTCTGGTCCCGAAAGCCTCCTTCTGATTTTTCCAGGTCAAAACACCTCATATAGGAGAAGTTGGGCACCGAGGGCCTACCGGCTGGCCCACGAGGTAGGGGGGCGCGCCCCCACCCTCGAGAACAACCGGTGGCCCACCTCATGGGTTTCTTTTGCCAGATATTTTTTATATTTTTCGAAACGATGTTCTGTTGAGTTTCAGGGCTTTTCGAGTTGTGCAGAATAGGTTTCCAGAGTTTGCTCCTTTTTCCAGCCCAGAATTCCAGCTGCCGACATTCTCCCTCTTCATGTAACCTTGTAAAAATAAGAGAGAAAAGGCATAAGGATTGTGAAAAAACATATAAGAACAACCCATAACGCAATAAATATCAACATATAAGCATGTTGCAAAATGGACGTATCAACTCCCCCAAGCTTAGACCTCGCTTGTCCTCAAGCGAAAGTCGATATCGAAAAATATGTCCACATATTTAGAGATAGAGGTGTTGATAAAAACAGAATACGGACATGAGGGCATCATGATCATTATCATAACAACAACTTATATAAATATAGTCATATGATTCTTATGCTAAAGTAACAATTCATCCACAATATCAAGTATGCATCATAAACTTCATTGGAAACTAACAAACTTTGGTCTCGGTCATTGAAGCAATTGCAATTTATCGTAGTATCGGAAAGAGTCAATATAAGAGCTTTTTAGCAAGCCTACATACTCAACTATCATATAGTCTTTCAGAATTGCTCACACTCACGCAATACTTGTGTTTATGGAGTTTTAATCGGACACAGAGAAAGATAGGGGCTTATGGTGTTGCCTCCCAACCTTTTACCTCAAGGGTAATGTCAACAGTAATAGATCATGAAAGCTTACATCCAAGTGGGTATATATGTCAAGATCTTCCCAACACAATGTGCTTGCCAAAGGATAAAATGTAAAAAGGAAAGGTGGATTTCACCTTGACACTTATAAGATAGGAATAGATAGGCCCTTCGCAGAGGGAAGCAGAGGTTGTCATGTGTTTTTATGGTTGGATGCACAAAGTCTTAGCATAGAAGAACTTCGCTTTATATTGCCACTTGTGATAAGGACCTTTATTATGCAGTCCATCGCTTTTATTACTTCCATATCACAAGATCGTATAAAGCTAATTTCTCCCACACTAATAAATCATACATATTTTAGCGGATTTGCAACATGACAACTTACTTGGAAGGATCTTTCTCAATTCATAGGTAGGTATGGTGGACTCTCATGGCAAAGCTGGGTTTAAGGATATATGGAAGCACAAGTAGTATCTCTACTTAGTGCGAGGAGTTTTGGCTAGCATGAGGGGGAAAGGAAAGCTCAACATGTTGGATGATCCATGACAATATACTTTATTTCAGATATAAGAAGACATAACACATTATGTTGTCTTCCTTGTCCAACATCAACTCTTTAGCATGTCATATTTTAATGAGTGCTCACAATCATATAAGATGTCCAAGATAGTATATTTGTATGTGAAGCCTCTCTTGTTTCATTACTTCCTATTAATTGCAACGATGACCAAAACTATGTTTGTCACCTCCCAACAACTTTTACTTATCATACTCTTGTATGTGAAGTCATTACTTCCTATAAGATCGATATGAACTCTTTGATACTCTTTATGTTTTCTTTCTTTTATCATGACCCAAGTGAGGAAATCAAGGCCTTGATTCAGCACTAATCTTTATTATATAGCTCATGAACTCGATTCCAAAGGATAAATCTCACAAAGCATAGGCTCACAACTAGATCATGCTAACTTTATTCTAATAGATCAAGATACTACCAAAAGGATCGAACTAAGTAAAACGGTAAAGATAGGAGTGATGGTGATACGATACCGGGGTCACTCCCCCAAGCTTGGTAGTTGCCAAGGGGAGTGCCCATATCCAAGTGATTATGTCTCCTTCTTCGGGGGTGGTGATGATGGAGTTGCAAGAAGTGACGGAGGATCCTCATATATCGAGCGTAGGAGATCTTCCAGCTTGCGGATAATACCTTTGAGAGCAGCAATGTAATACTTCAACAAAATATTTTCACTTGTGAGATGCTTGTTACGAATCTAAGCTGATCCGATCATCATGAACGCTTCTAGCTCAGTTGAGGTAAATAGGTTAGGAAGGGGTTTGGAGATGTCTTCTTCTCCCGCTGCCGGAGCCGGATCTTCCACCTCCATCTTGATCTTCTTATCCTTGTGGATCTCCTCGGGTCCTTCCCTCTTCAGATCTATCTTCATTAGCCAAGCATTGTTGCCTTTGTTGTTGGAGGAGGGAGACGACATGATGCCTGGCTTCGCAAACCTTAGCAGAAAACAGCTCGAAACAAGAACATAGGATTTTTGCGTGATACAGAGGTCAAAATCTTTAGGAGTACATATAATGAATTTTTAACGATCGAAAGGAGTAACCCACAAGAAAACGGAGTCCGGGAGACACACGGGGTGTCCATGAGGCAGGGGGCGCGCCCTAGGAAGGGGGGCGCGCCCTCCACCCTTGTGGAGACCTCGTGTCTGCTCCAGAGTGTGGTTTATTTTTCTATTTTTCTAAATATTACAAAACGGAGAAAAATTGCCTTTAGATTCGTTTTGGAGTCGGTTTACTTACCGTATCACGTACCTCTTCCTTTTGGGGGGCTGAATCATTCTGGAAAGTGTCCCTTATGTATTCCTCCGGGGTTACGGTTTCAATAATATTAGTTTCAACATTTATAGGATTACCTGAGATATAATGTTTGATTCTTTGACCATTCACCACCTTCGGATTTGTGCCTTCGAAGTTGTTTATTTTTAGGGCACCGGAACGATAGACCTCCTCGATAATGTAAGGTCCTTCCCACTTGGAGAGAAGTTTTCCTGCAAAAAATCTTAAACGAGAGTTGAATAGCAAGACATAATCACCTATGTTAAACTCACGCTTTTGTATCCTCTTATCATGCCATCTTTTAACTTTTTCTTTAAACAGTTTGGCATTCTCATAGTCCTGGGTTCTCCACTCATCAAGGTAGCTAATGTCAAATAGCCTCTTCTCACCAGCAAGTTTGAAATCATAGTTGAGCTCTTTAATAGCCCAATATGCCTTATGTTCTAGCTCAAGAGGTAAGTGACAAGCTTTCCCATATACCATTTTGTACGGAGACATACCCATAGGAATTTTGTATGCAGTTCTATAGGCCCATAATACATCATCTAATTTCTTGGACCAATTCTTCCTAGACCTATTAACTGTCTTTTGCAAGATTAATTTCAACTTCCTATTACTTAGTTCTACTTGACCACTAGTCTGTGGGTGATAAGGTGATGCAATTCTATGGTTGACATCATATTTAGCAAGCATCTTATGGAAAGTACCATGAATAAAGTGTGAACCACCATCAATCATTAGATATCTAGGGACCCCAAACCTCGGAAAAATAACTTCCTTAAGCATCTTAATAGAGGTGTTATGATCAGCACTACTAGTTGGAATAGCTTCTACCCACTTAGTAACGTAATCAACAGCAACTAAAATATGTGTGTACCCATTAGAGGCGGGAAAAGGTCCCATATAATCAAAGCCCCAAACATCAAATGGTTCAATAACAAGTGAATAATTCATAGGCATTTCTTGACGTCTACTAATATTACCAATTCTTTGACATTCATCACAAGATAAGACAAACTTACGGGCATCCTTGAAGAGAGTAGGACAATAAAAACCGGATTGCAATACCTTGTGTGCAGTTCTATCTCCGGCATGGTGTCCTCCATAAGCTTCGGAGTGGCCCTTGCGTAGGATATGTTCCTGTTCATGCTCAGGTACACAACGTCTAATAATACCATCTACTCCTTCTTTATAAAAATGTGGGTCATCCCAAAAGTAATGCCTCAAATCATAGAAGAACTTTTTCTTTTGCTCGTATGTAAAGCTAGGAGGTATAAACTTAGCAACAATGTAATTAGCATAATCAGCATACCATGGAGCAGTACGAGAAGTACATATGACAGCTAGTTGTTCATCAGGAAAGCTATCATCAATAGGTTGTGGGTCATCAAGTATATTCTCTAACCTAGACAAGTTATCTGCTACGGGGTTATCAGCTCCCTTTCTATCAATAATATGCAAGTCAAATTCTTGCAGCAAGAGAACCCATCTGATAAGTCTAGGTTTAGCATCTTTCTTTTCCATAAGGTATTTGATAGCAGCATGATCAGTGTGAATAGTTACTTTAGAATCAATGATATAGGGTCTAAACTTATCACAAGCAAATACAACTGCTAAAAATTCTTTCTCAATAGTGGCATAATTTCTTTGGGCACTATCTAGAGTTTTACTAGCATACTGGATAAGATTCAATTTCTTATCAACTCTTTGCCCTAGAACAGCTCCTACAGCATAATCACTAGCATCACACATAATCTCAAAGGGTAAATTCCAGTCAGGAGGCTGGACAATAGGTGCAGAGATCAATGCTTTCTTAAGTATTTCAAATGCTTCTAGACAATCATCATCAAAGACAAAAGGAATATCTTTTTGTAAGAGATTAGTCAGAGGCCTGGAGATTTTGGAGAAGTCCTTAATGAACCTCCTATAAAACCCGGCATGACCAAGGAAACTTCATATACCTTTGATATCCTTAGGGCATGGCATCTTTTCAATAGCATCAACCTTAGCTTTGTCAATTTCAATACCTCTTTCAGAAATTTTATGTCCCAAGACAATGCCTTCATTAACCATAAAGTGACACTTCTCCCAATTCAAGACAGGATTAGTGTCTTCACATCCTTGCAAAACTCGATCAACGTTGCTTAAGCAATCATCAAAAGAAGTTCTGTAAATGGAGAAATCATCCATGAAAACCTCAACAATCTTTTCACAAAAATTAGAGAATATAGCCATCATGCATCTTTGAAAGGTAGCAGGTGCATTACATGAACCAAAAGGCATACGTCTATAAGCAAAGGTACCGAAAGGACAAGTAAAAGTGGTCTTCTCTTGGTCCCCTTTTGACACAGGAATTTGAGAGAAACCAGAATAACCATCTAGAAAGCAGAAATGAGTATGTTTGGATAATCTTTCTAGCATTTGATCAATAAATGGCATGGGGTAATGATCTTTCTTAGTAGCTTTATTTAACTTACGGAAATCAATTACCATCCTATAACCTGTAACTATTCTTTGCGGGGTCAGTTCATCTTTATCAGTAGGGACAACAGTCATACCTCCTTTCTTAGGGACACAATGGACATGACTTACCCACTGGTTATCAGCAACTGGATAGATAATACATGCCTCTAGAAGCTTCAGTATTTCCTTCCTTACCACTTCTTTCATCTTAGGATTTAACCGTCGCTGATGATCAATAACGGGTTTATCATTTTCTTCCAATTTTATCTTGTGTTGTCATATAGTGGGACTAATGCCCTTAAGATCGTCCAGAGTATATCCAATAGCAGCACGGTGTTTCTTCAGAGTTTTCAATAATTTTTCTTCTTCTTGCTCTGAAAGGTTAGCACTAATAATAACAGGGTATATCTTCTTTTCATCAAGATAAACATACTTAAGATTATCAGGCAAAGGTTTAAGTTCAAACACGGGATCACCCTTGGGTGGAGGAGGATCCCCTAGGATTTCAACAGGCAAGTTGTTTTTTAGTACGGGTCCCTGTGTAAGGAATATTTCATCTATCTCCCTTCTCTCATTCTTATGCATATCATTTTCATGGTCTAGCAAGTATTGTTCTAACAGATCATTAGGTGGCACGGCAATAGAAGCAAGACCAATAATTTCATCCTTACTAGGTGGTGCCATTTCAAGGGGTTGTCTATGGAATTTAGCAAAGTTAAAATCATGAGACATATCCCCTAATCCAACAGTAACAATATCTTTCACGCAGTCTATCTTGGCATTAACAGTATTCAAGAAGGGTCTACCAAATATAATGGGACAGAATGCATCTTGTGGGGAACTAAGAACAAGAAAATCAGCAGGTTATTTAACCTTCCCACACAAGACTTCAACATCTCTAACAATCCCAACTGGTGAAATAGTATCTCTATTAGCAAGCTTAATAGTAACATCAATCCCTTCTAACTCAACAGGTGCACTATCATGCATAATTTCGTTATACAAATCAAGAGGGATGATACTCGCACTAGCACCTATGTCACATAAACCATGATAGCAATGATCTCCAATCTTAACAGAGATAACAGGCAAGCCTACAACAGGTTTATGTTTATTCCTAGCATTGGGTTTGGCTATTCTAGCAGACTCTTCTTGGAGATAAATAACATGTCCATCTAAATCTTCTACCAAGAGATATTTAACCATAGCAACACTAGGTTCAACTTTAACTTTCTTAGAGGGTGTAGGTGTTCTAGTATTACTCTTACGAACTACAGTTGAAGCTTGAGCATGATCCTTTATCCTAACAGGGAAAGGTGGTTTCTCAATATAAGTAGTAGGAATAACAGGATCAACATTATAAGTGATAGTCTTTTCTTCAACTTTAATAGATTCAACTACTTTTACTTCAATAGGGGGATGGTATTTAAACCACTTCTCCTTGGGGAGATCAACATAAGTAGCAAAAGATTCACAGAAAGAAGCTACCATCTCAGAGTCAAGTCCATATTTATTGCTAAACTCACGGAAAACATCGGTATCCATAAAAGCTTTAACACAATCAAACTTAGGGGTCATACCTGACTCCTTACCTTCGTCGAGATCCCAATCTTTAGAGTTGCGTTTAATTCTTTCCAACAAATCCCATTTGAAGTCAATAGTCTTCATCATATAAGAGCCAGAACAAGTATCGAGCATGGAGCGATTATTATGAGAAAGCCGAGCATAAAATTTTTGAATGATCATTTCTCTTGAGAGCTCATGATTGGGGTATGAATATAACATTGACTTAAGCCTCCCCCAAGCTTGAGCGATGCTTTCTCCTTCGCGAGGCCAGAAATTATAAATATAATTACGATCACGATGAACCTAGTGCATAGGGTAGAACTTCTGATGAAATTCCAACTTCAGACGATTATAATTCCATCATCTCATATCATTGCATAGCCTAAACCATGTCAATGCATCTCCCTTCAAAGATAAAGGGATGACCTTCTTCTTGATAACATCCTCGGGCATACCTGCAAGCTTAAACAATCCACAAACTTCATCCACATAGATTAGGTGTAAGTCGGGATGTAGTGTTCCGTCTCCTGTAAAGGGATTTTCAAGCAGTTTATCTATCATACCCGAAGGAATCACAAAGCAACCATTTTCAATAGGTGCAGTAGGTTGAGGAGCAACTATTTGCTCTTCTGGTCGGGGTGAAGATACCCCGAACAAGCCCCTCAAAGGACTTTGAGCCATAGTAACAAGTGACAATAAATTTCAGCACACTATATAAATTTTTCCTTACCAAATTCCACTTACCAATGGCGCTTCACTCCCCGGCAACGGCCCTAGAAAAGAGTCTTGTTGACCCACAAGTGTAGGGGGTCTATCGTAGTCCTTTCGATAAGTAAGAGTGTCGAACCCAACGAGGAGCAGAAGGAAATGATAGGCAGTTTTCGGTAAGGTATTTTCTGCAAGCACTGAAATTATAGGTAACATATAGTTTTGTGATAAGGTAATTGGTAGCAAGTGACAAAAGGTAAAAGTGAATAAGGTGCAGCAAGGTGGACCAATCCTTTTTGTAGCAAAGGACAAGCCTGGACAAACTCTTATATAAGGTAAAGCGCTCCCGAGGACACATGTGAATTATCGTCAAGCTAGTTTTCATCACGATCATCTGATTCGCGTTCGGTACTTTGATAATTTGGTATGTGGGTGGACCGGTGCTTGGGTGCTGCCCTTACTTGGACAAGCCTCCCACTTATGATTAACCTCTAATGCAAGCATCCGCAACTACAAAAGATGTATTAAGGTAAACCTAACCATAGCCTGAAACATATGGATCCAAATCAGCGCCTTACGAAGCAACACATAAACTAGGGTTTAAGCTTCTGTCACTCTAGCAACCCATCATCTACTTATTACTTCCCAATGCCTTCCTCTAGGCCCAAATAATGGTGAAGTGTCATGTAGTCGACGTTCACACGACACCACTAGAGGAGAGACAACATACATCTCATCAAAATATCGAACGAATACCAAATTCACATGACTACCAATAGCAAGTGTAGCGACCAGACCTCAAACAGTCTGATCTCTATGCATCCGTGTCATCCCTGGATCAGTAATGCTGACACGCACAGTACTTGAAGGATTTATAACAGAGTAGCAATCACACACTTATTACATCGATAGTCCAACGATGAACTTATTACAATAAAAATGGCTGAAGGCCATCTAATACGATAACAGCGGAAGGCTTGGAAGATAAGTGAGTCCATCAACTCCAACGGCATCACTGAGTATAGAACCACGACCTAAAAGGGCATCTTACTCGTCGTCTGAAAAGTCTGCAACATAAGACGTTGCATCCCGAAAACGGGTCAGCACATGGAATATGCTGGCAAAGTAACACAAGAGAGCAATTGAAAGTAAAGTTATACTATATGCAATATGGTTGGTGGAAAGCTCTATGGTTACAGTTTTTCGTAAAGCCAATTTTTCCCTAGCTCAAAGGAATAGATTTTAATTAACTATCATGGTAGTTGAAACATCGTTGAGAAGATAGACATCCTCTCAACCCCAATTAAGTTCATCATTAAACCCAACAGTATTAAATTAAAGTAACATGATGAGATGCACGTGATATCCAAGTACTAGATACTCAAGACGTCCATAACTGGGGACACGGCTAATCATGATCAGTTTGTACACTCTGTAGAGGTTTGTGCACTTTTCCCCACAAGACCCGATCTCCTCCGTTCGATTTCTCGCATTGCATGATGTTTGAGAAATGGATGACCGAGACACAGTCTTTCAGAAGCACTAGCACCTACGACTGGGTGAACCGTACCAACCTACATCCCCTACTTCTGCTAGTTCAGCACTGTAGATGTTCGCACGACTTACTCATACTATGCTAGAGCCCATAATAGCATTGTGGCTGCACACGGAAGTTTCTAGTATGAATAATCTCATGATCCCTTTGAGCCTGGGTGGCGGTCCGAAGAAAAACAGGCAATCCCTGGAATACCCAGATGCCTCAATCCACCCAGATGTGTGTTAATGTTGCCACCTTAAGTTGAACCATTAATTAACAAACTCACATCTGTCATGGATTTCACTCACCCAATCCACGTCTACGAGCATAGCATGTCCTAACAGTAAACGTAGAAGTAACTCCCAAAGGTTTGAATGTAATGCAGGTAATAGGTACTACCTCAATCTACTTCCCAGTCCCACAAGTTAATTGGTCCTACTCATGCAATGTGTGAGGGTGTGCCTAATGAAATGAAAACTGGGTAATTGGAAAGTATGATCAAAGTGTTACTTGCCTTGCTGATGATCCGCAAAACCTAAAGATTCAAAGTAGCAAGCGGCGCACTCCGGGTACTCTATCGCAAACAAACAAGCACACAATAAGTACTTTACTAATACACGGGTAAAACTCGAATAAGAGATCTAACTAGAAAGTTCAACTTAAGAACTCCGGTTTGCAAAAGAAACGACAAAAGAAGAAACAACGAAAAGCAAACGACGAAAGAGAAACAACTACCGAACCAATCTGGATCTAAGTCCAAATTTAATAGAGGCAAACACTTGAGCGACTAGGTTAAACGGAAAGAGAATTTCGATACGAAACTCCAGGCGCTTGAATCACCTGATTCCGATAAACGAGCGAAAAGTTAAACTAAAACGAAGATCGGATCTGAGATCGCGATCAGAAAATAAACTAGAAAAAGAAAACTAAAACAGCTTAACGAACGGACGTTCGTTAGCTGAGACTAAACGGCGAATTCGTTCGTTAGAACGAATGAATGGGTGAACGTTTACTACTTAACTAAACCAGAAAAATAAAACAGAAAACCGATCTAATAAAACCGATCTAAATAAAAAACGACTAGGGGTTCTAAAAAAACCAATGGTTTTTTGGAGAAAACCGGCGGCGGCTACCTCGAGAACTTGCCGGCGGCGGCGGGGTGCGACGGCGAGGGGCGGCAACGACGGCGGGTGCTGGCGTGGCAGCGGGGCTGGCGGCTGCGGCGGCGAGGGGCGGCGAGCTGCGGCGGCGTGCTGGCGCGGCGGCGGGGTGCGGGCGTCGCGGTGGCGGGCTGCTGCGGCGAGGGGAGGGGTGCGGCGGCGGGGTTGAAGGGGGAGTGTGTGTCTATATATAGGAGGGGGGTGGCTGGCTTGGGGGAGGGGCAAGCCATGGCGGTCGGCGGCGGCGTCCGAGTCGGCCACGGCGGGCGACGCGGGGAAGGCGGTCGCGCTGGCGACGGGCCGGTTCGGCTTGGCTTCGGCCCAGTCGGGTCGGTCCCCAATTTTTTTTAACAACTACGCCGGCGCTAAAACAACTCTAGAAAATAAAATAAAAACTAGAAATTGCCAAACCAATTTTCATCGTCTAAATAAAATATTTAGAACAAGATGAACATTTTCTTGGCACTAAAATGTATTTTTGAAAACATGCAATTTTTCCTAATTCAAATAAAATCCAAAAAACTCCAAATAAAATTTGTTTGATCTTTTTATTAAATCTTCTGTATTTCTTTATTTTTGGGAGAGTCATGTTACTCCCGCTCTCATATTTTATAATAGAAATACTTGAAGAAAAATTAAATAAAATCAAACGATCCTATTTTTCAAAATTTGAGAAACCTCAAATATGAAAATTTAGAAATCCCCAACTCTCTCCGAGGGTCCTTGAGTTGCTTAGGATTTTCTCGGATCACCCAAAAGCAAGAAAATATTATATGCATAATGATCTAATGTATAACATTCCAAATTGAAAATTTGGGATGTTACAAACCTACCCCCCTTAAGATGAATCTCGCCCTCGAGATTCGGGTTGGCTAGAAAATAGGTGAGGGTGGTCCTGGCGTAGATCATCTTCTCGTTCCCAGGTGGCTTCTTCCTCGGTGTGGTGACTCCACTGAACTTTGCAAAACTTGATAACCTTGTCGCGGGCAACTCTGCTCGAATATTCGAGGATCTTAACCGGCTTTTCCTCGTAGGTCAGATCACTGTCCAACTGAATCGCTTCCAGGGGTACTGTGTCTCTAAGTGGTATGTCAGCCATCTCCGCATGGCACTTCTTAAGCTGCGAAATGTGAAACACATCGTGCACTCCTGAAAATCCTTCGGGCAATTCCAACTTGTAGGCAACCTCTCCCATGCATTCCAAAACACGGTAAGGTCCCACAAATCTCGGGGCTAACTTTCCTTTAACACCGAAACGTTTGACTCCTCGCAGAGGTGATACTCTCAAGTATGCTCTGTCTCCGATCTCATAGGCTATCTCCTTGCGCTTCGAGTCTGCATAACTCTTCTGCCTGGACTGAGCTACCTTCAGTCTATCTCGAATCAACTTCACCTTCTCTTCAGACTCTCTGATTAAGTCTGGTCCAAACAACTGTCAGTCTCCAACTTCGTCCCACGACAACGGAGTCCTACATCTCCTTCCGTATATTGCTTCGAAAGGGGCCATCTTCAAACTGGATTGATAACTGTTGTTGTAAGAAAACTCGGCATACGGCAAATTGTCGTCCCAACTAGATCCATAATCTAGTGCACAGGCTCTCAGCATATCCTCCAAAATCGGATTGACTCTTTCAGTTTGTCCATCTGTCTGCGGGTGAAACGTTGTGCTAAACTCTAGCCTGGTACCCAAAGTTTCATGTAACTGATTCCAGAACTTTGAGGTAAATTGGGTTCCTCTATCTGATACGATGCTCCTCGGAACTCCATGCAGACATACAATTCGGGTCATGTATATCTTTGCCAACTTTGCACTGGTATAGGTAGTCTTTACGGGGATAAAATGAGCTACCTTTGTTAATCGATCAACTACAACCCAAATCGAGTCATAGCCAGAACGAGTTCTGGGTAGTCCCGTAATAAAATCCATACCTAGTTTATCCCACTTCCATTCGGGTATTGGCAATGGTTGTAACAATCCTGCCGGCTTCTGATGTTCTGCCTTCACTCTCTGACATACATCACAAACTGCTACATATTCCGCAATATCCTTCTTCATACCAGTCCACCAGAAAATATCCTTCAAATCCAAATACATCTTAGTATTCCCTGGGTGAATCGAGTATGGTGAATCATGGGCCTCCTGTAAAATCAACTTCCTGATCTCCGGGTCATTAGGCACATAGGCGCGGTCCTCAAACCACAAAGTGTCATGTTCATCCTCACGAAATCCTTTAGCTTTTCCTTCGCTCATCCTCTCCTTTATAGAGGCAATCTCCTTGTCAGTTTTCTGAGCTTCTCGGATTTTATCCATCACGGTAGACTGGATTTCTAGTGTTGCTACATAGCCTCTCGGAACTATCTCCAAACGTAGTTCTCGTAAGTCCTCGGCTAACTCCTTTGGAAATTCTTCCATCATTGGGGTATTGACATGGCTCTTGCGGCTTAGCGCATCGGCTACTACGTTAGCCTTTCCGGGATGATAATGCAATTTCATGTCGTAATCCTTAATGAGTTCCAGCCATCTCCTTTACCTAAGATTCAACTCCTTCTGAGTGAATATATACTTCGAACTCTTGTGATCCGTATATACTTCACAATGGTTTCCAATGAGAAAGTGTCTCCATGTCTTCAATGCATGCACTACGGCTGCTAACTCCAAATCATGAGTGGCATAGTTCAACTCATGAGGTTTCAGTTGTCGTGAAGCATACGAAACAACTCTTCCTTCCTGCATAAGAACTGTTCCAAGTCCTCGACGTGAAGCGTCGCAGTACACCTCGTACTCCTTATGTTGATCTGGCAGAATCAACACAGGTGATGAGACCAAACGGTTCTTTAATTCCTGGAAACTGGCCTCACATTCTTATGTCCATCTGAACTTGGTGTCCTTCTTTAACAACTCCGTCATTGGCTTTGCAATCTTTGAGAAATTCTCGATGAATCTCCGGTAGTATCCTGCAAGTCCAAGAAAACTCCGGATCTCTCCAACTGTTGTCGGTGCTTCCCAATGGGTCACAGTGTCCACCTTGGCGGGATCTACTGCTATTCCTCCTCCAGATATAACATGTCCAAGGAATCCGACTTCCTTAAACCAAAACTCGCATTTGCTAAACTTGGCATATAACTGATATTCTCTGAGCTTCTCCAATACCTATCACAAATGCTCTGCATGCTCCTCTTCATCCTTCGAGAAGATCAAAATATCATCTATGAACACTACGACGAACTTATCCAAATACTCCATAAATACTTTGTTCATAAGGTTCATAAAGTATGCCGGTGCGTTCGTCAGACCAAACAACATAACGGTATACTCGTACAACCCATACCTAGTGGTAAAGGCCGTCTTAGGTATATCCTGCTCTCGGATATTCAATTGATGGTACCCTGCACGCAGATCAATCTTGGAAAATACCTTAGCTCCTTGCAATCTATCGAACAGATCATTGATCATCAGCAATGGGTACTTGTTCTTGATCGTTACTTCATTCAATCCTCGGTAATCAACAACCATTCTTAACGATCCATCCTTCTTCTGCACTAGAAGTACTGGCGAACCCCAAGGCGAAGAACTTGGGCGTATGAATCCTTTATCCAGTAACTCCTTAATCTGTTTCTTAATTTCTTTCAAATCCTTTGCGGGCATCCTATATGGTCTCTTGGAAATTGGCCCGGTGCCTGGCAAAAGCTCAATCAGAAACTCTATATCTCTGTCAGGTGGCATTCCTGGCAGTTCTTCTAGAAATACGTCAGGGAAATCCTTCACCACTGGTACTTCCTCCTGAACAACTCCTGATAAGGAATTTAATCTGTTCCTCTTTGACTCATGCCGGGATACATACTTGATCCTTCTTCCTTCCGGCATAGTAAGCAAAATGGTCTTACTAGCACATTCAATATTCCCTTCATACTTAGATAACCAATCCATGCCTAATATCACATCCAATCCTTGAGGTTCCAATACTATTAGGTCCGAAGGGAAAATGTAATTACCAATCCTTAAGGGCAACTGATCACACCATGACTTAGCCATATACTCCGCTCCTGGTGAGGTTACTAACATGGGCGATCTAAGGGCTTGGGTTGGCAGCTTATACTTATCCACAAATCATCTTGAAATGTATGAATGCGATGCACCAGTATCGAAAAGAATGAGTGCAGTAAAGGACTTAACTAAGAACTTACCTATTACTGCATCTGGTTGGCCTTCAACCTCCTCCACGCTAACGTGATTTACTTGTCCTTTGTTGAAGGGGTTGGGATTCTTCGCGGCGCTTCCATTGCCGTTCCCATTCTTAGCTTCTGGGCAGTCAGTGGCATAATGTCCATTCTTCCCGCACTTGAAACAAGTGACATGGCTGAAATCCTTCTTGGTGGGTGTGGACGGTGTAGGGCGGCTCTGGTTTCCATTGGCTCCATTCCCATTTCCATTCTTAGTGCCATTGTGATTGTGCGAGCTACCTCCTCCATGGGTATGTTGGAACTGTCCTACCGTTTTAGGGGTAAAACGGGGCTTCTTCTGTGCTCCAGAGTTATACCTTCCTTGCCCATACTTCCTCTTGGGACTTTCAATCTGTTGATGCTTCCTTTCAATCATTAGGGCGCGGTCAACCAACTCCTGGTAGTTATTGAAAGTGGCCACCATCAACTGTACACTCATCTCATCATTCAGCCCTTCCATGAATCTCTCCTGCTTAGCGGCATCTGTGGCCACATCATCTGGGGCATAACAAGATAGGGTACTAAACTCATCCACGTAATGAGCCACAGTACGATTTCCTTGGCGCAGATTGCGAAACTCCTGCTTCTTCATACTCATAGCTCCAGTTGAGACATGGGCGGTATGAAAAGCTTGCTGAAACTGATCCCAAGTCACATTGGCTATGGGGTAAGTGGATGTGTAATTCTCCCACCATGCTGCGGCTGGTCCAGATAACTGGTGTGCGGCAAATCGCACTTTCTCAGCATCCGAGCAATTGGCGGTGGTCAAATCCCTTCCAATCTTGCGTAGCCAGTCATCAGCCACTATTGGTTCGATGCTGCTAGCAAACACTGGTGGTTGCAACCTTAAGAAACGTGTCAGCTTGTCCACGGGTGGTGGTGGTGGAGGGTTGTTGTTGTTTTGGTTGTTCTGAGTATTCTGGACAAGAAGTTGCATCAGGGTGTTCTGCTGCTGGATCAACTCGGTGAGCTCAGGGGGAAACTCAAATTCACGTCTTGGAGGCATCTGATGGGTGTAGAGGGAAGAGATTAGAACAGAATAGAGGTCTAAGGGAAAATCACTACCCATATGTACATGAGGCAAACACACAATTCATCACACCAAAATCAATTTCAAACAAGGGCTTACACGGATCTAATCGTTACAAAAGTGATCTAAAGCTAATATATGGAGGTAAACTACTAATCACAGGGTGGTCATCTAGAAATATTGTTCGGCAGAGGATTCCATGATATCTGCTCCAGCTTCATCTTCATATTCTTCATCTTTGCTATCTTCGGGTTCCGAATCTGTGTCATCTATGATGATATAGTCTTCCGGTGGAATCTCCTTGGGTTCTTCTTCCTCGTCTTCTTCTCCCATGAGTATCCCTAACTTCCGTGTCAAGTCATCATTCTTCTCCACAAGTATTTTCATCTCCTCCTCATACCCGTCGTGTGTAGACTTGAGTTCTTCCTCTAGCTCCAAATTCCTATTTAGGGCTTTCTTCAAATCTATCATCCCTGCACACATCTAGTGCTCCTTGCGACGAATGTGATGGTTCAACTCCTGGATGAATGCTGCAATGGATCTATCCTTCCGGGTGCTGATCATATCCCAATTCTCATCTCGGCGTCCACAAATCTGGTAGATAGTGTCTTTTAGCTCCTGCTTGTAGACTTCTCCAATCCTTCCCATAGCGATGTGGGCTACCATGCTTCTGCCTAGGCTCCATGTAGGCGCATTAAAGGAAAATGCTATGAGTGCAGTGACGGGCTTGAACGTCCTTCCTGGAACTTGGGCTTGAATCAACCAACGCTCCTCCTCAGGTAGAGTGGCATTGTAGGTTCCGGTGAAACTTGGTAGTCCAATGTTTAGATATCTGGTGACTTCCTCCAGGTGTCGTCCAATTGGTGTATCGTCATCCGGCTGCATGAACTTGTTCTTGGCATCCACCATCCTAAAAGAGTAGAAAAGATAAGGAGTCAGAAAAGAGAAGAGTGAATAGTGCTCTTGGGCTTTAGCTTAGTGGTCGTGTCCTACAGTCAGCGTGTGCTCTGATACCATCTTGTAGCGACCAGACCTCAAACAGTCTGATCTCTGTGCATCCGTGTCATCCCTGGATCAGTAATGCTGACACGCACAGTACTTGAAGGATTTATAACAGAGTAGCAATCACACACTTATTACATCGATAGTTCAACGATGAACTTATTACAATAAAAATGGCTGAAGGCCATCTAATACGATAACAGCAGAAGGCTTGGAAGATAAGTGAGTCCATCAACTCCAACGGCATCATTGAGTATAGAACCACGACCTAAAAGGGCATCTTACTCGTCGTCTGAAAAGTCTGCAACATAAGACGTTGCAGCCCGAAAACGGGTCAGCACATGGAATATGCTGGCAAAGTAACACAAGAGAGCAATTGAAAGTAAAGTTATACTATATGCAATATGGCTGGTGGAAAGCTCTATGGTTACAGTTTTGCGTAAAGCCAATTTTTCCCTACCTCAAAGGAATAGATTTTAATTAACTATCATGGTAGTTGAAACATCGTTGAGAAGATAGACATCCTCTCAACCCCAATTAAGTTCATCATTAAACCCAACAGTATTAAATTAAAGTAACATGATGAGATGCACATGATACCAAGTACTAGATACTCAAGACGTCCGTAACCGGGGACACGGCTAATCATGATCAGTTTGTACACTCTGCAGAGGTTTGTGCACTTTTCCCCACAAGACCTGATCTCCTCCGTTCGATTTCTCGCACTGCATGATGTTTGAGAAACGGATGACCGAGACACAGTCTTTCAGAAGCACTAGCACCTACGACCGGGTGAACCGTACCAACCTACATCCCCTACATCTGCTAGTTCACCTCTCTAGATGTTCGCACGAGTTACTCATACTATGCTAGAGCCCATAATAGCATTGTGGTTGCACACGGAAGTTTCTAGTATGAATAATCTCATGATCCCTTTGAGCCTGGGTGGCGGTCCGAAGAAAAACAGGCAATCCCTGGAATACCCAGATGCCTCAGTCCACCCAGATGTGTGTTAATGTTGCCACCTTAAGTTGAACCATTAATTAACAAACTCACATCTGTCATGGATTTCACTCACCCAATCCACGTCTACAAGCATAGCATGTCCTAACAGTAAACATAGAAGTAACTCCCAAAGGTTTGAATGTAATGCAGGTAATAGGTACTACCTCAATCTACTTCCCAGTCCCACAAGTTAATTGGTCCTACTCATGCAATTTGTGAGGGTGTGACTAATGCAATGAAAACTGGGTAATTGGAAAGTATGATCAAAGTGTTACTTGTCTTGCTGATGATCCGCAAAACCTAAAGATTCAAAGTAGCAAGCGGCGCACTCCGGGTACTCTATCGCAAACAAACAAGCACACAATAAGTACTTTACTAATGCACGGGTAAAACTCGAATAAGAGATCTAACCAGAAAGTTCAACTTAAGAACTCCGGTTTGCAAAAGAAACAACAAAAGAAGAAACAACGAAAAGCAAACGACGGAAGAGAAACAACTACCGAACCAATCTGGATCTAAGTCCAAATTTAACAAAGGCAAATGCTTGAGCGACTAGGTTAAACGGAAAGAGAATTTCGATACAAAACTCCAGGCGCTTGAATCACCTGATTCTGATAAACGAGAGAAAAGTTAAACTAAAACGAAGATCAGATCTGAGATCGCGGTTAGAAAATAAACTAGAAAAAGAAAACTAAAACAGCTTAACGAACGGACATTCGTTAGCTGAGACTAAACGGCGAATTCGTTCGTTAGAACGAACGAACGGGTGAACGTTTACTAATTAACTAAACCAGAAAAATAAAACAGAAAACCGATCTAATAAAACCGATCTAAATAAAAAACGACTAGGGGTTCTAAAAAAACCAATGGTTTTCTGGAGAAAACCGGCGGCGGCTACCTCGAGAACTTGCCGGCGGCGGCGGCTTTCCGGCGACGGCGAGCGGCGGCGGGGTGCGGAGGCGAGGGGCGGCAACGGCGGCGGGTGCTGGCATGGCGGCGGGGCTGGCGACTGCGGCGGCGAGGGGCGGCGAGCTGAGGCGGCGAGCTGGCGCGGCGGCGGGGTGCGGGCTACTGCGGCGAGGGGAGGGGTGCGGCGGCGGGGTTGAAGGGGGGGTGCGTGGCTATATATAGGAGGGGGTGGCTGGGTTGCGGGAGGGGCAAGCCATGGCGGTCGGCGGCGGTGTCCGAGTCAGCCACGGCGGGCGACGCGGGGACGGCGCTGTTGCTGGCGACGGGCCGGTTCGGCTGGGCTTCGGCCCAGTCGGGTCGGTCCCCTATTTTTTTTTAACAACTACGCCGGCGCTAAAACAACTCTAGAAAATAAAATAAATACTAGAAATTGCCAAAACCAATTTTCACCGTCTAAATAAAATATTTAGAACATGATGAACATTTTCTTGGCACTAAAATGCATTTTTGAAAACATGCAATTTTTCCTAATTCAAATAAAAACTCCAAATAAAATTTGTTTGATCTTTTTATTAAATCTTCTGTATTTCTTTATTTTTGGGAGAGTCATTTTACTCCCGCTCTCATATTTTATAATAGAAATACTTGAAGAAAAATAAATAAAATCAAACGATCCTATTTTTCAAAATTTGAGAAACCTCAAATATGAAAATTTAGAAATCCCCAACTCTCTCCGAGGGTCCTTGAGTTGCTTAGGATTTTCTCGGATCACCCAAAAGCAAGAAAATATGATATGCATAATGATCTAATGTCTAACATTCCAAATTCAAAATTTGGGATGTTACAACAAGATTTCTCCCATGTCCTCACGAACAAAAGTAACTACTCACAAGAAATAATATTGTTCATGGTAAGAGGGTATTAATATGCATAATGGATCTGAACATACGATCTTCCACCAAATAAACCAACTAGCATCAACATATGATCTTTACCACCTCAAAGGTCACAGTCTCTGCCCTAGAGTCATGCTCATCTCCAAAGGTGACCTCCAAATCGATCTTGCCAACTGGATAAGCCGATTTACCGGGTACCACCCCATGGAACACTGTGTTATATTGTCGAAGCTTCTTATCTGTCAGCCCCATACGCTGAAACGTCTCATAATACAGGATGTTGATGCTGCTGCCTCCATCCATAAGCACTTTGGTGAACTTGTAGCCACCCACCTATGGTGCCACCACCAGAGCCAACTGACCCGGATTATCAACCCGGGGTGGATGATCCTCTCTGCTCCACACAATGGGTTGCTCAGACCAACGCAAGAATCATGGTATCGCCGGTTCAACAGAATGCACTGCCCTCTTCAGAACCTTCTGATCCCGTTTGCACAAACTCGTGGTGAAGACGTGATACTGCCCACTGCTCAGCTCCTTCAGATTATTCTAATATCCGGATTGCTGCTGCTGTTGACGCTGTTGATTCCCTTGGTTATTGTATCCGCCCTGACCCTGCTGCTCGTTATGCTGATTGTGCCCATTGTGGTTATTGTTATTGCCTTGATATCCTTAACCGGACCCACCACCTTGGTAACCCGGACCTTGGAAGCCAGGGCCTGATCCGCCGGGGGCGCCCGTGATCATACCTATTCCGGTTCATGAACTCCTGCATGATGAAACAATCCTTCCAGAGATGCGTAGCTGGTTTTTCCGACGTACCGTGCTTTGCGCAAGGCACGTTCAACTAGCGCTCCAGATTAATAGGCGGCCTCCCGTTACGTGGGGGCGGTCTACCCTTACGGCGTTGCCCATCCTCCTGCGCATTGGTGTTGTGTAATGCCCCAGATGTAACACTTTCCCAATATGGCAATATATAAACGTTGGCTTCATCAATTCCTTTCCGGGCTATTCTTTCATTTCGGGTTTCTTCGTTTTGTCGTGTGCGTGTGTGCATTTCATCCATGTCATGTTGTCATGTGCATTGCATTGCATTTGTGTTGTCAGTTGCATCCAGTCCCACCCGTCTCTTCCTGTTGTCCGTTTCGAGTTCCGACGCTCTCACACGTGCCCGTGGCATCCCCGAGTCCTTCTTTCGTGTGTGTCCGTGTAACGTTTCCAGAATGACGTGAGACTTGTCGTGTGATGTTGTTTTGGTACGTGTAGGCCGCCTGTCAAGTTTCGTCGCGTTTGGAGTTCGTTTGGTACTCCAACGGTTAACCTAGTGGGCTAAAAGAACCTATTCTTTGAGGCCCAAGACCCCCTCCACAACAGCCCACCAACCCAGCACAACCCTTCCCATCATCTCGGTCGTCGAATTGTGATCGCGTGGCCAAAAACCGCTCCTCATTTGGACTCTCCTAGCTCCTTGTGCCTATAAAAACGTCCCCCCATGTCATTTTTCATCCAAAAACCCTAGTTCCACCGCTCCCTCCGCCGCCCCCAGCCAATCGCCGCCTGCCACCTGTCCCCGCCGGCCTCTCGCCGCGCCGGCCCGCGAGGCCCGACGCGGGCCCGCCGCCGCCGCCGATCCGGCCCGTCCGCCTCCACGCGCCCCGCGCCGCAGCGCCTCGTCCCCGCCGCCTCCGGTCACTGTCCCGCCGCCAGGCCGCCGCCGGCCGCCGCCCCGTCAGCCGCCGTCGCCGGATCCGTCTCCGCCTACCGCGAGCTCGCCGCCCCTCGCGTCCCCGTCGCCAGGAGCTCGCCGCCCCGCCGCCTTCCTCTGTGGCTGCAGCCGCCGCCGCTCCGGCCCTCACTGCCGGTGCCCCACCGGGCCCCCGCCGGCCACCTCGCCGCCGAGCCCCGCAGCTCCATCGCCGGAGCGAGGCCGCCGTCCCGTCGCCCGATCCGCCGTGCGGGCTCAAACCCTAACGGGTCCGGGTCGGATCCGCACCCGATCCTCCTCCGGCCCGATCCGCTAAGCCGATCCAGATCTGAGGTTGACTTTTACCTCCAAGTCATTTGCTAATTCTGTTGTCTGATGCCATTTTGTAATGGATGTATCGTTTTGTGTGTATGTCCAAATTGTGCATATAATATGTCAAAATGACCGTGGTGATGTGCTCTACGTTTTGTTCCTTTGTGCCATGCTTGTTTGAGTCCATATAGATGTCTTAATCTTCGTGACAAGAGTGCTACTTGATATAAACTGCTGCTACTAGTTTTTTCCATGCCATGTTTGAGATGTGATAACTTGGTGCTTGTTTATCCAAATGAAGCAAATGATATGTCAAAGTGTTCATCATGAGATGCTCTACATGTTGGTTGCTATAGCATGCATGTTAGAGTTCATTTTGCCATGTTTATCTCTATTGCAAAAGTGCATGTGGCTGTTAGGTTTTGTAACTTGTTACGAGATGCCTAGTTGAGGAGCTCATTGGTATTGATGTGTTTGTCCCCATGTCACATTCCCATATGTTTTAGATTCCCCATCATGTGTTCTTTGCTGTGGTGAAAACCATTTGCCATGTTATGCTTTAAGATGACTTAACCTATGCTCGCAAACATGCCATGCCAATGTTACTGTTTTAACACTTAGTGAAATTTCACTAAGTCTGGAATCTGTAATATCCTGATGCTATGTTTGCTTGATGCCCTAGGCAAATCCATGTTAGTTTTGGGGTGGCCATTGATCATTCATTGTTTTATATGTTGTTGTCTATCCATCCATGTCCTCACTTGATCATTTGGGATGCTTTAGCTTATTTAATTCTTGATCCCAAGTTGCTATAAAATATTACTGTCAGGTTTTTAGTGTCATGATCAAAATGTTGTAGCTTGTTGCTATTGATCCATGCCTCCTATGGAGATGCTCCAATGGAGTTGTTTGCTGTAGGATATGTCTACTTCCTGTCCATGCTTCTTGTCACCATGTTTGAGTGATGTAGAGTATATATTTCTTGCTCCAAAGTTGCTATGTGGCTGTTAATTTCAGCTTTGCATTGTTTCTTGTTTCGGGTGTATCTTTTAGTCCGTTGCTCCGTTTTGAGCGTGCCCTACATGAAACTTGTGTGATTTTGCATGTAGAATCATAATATCATCTTGTTAACATGTTTGGAGTATGTTTGCTTGATGTTTGGGTGCATCTTGCATCGTTGCCATGCTTAAGTTGTTTTGCTTATATCTTCTAGACCGTACCTCCGTTTTAAACAAACTTTATATGAAACTTGAGTAGAATTTCGTGTAGATTATCATGGTGCATGTTAACTTTCTGTTTAACAACTTCAACTTAAGGTTTGTTCAGATCTGGACTAATTTCAAACTATGCATATAAGGACTTACCAGATTTGTCTTAAGTAGTTTCCGGCCTCATTTAAACTTGTTGTTCTTATGTTGTTTCTCTGTGCTTCCTACCTTGCCATGTTTTGCATCCTATATAGATCTATCTTGCATCCTACTTGCTTGAGCATATTGTCTTGTTCTTGTGTTGTTTTGGTGTGCTTCCTATGTTGTCATGTAATGCATCCTAAGTGCATCTGCAGTGCATCCTAAGTGCATCATACGTGCATCATGTAGATTGCACATTGCACCTTGTTTGATTTCGTGCCTCGTGTGTTCTTGTGTTGAATAGAGTGTCGGGGGAAACTGTCCACCACGAACACCTATGGGACCGGAGCCCCTTGCTTGTGCGGTAAGAGGGCGGAGGGAACACGAAGAGCAGATCGTAGTGAACACGCGGGCAGTTTACCCAGGTTCGGGCCGCGATGGACGCGTAAAACCCTACTCCTGCTTGGTTTGTATTGAGTTGGAGAGCTCGGGAGCTTGAAGAACTAGCTACACCGAGCGTAAGAGCGATCTAGGTTCCGAACCCCCTCCACGTTGTGCATGGGCCTCCTTTTATAGTGCAAGGGGTCACCGACAGGTGTCAATGTAGGAGAAAGGGTAAAAATGTAAAAGAGGTGGTAGTTGTAACAGTGCGAGAATAGTGGAGCTACAGTGCGTGAACAGTGGTCGCTACCTACTTTGACAGTGGGGGACAAGAGCATTTAATGCCCGTCGCCGTCGACCCCAAAAGCGCCCGCCCTTGCGTCTCCGTTTGCCACGGCGATGGCTTCACCACCGTGGAGTGCCACCGTGTCCCCCAGGCTGCACAGCCATCCGCCACGCGTCCCTAGACTGGCCCCAGTGCGACGCGTGGTTCGATGAGCTGGAGCGCGGGCACACAGCACAACTCTCCCGGCAAGCACCTTGCCGGGGTCTTGACCTTGCCGGGCCCGGGAGCTTGTCGGGCTCTGAAGCTTGTCGCTCCCCGGGCCCTGCCGGGGCGCATGTTGCGCCGAGGCATGTCTTCTGTGATATAATCTTCTAGTCCCCCTGGCAAACTCCTCTTGCCAGGGCCTTGCGTGAGTGAGGTAATCTTGAGCCTGGAACGGCCTTCCCGACAAGCTCCACTTGCCGGGGTCTCGATCTTCTGTCTTGTATACTTTGTTTTTGAATGGTTTTGTATGGAGCAGGAAGGTCTCCGGCGAGCGCGCGGTATGCCCTACCGCAGGAAGCTGCTACTGTCCGTGCACCAGTTGGGGTACTGAGGTACCCCTACCTTAGTACACCGACAGGAGCCCCCGGGCCTGGGCCACACACGGTGCCGAGCGCTGTTGGGCCAGGCCCAAAACAGTGCACGGGCACGCGCGGCCCACGGCACGCCGAACCCACTTCCGCATCCACCGCGTCCCCCCGTAACGGCACGCGTCGATTGCGGCGTCGTGGGATGGGACGTGGCCACGTTCTTTTAATGGAAAGAGCGAAACGCCCCCCACTTCCCCATAAAAGCAGAGGAAGCAGGAGCGGTTCCCCTCCTACGCCTTCATTGCCTCTTCTTCCTCCTCCAGAGATCCCCTTTGCGCTCCGCCTCCACAGCTCCTCCGCCGTCTTTCGCATCTCCGGCGCCGCCGGGCTCTTCGTCCCCCTTCCTCCGCCGCCTCCGCCATGGCCCCGAAGACCGAGAAGGCGAAGGCGGAGAAGGCCAAGAAGGAGAAATCGGAGCAAGCGGCGAGGCTTACCTTGTATCGGAAGCGGAACATCGTCTTCCCGCCGAGGCTCAGCGCGCGGGAGCTCTGGAACAAGTATTACTTGTTCTGGTCCAAGAAGACCAAGGCGCACCCCCACACCCGAGCCTATCCGGCCGCCGCCAAGGACAACTACCCCGGCGGGTACTATTTCTTCGCAGCCTTCTTCCACTGTGGTCTTTGCCCTCCTTTTTCCGAATTATTCTGTGACATAATGCACACCTACGGCCTCCATCTTCTTGACTTCACCCCCAACGTCATTCTCACGATGGCGGTTTTCGCACACATGTGCGAAAACTATATTGGGATATACCCAAACGTAGCGTTGTTTAGGCACTTCTTCACCCCTAGAGCAGAGGCCGGCGCCCCCTCTCCGGAGGAATATCTTGGGTTTTTCGTCTGAACAAGAAGGAGTCCTACTTGCCGGGGGAGCTCCGCGGCAAGTGGGAGGAGTGGCGTGCTGACTGGTGTTGGATTGTCGAGGACCAGCCGCAATCTTTCACCGCGCCGCGCACAACACCTATCATGCGCGGCAGGGACTGGAGCCAGCTGGATTCGGACGACAACAAGCTCGACATCGCCCTCATCAGGATTCTTCGTCTCCGGGTAGCAAGGTTGTCTGTCGCAGAAGTAGGCACAGACTTCCTCCGCCGCCGCATCGCCCCTCTCCAAGATAGGAAAAGGCCGGCCTGGGAGTACGGCAACTCGGCGGATATAATGAGGCTGCGCCCCGGGCTCAACTTCAATTTCACGTCGCTGGAGCTGAAGGGGATGGTCCGGGAATTATTTAAGCACGACCCGGCCCACCCGGAATGGTTCAGGGGTCCCCGGGGAGTGGTGCCCCTCTGCAACAGCACGGCCCGGGACAACCTTCGCGCCATGATGCCCGCGTGTGACTCGCACGGCGTCGACCGCACGTGGATTCCGCCCAAGCCAGACGTCGTCTTGAACCTCTTCGACAACCTGGTGGAGGTGGCGAAGAACAAGAACGAGACCCGGGAGCTCACACGGGACACCACCGACCAAGAGATAGCGTACATAGCTTCTCGGGTTGAAGAGGCCGCTGCAGCCGCAGCGGCAGGAGAATTCGGCTACACGCCCGAGGAGGCAGAGGCTGCGGAAGTGTCCTGCCAAGCAGAGGAGGCGGAGATCCGCAGGCTACTGAAGCTGCCTCCCGACGAGCTCGCCGGGGTCCCATCCTTGAGGCACTCCGGGATCCTTGGAATCCAGACGGAGGCCGCGGCGAGAGGCAACGCCGCCGGAGGGAACAGGGGCGCCGCAGGGAGCGGAGGCGCCGGAGGGAGCGGAGGCGCCGGAGGGAAAGAGGCCGCAGCGCAGGGCGCTGGGCCCAGCAAGCCTGCCGGGGAGGAGGAGGAGGAGGACGACGCTGAGGCCGCCGAGGACTCCGACGGGTCTCTGGGGCTCTACGCCGACGACATCTCCTCGTCGTCGGAGACCTCCCCGCCCCGGGCAAGCCCTAGGCGGTCTCCGATGAAACGTCTGCGCAAGGCGACGACGGGGACAAGGGCACAGGCGCCCCGGCAACAGCCAACTCGCCGGGCAGCGCGAGCTCCCCGGGGGAGTCAAGCTGCGACGGGGGCGCCCGGCGCACCAGTCACAGCGGAGGCGGTCCGTACGCAGGCCACGGCAGAGGCACCCCGCAAGCAGGCCACAGCAGAAGTGCCCCGCAAGCCAGCGCCGAGCGGAAGGGAGTCTTCACAGGGCGGAGCGGCGGCTCCGCCCGCTCCCCGGGCCCCGGCTACCACAGGGGCTGGGTCTTCGCAGCCCCCAGCCCCGGGGACCGCCAAGCGCCCGAGGGAGTCTTCGCCTCCTGCTCCCCGCGCGGACGCGCCTCAGGTGGAGTTTGACTTCTCCGCCCTGAGCGACGACGACGACGAGGAGGAACAGGAGTAAGTATTCGAGGCTCTGCATCTTCTTTAACATTGTCTTGATTTTTGTTGATGTTGATCTCGTTTCTTGTTTTGATTTCAGGACGTTGGCTCAGCGGGCGGCGAAGAAGGCCAAGGTGCCCGTGGTCGAAGTCGCGGACGACTCGCCCGTCGCGGCGACTCACGACGACGAGGAGGAACAGGATGAATTCTTGGCGCTCCACAGCTTGCTTCCTCACCTTCTGCTTGACGGGCCGCGCATGAGGACAAACAGCAAGCTTGTGCTCAATTACCTTCGTGGGAACACCGGGGATGTCAGATGGTTGCCAGGCAAACACATCGACATTCGCCCGCAGGAAGGCAACGAGCGCGCTTTCCTATTTGCTGTCAAGTGTGGCACTGATGGTGAAGGTACCACCAGTGTCGTCCTCCTTGGCGGACACCTTCTTGGTTGCCGGAGGAGCGGCCATCCCCTTCTTACACTTGCCGGTGGAGCTCGATGGAACGTCCTCGACGGCAGCGCAGCACTCCGAAGAGGTGCGGTTGCCGGAGTGGGCCCCAGAGCACTTGCCGGACTTGGTCTTCGTCTTCTTCCCCCCGGGAGCTTCAGCGGCAAGTGTATCCTTCTCTGCCGCAGCTGCCGCATCCCGGTAGATCTTGTCGGCGCAGACAAGCGCATCTTTCTTGTCGCCGTGGACAGTGATGACGCTTATCGGCCCCGGCATCTTGAGTACGTTGTAAGCATAGTGGGAAGCTGCCATGAACTTGGCGAGGGCGGGACGGCCGAGTATTCCGTTGTATGGCAACGGAATATCAGCGACGTCGAAAGTGATGCGCTCAGTTCTAAAGTTGAGCTCCCCGCCAAAGGTCACCGGCAGAGTGATCTTCCCCTTGGGCTTGCTCCTTCCCGGGTTGATTCCTTGGAAAGAACCGGTCTCTTCGAGCTCGCCATCTGGGATTTGGAGTTTCTTGATCACAGCAGAGGAGATCAAGTTCAGCCCGGCCCCGCCGTCAACCAACATTTTGGTGACCTTGAGGTTGCGGATGGTGGGTGAGACCAGCATCGGCAAGCACCCGACCGCAGTGGTGCGGTCAGGGTGATCCTCAAGATCCAAAATGATGGGCGTGCTGGACCATTTGAGGAGCCTGCGCGACTCCACGGGCGGCTCTGCTGCATTCACCTCGCGCACCCACTGCTTGAGCTGGCGGTGGGAGGTGTGCAGAGAGGCGCCGCCGTCGACGCACAGGACCTCCGTGGCCTTCTGGAACTCCTGCTCGCTGTTATCCTCATCCTCCATGTCTTCGTCGTCGTCCTCTTCATCCTTGTCGCGGCCCCGGGGAGGTCGATCACCTTGCCGCTGCTTGGCCTTGCCGCTGCGTCCTCCCCGGCCATTGAACGGCCGCTTCTTGCTTGGCTCTCCCCCGCCACCTTGGGCCTTCTCCTTGTCGTGCCTCTCGTACTCAGCTTTCTGCTGCTCGACGAGGTACTCGACGCGTTTGCAGTTGGAGAGGTCGTGGCCTTTGGTGCGGTGGATCTTGCAGTACTTCTTGTCGGAGCCGTCCTGCTTGTCGGCTGCCGCTACAGGGGCAGGCTCCTTGTCGGAGCCGCCAGCCTGTGTTTGCTTGGCGGGAGCCTCCTTGCCGGACTTCTCGACGGCAAGCACTTCCTTCTTGTTCTTCCGTCTGTTATTCCGCCGCCGGCTCTTCTTTGCCGGGGCGGCATCGTCGCTGTCGCTTCCTCCTGTGCCAGCATCCTCCCCGGGGAGTCTCCTCCCCTCTTCTGCACGTGCGCACTTATCAGCCAGAGCGTAGAGCTCGCTGACATCCCGAATCTTGGTCATGGCCATTTCTTCACGCATGCGGCGGTTACGCACGTTCTGGTGGAACGCGCTGATAACCGCGGCAGGGTGGACGTCGGGGATGTTGTGCTGTACACGCCTGAAGCGTTGGATGTACTTGCGCAGGGATTCTCCTTCCTTCTGGGCCAGAATGTGGAGATCGCTCTCCTGGCCGTGGGGTTTGTGGCCGCCGGTGAAGGCGCCAACAAACTGGTGGCAAAGGTCTGCCCAAGAAGAAATGGAACCTTCCGGCAAGTGCATAAGCCAGGAATGAACGTTCTGCTTAAGCACGAGCGGGAAGTAGTTCGCCAATATCTTCTCGTCGCGCCCCCCGGCAGCCTGCACCGCGATGGTGTAGATGCTGAGGAATTCCGAGGGGTGCGTCTTGCCGTCGTACTTCTCCGGTACGTCGGGCTTGAAATTCTTCATGCTGGGCCACTGGACGCGCCGCAGCTCACGGGTAAACGCAGGGCAGCTTGCCGCGTACGGCAAGTCGCCTGGTTCACCGGGCGCGCGCGCGTCGACAGCGTTCCCAGCTCTCTGGTCTGATTGTCGCCGAGCTTCTCGGCGGCGCTCGATTGTTGTTCGAGCGTCTTCTTGTCGCCGGTCGTCAAGGACTTGGCGCTGGTCCCGACGAGCCCGCGGATCCGACGACGCCGTGGAGCCGTCGTCGGCGTTATTCCGGCGGGGCGGCGTCTTTTGCTTCCGCGGCGGGGAGTGCACGGTGGTTGCACCCCCGGCGGTCTTGTCGCCGTCGGCCTTCGTCTTCTCGGCTTGCCGCGGCCGGGAGGTCGCCGGCTGCTGTGGAGAATCGTTGTTGGCGAAGGCGATCAGGCTCTGGATGGTGGCCCTCCAGTCTTCGGCCTTGTCTGCCGCTGGAGGGAAGTCGAGGAGCAGTTGCGCCCTTGCGAGCGCTTCTGCAGGAGTGGAGGAGAGCGGGGGCGAGCGGCGCGAGGAGTGGGATATGCTCGGACTCCTAACAGCGTTAGAAGGAGCAGGGTCCCGCCCCGGCGACCGCGCCTTGCTGGTGCCCGGACGGCGGTCCGGAGCGTCCCGCGAGCCTCCGGTTTGCCCTTGTCCCAGCAAGCGGATACCACCTCCTGTGGTATGGCGCTGCTGGGTTGTCGTATGCTGAGATGGACGCGGCGCGTCCACGGAGACCGAGGCTCGGTCGTCCGTCCTGTCCTTGGATTTGGTGGCGACGCGGGTGTCCTCGCCGGCGACCACCCTTCCGACGGCGTCTCCCCCGCCCACCGTTGGTTCCGGTGGCGGCGGATGAGACGCAGACGGGCCTCCGACCTCCGAAGCCTTCTTCTTCGGGGCCATGGTGCTGTTGCTGATGAAGTTGCTGATGAAACTGGAGAGGTTGATGAAGAGTGCGCCCGCGTGAACGCCGGATCAGATTCGCACAACCTCGACGCCCCCTACCTGGCGCGCCAAAGATGTCGGGGGAAACTGTCCACCACGAACACCTATGGGACCGGAGCCCCTTGCTTGTGCGGTAAGAGGGCGGAGGGAACACGAAGAGCAGATCGTAGTGAACACGCGGGCAGTTTACCCAGGTTCGGGCCGCGATGGTCGCGTAAAACCCTACTCCTGCTTGGTTTGTATTGAGTTGGAGAGCTCGGGAGCTTGAAGAACTAGCTACACCGAGCGTAAGAGCGATCTAGGTTCCGAACCCCCTCCACGTTGTGCATGGGCCTCCTTTTATAGTGCAAGGGGTCACCGACAGGTGTCAACTTAGGAGAAAGGGTAAAAATGTAAAAGAGGTGGTAGTTGTAACAGTGCGAGAATAGTGGAGCTACAGTGCGTGAACAGTGGTCGCTACCTACTTTGACAGTGGGGGACAAGAGCATTTAATGCCCGTCGCCGTCGACCCCAAAAGCGCCCGCCCTTGCGTCTCCGTTTGCCACGGCGATGGCTTCACCACCGTGGAGTGCCACCGTGTCCCCCAGGCTGCACAGCCATCCGCCACGCGTCCCTGGACTGGCCCCAGTGCGACGCGTGGTTCGATGAGCTGGAGCGCGGGCACACAGCACAACTCTCCCGGCAAGCACCTTGCCGGGGTCTTGACCTTGCCGGGCCCGGGAGCTTGTCGGGCTCTGAAGCTTGTCGCTCCCCGGGCCCTGCCGGGGCGCATGTTGCGCCGAGGCATGTCTTCTGTGATATAATCTTCAAGTCCCCCTGGCAAACTCCTCTTGCCAGGGCCTTGCGTGAGTGAGGTAATCTTGAGCCTGGAACGGCCTTCCCGGCAAGCTCCACTTGCCGGGGTCTCGATCTTCTGTCTTGTATACTTTGTTTTTGAATGGTTTTGTATGGAGCAGGAAGGTCTCCGGCGAGCGCGCGGTATGCCCTACCGCGGGAAGCTGCTACTGTCCGTGCACCAGTTGGGGTACTGAGGTACCCCTACCTTAGTACACCGACATAGAGCCGGAAGCCGAGACCGAGAACAAGAACGAGGTTACTACTGAGGTTGAGAACGAGGATCCGTCTTACGATCCCATCGACGACTCGACAGGCAAGATGACCTGACCCAGATATCATTACTATCTTTGCCTATTGCTAGAAGTCTCGCTCTTTAGCTTATTGCCTCGATGCCCATGTTTGTTTGTCAGCCTCCTTTTTGTGACCATGAATCTGTCTAACCACCCAACCTAGCAAACCTTTGTTTGGCTACGTAGGCTTCGCTCAGCCCCCCTTATAGCATTGCTAGTTGCAGGAGAAGATTTGAAGATTCTTGCTTCATGTTGAAGTTTGGTTGGGATAACACACTATATAAACTCTTAAACTAAATCATCTATATATTTGGTAATGGGTGGAAGGCTGAGCCTCTTGCTTGGTGATTTGTTCCACTCATGCCGCCCTAGGAACCGTATAAACTAGTGTTATGTTCCTTGATTTTGCGTTCCTCACACGGTTGGGGTTATGGGACCCCCTCGATAAACCGCTTAGCGCTAAGTCTTTTCCAGCAAGTCCCAACATTGGTACTCCATTTGCCTAAACAACTAAAAACTTGCATAGGGAGTTATAAAACCTCTTCTTAATCAACAACCCGGGCCAGTGCTCCACATGAGTGTTAGTCCAAACTGGGGGTCCTGCAGGGCCACCTTGGGGGAACCCGAGGGCTGGTAAAAACCTATAGCATCACCCACTCGGTCGTGGCCTGAGACGAGATACGCGCGGCTACTATCAGGGTGTCGGCACGCCGGGAGGATTTGCTGGAGTAGTCTTACCTTAGTCGGAGTATCTTAAGCACGGGATTCCGAGAATACTTGGGCCTTCCCACCTTGGAGTAGCGACTCCGCGGATCGTGAGCTTGTCATGGGCTAAGTTGGAACACCCCTGCAGGGTTTTGAACTTTCGAAAGGCGTGCCCGCGGTTATGTGGCAGATGGGAATTTGTTAATTACCGATTGTAGAAAACTTGACACCATGTTCAGAACACACTACCAACGTGAGTAACCGTGACGGTCATTTTCCGGAAGGGGTACGGGAAGTGAACACGGTGGGGTTATGATTGACGTGCTTAGATAGGATCACCTAGTGATCACTTTGACGCTCGTGGCACTTCTCTTCTCGCTCTTAACACGTAAGCTAGTGCTAGTGCAGCTGCAACCTTTTATCTTTCTTCAGCCTTGTTCCACACCCAAGGCTTAGATAGTTCTGCTACCCGGGAACGGGATTGCTGAGTCCTCCGTGGCTCACAGATTCTACACCACACCAGATGCAGGTACCATGGTGAACTACTCAGGTGACGGCACAGAGTTGTACTGGGAGTACGTTGAAGAACCTAGTCGATACTATGTGCATTATCCTGATGATCAGTAGTGGTTTCTACTAGGGGCGATTCGGACCTGTGGCTTTATGTATCTGGTATCTTTCATTTGGATCTTCACCCGTAGTCGGGTTGTGATGTTTTGGATGATGATTTGCTTATGTAATGAATTGTGTGACGTGGCGAGTGTAAGCCAACTATCCTTTTGCAATTTCATCCCTATTTTTACATGAGTCGTGCAAATATACCGAACTTGAGATCATTCCAGAATGGGCTTATATAGCTTTAAGTCGTGCCTCGACACGTAGGAGGTATGGTCCCATCCTGGGCATTACATGTTGGCCACAAAATCTGAGCTGCCATCCGCTTTACGCTTACCATTGTATCCTTGGTTCGCCGGATTGGCCTGCGGCGGTTTACCATTCTTGCTTGCTTTCCCTGATTTGTCTCCATCTGCATCTGGATGCTTGCTTGTTCTCGATGCCTCCTATCATTAGGGGTCGTGGCAGTGTCCCGGGGAGTTGAGCTCCGAGGTGTTGTCGTCACAAATATATCGCATCAGTTCTGGAATACTTAAGACGGCCGACATCGAAAACTCTCCTATGCGGTTAGTGGCAAGATAACCCCGACATCACCCAGTACTGGGGAGGTAGTTCGGGATTATTGCCATAGCTTGTATAGTAGATGCGTTTCGAAGGTCCGAGGTAGACGGTTTCCGGAAATAACTGGTTATGTGTTGAAGGATGGATACAGCTGGATGTAGGATTAGAGTTGAGTGCGCGATGCTTCCCCTGTATCCCCAACACCTGATTGCATAACTGGAAACTTTCGGAAATTAATAGGTGGGTTCATCTTGTAGTTCGTAGGCATTCTTCCAATGAATGCATGATATGGAGTTCGGGGTTCTACATTGAGTGAAGTAGTTTTATGGGCGTTGTTCCGATCGGGAGTTGCATCTTAAAGGGTCCTTGGCTATGCTGATCCGGGGATTGCAAAACCCTTTTGTAACACGTTCCATAAGCTTTCAGCATGAATATGTCGAACGAAGCTTCTATCTTGTATTTGTTCTATCTGCTCCTTGTTGTTTTTATTAACCTTTTGTTCTCCCAAGTGGCTTCTCGTGAAGATTGTTGTTACTATTAAACTGTGGATTACATTCGTTCATCTTATTCGAATGTTCTTGTGAATACTATGTTGCAATTTCTAGCCGTTGATTCAGCTTATATATTTTCTCTCAATCAATGGCTAATAGCTGGCATCTCATTCAGGATGGCTCCTAAAAGGGTTCCCAACGCTAACCCAGAGGGTGAAGAGGTTCCTCATCGTCCTCCTTCCCCTCCTCCTCCGTCTGAGGCCTAGAGAGCAATTATGCAAGCGACAAACCAGAACACCCAGATGCTTATGCAAATGATGCAGAACATTCAAGCAAATCAGGGTGCTCATGGGAACCAAGGCCAAGGCAATTTGTTCAACCAACCTCACTTTGCTACGCTCAACCAGTTCCTGGCAAATCAACCAAAGGCATTCAGTTACTGTGTGGACCCTCTAGATGCTGAAGACTGGATAACTGATATCAAGAAGCATTTCGAGTGCAGTAACGTCAGGCCCGAGGACTATGTGAAGTTTGCCGCCTTCCAACTCAAGGACCAAGCCGCTGATTGGTGGCAGCGGTACAAAGATTCCAGAGAGGGACGTGTAATCTCTTGGGATGACTTCTGCAAGGACTTTCGTTCTCACCACATTCCAACAAGTGTCATCGAGGGTATGCGTGAGCAATTCCGCAACCTGAAGCAAGGCTCAATGTCTGTCTACCAATATAATGTCAAGTTCCAGAACCTTGCCCGCTATGCCAAGCAAGACATCCCAGATGCCAAGAGCAAGATCTATCAGTTCTGTGGTGGTCTGAAGGATGAACTCCAACTAGCTCTCACCTTGTTCAAGCCTGATGAGTTTGATCAATTCTATAACATGGCACTTAAGAAAGAGGTAGCCCAGCTCAAGATGGAAGCTTCCAAAAAGAGGATCAGAGATGCCGTTCACTCCCCCTCTTCTTCCCAAGTGGTCGCAAAGCAACAGAAGTTTTGGCTTCCACCTCCTCCAGTGATCCGACCTCCCAACAACAACAACAGACATTCTGGTGGCCGTGGTTTCTCCCACCCACCCAACCCAAGCAATCAGTCAAAGAATCACTTTCAAGCTTCGAAGTCAAGTGCTCCTTATCACCGTCCTCTCTCAGAAGTGGTTTGCAACAAGTGCACTCAGAAGGATCATTATGCTAACAAGTGCCCCAACCCAAGGCGCCTTCCGCCTCCTTCACCTGTCAGCACTGCTATTGTCAAGCACAATCCCAAGCATGCAAGAGTGAATCTGATAAATGCAGCTCAAGCAGAGAATTCTTCAGATGTGATAATTGGTAATCTTCCGGTTAACTCTATTCCCGCAAAGGTCTTATTTGATTCTGGTGCATCACTTTCATTCATGTCATGTCCATTTGCAACCAAGCATAATGTTGTCACCAAAAATTTGCCAAGGGAGTTATCAGTTATTTCTCCGGGGAGACGAATGCATTCTAGTGTGTATGCTCCGGATGTATCTATTCGCATGGGTGATTACCTCTTTCTGGCTTCTCCGGTTGTTCTCGGCAACTCCGACATTGATCTTATTCTCGGGATGGATTGGCTTTCCCAGCATGATGCTCACATTGATTGTGCAAATAAGGAAGTCAAGATTACTCATTCCGACGAAGACGTGATTATCTTCGCCTCTCGAGATAACACAATCAGGTTATTCTCTCTCAATGACAAGGGCGACATTAATGCCATCTCTCAAATTCCGGTGGTCAATGAATATGAAGATGTTTTCCCTGAAGAGCTTCCAGGCATGCCTCTGCATCATCGAGTTGAATTTGTCATTGAACTCGAGCCTGGTACTGAGCCAGCATGCCGGCGTCCGTACAAGCTTTCCCCTGAAGAGTTGAAGGAGTTGAAGAAACAGCTCGATGAGCAAGAGCGTTTGGGTCTGATCAGGCCTAGCACTTCTCCTTGGGGCTGTGGTGTCTTATTTGTCAAGAAGAAGGATGGCACGGAGCGCCTTTGCGTTGATTATCGGCCATTGAACAAGAAGACAATAAAGAACAAGTATCCGCTCCCCAACATCAATGAATTGTTCGAGCAGCTCAAAGGAGCAAAAGTGTTCTCAAAGCTCGATCTCCGGATGGGTTATCACCAGATCCACATCCGTGAAGAAGATATTCACAAGACTGCATTCAGAACAAGCTACGGCTCCTATGAATACACATTCATGTCTTTTGGCCTCGCTAATGCTCCACCCACCTTCTCGAGAATGATACATTACATATTCAAACCCTACACCAATGAATTTGTGCTCGTCTATCTGGATGACATCTTGGTATTCTCCAAGAAAGAAGAGGATCATGAAAAGCACCTCCGTCTGGTTCTCGACAGACTCCGTGAACATAAGTTCTATGCCAAGTTCTCTAAGTGCGAATTCTGGCTCGATAAGGTCTTGTATCTGGGCCATATCATCTCTGCTGAGGGTATGTCTGTCAACCCCGAGAAAGTTGATGCGATTGTCAACTGGGAACCCCCTCAGAACGTCAAGCAACTCCGAAGCTTCCTTGGTCTTGCTAGCTATTGCAGAAGGTTCGTTGAGAACTTCTCCAAGATTGCCAAGCCTCTCTCCAACTTGTTGCAGAAGAATGTCAAGTACAACTGGTCTCCGGATTGTGATGTGGCATTCAGAACTCTCAAAGAAAAGCTCGTCTCTGCTCTAGTTCTTACTCCTCTAGATGAGTCCAAGCCCTACGAAGTATTCTGTGATGCTTCTCTTCAAGGACTTGGTGGTGTGCTAATGTAAGACAAGAAAATTGCGGCATACACTTCTCGTCAATTGAAGCCAAGTGAGAAGAACTACCCCACACATGATCTCGAGTTAGCTGCTGTGGTACACGCTTTGATCACGTGGAGACACCTTCTATTGGGCAGAAAAGTCGACATCTTCACCAATCACAAGAGCTTGAAGTACATCTTCACACAGCTGAACCTGAACCTCCGCCAGACTCGTTGGGTTGAAATGATCCAAGAGTATGATCCAAGCATCGAATACACACCTGGCAAGGCCAATGTCATTGCAGATGCCTTGAGCAGAAAGGCATATTGCAACAATCTCCTTATCAAGACGTTTCAGCCTGAGCTTTGTGGAGCATTCAGGAAGCTCAACCTCCAAGTTGTTCCGCAAGGCTTTCTTGCAAATCTTCAAGTTGCTCCTACCTTGGAAGATCAGATCCGTGAGGCCCGGATCAGTGATGCTATGGTGCAGGAAGTGAAACATGGTATTGCAAAGGGTACTCCCAAATACAAGTGCTATCGCGTTAATGAGAGAGATACCTTGTTCTTTGAGGACAGACTTGTGGTTCCCAAGGGTGATCTCAGGAAGCTCATAATGAACGAAGCACATGACTCCCCCCTCTCGATTCATTCTGGAAGTTCTAAGATGTACCAAGACCTCAAGCAATCTTACTGGTGGACTCACATGAAAAGGGAGATTGCCCAATTCGTGAATGAATGTGATGTCTGCAGAAGAGTGAAGGCAGAGCATCAACGTCCCGCCGGTCTCCTCCAACCTCTTCCTATTCCCGAGTGGAAATTCGACCACATTGAAATGGATTTCGTCACGGGCTTTCCAAAGTCCAAGAATGGGAATGATTCTATCTTTGTTGTGATTGACAAGCTAACCAAAGTAGCTCACTTCCCTCTAGTCAAAGAATCCATCAATGCAGCTCAGCTGGCAGAGTTGTACACTTCCAAAATTGTGTCCTTACATGGCATTCCTCAAGTTATCTCCTCAGACCGTGGAAGTTTGTTCACATCCAAGTTCTGGGACTCCTTTCAGTCTGCCATGGGCACTAAGATCCGTTTCAGCACTGCGTTTCACCCTCAGACTAGTGGTCAAGTCGAGAGAGTGAACCAGATTCTAGAAGACATGCTCAGAGCTTGTGTCATCTCTTTTGGCATGAAGTGGGAAGGTTTCCTTCCGTTTGCCGAGTTCTCTTACAACAACAATTTCCAAGCAAGTGCCAGCAAAGCTCTGTTTGAAATCCTCTATGGCAGAAAGTGGCGTACTCCTCTCAACTGGTTCGAGACTGGTGAACATCAACTTCTTGGCAATGACTTGATCTCAGAAGCCGAAGAAATGTGCAAAGTCATACGTGAGAATCTCAAGGCCGCTCAGTCACGTCAGAAGAGCTACTATGACGGCAAGCATCGTGATTTGGCCTTCAACATTGGGGATCATGTCTATCTCCGTGTTTCTCCTATGAAAGGCACCCAAAGATTTGGTATCATAGGAAAGCTTGCTCCGAGATATGTGGGCCCTTTCAAGATCCTTGGCAAAAGAGGCGATCTAGCCTATCAATTTGAGCTCCCTTCCAACTTCGTTAATGTTCATGATGTGTTTCACGTGTCTCAACTCCGTAAGTGCTTCAAGACACCTGAACGCACCATTCCGTTTGAGGAGATTGATCTTCAACAAGACTTGTCTTACCGATAGCACCCCATTGCTATTCTTGAAGAAACCGAGCGCAAGACCCACAACAAGTCAATCAAGTTCTTCAAAGTCAAGTGGTCACACCATACCGACCGAGAAGCTACGTGGGAACGAGAAGATCACCTTCGTTCCGAGTACCCTTCCTTCTTCCAGTCCTAGATCTCGGGACGAGATCTTTTCGTAGTAGAGGAGAGTTTGTAATGCCCCAGATGTAACACTTTCCCAATATGGCAATATATAAATGTTGGCTTTATCAATTCCTTTCCGGGCTCTTCTTTCATTTCGGGTTTCTTCGTTTTGTCGTGTGCGTGTGTGCATTTCATCCATGTCATGTTGTCATGTGTATTGCATTGCATTTGTGTTATCACTCGCATCCGGTCCCACCCGTCTCTTCCCGTTGTTCGTTTCGAGTTCCGACGCTCTCACATGTGTCTGTGGCATCCCCGAGTCCTTCTTTCGTGTGTGGCCGGGTAATGTTTCCGGAATGACGTGAGACTTGTCGTGCGATGTTGTTTTGGTACGTGTAGGCCGCCTGTCAAGTTTCGTCGCGTTTGGAGTTCGTTTGGTACTCCAACGGTTAACCTAGTGGGCTAAAAGAACCTCTTCTTTGAGGCCCAAGACCCCCTCCACAACAGCCCACCAACCCAGCACAACCCTTCCCATCATCTCGGTCGTCGAATTGTGATCGCGTGGGCGAAAACATCTCCTCATTTGGACTCTCCTAGCTCCTTGTGCCTATAAAAACGTCAACCCATGTCATTTTTCGTCCAAAAACCCTAGTTCCACCGCTCCCTCCGCCGCCGAACACGTCCGGACCGAGCCGGACGCGTCCGATCCGCCGCCCCCAGCCAATCGCCGCCTTCCACCTGTCCTCGCCAGCCTCCCGCCGCGCCAGCCCGCGAGGCCCGACGCGGGCCCGCCACCGCCGCCGATCCGGCCCGTCCGCCTCCACGCGCCCCGCGACGCAACGCCTCGTCCCCGCCGCCTCCGGTCGCCGCCAGGTCGCCGCTGGCCGCCGCCCCGTCGGCCACCGTCGCCGGATCCGTCGCCGCCTACCGCGAGCTCGCCGCCCCTCGCGTCCCCGTCGCCAGGAGCTCACCGCCCCGCCGCCTTCCTCCACGGCCGCAGCCGCCGCCGCTCCGGCCATCGCCGCCGGTGCCCCACCGGGCCCCCGCCGGCCACCTCGCCGCCGAGCCCCGCAGCTCCATCGCCGGAGCAAGGCCGCCGTCTCGTCGCCTGATCCGCTGTGCGGACTCGAACCCTAACGGGTTCGGGTCGAATCCGCACCCGATCCGCCTCCGGCCCGATCCGCTAAGCCGATCCAGATCTGAGGTTGACTTTTGCCTCTAAGTCATTTGTTAATTTTGTTGTCTGATGGCATTTTGTAGGCTGTATATTTTTGTGTGTATGTCCAAATTGTGCGTATAATATGTCAAAATGACCGTGGTGATGTGCTCTACGTTTTATTCCTTTGTGTCATGCTTGTTTGAGTCCATCTAGATGTCTTAATCTTCGTGACAAGAGTGCTACTTGATATAAACTGCTGCTACTAGTTATGTTCATGCCATGTTTGAGATGTGATAACTTGGTGCTTGTTTATCCAAATGAAGCAAATGATATGTCAAAGTGTTCATCATGAGATGCTCTACATGTTGGTTGCTATAGCATGCATGTTAGAGTTCATTTTGCGATGTTTATATCTGTTGCAAAAGTGCATGTGGCTGTTAGGTTTTGTAACTTGTTACGAGATGTCTAGTTGAGGAGCTCGTTGCTATTGATGTGTTTGTCCCCATGTCACATTCCCATATGTTTTAGATTCCCCATCATGTGTTCTTTGTTGTGGTGCAAACCATTAGCCATGTTATGCTTTAAGATAACTTAAACTATGCTCGCAAACATGCCATGCTAATGTTACTGTTTTAACACTTAGTGAAATTTTACTAAGTCTGGAATCTGTAATATCCTGATGCTATGTTTGCTTGATGCCCTAGGAAAATCCATGTTAGTTTTGGGGTGGCCATTGATCATTACTTGTTGTATATGTTGTTGTCTATCCATCCATGTCCTCACTTGATCATTTGGGTTGATGTAGCTTATTTAATTCTTGCTCCCAAGTTGCTATAAAATATTACTGTCAGGTTTTTAGTGTCATGATCAAAATGTTGTAGCTTGTTGCTATTGATCCATGCATCCTATGGAGATGCTCCAATGGAGTTGTTTGCTGTAGGATATGTCTACTTCATGTCCATGCTTCTTGTCACCATGTTTGAGTTTTGTAGAGTATATATTTCTTGCTCCAAAGTTGCTATGTGGCTGTTAATTTCAGCTTTGCATTGTTTCTTGTTTCGGGTGTATCTTTTAGTCCGTTGCTCTGTTTTGAGTGTGCCCTACATGAAACTTGTGTGATTTTGCATGTAGAATCATAATATCATCTTGTTAACATGTTTGGAGTTTGTTTTCTTGGTGTTTGGGTGCATCTTGCACCGTTGCCATGCTTAACTTGTTTTGCTCATATCTTCTAGACCGTAGCTCCGTTTTAAACAAACTTTATATGAAACTTGACTAGAATTTCGTGTAGATTATCATGGTGCATGTTAACTTGCTGTTTAACAACTTCAACTTAAGGTTTTTTCAGATCTGGACTAATTTCAAACTATGCATATGAGGACTTACCGGATTTGTCTTAAGTAGTTTCCGGCCTCATTTAAACTTGTTGTTCTTATGTTGTTTCTCTGTGCTTCCTACCTTGCCATGTTTTACATCCTATATAAATCTATCTTGCATCCTACTTGCTTGAGCATATTGTCTTGTTCTTGTGTTGTTCTGGTGTGCTTCCTATGTTGTCATGTAATGCATCCTAAGTGCATCTGCAGTGCATCCTAAGTGCATCGTACGTGCATCATGTAGATTGCGCATTGCACCTTGTTTGATTTCGTGCCTCGTGTGTTCTTGTTTTGAGTAGAGCCGGAAGCCGAGACCGAGAACGAGAACGAGGTTACTACCGAGGTTGAGAACGAGGAGCCGTCTTACGATCCCATCGACGACTCGACAGGCAAGATGACCTGACCCAGATATCATTACTATCTTTGCCTATTGCTAGAAGTCTCGCTCTTTAGCTTATTGCCTCGATGCCCATGTTTGTTTGTCAGCCTCCTTTTTGTAACCATGAATCCGTCTAACCACCCAACCTAGCAAACCTTTGTTTGGCTACGTAGGCTTCGCTCAGCCCCTCTTATAGCATTGCTAGTTGCAGGAGAAGATTTGAAGATTCTTGCTTCATGTTGAAGTTTGGTTGGGATATCACACTATATAAACTCTTAAACTAAATCATCTATATATTTCGTAATGGGTGGAAGGTTGAGCCTCTTGCTTGGTGATTTATTCCACTCATGCCGCCCTAGGAACAGTATAAACCGGTGTTATGTTCCTTGATTTTGCGTTCCTCACACGATTGGGGTTATGGGACCCCCTCGATAAACCGCTTAGCGCTAAGTCTTTTCCAGCAAGTCCCAACATTGGTACTCCATTTGCCTAAACAACTAAAAACTTGCATAGGTAGTTATAAAACCTCTTCTTAGTCAACAACCCGGGCCAGTGCTCCACATGAGTGTTGGTCCAAACTGGGGGTGCTGCAGGGCCACCTTGGGGGAACCCGAGGGCTGGTGAAAGCCTGTAGCATCGCCCATCCGGTCATGGCCTGAGATGAGATACGCGCGGCTACTATCAGGGTTTCGGCACGCCGGGTGGATTTGCTGGATTAGTCTTACCTTAGTCGGAGTATCTTGAGCACGGGATTCCGAGAATACTGGGGCCTTCCCACCTTGGAGTTGCGACTCCGCGGATCGTGAGCTTGTCATGGGCTAAGTTGGAACACCCCTGCAGGGTTTTGAACTTTCGAAAGTCGTGCCCGCGGTTATGTGGCAGATGGGAATTTGTTAATATACGGTTGTAGAAAACTTGACACCATGTTCAGAACACACTACCAGCGTGAGTAACCGTGACGGTCATTTTTCGAAAGGGGTTCGGGAAGTGAACACGGTGGGGTCATGATTGATGTGCTTAGATAGGATCACCTAGTGATCACTTTGATGCTCATGGCACTTCTCTTCTCGCTCTTAACACGTAAGCTAGTGCTAGTGCAGCTGCAACCTTTTATCTTTCTTCAGCCTTGTTCCACACCCAAGGCTTAGATAGTTCTGCTACCCGGGAACGGGATTGCTGAGTCCTCCGTGGCTCACAGATTCTACACCACACTAGATGCAGGTACCATGGTGAACTACTCAGGTGACGGCACAGAGCTGTACTGGGAGTATGATGAAGAACGTAGTCGATACTATGTGCACTATCCTGATGATCAGTAGTGGTTTCTACTAGGGGTGATTCGGACCTGTGGCTTCATGTATTTGGTATCTTTCATTTGGATCTTCACCCGTAGTCGGGTTGTGATGTTTTGGATGATGATTTGCTTATGTAATGAATTGTGTGACATGGCGAGTGTAAGCCAACTATCCTTTTACAATTTCATCCCTATTTTTACATGAGTCGTGCAAAGATACCGAACTTGAGATCATTCCAGAATGGGCTTATACCTTTAAGTCGTGCCTCGACACGTAGGAGGTATAGTCCCATCCTGGGCATTACATGTTGGCCACAAAATCTGAGCTGCCATCCGCTTTACGCTTACCATTGTATCCTTGGTTCGCCGGATTGGCCTGCGGCGGTTTACCATTCTTGCTTGCTTTCCCTGATTTGTCTCCATCTGCATCTGGATGCTTGGTGTTGTCAGAGTCTCCATACTTCACTAAAGCGCCCATGAGCATTCCCATGTCATTGCAATCACGTTTAAGTCGCCCCAACTTCCGCCTCAAAGGTTCAAACCGGCAATTATTTTCCAAGGTTACCACCGCTGTGCTTGGGTTGATGCTATTGGAGGAGTGCAAGATTTCGGACACTCGACGCACCCAACTGCTTGTAGACTCCTGCTCTCCTTGAACGCAAGCAGCTAAGTCGACAACAGACATTGGTTGCTTGCATGTGTCTTTGAAATTTTTGATAAACCGGCTCCGCAGCTCAGCCCATGATCCGATGGAATTAGGTGGTAAACCCTTCAGCCATGTTCGGGTCGTGCCCTCGAGCATCATTGTGAAATACTTAGCGCATGCCGCCTCGTCCACATCGAGCATCTCCATTGCCATCTCATAACTCTCAACCCATGCCTCTGGAGCAAGATCCGCCGTGTAGTTGGGCACCTTGCGTGGACCTTTAAAATCCTTGGGTAGTTTCACGTTCCGTAAAGCGGGGATGAGACACGGTACGCCCAGGGAACTGGACATGACCCCCGGTTCAACTGTGGTGGTGGGACGAACCGGCGTCGCCTGACGGGCTTCATACTGCGCTGTCACCTCGGCCTCCCGGCGCTGTCTGGCCTGATCCACCACCTCTTGGGCATGCGCCTCTTCTGCTGCCGGATTATCCCGCCTCTGCTGATGACGCCTCCGTGCACTGCTTGATACGGCCGGTTCATCCAGACGCCTCGTATAACTCCAGCTCAGGCGGGGGGTTGAATGAATCCTCTCCCGGCTATAGGAATAAGCTTGTTGTTGAGTTAACATCGTGTCCAACAACTCCTTGTCCCGTCGTGCCTCTACTGCAATGGGGGACATTCCTTCAATAGGAAGGGCAGCCAGTCGTGAAGCGGCAGCAACTATATTGTCCAACAAATTAGAATAATGACCAGGAGGGGTGGGCACATGTTGGGTCGGCACAACTTGGCGATTTGGCTCTGTGGCCGGTGGTTGAACTGATGCGCCTGTTCCTGGCGCTCCTCCCCGGTTTACCTCTGGTTGGTTACTGGTTCCTGCGCCTGGCGTGCTAAAGAGATTCCTTGCCTCATAAACCGGCGGCAGGCGAGATCATTGTCTTCTCATCATTACCCCTTGTGAAGCGGTCTGATCTAACATGAGCCGATAGGCCTGAGCCTCTAGCTCCGCCTGCTTTGTAGCCATCCTAGCTTTCTCAGCTGCCAGGTCCAACTTGGCTTGTTCAATCTGGATCTTCACCTGAGCGACCTCCGCGTCATGTTGCTCCTTGTTGGCCTGTTCCACCTCTGCTGTTACTTGTGCTGTCAAAGTATCGACCAAGATAGATAAAGTATCAGATGGCGATGGGGGAGGATCTCCAGCCCTAGCTCCCATTGCCTCTGATATCAACGCCCCTGTTGTTGAGGTCTGCTGCACAGGTTGTGATCCGGCCATGAAGAAAGCAACCCTATTTGGCGGATCAAGGGGGTCCGAAATACTATCGCCATCGGAACAACCCTCAGACCGACCATCCTGCAGCAGATACAAAGATTCGGTCTCTCCGGAAGAAGATTCATCGTCGGAATAAACAATAGTCTCGCCGCCAGAGTCCGATCTGTCCTCGGCTTGTACTCCATGCACTGCTCCAACGAAGACATGCTTCACGGCAGGCTCAATCCGGGCAGGTCTCACACGCTGAGCCGACTCGACGATGTTGGGAAGATGTCCGGCTCAGGGCCCGGTTCGCCGATCTTGCCGATGAAGACATGGATGCCGCCGAAGGGGACCCGGTACCCGTATTCGATTGAATCGGCCTCGGGGCCCCAGCCTGCATCATCGATGTAGATCCGGCCGCGACGACTCTTAGTCATCCGGCCCACTGCGTAGCCCTTGAGTCCTTCAAAGCTGCCCTTCAAGAACTCGAAACCATCGTGCGATAGCCCCACGGTGGGCGCCAACTGTCGTGGATTTAGCACGGCAGATGTCCTAGCAAAAGGACTTAGTCGTGAGGCCATCGCTACGGGTTAGCTTATATCCAAATATACCAAAAATATCAGACTATCCTATCTATCAGATCTCACTTTCGTAAGTGACCGTAAAGGGATTGACAACCCCTTATCGCGTTGGCTGCGAAGTTCTTATTTGTGTGTGCAGGTGCGATGGACTCACGCGTGGTCTCCTACTGGATTGATACCTTGGTTCTCAAAAATTGAGGGAAATACTTATGCTACTGTGTTGCATAACCCTTTCCTCTTCGAGGGAATACAACGCAAGCTCAAGAAGTAGCAGTAAACATTTGCGCAAGGTGGCCTAACGCAAACAGTTTTCAAGAGAAAGTCGTGTGTGATTGTTCATTGATCCAACACGGTTTATTCCTAGAAACTGTGTGCGTTGCCTGAGGTCATCGCCCAAGGTATTTTTTCAAGAACCGTTTGCAATAGCAAAACCCAATTAGCAGGCTAATTATCTGATTATTCATAATCCATTTATTAATCTAATTGATAGTTCATATTAAGCGCACAATATATTTCATTTTCATAATTGAAATACATCAGAGTACAACATCATATAGCTTCAGCACTCAGCTACCCAATTACACAACTACACCAGGACCAAGTTTCACATGCAACATCTATAATGTTTCGAAATTAGCATCATAGACGGTACATAGACAGATGTATCTCATGTGGAAAACTGCTGAAGTAGAAGGCGATTATTGAGCCTTCATTGATGTTGAAGGTCTTTGTAACTTTAGGCTAGTGCATGTGGATGATTGACCGTCCATCCTTCGTCCTCTTCAGGAACACTTCAATATTGAACCGTGGGTGTTGTATGAATATCTTCCTCGCCTCCTGACCATACATGTGGTTTGAGTGGTAATCATCAGTGAACTGCTTTGGAAAGGCCTGAAAACAAGGATGTGCATAAATATCTTCTCTATATTGGAAATGGGGCAAAGGAATAAAAAAGGCAAGGTATAATAGTTAGTACCATCTTGTAGTGAACTAATGTAATGCCCAGGATGGGACTATACCTCCTACGTGTCGAGGCACGACTTAAAGGTATAAGCCCATTCTGGAATGATCTCAAGTTTGGATCTTCGCCCGTAGTCGGGTTGTGATGTTATTTGGATGATGATTTGCTTATGTAATGCATTGTGTGACGTGGCGAGTGTAATCCAACTATCCTTTTGCAATTTCATCCCTATTTTTACATGAGTCGTGCAAAGATACCAAACTTGAGATCATTCCAGAATGGGCGTATACCTTTAAGTCGTGCCTCGACACGTAGGAGGTATAGTCCCATCCTGGGCATTACAACTAATGTCTTCTTCATTGTGCAGACAAAGATCTTGTTGTCTTTTGTCGCTAATTTATTTATCCTAACAATCTTTCTAAGTTTCTTGACTTGACTGATATTCATGGACAACTCATTTCCCCATATGCAAAAAGGGTCGAACAATGGGTCAAAACCTCTAACAGTAGGACCTACATGCGCAAGATCAAATTGTTAAAAACCTAAATATTAGAATGGTTCCTGATATTGCACAATAATGTGCTATTAGACAATGGACCATGCATGTGCTAACCTCGATTGTAAACCTCAGTGCTTCCCATTGTTTCCCTGCAACACATATAAGGTAGTTAGTCATCAGTTTAAGTAAGGGTTCACATACTATCAGTAAAAATATGTTGATGAAAAATAATCACATTGCAGATTCATCAGATTAATTGAAGCCACGCGGAAAACCCATTTATCCAAACCAAGCATGATTAAGAACTAGGAAATATAGCACTTGTATATGTTTCTCATGTATTAAGTGCAGCCAAATTCGATTTATTCCTCACATGCACTACAGTACAAAATTCTACCCACGACAATTGGACATCGCATTTTCGAATTGAACCAAGCAGTTAACTAAACACCACAACAAATGAACCAAATATTAACTGAGCACCACATTGCACAATATAACATACTCCTAATAGAAGATCAGACAGTTAACCAAACAATTAACTACAGCCAATTGTAGCAATTGTATTTGTTTCTCATGTATTTACTACAACCAAATTCAATTTATTCCTCACATGGTATACAATAACAGAATGCACCCACAATTTTGTAAAGATAAATTCGATTTAATTTTCATATGGAAGAAAATACAAAATTGCAGCCTGGAGAATTGAACATCACATTTGCAGAATTGAACCAAACAGTTAACTGAAGACGACAACTAATTAACAAAACAGTTAATAAGTGAGCAGCACACTGCACGACATATAGAACATATACACTAGAGCAACAGATTGCATGGTAAAATTAGATAGCACAATTCACTAGAATTTGTGAAGGAAAGGCAGGAGCAGCACACGCAACGGGTAAACCGAGCATGCTTAACCGACAGAGCTAGCAAATGGCAAGGTGATCCTTCAAGATCTGGGGGCAGGACAAATGGCAGCCACCGCGACCTCATCCGCGCGTGCGACCGCGATTTGCTTCTCCGCTGCCAAATGCTCCTTGAGTTCCTAGCTATACTGCGTGCACCATGGCTTAGGACGACGCTTATTTGGTGGAGGGGTCAGTGATTTGGGTCGAAGGTGTCGCGCTCGTGCCGGCGGTAGGGGCATGTGGCATGTGGAAGGAGGAGGAGGATGGGGGTCGGGTGTGGATTACCTGCCTGGATAGGCAAGGCCGAGGAGCATGAAGGAGGGTCACCGGCGAGGAGGCGGCGGTGCTGCAAGCAAGGAGTGAATGTTTCAACTTGGAAAGGGAGGCGAAAAGACGGGAACTGTGGCTTTTGGTAAGGGGGGCGGGGATGTAGATATTTCCGTGAAAGCCGAAAATTTGGAATCGCTTCAGCCAAAAAATTGGCGTGCAAAGTGTCACCATACACGGTCCCTTATTCACAACTATGTACGATATGTGAACATCACAAAGGATTCAGATAGCTTAACCCGTGTGTGTTGAGTTTGAACGTCAAAAATTTTGGTTCGAATTTCCCTTGTTATAGTGGTCATCCACGTCATTGCATAATTTGGGTACACAAAGGAGACTAACAGTGTGCGATCTACTTGATTTATAGTACTATACACCGACGGTGCTCCAAGATATTTTGTTTTGCATCTCACACGGTTGGTGATAATAAACTGTGTGCGATCTACTTGATTTATTGTCTTGATCATTTGAATTACGTAATGGGGTCATAGGCTCACATCTACAAAGGATGGTGTTTGAATTGTTAGAACTTTTATCTGCAGTGAACATGCAACTATAGGTGTGTCGTCAAAAAAATTGGAATTATTCAGGGTTCGTTTGTACATTTGTATACATTAACTGGGTTTTCTAGGCATTTTATGCGCATAATTCAAATTTGAACAACATGCACATGCTCCAGTGCATCTAAACTTATTGAAAAAACAAATATGTGTCCTTGGTTGCACGCTTAGGTCCCATGCAAGAAATGGGAATGAATTTGGAATACCCTGCCACCGTCACTCGGCCGCAAACATTGAGATACCTGGTTTTTCAATTCTAGTAAATCCAAAACTCATCTGAAATTCATGAAACTTGGCATGCTAAATGTAGCGGCATCAACATCACGTGGTAAAAATTTTGTCCCATTTGGGGCAGGTTTGGGTATAAGCTTCTCACAAACCAGAGCTTCTCACAACAAGCGTGATGGTTTCGGTAGGGAATGTGCCACCTTTGGGGACGAAACAATATCCGTTGCCTCTTATTGATTTCAAAAAATTTCGAGTGTCAACATAGAACAACAAGAGTGTTGTGTTCAATTTTGGATTTTTTTTGGGGTTCGTTTGGACATTTTTATGCCTTAACTGAGTTTTCAATGCATTTATGTGCATAATTCAAATTTGAACTACATGCACATGCTCCAGTGCATCTAAATTGGTTGAAAAAATAAATATGTGTCCTTGGGTGCATGCTTAGGTCCCATGTAAGAAATGGGAGTGAATTTCAAACACCAGGGCACCATTGATTGCCGGCAAAACACTAAGATGCCTGGTTTTTAAATTCTAGTAAATCCAAAACTTTCTGAAATTCATGAAACTTGGCATGCTATCATGGAGCGGCATCAACATGCCGTGGTACAAATTTTGGCCCATTTGGGGTAGGTTTGGGTATATGCTTCTCAAAAACCGGAGCTTCTCACAACAAGCATGATGGTTTTCGGTAGGGAACGTCCCATCTTTGGGGACGAAACGATATCCATTGCCTCTTATTGCTTTCAATTTTTTTCTCGTGTCAACATAGAACAATAGGAGTGTTGTGTGGTTTTTAGTGATTTTTCGGGGTTCATTTGGACATTTTATGCATTAACTGAGTTTTCAATGCATTTATATGCATAATTCAAATTTGAACTACATGCTCATGCTCTAGTGCATATAATTTTGGTTGAAAAAACAAATTTGTGTCCTTGGGTGCATGCTTAGGTCCCATGCAAGAAATGGGAATGAATTTCGAACACCAGGGCACCGTTTATTGCCGGCAAAACATTGAGATGCCTGGTTTTTAAAATTTAGTAAATCCAAAATTCGTCTGAAATTCATGAAATTTGGCATGCTATCATGGAGCGGCATCAACATGCCGTGTACAAATTTTGTCCCATTTGGGGCAGGTTTGGGTATATGCTTCTCACAAACCGGAGCTTCTCACAACAAGCATGATGGTTTTCGATAGGGAACGTCCCACCTTTGGGGACGAAATGATATCCGCTGCCTCTTATTGCTTTCAATTTTTTTTCTCGTGTCAACATAGAACAAAAGTAGTGTTGTGTGAATTTTTGTGATTTTTCGGGGTTCGTTTGCACATTTTTATGCATTAACTGAGTTTTCAATACGTTTATGTGCATAATTCAAATTTGAACTACATGCACATGCTCCAGTGCATATAAATTGGTTGAAAAAACAAATATGGGTCCTTGGGTGCATGCTTAGGTCCCATGTAAGAAATGGGAATGAATTTCAAACACCAGGGCACCATTGATTGCCGGCAAAACACTGAGACACATGGTTTTTAAATTCTAGTAAATCCATAACTCGTCTGAAATTCATGAAACTTGGCATGCTATCATGGAGCGGCATCAACCTGCCGTGGTACAAATTTTGTCCCATTTGGGGTAGGTTTCGGTATATGCTTCTCACAACAAGCATGATGATTTTCGGTAGGGAACGTCCTACCTTTGGGGACGAAACGATATCCATTGCCTCTTATTGCTTTCAATTTTTTTCTCGTGTGAACATAGAACAAAAGGAGTGTTGTGTGAGTTTTAGTGATTTTTGGGGGTTCGTTTGGACATTTTTATGCATTAACTGGGCTTTCAACGCATTTATGTGCATAATTCAAATTTGAACTACATGCACATGCTCCAGTGCATATAAATTGGTTGAAAAATCAAATTTGTGTCCTTGGGTGCATGCTTAGGTCCCATGCAACAAATGGGAATGAATTTCGAACACCAGGGCACCGTTGATTGCCGGCAAAACATTGAGATGCCTGGTTTTTAAATTCTAGTAAATCCAAAACTCGTCTGAAATTCATGAAATTTGGCATGCTATCATGGAGCGGCATCAACATGCCGTGTACAAATTTTGTCCCATTTGGGGCAGGTTTGGGTATATGCTTCTCATCAACTGGAGCTTCTCACAACAAGCATGATGGTTTTTGATAGGGAACATCCCACCTTTGGGGACGAAATGATATCCGCTGCCTCTTATTGCTTTCATTTTTTTTTCTCGTGTCAACATAGAACAACAGTAGTGTTGTGTGAATTTTTGGGGTTCGTTTGGAAATTTTTATGCATTAACAGAGTTTTCAATGCATTTATGTGCATAATTCAAATTTGAACTACATGCACAAGCTCCAGTGCATATAAATTGGTTGAAAAAACAAATATGTGTCCTTGGGTGCATGCTTAGGTCCCATGCAACAAATGGGAATGAATTTCGAACACCAGGGCACCGTTGATTGTCGGGAAAACATTGAGACGCATGGTTTTTAAATTCTAGTAAATCCAAAACTCGTCTGAAATTCATGAAACTCGGCATGCTATCATGGAGCGGCATCAACATGCGGTGGTACAAATTTTGTCCCATTTGGGGCAGGTTTGGTTATATGCTTCTCACAAACCGGAGCTTCTCACAACAAGCATGATGGTTTTCGGTAGGGAACGTCCCACCTTTGGGGACGAAACGATATACATTGCCTCATATTGCTTTCAATTTTTTCTCATGCCAACATAGAACAACAGGAGTGTTGTGTGAATTTTTATGATTTTTTGGGGTTCGTTTGGACATTTGTATGCATTAACTGAGTTTTCAATGCATTTATGTGCATAATTCAAATTTGAACTACATGCACATGCTCCAGTGCATATAAATTGGTTGAAAAATCAAATATGTGTCCTTGGGTGCATGCTTAGGTCCCATGCAAGAAATGGGAATGAATTTCAACCACCAGGGCACCGTTGATTGCTGGCGAAACATTGAGATGCCTGGTTTTTTAGTTCTGGTAAATCCAAAACTCGTCTGAAATTTATGAAACTTGGCATGATATCATGGAGCGGCATCAACATGTCGTGGTACAAATTTTGTCCCATTTGGGGCAGGTTTGGATATATGCTTCTCACAAACCGGAGCTTCTCACAACAAGCATGATGGTTTTCGGTAGGGAACGTCCAACCTTTGGCGATGAAACGATACCCATTGCCTCTTATTGCTTTCAATTTTTTTCTCGTGTCAACATAGAACAACAGGAGTGTTGTGTGAATTTTTGTGATTTTTCGGGGTTCGTTTGGACATATTTATGCATTAACTGAGTTTTCAATGCATTTATGTGCAAAATTCAAATTTGAACTACATGCACATGCTCCAGTGCATATAAATTGGTTGAAAAAACAAATATGTGTCCTTGGGTGCATGCTTAGGTCCCATGCAAGAAATGAGAATGAATTTGAAACACGAGGGCACCGTTGATTGCCGGACAAACATTGAGATGCCTGGTTTTGAAATTCTAGTAAATCCAAAATTCTGTTAACCATTGACATGACGCCACGTGTCTTGGTTTTAATGGCTGTAGGAGGTGCCGTGCGGACAGCTGCTTGACCTTCACTGAACGGGAGGTGTGTGAGCGTCGTCCAGTGCGCAGGCTGACCGAGAGGCATGCAAGCTGTCCTCGAGTGCGCATGCTCACCGGGAAGCGTGCGAGCTGTATGCTGCGCAGGCTCACTGGGAAGCGAGCGCTTTGACTTCCATGGCCGCCCGTCTTACTCGTGTCCTCTCCATTAATGGCGCCCAAGCCGCAGTTTAATTCGCTTTTTAAATATAAAACACTCATCGCAAACGTTTTAGTTATAACGCCCGTATGCAAACCGACAGCTTCCCCGGGAAGCCAAGAGAAAATGTGTTGAGCAGGATTTCTGCCGCTCTTGATCGCAAACGATTTAGATAGAACACCCGTATGCAGAGTGAGAGCAGCGCAGGATTTGTTCATCCCTTCAACGCAAACGGTTGTTTTGGATGACCCGTGTGCAACCACGTACAAACAATTTGGTAAGATTTGCATCTCTCATATTGGGTATGTTGCCATTTGTCAAACTGGAAAGATTTACATTTGTTGATCTAGTATCGTTGCCATTTTTCATCCTTGTAATGCTGTGATTTGTCAAAATATGCAGCTAGAAATCATTAGCACTATGTATTTTTTGCAACTAAAATTCAGTAATTAAGCATAGATATCATTCATAGATTAAGCAGTCGTTCTTAATTTATACAAACAGTTCAACTCGACAGTTGAACCGACCAAACTTCTCCCCAATTGTTTCCAACCACGTACTGAAATAGCTAGTTCAACTATATATACTAGCTAATTTTAAGTACGTTGTACAGTTCAACCACACATCTATAGTCAGATGAACTAAACAAAATAGCCCCTGAATACTACTACTACCGCGGAGGGGCTTTGTGCTACTTCCGGCAGCCTCTCCTCTGTCGAGCGTGCTACGTAAGAGGCAGAGGAGGAGGAGGAGGAGCCTACCGACGAGATGGACAAATGCAATACGGTGTCTGCAGCTGCTGCATGTTCAGCGAGCTCGCCAGCTCGAACACCCACTGCCGCTCCAGACGATCCCTCTCGAAGCGGGCGGACTACTCGTAGATCTCCTGATTCTTGGCCTTTGCATCGACGTGTGCTTCGGCGTGGCTACGGTAAGGCTCTTTGTGTGCTTGACGAGGCGCTCCTTCTCCTCCCGCGGGAACTCGATGTAGCGCGCAAGGTCACTGATGCACGTGCGGGCCTCCACCTCCACCTCCCTCCTTCGGGCGGCAGTGGCGGAGCAGGTGATGATCCCGGCGATCGACGGTGGGCTGGCGGCCACGGTGGCCAATGATGGGGTGGCGGCCACGACCACCACTTCCCTCAATCGGGCCGCGGTGGCGGAGCGGGTGATGGCCATGGTGGCCGGCAGTGGGGTGGCGGCCACGATGGCCATCTCCCGCCTTTGGGCCGCCATGGAGGAGCGGGAGATGGCCCTGGCTTTCGATAGTGGTGTGGCGGAATGGCGGCCGGCAACAGCTGCCGATGGGCAGCGGTGGGGGAGCGTGTGGTGGGTGTTCTACACACACCCGACAGGGACGCCACGCGCACTACACTACGCCGGGGACTATGCCGCCGCCGCGGTGTAGCCTCCCAACTGGAGCTGTCCTCTGATGACAGTGGAGTGGATGAGCGACGACGACGAACTGGTGCCATTGGCGATTGTGGGTGAAGCAGACGAGATAAGCTACAGGGAGGGAGGGGAAAATGCGACGCAGGACTCACTGACCGTGAGGGTTTTTATATCAGGCCGTCAAGCATTGGGATTTTGGGGGATTTCACCGAGTCGGGTGGGAAGCTTGCGTGGTAACCCGCGAGGTTGCATGGGAACGGGCTCACCGACGATTCATTGGCGCCATCGTTTGGCCAAAAGAATGCCCCCGCGTGCTACGCAAGCTTGTGCTATAAGCCGTCTACGGCAGCGGGGTGACAAGACGTGCGAGAGGAGGATGAGAGGATACCACCAACGATGTAAAAGTGCTCAGTGTTACGGGCTTGGCCTGCAAGAACCTTGTCAAAATCCGTGACCACTACAGTGTCTGGGGCAGCACGAAGCAGGACTCCCTGGTCGAACTCGCCTCGGCCATCATCGACCCCTACTACGAAAAGATGAAGCAGGATGCCGAGAGAAGAAGTCCCTTATCCTGGCACAGGGCATGGATGCGGCAACTGGATGAACCTCACCTCAGGTTTGCCTCCAAGAGCATGTACACATGCTACAAGATGCACAGGCGGATCGTTGACAGGAGGAAGTGCCTCATTACCCAAATCGACGAGTCCGAATCGAGCCACAAGTAGAGCAAGCGTCACAAGAAGTAGATGATGGTCAAATGATCATTTATGCTAGTTAACCATGCATGTAATATATAGTTTACTTTATTGGTGTGTGTTGAAATGCCATGTGTGTAGTAGCCACCTATGTAATTATGCATGTAATAGTTTACTTTGGTGTGTGCAAATGCCATGGTTGTAGTAGCCACCTATGTAAGTGGATGTTTAATTTGGTTATGCAAGCATGTCCTTATAAGTGTGTGTGTGTGTGTGTGTGTATATATATATATATATATATATATATATATATATATATATATATATATATATATATATATATATATATATATATATATATATATATATATATATATATAT
>LR738712.1:174008155-174036664 GCA_902687465.1 Secale cereale
ATATATGTTGTTGTTCTGTATGCAATCCCATCGCACAACACACACGTCTTATTAGTAGCAACCGTCTGTGTTATTATTGGTCTTCACACACATTTCTGATTACAGACATGTTTGCCGCGTATCACACACATCTTGTTAAGTTGAACCGTTTATGTTCTCATGTCTCAACGCAAACAGTTCCTCCGAGTGAACCGCATGCCGTATATCGCGCACACCTTGATCTGACTGACCGTTTCTTTTGTGTTGCCTAATCACAAACAGTTCATCCGAGTGAACCGTATGATGTGATGTGCATCGCACACGCCTTCATCTCGCTGCCCATTTCTTTTGTTCCTCCTCATCGTAAATAGTTAATTCAACTGAAATCGTATGCCCCTCATCGCACACACAACTAAAACCTGAACCATGTTTGATGCATCCGTCATGGCAAACGTTTTACACATTTCTGACGGTTTTCATACAGCACCGTTTGCGATTATTGCATCGCACACAGTTTCTCGAAGGGTCTCTGATCGTAGTGTCGCGTTAGTAGCATCCTGCAGTAGTGTATGAAGAAATCAAATTACAATTTTTGCAATAATAGTGTCCAAATACCACTAACATATGGAGAAGAAAGGCATAGGAAAAAAATATTATAAGACACAAAGGAGATATAATAGAAATTTTAGAACAAAGAAAAGATATTTCTTAAGAAGGTTAGATAATAGAACCCCATTCTTACATAAAAGAAATGTAAGAAGATATAATCCTTAGTAATCTTATGATAAAACATGTAGGTGTTTTATATGTAACTCTCCTGATCACCCAAGTAGAACTTGCCCTAACAAAGACCAGAAAAGATACTCCGGTAAATATAAAGATCAAGAGAGAGTGTTAATTATAGATAGTGTTAATGAGAATATATTAGTATGTGATGATGAGATAAAAGATGACGAGTCAATATATTCAATTATTGAAATAGATTAAGTAGAAAATGAGACTCCAAAATATGAATCAAGTGAAGATGAAATAGATCTAATAGATGAATTAGCTGGTTTAAAAATTGAAATGATGAACCAAGTAGATTGTGAACATGATTGGATTAAAGGTAAAGGTGATTATAACATAAAATGTGCTTTCTGCATATATTATCCAATCCAAGATAATAGGTTCACATGTAACATATGTTTAAAAAAAGCTTGTATGTCATGTCTAAGAGCCAATAATCAAAAGTGGAGACCGGAAATAGAATTGGAACGAGAAGAACGAATACTATCTAGTAGGGTTAGAAATTTGGAAAATAGAGTAAGTAAGCTAGAAGCAGGACTAGAAAAACTTAAAGATGTGTTAGAAAATAGTAAAGAGGCATATAATGATGTTGCAAAAAACACCGAAATGGAAGATCAAATGGTAACAGTAAGGGATAAAAAAGGAGACAAATTAATACAATTAAAAGATGCAATTAGTAGTTTTGGAAACAAATATATTGTTCGATTACCATTCAAAGAAGTGTTAGGGATAAGGATCCCAGTAAGGATTGTTCTGAAGCAAAATATTACATATAAAATACTGGCACTATTAGACACTGGTTGCACTAAGAACATCAGTTATAATAAATATTTTATGAGATGTCCCGAAATACTTGAAACTATAGAGGATAATAAAGATGAAGTATCAACCGACATGTGAGGAATAAAGAAGATCCATAATCAGCTAGCATATAATACTGAAGCTTACATAAATGGCACAAAATATATAATAGATGAAATTACAATAGTGGATTTTTCTGTAATAAATGATGACATGATAATAGGATTAAGATTTTTACAACAATCTTTACAAACCACAATCATACACGAAGAGGGGGTTACATTTATCCCATATCAAGATAATGTCCAATATATATCTGAAGTACGAAAGTAAAGAAAGGCTTTGCAAAACGTAGAAATATCTAATTTAGAAGATGATTATAGCACGAGCCCAGATTCCCTTGAATTCTGTGAAGATGAAGAACTTAGTGAGACCATAGAAGAGTATCATATAGAAAATACATTTACAGAATGCATTGGGTTACAATCATTTTTGCCAAATTGGAATGGAGATATAAAATCTAAAAAAATATATTGATTAGATTGTGCAAACACTAGTAAGCATACAAATTATTGGAGAAATACCAATGAAACATTGGGATAAGAACTCTATAGTTTGCAAAATAAATATCGTAAATCGAGATTATATAATTAAGTCAGGTCCAATAGAAGCTACTCCTACAGATATCAAAGAGTTCAAAATGCATATTGAAGAGTTAGTAAAGTTAAAAGCTATAAGAAAAAGCAGAAGTCCTCATCGATCTGCTGCTTTTATAGTTAGAAATAATGCTGAAGAAGTTAGAGGTAAATCTAGAATGTGAAAAAATTTAAAAGGCTTAATGATAATACAATTGACGATGCATACAATATACCTGCCATTAGGTCTAAAGAACGCACCTCCACTATTTCAAAGAAAAATGCAAAATATATTGAATGAGAATCAAGCATTTATATTGGTATACGTAGATGATTTGTTAGTATACTCAAAATCATACAAAGAGCATATAGCCCATCTTGAATTAATCTTTCGAAAGGTAGAACAAAATGGGCTCATACTATCCAAAAAGAGATGAAAATTTGCAAAGAAAAATAAATTTCCTTGGCCATGAAATAGGAGAAGGAAATATTTATTTACAATATCATATTGCAAAGAAAATATTAGAGTTTCCTGATAATATGAGTGATAAAAAGGTTTTACAACAGTTCTTAGGAATTGTAAATTATGCACAAAACTATATAGATAACTTAGCAAAGCTAACAGGACCTTTATATGCTAAATTAAGAAAAAAATGGTCAACGATACTTCAACTCTGAAGATATAAAATTAGTAAATGCCATCAAGGAAAAATTCAAGAATTTAAAACCCCTAGAATTGCCCCTAGAAGACAATTATTTTATAATTGAAACAGATGCGTCTAAGGTAGGATGGGGTGCGATTCTAAAACAAAAACCCAATAAATACTCTCCAAAAGCAGATGAAACAAATATGCAGATATGCTTTAGGAAGTTACAAATTAAACACGGTAAATAATATTGATAGGGAAATCATTGCAGTTGTAAATGCAATAAATGCATTTAGGCTATATCTAGGATTTGAAGAACTTACAGTGCGAACAGACTGTGAAGCCATATTTCGATATTACAATAAAATTAATAGTAAGAAAAGCTCAATCAAAAGATCGGTCTTATTTGAAGACACCATAGTTAGGAATGGTTATAAAGTTATTTTTGAGCATATTAAGGGGAAGGATAATACCTTACCTGACATATTTTCTCATGCATCAAATTTGCAGAAATAAGGAAAGGATTATTCCCCACCAGGTATGAATACCTCTTCTTTGGAGAAGAAAATAGGCTGAAGGTATTTCAGCCAAATACATTCAATTTCAAGCCAAAGGCCCATATCAAGCTTGATGAAGTTCAAAGCTGCATATTGGATAATTTTTGGTACCAATATAATATCAAAAGAGAGGAAAAAGGATATATGTTATCAATTCTGAATAGCCTGGCACAATATTTTAACCAATTGAACAGAAATTTGCCAAAGCCAGGAAAGATTGAAATACCAAAAGTAGAAACACTATATATTATGTTTGATGGAAATAAACCCAGCATATATATGGAATGGGAAAAAATTATGATTGAGAAATTAGATGCAAAAAAGAAAAGGAGAATATTTAACATTCAAAAGATATGATAGTATAAATGATGCATATTTTTGGCAAGAAAGGTATTAGGACAAGGTTATTATATTGACCCAAAAGCTAAAGACTATATCCAAATGAGAAGAAGCACACCTGCTTCACCAACTCCTACAAAAGGGGAGGCATCAAGCTCAAAAAATATAAAGAAGGAAGAGTCTCCAAAATATTAAACATATCAAGAATGCCTTCTAAAGGGGCTTGACCGTTTAGAAAGTGAATACATAGATCAAGAAATGGATAAAAGATTTTAAAAAAATTCAAAAATAATAAAGAAAGAATTAAAAGAAGAAATATTAAAAGAATTAAGGCATGAAATGGATGAAATTTTTGAAGAAATAAAGAAAGAATGCAATCAAAAATATGATTCCAACTTGTTAAATGATGATGATCATATGGACATAGTAGGGCATGGGCAGCGGCCTGAATAAAGCCCAAACTGCATATATTGATATTGCTATCAATTATTCGGGCGCAGAGGACTTATACCGACCCGAATATTGATATAAATTCCAAAAATGGCTATTAGATATTGATAAGGTATTATCAATCATATGGGCAGGGAAGACCCTGTAAAAAAATCAATGTTGAATAGTAAAGCAGTCTCAGCATGTATGTACGCATGCACATGTTGAGTAGTAAAGCAGCCTCGACATATATGTACCTTATATATTTTTACACGGTCTTCCCTGCCCATATGATTGATAATACCTTATGTATATTTAGAATAGCTATTTTTAGATCTTTTATCAATATTCGGGTTGGTATAAGTCCTTCGTGCCCGAATAATTGATAGCAATATCAATATATGTAGTTTGGGCTTTATTCTGGCAGCTGCCCATGCCCTGCTATGTCCATATGATTATCATCATTTAACAGATTGAAATCATATTTTTGACCGCATTCTTTCTTTATTTCTTCAAAAATTTCATCCATTTCATGCATTAATTATTTTAATATTTCTTCTTTAATTCTTTCTTTATTATTTTTGAAAATTCTTAAAATCTTTTATCCATTTCTTGATCTATGTATTCACTGTCTAAAGGGTCAAGCCCCTTTAGAAGGCATTCTTGATATGTTTGATATTTTGGAGACTCTTCCTTCTTTATATTTTTTGAGCTTGATGCCTCCCCTTTTGTAGGAGTTGGTGAAGCAGGTGTGCTTCTTCTCATTTGGATATAGTCTTTAGCTTTTGGGTCAATATAATAATCTGGTCCTAATACCATTCTTGCCCAAAATAAGGCATCATTTATACTATCATATCTTTTGAATGTTAAATCTTCTCCTTTTCTTTTTGCATCTACTTTCTCAATCATAATATTTTCCCATTCCAAATATATGCCGGGTTTATTTCCATCAAACATAATATATAGTGTTTCTCCCTTTGGTATTTCAATATTTTCTGGCTTTGGTAAATTTTTGTTCAATTGGTTAAAATATTCTGCCATGCTATTGAGAATTGATAATATATATCCTTTTTCCTCTCTTTTGAGATTATATTGGTACCATAAATTATCCAATATGCAGCTTTGAACTTCATCAATCTTGATATGGGCCTTTGGCTTGAAATTGAATGTATTTGGCTAAAATACTTTCAACCTATTTTCTTCTCCAAAGAAGAGGTACTCATCCCTGGTGGGGAATAATCCTTTCCTCATTTCTGCAAATTTGATGCACAAGAAAATATGTCAGGTAAGGTATTATCCTTCCCCTTAATATGCTCAAAAATAACTTTATAACCATTCCTAGCTATGGTGTCTTCAGATAAGACCCATCTTTTGGTTGAGCTTTTCTTACTATTAATTTTATTGTAATATCGACATATGGCTTCACAGTCTGTTCGCACTTTAAATTCTTTAAATCCTAGATATAGCCTAAATGCATTTATTGCATTTACAACTGCAATTATCTCCCTATCAATATTATTTACTATCTTTAATTTGTAACTTCCTGAAGCATATGTGCATATTTTTTCATCTGCTTTTGGAGAGTATTTATTGAGTTTTTGTTTTAGAATCGCACCCCATCCTACGTTAGATGCATATGTTTCAATTATAAAATAATTGTCTTGTAGAGGCAATTCTAGGGGTTTAAAATTCTTGACTTTTTCCTTGATGGCATTTACTAATTTTATATCTTCAGAGTTGAAGTATCGTTGACCATTTTTTCTTAATTTAGCATATAAAGGTCCTGCTAGCTTTGCTAAGTTATCTATATAGTTTCGTGCATAATTTACAATTCCTAAGAACTGTTGTAAAACCTTTTTATCACTCATATTATCAGGAAACTCTATTATTTTCTTTGCAATATGATCTTGTAAATAAATCTTTCCTTCTCCTATTTCATGGACAAGGAAATTTATTTTTTCTTTGCAAATTTCCATCTTCTTTTTGGATAGTATGAGCCCATTTTGTTCTACCTTTCGAAAGAATACTTCAAGATGGGCTATATGCCCTTTGTATGCTTTTGAGAATATTAACAAATCATCTACGTATACCAATATAAATGCTTGATTCTCATTTAATATATTTTACATTTTTTCGAAATAGTGCAGGTGCATTCTTTAGACCTAATGGCATTACTAGCCATTCATAATGGCCTTGTGGACAAGTAAATGCTATCTAAGGAATAGATTTTTCAGCCATTTTTACTTGCCAAAATCCCGCCTTTAAGTCGAATTTAGAGAAATATTTACTTCCTTGTATTCTGTTAATCGATTCATGTTTATTAGGTATATTGTATGCATCGTCAACTGTATTATCATTAAGCCTTTTAAAATTTATTACCATTCTAGATTTACCTCTAACTTCTTCAGCATGAATTCTAACTATAAAAGCAGCATATCGATGAGGACTTTTGCTGTCTCTTATAGCTTTTAACCTTAATAACTCTTCAATATGCATTTTAAACTATTCGATATCTGTAGGAGTAGCTTCTATTGGTCCTGACTTAATTATATAATCTGGATTTATGATATTTATTTTGCAAACTATAGAGTTCTTATACCAATGTTTCATTGGTATTTCTCCAATAATTTGTATGCTTTCTAGTCTTTGCACAATCTTATCTTTATCTTTTTAGATTTTATATCTCTATACCAATTTGGTGAAAATGATTGTAACCCAATGCATTCTGTACATGTATTTTCTATATGATATTCTTCTATGGTCTCACTAAGTTCTTCATCTTCACAGAATTCAAGGGAATATGGGCTCGCGCTATAATCATCTTCTAAATTAGACATTTCTACATTTTGCAAAGCCTTTCTTTGCTTTCGTTCTTCAGATATATATGGGACATTATATTGATATGGGATAAATGTAACCCCCTCTTCGTGTATGATTGTGTTTTGTAAAGATTGTTGTAAAAATCTTAATCCTATTATCATGTCATCATTTATTACGGATAAATCTCTTATTGTAATTTCATCTATTATATATTTTATGCCATTTATGTAAGCTTCAATATTATACGCTAGCTGATTATGGATCTTATTTATTCCTGACATGCCGGCAGATAGTTCAGCTTTATTATCATCTATAGTTTCAACTATTTCGGGACATCTCATAAAATATTAATCATGGATGATGTTCTTAGTGCAACCAGTGTCTAATAGTGCCAGTATTTTATATGAAATATTTGGCTTCAGAACAATCCTAACTGAGATCCTTATACCTAACACTTCTTTGAATGGTAATCGAACAATATATTTGTTTCCAAAACTAGTAATTGCATCTTTTAACTGTACTAATTTGTCTCCTTTTTTAGCCCTTACTGTTACCATTTGATCTTTCATTTCGGTGTTTTTGGCAACATCATTATTTGGCTCTTTACTATTTTCTAACTCATCTTTAAGTTTTTCTAGTTATGCGTCTAGCTTATTTATTCTATTTTCTAAATTTCTAACCCTACTAGATAGTATTCGTTCTTCTGGTTCCAGTTTTATTTCCTGTCTCCACTTTTGATTATTGGCTCTTAGACAAGACGTACAAGCTTGTTTTAAACATAGGCTACATGTGAACCTATTATTTTGGCTTGGATAATATATGTTGAAACCACATTTTATGTTATAATCACCTTTACCTTTAATCCAATCATGTTGACAATCTACTTGGTTCATCATTTCAATTTTTATACCAGTTAATTCATCTATTAGATCTATTTCATCTTCACTTGACTCATATTCTGGAGTCTCATTTCCTACTTCATCTGTTTCTATAATTGAATATATTGACTCGTCATCTTTTATCTCATCATCACATACTAATATATTCTCATTAACACTGTCTATAATTAACACTCTCTCTTGCTCTTCATATTTACTGGAGTATATTTTTTGGTCTTTGTTAGGGCAAGTTCTACTTAGGTGGTCAGGAGAGTTACATATAAAACACCTACATGTTTTATCATTAGATTTCTTAGGATTATATCTTCTTACATTTCTTTTATGTAAGAATGGGGCTCTATTATCCGACCTTCTTAAGAAATAACTTTTCTTTGTTCTAAAATTTCTATTATCTCTCCTTTGTGGCTTATAATATTTGTTTTTCCTATGCCTTTCTTCTTCATATGTTAGTGGTATTTGGACAATGTTATTGCAAAAATTGTAATCTGATTTCTTCATAGATCTTTGGGCTTGAATACTAGTACACACCTTTCTTAATTGCTTGAAAACAAATTAAAATTATTATATTAGCTTAATATGTGATTAGGTGAAAGTGATAGAGAGGTATGCTTTTTATCTTGAATAGTATATACTATTCACTAGGCAGGGCACTATTCACAATAGTATTTACTATTTAGTACACTATTTGGAATAGTAGTTCACTATTCATAGTAATATTTAATTCAATCTGATTATCTGTATGTTCTAACTTGATTATTTCTTTGATGAAGGATCTATTTTGGGCTGGCGAGGCCAACAATTCAACCGACGGTATGCGCAATGGTGTAAATCCTACTCAGTACTCACCATTTTTTATGCAATTTCTATCAATATAACAAATTAAAATTATTATATTTGCTTAATATGTGATTAGGTGAAAGTGATAGACAAGTATGCTTTTTATCTTGAATAGTATATACTATTCACTATTCACTAGGTATAGCACTATTCACAATAGTGTTTACTATTTAGTACACTATTTTAAATAGTACCTCACTATTCATAGTAATATTTAATTTGATTTGATTATCTGTACATTCTAACTTGATTATTTCTTTGATGCAGGATCTATTATGGGCTGACGAGGCTAACAATTCGACCAACGGTATGCACAGTGGTGTAAAATCCTACTCGGTACTCACCATAATTTTTATTTTGTTGTATCAGATGTAGCTAGTTACGTTCACTTAGTAGTTTTAATTGCAAATTTACTGGGTAAATTCTTATCGTCTTTTCAGGCAATTTCACCCAAAGGGAACACTTCTCTACGGCCACAATGTTCTCATTCAAACGCCACTCTGGGCTATATAGAGAACTACACACACATAGGTTTCTGCTATAGGATCCATAGCATAAGAAATCGTCCCATAAATTTATAAATAAAAATACCAAGTGAAACCAAGAAACTACATCATTTCCACAACATAATTTACATATGACTTTCCCTTTCGGGAGGCCCCGAAGGGATTACACAAGCTAAAGAAAATTATCTGTAACTACCTTCTTGAGCGTACAATGCTCTGGATATTGTGGCTCTTATTGCAGGATGAGGAACTACTACTACTACTGAGCAGCGAGCTTGCTGGCTGTGTCGTAGCTCTCTGCTATATCGGTGGCTGGTTCTTCTCCGTCTGGTGTCTCGCTTCGCAGCAAACGCCTCCTTTTATAGGCGAGAGAGCAACTCTCTGGATGGCTTCCGGGAGAATGCACATTCTTATTTTATTTGTGGTAGGATGCATGCGTGTCCTTTTAGGGTATGGATAAGATTGAGAGATAGTGCCCCGACAAGCTTCAATCTTCAGGAATCTTTCACATCGTTGCTTTTTTCACGTGGTCAATGTCTCCTGATGAATAATTGGCTGACTCGTCCTTTTCGGTCTCCAGCCATGCAAATCTTAATGCGATTAGCCTTCAGATAGATTGCTTGTTTTGCCTTCAGAAATCCTTATGCAGAGCATGCGTACATACATGCCGAGGCTGCTTTACTACTCAACATGTGCATGCGTACATACATGCTGGGGCTGCTTTACTATTCAACATTTTTTATGGGGTCTTCCCTGCCCATATGATTGATAATACCTTATCAATATTTATAATAGCTATTTTTAGAATTTATATCAATATTCAGGTCGGTATAAGTCCTTCGTGCTATATATATATATATATATATATATATAGAAAGTCTATTAATGACCCTGGGTGAAAAATAAGTAATTCTTCACCCGGGTCGATCGACCGAGCGATGGTCTAGTTTAACTAAACGTCAACTAATGTAATTTTACTTCGATGGAAACGTTAGCTGGTCGCCCACTCCCCCAAATGTCAAAAGGAAAAAAAACTAGCCCACTCCTCCAGTCCGTTCCTATCTCCCTCTGGCCCCTCACATCCCGTCATTGCGGCGGCGGCGGCGGCAGCGACGGCGCCGGAGGGACGACCCGACGGCGAGGACTACCTCTCTCGCGCCTGGAGTACTTCCCTTTCCTCTCTCATGCGGTAGCGACTCGGAGGCGCCGTGGGCGGTGCAAGATCTGGGCGAGCTCGGCAAGAGAACGGCGTTCTTCGGCGTCCCTCTCCACCGTCGACGGTATTATCACCAGTAAGACCCCCCCCACCCCTCCTCATCTCTTCCCCTATCCTCCTCCATGAACTTCTGAATTTCTGGGGTTTGGGTTATTGGTTTTTGGGAGCGGTGCTGGGAAAGAGGAAGAAGACCAAGAAAGGAAAGGAAAATGAGAAGCTCGGGTGATGGAGGTAATGCTGGAAAAGGGCTCCTGGCGGTGGAATCAATTCTAGGAGGAGCTGGAGATCATAGCGGAGGATATGAAGGCCGTGTGGATGACATAGAAGAAGAGGAGGAGCTCAAGGCTGTGGAGAAAAAGTACAACAATAGAGTATCAGACTTCGATCTAGCTGAGATCAAGTTTTGTTTCCACGGGACATGTGAATCCTCTCTCTGATTTGGTTTTGTCTAAATTTCACGAATTTTCATCCAGAAGTAAAAAATGATGGTTCTGACTTGATTCAATGTTAGTAGTGATGTACATAAAGAATCAGCATGTACCTAGCTGACAATGCTAATTCTCTGTAAATTTGTGTTAATAAAAAATTCCACATACATACGAGTAATATTTCTTCAATTAAAGAATATTCACCGTACTACAAATTGTTGTTTTATGAAATTCTTAAGACAAGATTTGTATCGGTGATGCTAGCTTTATGTTTTGTGAATTTATCAGGCAAACCAATAATTGAAATTCTGCCAAGAAATCTAGGAGCTGAAGAAGATGTATGCTTTAGGTGTACGTGAATCTTTAAGCCGTTCCTTTCTAGGACATTTTCTAAGACTGTTTTCCTTTTACCCAAAGGTTTTCAAGCTTTGGGTGCCTGCAGCCGGCTCGACGGGTGGCATCAGCAAGCGTCGGCCGGCCTCGGCACTGTTGCGGGTGGTTATATGGTGGGCAGAGCACACCAGTGGGCTTCAACGTCAGGGTACGGTGGCGAGCTAAATCCTGAGTCCTGCTAGGCTCTATTTGGTTCAGGTTTTGTTACTGTTTTCCATTTGGGGTTATGTGGCGAGCAAACTTAGCATTTGCAGTTGTTTGTTTCAGAAATTCATGTCCTGACATCAAATTTCGATACCTAAGGTAAATCTTGCCAACAAATCTATGTTATGGGCTTACTAGTTCTCTTCATATCTCTATGCTGATTTTGTGTGCAATTTAGATGAATACTTTCTATTTTATTCAGGGATGCGTTCACATAGAGGTAGCAGAAAAGATCTTTTTAATGGAACCGAGCATCATATGAAGAAAATATATTTTTTATTAGTATAGGGTTCAGATTTGCTTCAGTCAAATGTCTTACATTTTCTTTAAATCTACTTGCCTTGTAAGTAATCTACTACTACCTATGTTCACTTATATAATACGTTTAAGCCTGTTCAGACAGTGTTTTAAACAGTTCAAAACTAGCTCTCTTAAACGCTTTATAAAAACGAACGGAGGGAGTATCTTATTTCAGTAACATTCTAACCTGTATAGGAGAACTATGTAGCTCCTTTATTACGACAGTAATGATTCACTAAGCTCCTATCGTACTACACGGTCATTTTTATTTCCAATTGTTGGCGCTTCATCTAGATACAGCACCCCTATTCAGTATGCTCCTAGCACTTCGTGTTTTTAGATCAAACTATTCATCTGCAACAAAATTGAAGTGTTGGTCTGAAAACAAAATTATTTGAAAAGAAATGAACTATATGCTCATTTTCTACCATCTACACTAATATAGCAAGTGGTACATGCCAGCGAGCATATTTCAGCATGGGACACCATTCCACTATTCTTTGGAAGCACCTGCTACTAATTTCGTACATAGCATTCATAATTTGGGTTTCTACAAAGGGCTATCGAAGAAAACATATTTTTGTTAAATGATGTGCCATGCATCCTTCTGCACACCTAATCGCCTGCAAAGAACAAATAAAATTAGTTGCATTTGCCTGTATTGTGGAGTGTGTATAGATGGCAGAATAGTTGCAGCCTTGCTTTCTACTAACCAGTTTCATTTGCTTTCAGAATCATGTACCTGTTTTTTTTCTCACTGCTTTCATAATCATGTTCCTGTTTTTTTTCTCCCTGCTGTGAGTGTACAACAGTATAGGGTTCTCCCTGGAGGGTCGTGTAATCAGTGTGCTATCTAAAGCAATGTATAGAGTTCCAGTTCTGTTTTTCTTGAGAGCTGACCCCTGCAAATTCTAGCTCTGTTTTCTTACAGCTGATATGTAAATTCTTCAATGTTTGAAGGGATAAGTATACTTTTCGTCCTCGAACTCTTCTGAGAGTTTAGAAATCGTCCTTCAACTCTAATCTGGATAGTTTTCCTCCCTCAACTATCAAAACCGGATAGTTTTTGTCCCTCGTGCCGATTCGGGCGGTTTTCGTCCGAAGTGAACAGTAAATCGATGAATAGTAAATTTGAAAAAAATAGGGAAAAATCTGAAAATTCGCGGAATCAAATTTTCAGTTTTGTTTTTTGTTGTTTGTTATTTTTTCGAAATTACTGTTCACCGATCTACTGTTCACTTCGGACGAAAACCACCCAAAGCGGCACGAGGGACGAAAACTCTTCGATTTTTTATAGTTGAGGGACGAAAACTCTCCGGATTAGAGTTGAGGGACGATTTCTGAACTCTCGGAAGAGTTCGAGGACGAAAAATATATTTATCCCATGTTTAAATAAATTTCGGCCTCAGGCCCTTAATGATAACACTACTCCTCAGATTAAAAGGTGATGTGGTGTTTATATGATCACAATAAGGTTCTCTTAGGAATGTCATTTAAATAAAAATATTTTCTGTAATTGAGAACGCAATTCTAGAAATGGTACCTCCAAAAAGATTCCAACTCAGATTTCCATCACACCAAATCTAGATGAAACTATAGAACGAAAAAGGAGAAAAGAAAAATTGGATGCATCTCATTGTTTCTCTAGGAGCAGAAAAGATCTTTTTAAAGGAATTGAGTATCATGTGATACAGCTCATGCACATAGAGGTAGTTTGATGCCGAGGTAAAGTTACCGTGCGAGCCTATTGTCTCTTACGGTAGTGGTTCGGGTGCGCAGACGTAAGAACCATAACTTACTTAGCATGCGTGAGGGAAATTTACGTCACAACCTTTGTTTCTTATGGCAGCGCCATAACAGTTTCTCACAGGACGTAACTTAGTGCCATGCATAATGTAAGATTACCTTTCTCCCTTTTATGCGGCCGAGGAATGGTTTGCTTCCTCCCCGTAGTAATCTTACCTCACACGTTTTTTTTTCTTACGTTTCAAAACTCTGGACGTGGGATAGGCTGGGGTGAGGAATAAGAATCCCTCACCCAGGGTGACGAATAGCGCGTCCCTATATATATATATATATATATATATATATATATATATATATATATATATATATATATATATATATATATATATATATATATATATATATATATATATATAAGAGAGAGAGAGAGAGAGATATTCCAAAAATAGCTATTTTAAATATTGATAAGGTATTATCAATCATATGGGCAGGGAAGACCCCTTGTAAAAATGAATAAGCAATGTTGAATATTTAAGCAACTTAAATTAAATTAAAAAAATGAATAAGTAATGTTGAATATTTAAGTAGCCTTGGCATGTATGTATGCATACACTGGCATATGGATTCTTGAAGGCAGAAGAAGCTCTGAAGGCTAATCGCATGAAGATCTGTATGGCCGAAGAGCAAAGACTGATACACAGAGGCCAGCCAATTATTCACGGAGAGACAATGCCCACATGAACAAAGCAAAGATTTGATAGATTCCTGAAGATTGAAGTTTGTCGGGGCACTATCTCCCGCTCTTATCCATCGCCTATAGGGGCACACATGCATCTCTACTACATATAAAATAAAGAGGTGCATTCTCTCGGAAGCCATCCAGAGAGCTGCTCTCTCGCCTATAAAAGGAGACATTTGCTGCGAAGAGAGACACAACACCAGACGGAGAAGAACCATCAGCCACCGATAGAGCAAAGAGCTGCGACCCAGCTAGCAAGCTCGTTGCTCGGTAGTAGTAGTGGTTCGTTATTCTGTAATAAGAGCCACAATATCCAAAGCATTGTAGGCTCAAGAATGTAGTTAGAAGGTAATTTCCTTTAGCTCGTGTAATCCCTTCAGGGCCTCCCGAAAGGGAAAGCCATATTTAATTATGTTGTGGAAACGATGTAGCTTCTTGTTTCACTTGGTATTTTTATTTATGAATTTATGGGACGAGTTCTTATGCTAGAGATCCTATAGGAGAAATCTCTGTGTGTGTAGTTCTCTGTGTAGCCCAGAGTGGCGTTTGAATGAGAACCTTGTGGCCGTAGAGAAGTGTTCCCTTCAGGTTGAACTGCCTGGGAAGACGATAGGAATTTACCCCGTAAAATTGTAATTAAAACTGCTAAGTGAACGTAATTATCTACATCTTATACAACATAATGAAAAATATGGTGAGTATTGAGTAGGCTTTTACACCTCTGCGCACACTGTCGGACGTATTGTTGGCCTCGCCGGCCCCTAAATAGATCCGGCATTAAGATGTAATCTACTTAGTGAATACAGAACGAGCATATAATAGCAAAGAATTAAATATTGTTGTGAATAGTGTAATACTACTCCAAATAATATACTGAATAGTAAATCACTTCTCTAAATAGTACCCTACCTACTGAATACTATTCAAGATAAAAAAGCATATTTGTCTACCACTTTCACCTAATCACATATTAACCTAATTAATATCTAGTCAAACTTAATTTATATTTGCTATATTGTTGGTATCAGGTCCAGCGTTTAATCATTGATAAGTTAAAATATTTAAACTTAGAAGTTAGCGCATGTAAAGTAATAAATACTCAGGAAAATCTAAATATAAGGTGTAGAGTAAATCCCTCCGACGAGCATATCTGGCATACATCTCATAGTCAGTTAAATACAATCGATATATAACTTTTACATATCTTGGTGAAAAAGACAAGATAATTTAGACCAAAAATTTGAAAGTTTATTTAAAGAATACCAAAAACTTGCTGATAAGTATTCAGGGTTGAATAATAAAATTGATTTAGCTTTACATAAGCTAGAGGAAGCAAAAGCAAGACAGAATACTGTTTGCAAAAATAATGATTATATTAAATAAGAAGTGTTATCATTAGGCCGTTACCTAAGTAAAGGCAAAGAGTCACTCCCACGCACTAAATCAAGACAAGATATACTTGAAATAAAAAAGTTGGTGCAAGAGGTTAAAACTTTGATTATCTCATAATTATATGACTGAATATACTCAAGCACTAAACGAAGTAGCTAAATATCTGTCACCTCCTGTCGGATTCTCCGATCACGAGTCCCCACAGGAAGATTCCAAAGTAATAATAAGATAAAATAACACCATCCTCCACCTATTAATCCAGTTCTTAAATAAACTAAATAGTGTTCAAAACAACAAAGAAATTGTGCTTTCATCATCCGGAATAGTTGCCTCTACTAGAAATATTAATTCCAAAAAATGGACGTATCTAAAGGATTCCTTAGAAGAGACAAAATCCTCCAATTAGTAAGGCAAGATTCAAGACCTCTAGCCATGAAGCATAGATTATCATGCAAAGCTGATGATATTGATAGCATTGAAGAAGTTATAGATATACAAAGAGATCTAGAAAGATATCAGAAAGATACCCTAAGAAAAATGAAGCCGCAACAATTATATCACATGGGTATGTTTGAGAGAAAAAGTGGTCTATACATAATATCCAGAGAAGTAGAGTTAAGTGTGTTAACACATCCGGTAGATTTAAGAATTGTAAGCAAAAATATTGAAAATGAGCTAAAATATTATGGTTATAAATATATTCATCATGGTATGTATATCATCGGAGTTAAAGGTATGACAAGGAAGAAATTAGGTGCAAAGGTTTTATTAACCTTATTAGACAGAAGATGGGAATCAGTAGATAAAGCAGCCTTAGGATTTTTGGAAGGAGACATGAACGAAAATAGATTAGTAACCTATATAGCTCCAGACCTAATGATGCCGGTAAAAGAATTTATTAAAAAAATGAGTTTTGGCTTTCAAACTAAAGGTTATGAAGATTTTAAAGGAACAAACTTGCTAGTAAGCATAGAATTTATAGGAAGGCTTACTAATAGAAGTAGCTCCAGATATAGAGTAAATGTGAATGACGTACTTGATAGTATGCAATCAAAAGGTATAAAATTTATGAATCCTCTTAAAATTGGCTCCGAAGAGAGAGCAGGCGAAGAATGGAAGATAGGTCAATTAATAGAGAAAAAGGAATTAAGGCAACCTGAAAACTACATAAGCTATCAAAATTGTGAAGGAAGTAGCAGTATTCGATTTATGAATTATAAATCTGCATCGATAGAAGACTCAGAATCTTTTATGTCAGAATCAGAAATTAATGATGATAAGAATAAAGGTGTATCTGAATGCATGGAAAAGGCTACTTTAGATGATGAAATAAATCATTGGGAAAGGAAGCTAAAACATATTGAATGGGAATATAGTCATTCTATGACAAATGATTGGCCTAAAATAAGAGAAAGATAACTATTTATTATTAGAGAAATTTTAGGGTTAAAGAAACTAAAAAATGATAAAAAAAAGTTTGCCACTAGTAGTTCAACCGTGGAAGATAAAATTATAGCATCTGCAGATAGAAAAGCAAATGCTATTATTAATAAAAATGCTAGCATTAATAATAATAATAATAATAATAATAATAATAATAATAATAATAATAATAATAATAATAATAATAATAATAATAATAATAATAATACTCCCTCCATTTTTGTATACAAGGCCACAAACTCATATTATAGGTACCAAGATACAAATTAATGTGTGCTTTACAAGTTAGTTTGTTTTCTCGTTTACCGGATTAATTAATAGGGTGCATGCACGTTAGAGAGAATTGAGTGGTCGTGAGAGAAGAAGTAGGTGAGTGTGTCATTATCATTCACTACATGCATGCTAGTAATTAAACCATGGGTTACTAGTACGAGGAAACAACATTATTATTTGCTTCGATTACCGTTGGTGGCCTTGTATTGACGCATAATGTATTTTCCATAATGGCCTTGTATACAAAAATGGAGGGAGTAATAATAATAATAATAATAATAATAATAATAATAATAATAATAATAATAATAATAATAATAATAATAAAGGTAAGAATATTGTACAAAAATAAGAAGTTGTTAGTGAAGAAGAGTAATGGTATATCAACAATAAGTTATTATTCGAAAGTTATGAGGAGGAATAGGAATTAATAAAAGAAATGTGGTTAGAAGATGAAAGATATGATGATTCAGAACAAAAATAGTGATTTCTATAACTCACTAGATGAGGTGGGACTACATAATTTAGAGAATGCAATGGAAGCCATGGAAGTAGAAAATAGTGGTAAAAGAAGAAGGGGATATGGGGAATCATCTATAAAAAGAGAAGGAGAAAGAGAGAGACATACTAGATCAGCTGGACAATGGCTCCCAGAAAAAGATGATTATCAACCTACATATATCCCAGGACAATATAGATATATGGGTACTAAAAGAAGAGATTTTGAAAAACCAGTGCAATTTCAAACTTATAAAAATGATGGCCCTATACTAAACTTAGTTGCTCATGACCCAATAGATTGGCCAAATATAATCAGCATATGGAAAGGATTAATAGTGCAAAAATATATACAAAACCAGTATAATATAAGCACTAAGGTAGAAGATATGCTAACATATCTTGAAACATTTTTAGGAGAATCTGTAAAAGTTTTATGGGAACAATGGGTAGAATCATACCCTGGTCAATATGAAGAATTAAAAAGGGCAGGACGTAATCCTAATAACTTTGCCAATGTTATCTCAAATATGATCATAGCAGAAGATCCAGAATTAGGACACACCTCATTACAAAATGAAATATTAAGATAGATTGAAAAGCTAACATTAACTAGCTGGAAAGGAATAAAAGAATTTTCTCAGCATTACCTATACAATGCTACTACCGCAAAACATGGTTTTAATGTAGGTGTAGTAGAAAGACACTTTAATAAGTTGCCAGATCCATTAGGGTCCATAATATTTGAAGAATATAAAAAAGAAACAGAATGAAATTTGGTAGATATATCCCAAGCCATAACATTTGTTTTCAAACAACTAAGAAAGGTATGTACTAGTATTCAAGCCCAAAGATCTATGAAAAAATCAGAATACAATTTTTGCGATAACATTGTTCAAATACCGTTAACATATGGAGAAGAAAGGCATAGGAAAAACAAATATTATAAATCACAAAGGAGAGGTAATAGAAATTTTAGAACAAAGAAAAGATATTTCTTAAGAAGGTCAGACAATAGAGCCCCATTCTTGCATAAAAGAAATGTAAGAAGATATAATCCCAAGAAAACCTATGATAAAACATGCCGGTGTTTCATATGTAACTCTCCTAATCATCTAAGTAGAACTTGCCCCAATAAAGATCAGAAAAGGTACTCCGGTAAATATGAAGAACAAGAGAGAGTGTTAATTATAGATAGCGTTAATGAGAACATATTAGTATGTGATGATGAAATAAAAGACGACGAGTCGATTTCAATTATAGAAACATATGAAGTAGAAAATGAGGCTCTAGAATATGAATCGAGTGAAGATGAAATAGACCTAATAGATGAATTAGCCGGTTTAAAAATTGAAATGATGAACCAAGTAGATTGTGAACATGATTGGATTAGAGGAAAAGGTGATTATAACATAAAATATGCTTTTTGTATATATTATCCCAGCCAAGATAATAGGTTCACATGTAGCTTGTGCTTAAAACAAGCATGTACCTCATGTCTAAGAGCCAATAATCAAAAGTGGAGACAGGAAATAGAATTAGAACCAGAAGAACGAATACTATCCAGTAGGGTTAGAAACTTAGAAAACAGAATAAATAAGCTAGAAGCAGAGCTAGAAAAACTTAAAGATGAGTTAGAAAATAGTAAAGAGCAAAATAATAATGTTGCCAAAAACACGGAAATGAAAGAGAAAATGGTAACAATGAGAGATAAAAAGGTGAAAACTAATACAATTGAAAGATGCAATTACTAGTTTTGGAAACAAATATATTGTTAGATTACCATTCAAAGAAGTGTTAGGGATAAGGATCCCAGTTAGGATTTTTCTGAAGCCAAATATTTCATATAAAATACTAGAACTATTAGATACTGGTTGAACTAAGAACATCATCCATTATAAATATTTTATGAGATGTCCTGAAATAGTTGAAACTATAGATGATAATAAAGCTGAAGTATCTACTGATATGTCAGGAATAAAGAAAATCCATAACCAGTTGGCATATAATATTGAAGCTTACATAAATGTCACAAAATATATAATAGATGAAATTACAATAAGATATTTGTCGGTAATTAATGATGACATGATAATAGGGTTAAGATTTTTACAACAATCTTTACAAACCACAATCATACATGAAGAAGGGGTAACATTTATCCCTTATCAAGACAATATTCCATACATATCTGAAGTACGGAAACAAAGAAAATCCTTGCAAAATGTTGAAATATTTAATTTAGATGACGAGTATAGCACAAGTCCAGACCCCCTTGAATTCTGTAAAGACAAAGAACTTATTGAGACCATATAAGAATATCATATAGAAAATACATGTACAGAATGCATTGGGTTACAATCATTTTCACCAAACTGGTATAGAGATATAAAGTCCAAAAAAGATATAGATAAGATTGTGCAAAGACTAGAAAGCATACAAATTATTGGGGAAATACCAATGAAACATTGGGATAAGAACTCTATAGTTTGCAAAATTAATATCATAAATCCAGATTATATAATTAAATCAGGACCAATAGAAGCTACCCCAAAGGATATTGAAGAGTTTAAAATGCATATTGAAGAGTTATTAAAGTTAAAAGCTATAAGATAAAGCAGAATTCCTCATCGATCTGTTGCTTTTATAGTTAGAAATCATGCTGAAGAAGTTAGAGGTAAATCTAGAATGGTGATTAATTTTAAAAGGCTTAATGATAATACAGTTGACGATGCATACAATATACCTAATAAGCAAGAATGGATTAATAGAATACAAGGAAGTAAATATTTCTCTAAATTTGAGTTAAAGGCAGGATTTTGGCAAGTAAAAATGGATGAAGAATCTATTCCTTGGACATCATTTACTTGTCCACAAGGCCATTATGAATGGCTAGTAATGCCATTAGGACTAAAAAATGCGCCTGCACTATTTCAAAGAAAAATGCAAAATATATTTAATGAGAATCAAGCATTATATTGGTATACGTAGATGATCTATTAGTATTCTCAAAATCATACAAAGAACATATAGCCCATCTTGAAGTATTCTTTCGAAAGGTAGAACAAAATGGGCTCATATTATCCAAAAAGAAGATGGAAATTTGCAAATAAAAAATAAATTTCCTTGGTCATGGAATAGGAGAAGGAAAGATTTATTTACAAGATCATATTGCAAAGAAAATATTAGAGTTTCCTGATAATATGAGTGATAAAAAGGTTTTACAACAGTTCTTAGGAATTTTAAATTATGCACGAAATTATATAGATAATTTAGCAAAGCTAGCAGGACCTTTATATGCAAAATTAAGAAAAAAATGGTCAAAGATACTTCAATTCAGAAGATATAAAATTATTAAAAGCCATCAAGGAAAAGGTCAGAAATTTAAAACCCCTAGAATTGCTTCTAGAATACAATTATTTTATAATTGAAACAGATGCATCTAAGGTAGGATGGGGTGCTATATTAAAACAAAAACCTAATAAATACTCTCCGAAGGCAGATGAAAACATATGCAAATATGCTTTAGGAAGTTACAAATTAAAGACGGTAAATAATATTGATAGAGAAATCCTTGTAGTTGTAAATGCAATAAATGCATTTAGGCTATATCTAGGATTCAAAGAATTTACACTATGAACAGACTGTGAAGCCATATGTTGATATTACAATAAAATTAATAGTAAGAAAAGCTCAACCAGAAGATGGGTCTTATTTGAAGACACCTAAGCTGGGAATTGTTATAAAGTTATTTTTGAGCATATTAAGGGAAAGGATAATACCTTGCCTGATATATTTTCTCGTGCATCAAATTTGCAGATATGAGAAAAGGATTATTCCACACCAAGGACGAATATATCTTCTTTGGAGAAGAAAATAGGCTGAAAGTATTTCAGCCAAATACATTCAATTTCAAGCCAAAGGCTCATATCAAGCTTGATGAAGTTCAACACTGCATATTGGATAATTTCTGGTTCCAATATACCACCAAAATAGAAGAAATGGGATATATGTTATCAATTCTGAATAGCTTGGCAGAATATTTTAGCGAACTAAACAAAAAGTTGCCAAAGCCAGGAAAAGTCGAAATACCAAAAGGAGAAACACTATAATATATATTTGACGGAAATAATCCCGGCATATATCTGGAATGGAAAAAGAAAAGGAGAAGATTTAACATTCAAAAGATATAATAGTATAAATGATGCTTTATTTTGGGCAAGAATGGTATTCGGACCAGATTATTATATTGACCCAAAAGCTAAAGACTATATCCAAATGAGAAGAGGCATACCTGCTTCACCAACTCCTACAAAGGGGGAAACGTCAAGTTCTAGGAATATAAAGAAGGAAGAATCTCCCAAATATCAAACATATCAATAATGCCTTCTAAAGGGGCTTTACCCTTTAGACAGTGAATACATAGATCAAGAAATGGATAAAGGATTTGAAGAATTTTCAAAAATAATGAAGAAATAATTAAAATAGGAAATATTAAAAGAGTTAAGGCATGAAATGGATGAATTTTTTGAAGAAATAGAGAAAGAATGCGATCAAAAATATGATTTCAATCTGTTAAATGATGATGATCATAGGGACATAGCAGGGTATGGGCAGAAGCCTGAATAAAGCCCAGACTGCATATATTGATATTGCTATCAATTATTCGGGCGTGGAGGACATATACCCAACCCGAATATTGACAGAAATTCCAAAAATAGCTATTCTAATTATTGATAAGGTATTATTAATCATATGGGCAGGGAAGACCCCCTGTAAAAAAATGAATAAGCAATGTTGAATATTTAAGCAAGTTAAATTAAATTTAAAAAATGAATAAGCAATGTTGAATATTTTAGTAGCCTTGACATGTATGTACACATACACTGCCACAAGGATTTTGAAGGTAGAAGAAGCTCTGAAGGCTAATCGCATGAAGATCTGTATGGCCGAAGAGCAAAGACTGGTACACAGAGCCCAGCCAATTATTCACGAAGAGACAATGCTCACATGAACAAAGCAAAGATTTGATAGATTCCTAAAGATTGAAGTTTGTCGGGGTACTATCTCCCGCTCTTATCCATCGCCTAGAGGGACACGCATGCATACTACATATAAAATAAAGAGGTGCATTCTCCCGGAAGCCATCTAGAGAGCTGCTCTCTCGCCTATAAAAGGAGACATTTGCTGCGAAGAGAGACACAACACAAGACGGAGAAGAACCACCAGCCATTGATAGAGCAAAGAGCTGCGACCCAGCTAGCAAGCTCGTTGCTCAGTAGTAGTAGTAGTAGTAGTTCCTTATTCTGTAATAAGAGCCACAATATCCAGAGCATTGTAGGCTCAGGAAGGTAGTTAGAAGGTAATTTCCTTTAGCTTGTGTAATCCCTTCGGGGCCTCCCGAAAGGGAAAGCCATATTTAATTATGTTGTGGAGATGATGTAGCTTCTTGTTTCACTTGGTATTTTTATTTATGAATTTATGAGACAAGTTCTTATGCTAGGGATCCTATAGGAGAAACCTCTGCGTGTGTAGTTCTCTGTGTAACCCAGAGTGGCATTTGAATGAGAACCTTGTGGCCGTAGAGAAGTGTTCCCTTCGGGTGAAACTGCCTGGGAAGACGATAGGAATTCACCCCGTAAATTTGTAATTAAAACTGCTAAGTGAACGTAATTAGCTACATCTGATACAACATAATGAAAAATATGGTGAGTACTGAGTAGGATTTTACACCTCTGCGCACACCGTCAGACGTATTGTTGGCCTCGCCAGCCCCTAAATAGAATTAAATATCAAATAATTAAGATGTAATCTACTTAGCGAATACAGAACGTGCATATAATACCAAAGAATTAAATATCGCTGTGAATAGTGTAATACTATTCCAAATAGTATATTGAATAGTAAAGCACTTTTCTAAATAATACCTACCTAGTGAATACTATTCAAGATAAAAAGCATATATGTCTACCACTTCCACCTAATCACATATTAACCTAATTAATATCTAGTCAAACTTAATATATATTTGCTATATATAGGTAAAATGTTTGGGTGATGCCCGTTATAGCAGGTGATATTCATGATGCATGATTTACAGTCCATGACATATGACTTTCCTATTTTTGTTTGCATGCGCTATAAATTTTAATAGGCTATGATTGCTTTTCAAAAATATATACTACTGATTTCCTTCAAATGACTCATTTTCAAACAAAAAGGGTGTGTATATACGATCTGATTTTTAAAGTATCAAATAAAACCAAATAATACAAAATATCATCGCAAATGTTTGTATGTATAATTACGACGTACATTATGCATTTTTCTGAAGTTTTACTTTTCAGGATATCTAGTATTAAAAAAACTAAAGACGGGTCACAATTTTAGTGACTAATATTCCTATACAAAATAAGGTGACTAGAAAAATATAAGATTGTGATCCTAATTAGTTTTTACTTTTAGGAATATATGATGCATGCTGATACCTATACATGATTTTTTTTCCTACGTAGATATACCCACGCATAATTATTTTTTATTTTTGTAATATCCGATTACATACTAATACCCACACGTGGTTCTTTTCGTACATACATGGATGTAAGATGTCATACCCCAACCCCATTTTTAATACATGTGTTCTTTGGAGATATACACAAAGCTGATATACTTTGAATGGTACATAACCCAAAATATTGATACATTATTTTTTAATACACGTAAAATATTTTGACCATACCCGTAAATGATATTGGGGATATACCCAGAAATAGTATAATTTACATATACCTAAGATATTCACTAGGTATGAAAAAGTTAGTACGTAACTAGGTATACAATTTTTACAGGTATACGAATTTGTACGTGATTAGGTATATCCATTAGTACGTTACTAGGTATACAATTTTTATAGGTATACGAATTTGTATGTGATTAGGTATATGCATTAGTACGTGACTAGGTATATACATATACCTAAAATATTGTACGCACAATATATGTATATGCCTTGAAGAAATACCTAAAATAATATATTAAAAAAAGTATAATACACCAATAAAGTGCACGTACCATGCATGGTCCATTAATTGTTAATTTTCTCTTTCTTGTTTAATGACGGCATTAAGTGCCTTGAAGAAATACCTAAAATAATGTATTAGTACTAGAACTAATGTGTTAAATGGATGACATTAAGATATGACCATCGGTTTGTAGGCAAGGTGTCCCAAACTATATATATATATATATATATATATATATATATATATATATATATATATATATATAGTGTTGTTATTCGTCACCCAGGGTGCAGAATAAGTTATTCTTCGCCCGAAGTAATTTTACGATCGTTTCATAAATAAATTACTTTTGAAATAAAAATAGTTACATTCATCTTGATTCACTACGTAAAATTTGGCATAAGAAAACAAAAATATAGGTCATAAGATCAGAAAAAATGCATTTTATGTATTTTTTACAGTATATTTTTCAATGTTCAGGAAATCGGTAATCGGTAACTGCTCGGTCAGTTAGGGAGTAGGAATTAATCGTGAATCGGCCAATTAATCGGAATTAATCAGTCGAGCATTAATCGGTCAATTTTTTTTATAAATCTCAGAATCCCGGTGTTAATCAATTCTACACAACAATCATTTAATCAATTCATCATTCATCAAGCATGAAGTTATACAAAAGTACAAAATATAAAACATAAAAGATGAAGAGGCAGCAACCCATGTGCTTGCTGCTACGTTGTTGTGATGTTGTCCCTTCTCCCCCAACCCAGTCGCCGGCGTGAAGAGGCAGGAAGGAGAGACCGGAGAGGGAGGTGAGGCCACCTGCTTGTTGCTGCCCAGATCGATGGTGTAAGGAGGCAACAAGGGCAGGCCGGAGGAGGACGGCCACCTACTTGCTTGCCATAGCCACGGGTGAGGATGGGGGACGGGGTAGATGCGGGAGGAAGGGGAAGCAGCGAGGAGGGGCGGGAGAGGAAGAGCCGATGTTGGCCGGCGGCGGGGTAATGGCGGGTGGAGGCCACGGGTGAGGAGGGGGACGGGGTAGATGCAGGAGGAGGGGGGCCTGCGAGGAGAGGAGGGAGAGGGAGGGCCGTCCACACCGTTGGCCGCCGGTGGGGGGGGGTGCTAGGTGGGTAGCGTAGGCGGCGGCGCGGGGTGGACTTCTCTGGTCTGCCAGACCTAACACCACGTACGGGTGAGGATTGAGGAGAGATGAGGGGGGCTGATATTTTACTTTTACAGTATGCCCCCTGGGAGTCCAGCGATTAATCGGTCTGCAGCAGATTAATCGGTTGTCAGACGATTAATCGGCCGATTAATCCCCAGGCCGAGTAACACTGGCGAGTACATGTAATTTACAAGGTGGATGGCCGAGCAGCGATTAATCGGCCGATGAATCGTCTACTCGGCCGATTTTTTGAACAATGATATTTTTACGTAATATAAAATATTTTTACGGCGACTATATATTTTCTTACGATCTATTTTTACGTATAAAATAAGACAAATTTTACGGAACGTAAAATTACAGTGCATTGCTATTAAAATAGAGGGGGGTGAAGGACAATGCCCGTGCGTTGCAACGGCATATAAATATTCTAGTACTTTAGCTTGTAATTTATCTGTCCATATAAATGCAAATGTGTAAATAAATGTTTCTCAAATCATGCTTGTATTTCCCTTTAATTAGTTTGATAAGAAGTTCGGAGTAAATTTTTGATAAGTAAATTAAGGTGGAATTCCTTTAGAAGGTAAGTTAGGTGATTGATTGTCATGCGGGGAAGCTACAGAAAAAAGGCGTGGTGTGACAAAAAAAAGTGAGGGGGCTTATCTTGGATCCCCGAATCTTCTGTCAGCTTAACTTTGTCATGCACGGCCCGGGCATCCACCACCTCTCCTCGCCGCAGTGGCTCGCCGGACGTCAGGTCGCCAAGTCGTCGCAACTATTCTTATGCGTCTTGTCTTGGAAGTACCGAATGTACCAGGATCTCCTGTGTGCACGACATCAAAGTAAGCCACGTGAAGGCCGATCCTTTCATAGACGCCATCTCTTAGAAGTTAGAAGGCATGCCTATAGCTAATCTCATGCATGCAACGTTTGTTGTTTTTCTGTTTAGAATAATGTGTGCATGGTCATGATGTGACCAATGCATGCACGTACGTAATTGCATCGCCGGACGGAGCTGCTCCTTTCCTTTCCTTTCTCCCGGTTGTTGGCATGAGCTGTGAGACGCAGTCGCCGGGTGGTCGTCGAGCTTCTCAATCGAGGGCGGGGAGGTTGATGTAGATGTGGGATCTCGTACTGGTCAGCTGGTCACCATCACCTGACGGAATCAAAATGCACATAATATGTCGGCGTTGCTTTGCCGATGACATGAACGCAGCATATTTTCAGGCCATGGTACTATTGTTTCGATTTCTCACCTCCCGTGTTGAGAGCCACCGGGTATGCAGGATGTTCTTGTATTGGAAGAACTCGACGATGTAGTCGTAGACCCAGAGCATGCAGTCCATCTCGGCTCTCGCCTCCTTATCCACCGGAAGAGGCTCCAGCCTGTGGCAGCTCAAGAAAATGGTGCAGGTGTCTGCAAGCATCCACACAAGGACAGACCGGCGTGACTAATTAGTTACATATGGCAGCGGCGGTGGACACAACCTTGCCGCCACCAGACATGTCCTTCCCGAGCACGAGCTTGCGTCAGGCTGTTTTGAATTGCCCGCTCGTCGAGCCGGCCACCACACCATGCGGCTGCAGGATCCCTTCGTCGGTCGCCTCGCACACCCTGCTCTCTACTCTCGCTCATCTCTCTCTTAGCATCTTCCAAGACGGCACAAGAGAAGACGGGGATCGAGTGGGTAGGTATATCGGATAGGGCGGGTTTGGAAGGAACAAAGACAGGAAACTACGCGAGTCATGGGAGCAATTAATTACAGGAATTTTTTTGAGGTAAAAAATCAAGTACATAATTAATTGAGGGAATCTGATGGAACCACCCCGATAGGAGAGAAAATCGGTGAATGGAGGAAAGAAAATCGGGGGAGGCAGGGAGAAAACCGGTGGAGGGAGGAAAGAAATCGGCGGAGGTGTGTGAGGTCGTACGAGGAGGGTGGACGAAAAGTGGAGGACGTAAGAGGGGAAACGGAACCTTGCATTTCTTTTAGATAGTAGAGATAGTGTTGCTATTCGTCACCTAGGGTGCAGAATAAGTTATTCTTCACCCGAGGTAATTTTATGATCGTTTCATAAATAAATTACTTTTGAAATGAAAATAGTTACATTCATCTTGATTCACTACGTAAAATTTGGCATAAGAAAACAAAAATATAGATCATAAGATCAGATAAATGCATTTTATGTATTTTTTTTACAGTATATGTTTACGTTTGTAATTTTACGTAATATAAAATATTTTTACGGCGACTATATATTTTCTTACGAACTATTTTTACGTATAAAATAAGACAAATTTTACGGAACGTAAAATTACAGTGCAGTGCTATTAAAATAGAGGGGGGTGAAGATATTCTTCACCCAGAATGACGAATAGTCAATCCCTATATATATATATATATATATATATATATATATATATATATATATATATATATATATATAT
>LR738712.1:174036855-174192261 GCA_902687465.1 Secale cereale
TATATATATAGTAACTTATTCTGCACCCTGAGTGATGAATAGTAACACTATATATATATATATATATATATATATACTCCTGGGAGTATGTATTCCCATCCTCAATATACCTCATACACGCATTAATTATAGCTCTTTATAATTCTCAATATACTTAATTAAATATTCTAAGATACCCCAATACGAGTTTGTTGAAAAAATATCATCTGCGACGTACTTTTTGTAATATACATTTTTCACGTACAAACACATCAGTATATGCGTAAATATTTAAAATATGTTGACTCGCATGAATTTTTTGATGAAAATCATTTTGGGGTATCTAATAATTACTAATGAAGTATATTAAAAATAATAATGAGATATAAAAGATTCATCTATATGATATATGGGGAGCGGAAGTACGTACTCTCAGAAGTACACAACCATTTTTCTAAAAGATTACATCCAAAAGAATGTCAGAAGTAGCACGCATGTGCTCTTTGCTTCTACATCTGCATGCAGATGTATACGCTAGACGCCCAGATCACTAGAAAAAAGAATAGTATAAACTACCACATGTCCAAACATCCAAGTATTGCGCGGTGATTGGCTAGCTAATTTACTAATGCATCTGCTCGTGTGATTCAATTCATCGTGAATACTTTGAACGAAATTTCACTGCCCCACGTTGACTGAGGGGCGAGGGCGTTGTTGGTCTGCCACCGCCAGCCAAGCGATGCGAGACATGGTTGAGCACACGATTCTCCACTAGTCAAATCTCATATTCATGGTTCGGCTGCTGCTCGTCGTGGTTGCATGAGGTTGTTGTCGAGGTGCCGTTGACCACGTCGTGCATGCGATCGTTGTGACGCCTACATGTTTGATTGCAACCTTGCAGTTATATTACTTGCAAGTTGTTGCATCAGATTTAGATACAACGAATGCACAAAAGGAATCAAGAACTCAATGAAAGTAAATACCGGGACATATCTGGGCTCCATGATCAGCTGAGGAACGTATGTTGTTGTTGTCGTCGTCGTAGCCGCTAACGGCGCCAAGCCAGGCAAAGTCAAAATCATCATTGGCGTCATAGCCGCCATCACCCGTTCTACCTCGTATGGGTCGCTTGACTTTTGCCTTGAGAATAGAGATGAAGACAAGTCGGCCAACTCCCTATAAGAATGGATCGGCCAACAAACATCCAGATCTGATGCGGTCTCTGCATGTGATAATATCCGGTGTTTATTTTTCTTAAATCAAAATTTAAATGGCCGACGAGCGCTGAGGTGACACATAGCATGGGAGTACATACTCCCAAGAGTACCAACACATTTTCCTATATATATATATATATATATATATATATATATATATATATATATATATATATATATATATATAGTGATACTATTCATCACCCAGGGGGCAGAATAAGTTATTCTTCACCCGAGGTAATCTTAGGATCACTTCATATTTAAATTACATCTGGAATTCAAATAGTTACATTCATATTAATTCAGTACGTAAATTTTTGCACAAAAAAAATAAAAATATAGGTCATAAGACAAGAAAAGTTACAATTTATGTATATTTTACACTATATTTTTAAGTTTGTAATTTTACGTAACATAAAATATTTTTTACGGCAATTATATATTTTTACGGTCTATTTTTACGTCGGAAATATGACAAACTTACGGAACGTAAAATTACGGTGCATTGATGGTAAAAGAGAGGGGGTGAAGAATAACTATTCCTCACCCAGGGTGGCGAATAGTTATAGAAACACACACACACACACATATGCACGCTAAAGTGAGCCTGAGCGCATTGTACTTATTCTGCGCTCCGAGGCAGGTGCACAATGCTATTCGGTTAGAAAACAATACATCTGGTCCGCTTCACTCAAACCTAAAACTGAGCGTAATTAAGATACTATTATATGGTAATTCACGCTGACACTTTTACGAGGACTTACATCTGGAACAGTAGTAATCTGAAGTAGCTAGTAGTAACACAATTAGCATATGTCTCCATTAAATATATTACATTTTCACTCTATCCTATACGCTCCCAGATATCAACCACATGCGCGCACATGACAAGTAGTAATCTTGTTTCCCAGTCGCAACAGCATTACCATTGTCCCACTAAAATACATTACCATCTCATTGGCCGTTAATTACTATGTGTCCAAAATATTATGAGATTGTCTGATTAGGCGGGGTGGGAGACCAGATGGTGCAGCGCCAACGATAACCTTTTGAATTACAATTATTATGTTGACCGTGATATTTCAGCCTTATACATTTACATGATACTAAAAATTGCATTGGACCAAACTGAATTGCAATTACTATATATATGCACTTTAGCAACTAATGGTAATTGGCTTTGTACAGAGCAGAAATACAATTACCCTCAAACGAAACTCAAAAAATATTTACCATCAAGTGCGTCGTCCATGAAAATAGTTAAATTACCATCCAATTTTAGGCTGTGTCCACGTACCTCATGACACCCACATCCATTAAAACTTGATTCGTTTACTAGTTCGATCTTGATGCATGCACATGTACTCCTGTCTTTTTATTGAAGAAGGAAATTACTATCAAATCTGGTAAAGAAAATAATCATTTTCTAGAGGCATTACCATATGAAAATTTTAGTTCACTTTGGAGGATGGAGTATTGGTGAGTAGTGGTCAGTAACAATTATAATTACATTACTATATGTTGCTAAAACTTTACCATAACTAGTGATGGGCTAGCGTAGGATCTGATAAAATTTCAAATATCGTTACTATATAAGACAACTTTTTTACCATCATTATCAAAGCAATGGTCAAATGTCACGAGGCGGTGGTGCAACATGGACTGCTAGTAACAAATTTTAATCCCATTACTGTATATATGCCAGTCTTTCACGGTGATTAGCTATAGGTGAGACTGAGTCGCGTCGAGCGGACGATTAGCGCAATCAGCGACCGGCGCGCACGATAAGGCGTTTTGCGCTCTCACTGGGTTTAGCGCCACCGTGTCTATATATTACACCATTTAGAAATATACATACCAGATTTAAGTCCATACTCATGATAATTTCGAGGTATCTACTTACTCATGATATTTCTGGGTATATTCATTACGTCTTGTTTGTAGGTATTTGGATACTTCAGGTATATGTATATTCTTAGTACATATATGATACAATAGGTTGATAACCCTCAACCGTAAGGGATCGAGATAGTCTTCGCGGGTAAGAATAACCCAATTTATAGATTCGACACACGGGGAGCCAAAGAGTATTTATAAGCTTTGACAGTTGAGTTGTCAATTCAACCGCACCTGAAATATACTTACTTGCAACAAAAGTTAAGTGGTAACGGTGATATGATAGTGATGGTGGTGACAGCAAAAGTGAACAGCAAAAGTAATAACTAATAACCAGCAGGATTGAAACACTGTAGGCTAGGGAGATGGATGGTTGGGCGCTGCATGGATGAGATACATCATGAATCTAACTTGGGGCAAGGCACATAGAAAAGTAATGATCATCTAGGCAAATATCAAACATTAGGCATGTATCCCACAGGTAGTTGTACGTGCTTGCAATAAGAACTTGCACAACATCTTTTGTCCTACCATCCCGCTACGAACGGGGCCAAAAGGAACTTATGGTGATTAAGGTGCTCCTGTCAAAGAGCACCGGAACAAAGCAATAAACTCAATGGATACATGAAATCCTCAAATTATGGACCATCCCCTTTGGTGTCCCAAGCTGTCATCTTTGGGATCGCCGGTTCCGGACCATAATAGATGCAAACAACTCATAGATAGGATCAAGAACACAAATATATTCATGCAAACACATAGGGTTCAGATCTGAAAACATGGCACTCGGGCCCAAAGTCACAAGCATTAAGAGCAACAAGTTGAAGGAAAGATGATACACACCAAAGTAGATGATAGGCAACATGCCCCCAACAATCAGATAAACTATTACATGATCTAACTCATCCAATCCCTACCATCCCCTTTGCCTACAGCAGGGAATTACTCACACATGGAAGGAGAAGTCATGGAGGGAGGATGGAGTGGTGATGATGATGACGATGGCGACGATCTCCCCTCTCTGAAGGCCAAATCGGCCTCCAGATTAGCCCTCCCGAAGAATAACAGAGGGTGGCGGCGGCTCCGCGACGGAAACTGGAAAAATGACTTCTCTTTTGGGGTTTCCTCGCCACGGGAATAAATAGGAGCCAAGGTAGGGCACCAGAGGGGGGAGGACCCTCCCAGGCGGCCTCCTGGCACGGCCAGGGGTGGGGCCGCGCCAGCAGGGCGCCTGGGGCCCCCCTGGCTGCCCTCTGGCCCCACTTCTGGCACAATGGCCCTTTGGGTGCGTGGATTTTCTGTGATTTTTCTTGGAATTTTCTGAGACACCTAAAAATCCATTTTCCTGCACACAATAAAACCATACAGGCAGCTCTGTTGAAAACAGCGCCAGTCCGGGTTAGTTTAGTTCAAATCATGCAAGAATGAGGGCAAAACAATAGCAAAAGTGTTTGGAAAAGTAGATACGTTTGAGACGTATCAACTCCCCCAAGCTTAGCATATTGCTTGTCCTCAAGCAATTCAGTTCAACGAACTGGACGCGACAAAGAAAACTTTGACAAACTCTTTTGCTTCATTAGATGTATATAAGCATGTACTACGAAAAGAGTCTAGCAAGTATTGAAACAATGCTATGAGGACAATGCACGAAGCAATCCTTCTTTCAAGTGACCAATCACAAATAACTAAAAGTAAATAATATGCTACTGAAAATCAAGACAAGATTACATTGCACATAGCTTGAACATACTAGAGTGGTATCTCGCTAGCCTCCATGAGTGAAGCAAAACATAAATGCAGAAACTCCTCCAGAGTTTTAAAGGAGACTAGAACTAAGAATTTCAGAATAAATAATACCACAAGCATGCAGAAGACAATGTAATACTTTGGGACAATGCACATTACACTCAGAATGACAATTATGCTCTCCTAGTTGGTGCTTTGAAGAAAGAAGGTGGAGACTCTCGAACCGTGGAAGTTGATGGCGAGGTTGAAAACCCGTGGTTGGAAGCAGAGACTAAACATGTACCAGAGCTCTTGGTTTTGAAAACAGAGGTAAAAATGATTTTGGGAGGTGCATATTTCGTCAACGAATGCTAGTAGACAACCCAATCACTTCTTATGCTAGACATGTTTCAAGGAACGGCTCCCAAGATGGGGACGATCACATCCCCTTAATCTCCTTTGTTTATCACTACCAAAGTTTTCTGATTTCTCATAAACAAATCGTGAAGGAGGGTTTGTTGGTTGTGATTATCTTTTGTGAGTTGGGCACACTCATGCCAGTCCCTCCTCGTATTAGGGGTTTGCAGATTAGACATGCAATCCCGAGATAAAACATGTCCAACATAAGAAGATCATGAATTACCTACTACTTCCTCATGAGCTAAAACAGAGGCACAAAACAGGAGTAAATTTGAATAATTTCGAGATGGTACAAGAAAGTCTTCGTTAGGATGGCCGGTAAATACCACATAGGAAGGTATAGTGGACTCATATGGAATAACTGGTTTGAAAGGATGAAAGCACATTTGCTCCCTGGGTGGTTTTGGTAATTAATGACAACATACTTTGTGGTTGGACTAATGCTTTTATCAAGTATGTTTCAGGAAATTCAATCACATTGGAATGGCAAGATGACTGAAGAAGTGGACCCCTCAAATGCTAAGGCAAGCATTGGCAAAAGCTCAAGACTCCACTTTTGGTTTAGTGATCAAAGATCACATTGAGTCCATAGGAAAAGACAATACTATTAAAAGGGGATGAGGTTGTGTTAATGATCTGGTTGCTCAAAGTGCTTAGTGATATGTCTCCTTCAACTATCAGCAACTTTCACTACTATACACACTCATAAGTAATCTCGGACAAACCGATTCTTCCAACTCAGTCCCACCGAGATGAACCACTTCTGCCATATTCCAAACCCTAGAAAAATCGATCATTCCGAGTTTGAGATCGGTCTCACCGAAATGTGGACTGCCAACCTTCTGTAACCATCTGACATCATATCGGAATAACCGAGTTTGCATTATCGGTCTTACCGAGATTGGCAAGCTTCTGTCTTGGCTCAAATCGGTCTCACCGATATTGCATTTCCGGTCTCACCGATTCTGGCATGTTCCTGTCCTTTCTCAAATCGGTCCAACCGAGTTTTCTTTCTCGGTCCCACCGAAAACTCCAACGTTCATATCTTTTGCACTTTCGGTCTCACCGAGATGGTATTTTCGGTCCCACCGAAAATCCCAACGTTCACTATATTTGAACTTTCGGTCTGACCGAGTTTTCACTTCAGTCTCACCGAGATTGCTCAAATATGTGTGTAACGGTTGGATTTTGTGTGGAGGCTATATATACCCCTCCACCCCCTCTTCATTCGTGGAGAGAGCCATCAAAAAGTCTACCACTACTACTATACACTTTCTGAGAAGAGAACCACCTACCCTTGTGTTGAGGTCAAGTCATTCCATTCCTACCATATGAAACTTGATTTCTAGCCTTCCCAAGTTGCTTTCCACTCAATCCTTTCTTCCACCACAGCCATATCAGTGAGGAGAGTTGAGTGTTGGGGAGATTATCATTTGAAGCACAAGAGCAAGGAGTTCATCACCATCAACAACATCTATTACCTTTTGGAGGGTGGTGCCTCCTAGATTGGTTAGGTGTCGCTTGGGAGCCTCCGTCTTTGAGATGTGGAGTTGAACCAAGAAGTTTGTAAGGGCAAGGAGATCGCCTACTTCGTGAAGATCTACCCCGAGTAAGGCTAGCCCTCCGTGGGCGTAGGCCATGATGGAATAGACAAGGTTGCTTCTTCGTGGACCCTTCGTGGGTGGAGCCCTCCGTGGACTCGCGCAGCCGTTACCCTCCGTGGGTTGAAGTCTCCATCAACGTGGATGTACGATAGCACGACCTATCGGAACCACGAAAAAAATCTCCGTGTCTCCAAACTGCGTTTGATCTTCTCCACCTCTCTTTACTACATGTGCAATTTACTTTCCGCTGCTTATACTCTAGAATTGCATGTGTAGGGTGATACTTGAATTGATCTTAATTGTGAAACTGCCTAAAACTGTTCATGATCTAAAGGCAGAATTTTTATATTGTCAAGTAGTCTAATCACCCCCCCTCTAGACATACTTCTTCGATCCTACAATTGGTATCAGAGCATTGGTCTCCATTGCTTTGGTTTACACACCATTGGAGGAAGATGGACGTGTCTACGGATGGGAGTGTTAGCCATAGAGTGCCTGTTCTTAATGGAAGGTTCTATAACTCATGGAGGTCTGAAATGCTTAGTATCTTTAAGAAGTACAATTTGTGCAAATATGTTGAGACCCCCTATGTGCCTCCATTTGATCCCTTGCACCCTACCATGGATGAAGAGCTTGATTTGCTTCGTAACCTTAGAACTGTGAATCTTATCATTAGAGGGTTACCCGATGAATTGCTTAATCTTGTTACAAACTTTGAGTGTGCCTATGCTATGTGGAAATTCTTGGAAGAACTTTATCCGGACTACTCTTTGAGAAGTCTTGATGAAATTCTACACAAGACTATTGAATTTGATAAGTTGCACCCCAATGATCCCAACTTTGATAAATGCTTCTTTGAGCTTCGTGATCTTATGAAAAAGAAGGGTGATCCCGCTCTAATCAATGTTATAATTAGAAATGCTCTTGCATTGCATTCCGAAGACTATTGTCACATTGATCAAACTAATGCAAGTACTTATCAAATTGACCTAGGTGTTAATGATGAACAATCTATGGGTCAATATGATGATGAGCATGAGCATGATGATGATTTCCCCGATTCGGACACCGAGCTAGACAAGATCATGAAGAGTCTCAATCTTATGGCAAACCTGAGAGACTACATGTCCGGCGGAAAAGAGTGGATTCTTGATAGTGGATGCACCGATCACATGACCGGAGACAAAGACATGTTTCGAGAGCTTGCAAAGAACGATGGTCCACGCAAGTATGTGACTTTTGGAGACAACTCCAAGGGTAAGGTACTTGGCCTTGGTAAGGTGGCCATATCTCATGATAGCTCTATTCAAAATGTCATGCTTGTAGAATCTCTTGGATACAATTTACTTTCCGTCTCTAGATTAGCTGACTTTGGATTCAATGTGCTATTCACCAAAGTAGATTGCCAAGTCTTTCGTCGTGATAATCAAAACATGGCTTTTACCGGTATCCGTAGAGGTGACCTATATATTGTTGATTTCACTAAGAAAGCCCAACCTAGAGCTTGTTTCATTGCTAAATCCTCTAAAGGTTGGTTATGGCATAGAAGGCTAGGACATGTTGGTATGCGTAATCTAGACAAGCTAATCAAAGGTGATCATATTCTTGGTGTTAAAGATGTTCTCTTTGACAAAGATAGACTTTGTAGTGCTTGTCAAGCAGGAAAACAAGTTGGTGGAAGTCATCCCGTGAAAAACATCATGACCACTAGGAGACCGCTTGAGCTTCTTCATATGGATCTCTTCGGTCCCAATGCTTACAAAAGCCTTGGTGGTAACTCCTTTGGTCTAGTCATAGTTGATGATTATTCCAGATTTACGTGGGTATTTTTCCTTGATGATAAATCGCGGGTTTAGAGGATCTTCAAGACCTTTGCCAAAAAGGCCCAAAATCAATTTGAGGTGAAGATCAAGAAAGTTCGGAGTGACAATGGAACGGAGTTCAAGAACGCCAATGTAGACTCTTTTCTCGATGAGGAAGGGATTCTACATGAGTTCTCGGCTACGTACACTCCTCAACAAAATGGAGTTGTTGAGAGGAAGAACCGAACGCTCATAGAGATGGCGAGAACGATGCTTGATGAATACAAGACACCGAAGCATTTTTGGGGAGAAGCGGTCGAGACAGCTTGTCATGCTATCAACAGGCTTTATCTTCATAAGCTCCTCGGCAAGAAATCATACGAGCTCCTCACCGGTAACAAACCCCAAGTGGGATACTTTCGTGTCTTTGGTTCAAAATTCTATATCCTTGATAAGCATCGTCGGTCTAAATTTGCTCCTAAATCTCATGAAGGCTTTCTCCTTGGTTATGGATCAAACTCCCACACCTACCGTGTCTACAATAATTTCACCCGAAAGGTTGAAGAGACGGTAGATGTGAAGTTTGATGAATCTAATGGCTCGCAAGTAGAGCAAATGCCTATTGATGTAGGAGACAAGGACCCATCGGAAGCTATCCAAGATTTATCTATTGGAAAGATCCGTCCCATGGAAGTGAAGGAGAGTACCTCATCTACATATGTGGAGCCCCCTACCTCACGGCGAGATGAACCTCAAGGCAACATGGAGGCCTCCACAAGTGGAACTCACCAAGATGAGGAAGTGCAACAAGAAGATCCACCACAACCTCCTTCTCCACCGCCTCAAGACAACACCAACAACAATGAAGAAGAAGAAGAGGAAGATGAAGATGATGAGGAAGCTGAGCCACAACATCAACAAAAGCTATCCCGAGTCCGAGCAAGAGTCAAGAAAAATCATCCCGTGGAACAAATGATGAACGACATCAACTCCGGGAGAATTACTCGCTCTAAAACTCGCTTAGCCAACTTTTGTGAGCATTACTCATTTATCTCTAGTATTGAACCTATGAAGGTAGAAGAAGCACTTAAAGACCCTGATTGGGTGAACGCTATGCACGAAGAACTACACAACTTCGAGAGGAACAAAGTATGGACTTTGGTAGAGAAGCCCAACGATGATCAAAACATCATTGGAACCAAATGGGTGTTTCGGAACAAGCAAGATGAAGATGGACAAGTCATCCGCAACAAGGCTCGTCTCGTAGCTCAAGGTTACACACAAGTCGAAGGTATGGACTATGGTGAGACCTATGCCCCCGTTGCTAGACTTGAATCCATTCGCATTCTTCTTGCTTATGCCAATCATCATGATATTACTCTCTATCAAATGGATATCAAAAGTGCTTTCCTAAATGGTGAAATTGAGGAGGAAGTATTTGTAAAACAACCTCCCGGTTTTGTGAATCCCAAAAAGCCTAATCATGTTTACAAGTTGCATAAAGCTCTTTATGGTCTTAAACAAGCTCCTAGAGCTTGGTACAAATGCTTAACTAGCTTTCTTCTTGAAAAAGGCTTTGAGATTGGAAAGATAGACTCAACGCTGTTCACAAAAAGGGTTAATGGTGAACTATTTGTGTGCCAAATATATGTTGATAATATTATCTTTGGTTCAACTAACCCCCATTTTAGCAAGAAGTTTGGACAGCTCATGTCGGAGAAGTATGAAATGTCCATGATGTGTGAACTCAAATTCTTCCTTGGGTTGCAAATCAAGCAATCTAAGGAGGGTACCTTTGTCTCACAAACAAAGTACACCAAGGATCTCTTCAAGAAGTTCAACATGCAAGAAAGCAAAGGTATGAGTACCCCCATGCCTACTAGTGGACATAATGACTTGACAAAAGATGGAGAACCCGTTGATCAAAGGGTTTACTGTTGTATGATTGGTTCTCTACTATATCTTTGTGCTTCTCGTCCTGGCATAATGTTGAGTGTATGCATGTGTGCGCGATATCAAGCAGCCCCTAAAGAATGCCATCTTAAAGCTGTTAAAAGGATAGTGAGATACTTGATACACACACCAAACTTTGGCATTTGGTATCCTAAGAGGGCCTCTTTCGACCTTGTTGGCTATTCCGACTCGGACTATGCCGGTGACAAGGTTGATAGAAAGTCAACTTCGGGTACATGTCAATTCCTTGGTCGATCCCTTGTATCTTGGTCCTCCAAGAAACAAAATTCGGTATCATTATCCACTGCCGAAGCTGAATATATTGCTGCTGGTTCGTGTTGTGCTCAATTGCTATGGATGACACAAACGCTTAAGGATTATGGGATACATGTGAGACGTGTTCCCTTGCTTTGTGACAATGAGAGTGCAATTAAAATTGGACACAATCCAGTGCAACATTCTCGAACAAAGCATATTGAAGTTCGTCACCATTTTATTCATGATCATATTGCCAAGGGTGATATTAATCTTAAGCATGTTCGTACTGACAAACAACTTGCTGATATCTTTACAAAACCTCTTGATGAGGAAGTGTTTTGTCGTTTGAGGAGTGAGTTGAACATCATTGATGCTTCAAACTTGGAGTGATAACTCCATTTGATGCATGCAAGGCATGAGCCTCTTGACTAATCCTTGATATTTCTCTTATGATGATGATCATATGTCTTGGACACATTTGCCTCCTTGTATTGCATCTAACTCCTTGCAGGTACTTGGACGATCTACATTCCACAAGATTACCACACACTCAAATCATGAGTAATCTTGTCATTGACCAAGTATCTACCCCTTTGGGATGTTGAGTTCAAGGAACAAAATTCCACATATCCTTTTTGACACCTTATACATCTAGTATTTCACTCTTGTCATCTTGGATATCCTCGAGTATTTCCTTGCTTGCCTAACCCATGTAGGAAGATGAACTACACAAGTAGAAATGGCGCTCCAACTTCACATTCAATGAGCACCTACATCAAGCTTACCTACATGAGTAAAGCAACAACAAGCCCAAGGTATGTTCTTCACATCTTTAAGAAGCTTTGCTCAAAGTCATGAGTACAACCAGCTTCATAAGATGTGATCACATCAAATGCTTAATCGAAAAATGGCAACCCCATTTTGAGCTTAAACGATGAGTATGACCTATGATCAAATGTCCTCATTTGACTCCTAAGTCAATATACTCAAACATAGGTGACTTTGTCGCCGACCTTTTTCTAGATGAAGTACATATGCTTTTGGAGTTTTTCTGTTTTCTCTTATGTTCTCTCATTGAGTTTTTCTTTACAAAAAAAAACCTTCATCTAGGAACTTTTTTTATTTCTTTTCTTATGTTTCTTTGTGAATATCCTTTTGGCTCTGATCAATTCCCCGAAAATCTTTTACAAATTCATTGCAAATCTTTTGAAACATTCCTCGCAAAGTGAGCTGAATTATTTCTGTATTTCCTTGGAATAAACTCGGCGTCACCGATTTGAAATTTTTGGTCTAACCGAAAAGGATTCGGACCCACCGATCCATCTAATTCGGTGTCACCGATTTATCTTCCAGGACATCTACTTCTGCAGCTCCACTCAAATTTTAAATCTTAAGGAGGAGAAGACTCAAATTTAAATTCTCAATGTTTCTCTATGAATGTTCTTATTTGCCCTGTTGTGATTCTTAAGGATCCCACTTCTTTCCTTCTTTCTTTCTTTCCATCTTTCCTGCCCTACCTAGTTTGCTGTCCTTTTTGGCACTTGATGTCAAAGGGGGAGAAGACTTAGGAGGAATAGGGGGAGTAGGGGGAGAAGAGAAGACTTAGGGGGAGAAGAAAATTAATCTTATCTTAAGGGGGAGAGAATCACATCAAAGCTTTGCCGTATTTTACATTGGACATCATTCTCAATTGGCATCATTCTTTTGATTTTGCTCTTTCCTTCAAAACCCCTTGTTCTGATATCTTATGGAATCTTTTAATTTAGGGGGAGAAGACTTAGAGGAATCTTCACAATTGATATCTTATGGAAAGCAAAATCTCTCAGAGTTCATTGAAAATCTTTTAGTTTCGGAGACATGTTTGCTGATTCAAGCTTGTGCTCAATATGAGACACTCTTTATACATGTCCTCCCTGGCTTGGTACTCTTGATGTTCTTGCAGTTGGTTGAAGGAATACTCTTGTGTTACCTAACCTTGTTTTCCCAAGTTTATCCCTTTAGGTACAATGCCAAGGAACCTCAAGGTAAGTATATGCATCTTGCAGAATGTGCATGATGGTGACTTGCTTGTAAATACTTGTTTGCAAGAAATCACCATGCACATATGCATTATCACTCACTTCCTTTCATCTGCTCTGATGCATATAGCCAAGCTGCATGTAGCACATCTTGCTTATCTCTCTTGTGTGCTTGTGGTAGTCCAAAACCATAATCCATGAAAATCTTGCACACTTGTGGGGGAGCCTATGTACTACATGCTTGTCAAAGCTTTCATGATAATTCTGTCTTTCTTTCAATAAGCTTTGATGTCTTGTTTAGTATAATCTTAGTGTGTTGCCATCAATTACCAAAAAGGGGGAGATTGAAAGCACATTTGCTCCCTGGGTGGTTTTGGTAATTAATGACAACATACTTTGTGGTTGGACTAATGCTTTTATCAAGTATGTTTCAGGAAATTCAATCACATTGGAATGGCAAGATGACTGAAGAAGTGGACCCCTCAAATGCTAAGGCAAGCATTGGCAAAAGCTCAAGACTCCACTTTTGGTTTAGTGATCAAAGATCACATTGAGTCCATAGGAAAAGCCAATACTATTAAAAGGGGATGAGGTTGTGTTGATGATCTGGTTGCTCAAAGTGCTTAGTGATATTTCTCCTTCAACTATCAGCAACTTTCACTACTATACACACTCATAAGTAATCTCGGACAAACCGATTCTTCCAACTCAGTCCCACCGAGATGAACCACTTCTGCCATATTCCAAACCCTAGAAAAATCGGTCATTCCGAGTTTGAGATCGGTCTCACCGAAATGTGGACTGCCAACCTTCTGTAACCATCTGACATCATATCGGAATAACCGAGTTTGCATTATCGGTCTTACCGAGATTGGCAAGCTTCTGTCTTGGCTCAAATCGGTCTCACCGATATTGCATTTCCGGTCTCACCGATTCTGGCATGTTCCTGTCCTTTCTCAAATCGTACCAACCGAGTTTTCTTTCTCGGTCCCACCGAAAACTCCAACGTTCATATCTTTTGCACTTTCGGTCTCACCGAGATGGTATTTTCGGTCCCACCGAAAATCCCAACGTTCACTATATTTGAACTTTCGGTCTGTCCGAGTTTTCACTTCGGTCTCACCGAGATTGCTCAAATATGTGTGTAACGGTTGGATTTTGTGTGGAGGCTATATATACCCCTCCACCCCCTCTTCATTCGTGGAGAGAGCCATCAGAACGTCTACCACTCCTACTATACACTTTCTGAGAAGAGAACCACCTACCCTTGTGTTGAGGTCAAGTCATTCCATTCCTACCATATGAAACTTGATTTCTAGCCTTCCCAAGTTGCTTTCCACTCAATCCTTTCTTCCACCACAGCCATATCAGTGAGGAGAGTTGAGTGTTTGGGAGATTATCATTTGAAGCACAAGAGCAAGGAGTTCATCACCATCAACAACATCTATTACCTTTTGGAGGGTGGTGCCTCCTAGATTGGTTAGGTGTCGCTTGGGAGCCTCCGTCTTTGAGATGTGGAGTTGAACCAAGAAGTTTGTAAGGGCAAGGAGATCGCCTACTTCGTGAAGATCTACCCCGAGTAAGGCTAGCCCTCCGTGGGCGTAGGCCATGATGGAATAGACAAGGTTGCTTCTTCGTGGACCCTTCGTGGGTGGAGCCCTCCGTGGACTCGCGCAGCCGTTACCCTCCGTGGGTTGAAGTCTCCATCAACGTGGATGTACGATAGCACCACCTATCGGAACCACGACAAAAATCTCCGTGTCTCCAAACTGCGTTTGATCTTCTCCACCTCTCTTTACTACATGTGCAATTTACTTTCCGCTGCTTATACTCTAGAATTGCATGTGTAGGGTGATACTTGAATTGATCTTAATTGTGAAACTGCCTAAAACTGTTCATGATCTAAAGGCAGAATTTTTATATTGTCAAGTAGTCTAATCACCCCCCCCTCTAGACATACTTCTTCGATCCTACAAAGGATTTGGATGCACAAGCAGAATTCAGCTTAGTGCGAGCGAAGGCTAGCAAGAGACTGGGAAGCGACCAACTAGAGAGCAACAATGGTCATAATCATGCAGAGCGACAAAGCAACATTGAATTGGGCATGAAAGTGATATAACTATTCTGAAACTCAAAGATCATCAAGGCAAAGCAGACTTTTTAGTCTTAAACATGTGTAAACATGTGCCAAGTCAATCCAAGAATTCTCCAAAGGGAAATACCACCTTAGTATACCAAACTATGAGCAATGCAATGCATGTAAATCATTTCAATAACACATTATATACTCTAGCTATTTGAGATTAGCCACAAGGAAAGCATGAACCACTGGGAAAGCATTGTAAACATAGCACTATGTCGCTACAAGCTGGTCTCTAGATCATAAGTACAAGCATATGTACAAAAGTAGAAACAAGAAGAGTTCATACCGGTTTTCCTTGTTGCTTCCCTTCCGTCGATCTTCGTCATTACTGCCTTGTCACTTGCATGATCGAACGTAGGAAATATAATTAAATGCCATCACGGACTCGAGCTGAACTCTGAAAACAAAGCAAACTAAAGAGAGAAAGGAAATCTTTTTGGGTTTTTTCAAAGGTTGAACGAAAGCAAAAGAAAGAGAAAATCTTTTTGTTGTTTTTGCAAAGAAAGAACAAAGAAGAACAGGCAAAAACTTCGAAAAGATCAAAGCGAACAAAAATAAAATGGATAATACAATGGAAAAGTGAGAAGGGCACGTACTCCCCCAAGCTTAGGCTTTTGGCCTAAGTTGGTAGTAGCTACTGCCCCCAGGAGCCTCCTGCTCCGGGGTGGTACTGGTGAGACCAAGGGTCGTATAGGGATTCCAGCGTGTACACCGAAGTCCTCGGATCCTCCCACGAAGAAGGGTCCGCACTCCAAGTAGAGGAAGACCCTTCACCAAACTGGGTGACGGTCTCCCCCTGAAAAGGTGGTAACTCACTGTGCTCCTCCTCGTCGGGCACAACCCCTTCCATGGGGTTATGAAACTGATGCTGGACGATGAACTCATCGAACTAGATAACATCAAAGGACCATCCGTTCCTGCGAGAAAAATCAAACAAAAGAGGTGCAGGTAGACGGATCTTGCGTTCCACGGTAGTTCCGAAATGCAAGATATAAACAAGGTTACCAAACTCAGAAGTCATGGTAACAAACTTATGCCTTTTCATAGCAGCAAGATCAAAACTTAAATAAGTAAAAGGCTTATCATCAGGGTGTGGGGTGCCTTTAAGATACTCTAAGATAAGTGTGGCATGAACGCCACCAAATAAATTTCCCTTGTTACCGTTCATAGCAAGGCATCGAGCAATTAAGGCACCCACATTATAATCAAACCTCCCAGAGAGGGCGGTTGCCAGGATAGCAATATCCGGCGCAGAAATGCTGCTCGTGTTGTCACGAGCTAACACCCCTCTAGCAACATAATACGCAAAATACCTGAGGTGAGGGAATAAGATGCTGGAGATTTTTGACCGATGAATATCCCTCGTATCCATGCTGCAGAGAGAGTTGAAGACGGTTCTCAGCTCGGAGGGCTGAGAGGTCATCTTCGTCGTCCGCCCAACGTTTGGCACACCTATTATTTCACAAAACTTTTCCAAGGTCATGGTCAAAAGATTATTGTAAATTTTAAACTCAATAGAACCAGTATCAAGGTTATATCTAAAACTGTTAATGAAACCGGAGGTGAGTTTTTGATACTGAGCAACACGGCACGTGACGAGCCGTGTCAGACCTACATTAGCACAAAGATTATAAAACTCATCCTTAATTCATGCAGCTTCAAGGAATTCATCACATGGGAACATCATTGCACGTGCTGGATTTGTGTCTTCCAACAACTCTAGGGGCACATGATCTTCATTGTAGCTCACCCTAGCAGTCGAGGGTGAAGCTGCGGCTCTAGTAACTCGATCGGAGCGCGCGGGCTTCTTCTTCTCAAGCCACCCCTTTGCCCTTCCTAACAAACTCATTTCTGAAATTTTTGGCAAATTACAAAAACAAGGATTTAAACAAAGTGGGTTAAGGCGAACTACTCAACTCACTTACCTAAGGCATAAACTTGCATCAAAACTTGGAAAATAAATTTCTACACATGTATGCAAGCTCATCTACACAGCACCAAGAACTACTAAATACTCACAAATGAAGCCACCAACCAAAAATCTAATTGGAGGGGTGGAGGAGTTACATACCAGGGAGTATTTGTTCAAAATCTCAGCTCGAATGATAGGCTGTAGAGAGAGATCGAAAATTGCCTCCAAGAACAGCAAGAACGCAAGAACAGGTGCAGAACTCGTGTTTTCGGAGAGAAAGAGAGAGAGAGAGGAAGAAGAATCACCTGGAGGCGGGACCTGTGGGCCCCAGGCGCCCTATGGGCGCGGCCAGGGGGCAGGCCGCGCCAGCTGGCCGCCTGGGCCACTGGTGGCCCTCCCTGGTCAGCCCCAGGTGCCTCTGGGTCACTCCCGGCATAGAAATTTTTATTTTTATTTTTCTGGAATTTTTCTGAAAACTTCACTGTTGAAAATTTTTCGAAGTTCAAAAAGCTGCAAAACTTTCTGAAAACTTAAAGCAGTGATTAGTATTGTGAAGCTTCAAAAACATAAACACTTGGTACAGCAAGGAGAACAAAAGCTAAAACAAATGAAAACATAACAAGCTCAACTTTTTACCTATATAAAACATGCTCACTAGTAAGGTTGATCAAGTCTTACCAACAAACCGGCGATATATAGAGCAAAAAGTCCCACCTCTTACGAAGTGATCATTGCACCTTTACTTTAATGGACATTGTCCCCACCATAATAGTTTTGTATTTGTGGTGCACATGTAGTGGACAGTCCCATTCTCCAATCTTCACGGTCTTGATATTTTCTATAGAGTTGAGGCCATGCCTCTTGTCGGTCTTCTTTGGAAAATACACCGTGTGTTCTTTATCATTCACATTGAAGGTAACCTTTCCTTTATTGCAATCAATAATAGCACCTGCGGTGTTAAGAAAAGGTCTACCAAGAATAATGGACATGCTCCCATCCTCGGGCATGTCAAGCACGACAAAATCAGTAAGGATCAAACAATTAGCAACTTCTACGGGAACATCCTCACAAATACCTATTGGGACGGCTGTTGACTTGTCAGCCATCTGAAGAGAGATATCTGTAGGAATTAGTTTCTCTAAACAAAGCCTCTTGTAAAGAGAGAAAGGCATAACACTCACTCCTGCTCCAAGATCACATAAAGCAGTTTTGACATAATTATTCTTTATGGAGCAAGGAATGGTGGGTATACCTGGATCACCAAGCTTCTCAGGAATCTTGCCACTGAAAGAGTAGTTAGCAAGCATAGTAGATATTGCTTCATTAGGAACTTTTCTTTTATTAGTAACAATATATTTCATATATTTTGAATAGGGAGGTAACTTAATAGCATCAGTCAAAGGGATTTGAAGAAAAAGAGGTTTCATCCACTCACAAAACTTATTGTAATGCTCTTCTTCTTTAGATTTGAGAGACTTACCTGGAAAGGGCATGGGTTTCTGTATCCATGGTTCTCTTTCCTTCCCATGTCTTCTTGCGACGAAGTCTTCTCTAGTGTACTTCTTGCGTTTGTCAGGTGCTTCTTCTTCTCGAACTTCAGGCGGATCATTCTTCTCCTTATCCTTATCTTCAGGTTCGGCACCGTCTTCAGTCTCAGCATCGGAGGTAGATATACTGTTGGGATCAACAGCTGTCTCTTCACTTGTAATAGGATCATTGGAATTGTCAGCCTCCTTGTGTTTCTTCTTCTTCTTCTTTGGAGAGCCAACAATTTCTTCTTCCTGCATTTGAGAATCTTGCTCGATTCTCCTCGGATGCCCCTCTGGATAGAGAGGATCTTGAGTGCTAGTTCCTCCTCGGGTCTTAATCCCGAAGGCATGTAAATCATCTTGTTTGGTATTGTTAGCAAGCAAATCTTTTTGCACATTAGAAATTTGTTCAAGCTGAGTTTGAACCATATGAAAATGCTTCACAAGACATTTAACATCATTAACTGTTCTACCTAGAACATCAAGCAAACTTTTGATAGCAAGGGAATTATCATGCAATTGACTTTGTATCCTCTCATTAAAATGACTTTGCTTCATAATAAAATTATCAAGCTCATCTAAACATTGACCAGGAGGCTTACCATGAGGGATGTCACTTGCGTTGAAATCTAAAAGAGAGTGTACCTCTACCATAGGAGGGTGAGTGGTAGGCTCACACAACTTCTCAATAGGGGGTAGATTCCTCACGTCTTCAGTTTTAATACCCTTCTCTTTAATAGACTTCTTTGCTTCTTGCGTATCTTCGGGGCTTAGAACAAGCATGCCCCTCTTCTTTGGTGGTGGAGGTGGTTCAGGGACGGACCAATCTTCATGGCTTTTGGCAATCCTGCCCATCAATTCTTCTGCATCGTCCGGTGTTCTTTTCCTGAAAACACAACCAGCACAACTATCCAAATAGGACCTGGATTCATCAGTTAGACCAGCATAAAATATATCGATTAATTCATTCTTAGGGACTCCATGTCCTGGTCTAGCCTGGATCAGACTACAGTACCTCCCCCAAGCTTTAGGGAGGTGCTCATCCTGCAACTGTTTAAAGTTATAAATTCTTTGTAAAACAGCATGTTGCAAATGAGCAGGAAAGTACTTATCAACAAAAGAGTGAGCTAAGTCTTGAGGACTCTTAATGGAACCACATGGTAGTGCATCATACCATGTTTTAGCACCTTCCTTCAAAGAGAAAGGAAGAAGCTTAGTCACATAAAAGTTTCGTATCTTTTCATTCGTGGTAAACAAGCCACCCAACTCAGTGAGTTTGGTCAGGTGTGCAATAGCATCATCATTTTCTCTGCCATAAAAGGGGTCAGCTTCAACCATAGATATAAGTGAAAGATCAACAGAGAAATCATAATCAGGATCATTGATGCATATAGGAGATGTAGCAAATTCAGGATCAGGAACAGTCTTGTTCTTCAAGGAGTGTTTTTCAAGCAGCTTCTTAATAGCTTCAGGGTCAGAGTCGGCAAACTCTGTCAGTTCCCTGCATAAATCATCATCAAGCATAATGTAATCATCATCAAGGAGTCTCTCCTTGAGTTTACTCAAATCAGGATAATCATAAGTTCCACCAATAGGGTAGCGAGTAACAGGAATTTCAATTCCAGATTTTTTTGCAGCAGCAACGATCTGTTTCTCAAGAGCATAACCAAGTGAACCAATATCATCAAGAGTAGTAGAAGCGTCATCAAAAGTATCGGACATAGTAACAGATTCAGTAGAAGCATCATGTGGTGGTGGTGAGGCAAACTTACTCATAACAGAAGGTGAATCAAGTGTAGCACTAGTGTTCAGAACAGTACCTCTTCTTGTAGTGGATAGTAAGATCGGAACCTTGGGGTCTCCTTTCTTACCCATAGCGGATGAAGTGCAGCAGGTAGGATACTTCAAGTAGACTTGTAAATATTGCTATGCTCCCCGGCAACGGCGCCAGAAAACGGTACTTGATAACCCTCAACCGTAAGGGATCGAGATAGTCTTCGCGGGTAAGAATAACCCAATTTATAGATTCGACACACGGGGAGCCAAAGAGTATTTATAAGCTTTAACAGTTGAGTTGTCAATTCAACCGCACCTGAAATATACTTACTTGCAACAAAAGATAAGTGGTAACGGTGATATGATAGTGATGGTGGTTACATCAAAAGTGAACAGCAAAAGTAATAACTAATAACCAGCAGGATTGAAACACTGTATGCTAGGGAGATGGATGGTTGGGCGCTGCATGGATGAGATACATCATGAATCTAACTTGGGGCAGGGCACACAGAAAAGTAATGATCATCTAGGCAAATATCAAACATTAGGCATGTATCCCACAGGTAGTTGTACGTGCTTGCAATAAGAACTTGCACAACATCTTTTGTCCTACCATCCCGCTACGAACGGGGCCAAAAGGAACTTATGGAGATTAAGGTGCTCCTGTCAAAGAGCACCGGAACAAAGCAGTAAACTCAATGGATACATGGAATCCTCAAATTATGGACCATCCCCTTTGGTGTCCCAAGCTGTCACCTTTGGGATCGCCGATTCCGGACCATAATAGGTGCAAACAACTCATAGATAGGATCAAGAACACAAATATATTCATGCAAACACATAGGGTTCAGATCTGAAAACATGGCACTCGGGCCCAAAGTGACAAGCATTAAGAGCAACAAGTTGAAGCAAAGATGATAAACACCAAAGTAGATGATAGGCAACATGCCCCCAACAATCTGATAAACTATTACATGATCTAACTCATCCAATCCCTACCATCCCCTTTGCCCACAACAGGGAATTACTCACACATGGAAGGAGAAGTCATGGAGGGAGGATGGAGTGGTGATGATGATGACGATGGCGACGATCTCCCCTCTCCGGAGGCCAAATCAGCCTCCAGATTAGCCCTCCCGAAGAAGAACAGAGGGTGGCGGCGGCTCCGCGACGGAAACTGGAAAAACGACTTCTCTTTTGGGGTTTCCTCGCCACGGGAATAAATAGGAGCCAAGGTAGGGCACCAGAGGGGGGAGGACCCTCCCAGGCGGCCTCCTGGCGCGGCCAGGGGTGGGGCCGCGCCAGCAGGGCGCCTGGGGGCCCCCTGGCTGCCCTCTGGCCCCACTTCTGGCACAATGGTCCTTCGGGTGCGTGGATTTTCTGTGATTTTTCTTGGAATTTTCTGAGACACCTAAAAATCCATTTTCCTGCACACAATAAAACCATATAGGCAGCTCTACTGAAAACAGCGTCAGTCCGGGTTAGTTTAGTTCAAATCATGCAAGAATGAGGGCAAAACAATAGCAAAAGTGTTTGGAAAAGTAGATACGTTTGAGACGTATCACAGGTATATGCATATTTATTATTAAGTACTATTTATAGTATGTGTATATTTTTATTAGATATAATAGCCCGCGTATGTGTAGATTTTTATTAGGTATAATACACCAACATAATATTTGAAAAGGAATTATTGCTAGGAAATCGACATAATATTTTATTTGGAAAGTAATCGTTGATTGTTAAGGATAGTAGTGCATGAAAATGAAAAATGGAAAGCTATTATTTCATTGATTGCACACCATGCATTAATAAAAAGGGCTTGCCATAGTGGGAGAGAGGGGGGGTAAAATAGATGGGGCACCTAAATGCTATATATAGAGAGGGGGGGTATAATAGATGGGGCACCTAAATGCCTCGGCACCTAGGTCGTTTTGAAAACGGTGATATATTTAATTTCTTTCCTAACTTTTCTTCATGCAAGACTTTCCATGCTTACGTTTTATTTTTGGTTCTAATTATTAGGCATGCAAGACATGCCATACAATAAAACGTATTGATTTTGTTTGAATTGCTGCACGTATCTAATACGCATACTTTTGTTTTCTGAATTTCTAATATGGGTATCTAATACGTACCAACAAAATTATATGCACACACGTGTACGTATATATTTATTTATTTATTTTTGAAACTATTTAATTTTTTGTTTCCTAATTATCTAAAATATTGTAATACATACTCATACGAAAATATTGTAATACCCGGTCGATGTATATAACCGGCTATATGAAAGAAGGTAGGAAAATATTGTACCTACCTGGTTGACGTATATACCCGGCTATGTCCAAAAAAGTAAAAAAATATTATACATCCAATAATATACCTCAAGTGAAAATATACAAGGTGTATGCACACTTGTATACCCGGCTGCGCGAAAAGATCTTAAAAAATATTGTACATAACCTGTCGACGTATATACCTAAAGTAAAATATGGCTACGTATATACCTGGCTACGCGATGTATGGGTATGTAATATATGCCCAACATATTTCAACTACAAAACCATACTTAAAATATTCGGTGAAAAATAATGGAGAGCACATACAAAATATGATCTCCATTATACGCAAAAAATACCCGGCTACATGATGTATGAGACATGCATGGGCTTAATTTGGGTGGGTGTTAAGTGTTCATATCAAGCAATAATTAGAAATAATTGTTTCCTAATTAAAATCTAATGGGTTTACCAATTAGTGATAATATTAATTACACGTGCACATATCTTAGTGTCATCCAACGGTTTCTAGCCTAGGTACTCAGGCACCTAGGTGTCCCATACGGGCGTCCTATATATATATGAGGGAGGCACAAGGGGCGGCTAACCCTTGACCCTATTGGCGAAGCCCTGTCGCAATTCCGCTGGTGTCATCACCATCATACCGTCGTGTTGGTTCCGATCTCATATACCTCCTCCTCCTCCTCTCTCTCTCTCTCTCTCTCTCTCTCTCTCTTGCTGGATCAAGAAGGAGGAGAACAGTTCTGTTAGTGAGTATATACTCAGAATGCTTGGGTATCACAACCGCTTGATGTAGTTGGGAGTTAATCTTCCAGATGACACAACCATTGACAGAGCTCTCCAGTCACTTCCACCAAGCTATAAGGCTTTGTGATGAACTATAATATGCAAGGGATGGATAAAATGATTTCCCAGCACTTTGCAATGCTCAAGGTCGTGGAGGTAGAAATCAAAATGGAGCATCAAGTGTTGATGGTTAAAAAGACCACTAGTTTCAAGAAAGGCAAGGGAAAGAAAGGGAATTTCAAGAAGAATGGCAGGACATTTGCCGCTCTCGTGAAGAAACCAAAGACTGGACCCAAACTGAGAGTGAGTTCTTCTACTCCAAGGGGAATGGTCACTAGAAGTGAAAGTGCCCCAAGTACTTGGCAGATAAGAAGGTTGGCAACATCAACAAAGGCATATTTGATATACATGTTATTGATGTGTACCTTACTAGTGCTCATAGTAGCGCCTGGGTATTTGATACTGGTTCGGTTGCTAATATTTGTAACTCGAAACAGGAGCTATGGAATAAATGAAGACTGGCTAAGGATGAGGTGACGATGCGCGTCAGAAATGGTTCCAAGGTTGATGTGATCGCCGTTGGCACGCTACCTCTACATCTACCTTTGGGGTTAGTTTTAAACCTAAATAATTGTTATTTGATGCATGCATTGATCATGAACATTATATCTGGATCTTACTTATTGTGATACGGTTATTCATTTAAGTCAGAGAATAATGGTTGTTCTATTTATATGAGTAACATCTTTTATCGTCATGCACCCCTTGTGAATGGTTTATTCTTGTTGAATCTCGACCGTAGTAATACACATATTCATAATATTGATGCCAAAAGAAGCAAAGTTATTAATGATAGTACCCCATACTTGTGGCACTGCCGCTTAGGTCATATTGGTGTAAAGTGCATGAAGAAACTCAATGTTGATGGACTTTTGGAGCCTCTTGATTATGAACCATTTGAGACATGTGAACCATGCCTCATGGGCAATATGACTAAAATTCTGCTTAGGGACAATTTCGCAACTCCTACCACCACTTTTCCACACTCGCTATACTAACTTTATTGCTTCTTTACCTGAACAACCCCTAGTTTTTATTTACGTGCTCTTTTTTACTCTTGCAAACCTATCTCGCTACACCTACAAAGTACTTCTAGTTTCGTACTTGTTCTAGGTAAAGCGAACGTCAAGCGTGCGTAGAGTTGTATTGGTGGTCGATAGAACTTGAGGGAATATTTGTTCTAGCTTTAACTCCTCATCCGGTTCGACACTCTTACTTATCGAAAGAGGCTACAATTGACCCCCTATACTTGTGGGTTATCAGACACCCATGGATACGGCTAGCCATGGATTGTGAAAGAAAGGTGGAAAGGAAACAAACTTTATTTTATGTTTGTGAACCGCCTATGATTTATCTAGCATGCAAAATATTGGGAATTCTCGGTCGTTTTCGTTGACAGGAAAAGCATGCCTCTCAAAACAATTTTATCTCTCAATTTAAGCTCTGAGCTCTGGCACCTCTACAAATCTCTACTTCCCTCTGCGAAGGGCCTATCTATTTACTTTTATGTATTTATTATTTTTAGTGAGTCTCCATCTGCTCTTATAAAGCACCAACTGGGAGCACTATTATCATACTTGAGCATTGGATGTAGCTAATATTTGGATGTGTTTCATGAATGGATAAGTGATTGAGCATGATGGGCTAGTGATAGCTTTCTTTAGCGTTGATATATTAAAAACATAGTTGCTTGTTGATATGCTTGAGTATTAAGGTCTTCATGTCAAATTAGAGACTATTGCTTTGAATCGTCTAAAAGTCCAAATGTCCATGCTACAAAGAAAAGAATATGATGAATATGTTAGGCAGCATTCCACATCAAATTTTTTGTTTTTATCATTTACCTACACGAGGACAAGAAGGAATTAAGCTTTGGGACTACTCCCTCCTCAACATGGTGGCCACCGGGATGATGAAGATGGCCACCGGTGATGATTCCCCCTCTGGTAGGGTGCCAGAACGGGTCTAGATTGCTTTTTCATGGACACAGAGGCTTGCGGCGACGGAACTTCTGATCTAGGGTTATTTCTGATGGTTTCTCTATTTATAGGATTTTTTCGCATTGGTTTCACACTAAGATGGGCCTCGAGGTGAGCACAACCCACCACGCATCGAGTTGGGCTCCAAGCGCGCCCCGGTGGGTTGTGCCCTCCTTGTGGCTCTTCTGGCCCTCCCATGAAGCTTCGGGTGTCTCTTTTGTTCCAAAAAATAATTGTCACAAAGTTTCAGCCCATTCAGAGAACTTTTATTTCTGCACAAAAAACAATACCACGGTAGTTCTGTTGAAAAAAGCGTCAGTCCGGGTTAGTTCCATGCAAATCATACCAAAACCATATAAAATTGTTCTAAACATGGCATGAATACTTCATAAATTATAGATACGTTGGAGACATATCAGCATCCCCAAGCTTAATTCATACTCGTCCTTGAGTAGGTAAATGATAACAGAAATAATTTATGAAGTGTGAATGCTAGCAAAGTGCATAAGTTTGATCAGTGATATTTCAATCACTTTCCTAGCATCATAACAACAACTCTTTCTCGTAAAACTCATCATGAAAAAGTAGCAAGTGAAAACAAATTTTTTGATGTGGAATGCTACTTATCATATGCATCCACTGCTACGCGTCGGTGCTATACAACCGGTTTTTAACCCCTTTCCGCGACGGCATTTGGAACCATCGCCAAGTGAGTGTGGGCAATAGGAGGGTCATTCCCAGACGACCCAGAAACCGTCGGGAATAGGGAGCCTTGATGCATACAATTGTCCCTATATAATAATTTCCAATAACTCAAATATCCCAAACGCTTCATCCTTGCTACTCGTTTGTGCCCGCATTGCCATCACAGTCGGAGTCTTGTGGTTTTACCTAAAACCAGGCAGATTCCAAGCATGGGAGTTTTCCAGGCACGTACCAAACTGGCTCTATGTTTACGATGCCTGGCACATCACAAACAGTTCATGATTGTAAACCATGTACGAGAGGTAGACAACCACACACATTTAGTTTTCCCGCACCGTATATGATAGTGTCTGACATCACACAGGCTTTGCAGATGGCAACTGTGTGCATTGTTACACACATTTTCTCTTTGTGAACCGTGTCAGATTATGATGTATATCGCACACTTTGTGCTTTATTAACCGTGTGCGCCGTAATGACCTACACACTGTAATTTCGCCCTAATTTAATTGCTGCTATTTAAAATTGTACCTAATTTAAACTTGAAAGTAGGCTATAGCTTTATTCATATCCATCAGGTTGAAACAAGCAATGCATTATTTGATTCACATGTACATTTGTTTAAGAATTACATAAGCACCAAATAAAGAATGATGAACTAGGGTTCTATACTTGTACTATTACAGATGGAAAAGAAAGAGGCGACATACATTCTAGTTGCCGAACAAGGTGAATCGGAATGGCCCTATTGCGGCCTCCTGGATGCAGAAGGCACGCACGACTCTAGTCCAACCCCTTGTGATGGCCGGCCGCCAATCATGTAGTTTGAGAGGTAATCTTGAGTAAACTGCTTCAGGATCCACTGCAAAGGAAAAAAGATTCAGACATTGTCATCTAACACAACTCATTACGGGCAGTAAAAACAAGGCGACACGGTTCTTACTTACCATCCGACAGTTCACTGTTGTCTTGCATAAAGTGTAAACAAATAGTTCGATTGACATCTTTTGAACCATTTTAATAACAATCTTTATCAGTTTCCTCACTTGATGATGGTTCATGAATATCTCATTGCCCCATACGCAGAAAGGGTCGAAGTGTGGATCTTTGGCAATGACACATGTACCTAAAACACCAAGTTAATATTAGAAGCTAAACAACAATTGCAAAATGATGTAGTGCAACACTCCCTCCATCACGTTATATAAGATTTTATTACATGTATATCTAGACATCATCAGAACATTAAGGTAACACTCTTTCTTGTTGCTATGTGGCCTGGGATTGCATATTTAGTCATTCAGTACAATGCATGTTGCTATGTAGCTTCAGTGTGCAGGCTTAAGCACGCTAGTTAAGCAAAACAAGAAGTGGAAAGGTGTGTCAACTGCATCAGGCATAACATTTAAAAACAAGCAAATAATCATTCAAACTGGTATTGTGCAGGTCTAAAGTACACTAGCTATTGTTAAAAAAATGAAAGTGCATGTTAACTACAATATCCTTAACAACAACCAAATATCATAATCCGTAGTGGAATTGTTGAAACTGTTATTGATGAAATTGAACTCCACGGCAAATAGTTGCACATATAGGGCATCACATTGTGAAGAACTAAAATAAACAAGTCATAAGGCCACCTCTAGCCGATCATTTATAAGTTAAAGGGCTAAAACCCTTAGTGGATACATATATATACCCCAACAATTTTTGGCCTTTTCTATTTGATCCCCTAAACTTAACGTTGTGAACTTCATTTTGGTCAAGTTCAAAACAGGTTCAACCGAAAGTAGCATGCATTCAAACATAAACATAGATAGTTTTGCATAACCAAACATAAAACATAAATTTAAACTAAGTTAAACTACTTTCAGTCGAAGCAGAGGTCAAGCCAATCCTTTCCTGTCATGTATGGTGTGCCGCGAGCCTGGTCCGGGCCGGTGCCGTCGTCGGGTGATAACCGACAAGTGTAGGGGATCGCAACCGTTTTTGAGGGTAAAGTATTAAACCCAAATTTGTTGATTCAACACAAGGGGAGCCAAAGAATACTCTTAAGTATTAGCAACTGCTAGGCTTCTCACCCCTCGTTGGTTACCCCAAGTGGAAGGTGTGAGATGTAGTGTTGCGGAAGTTTTTCCCTTGGCAAAGATACCAAGGATCGAATCCCCAGAGACTCCTAGGTTCAACAATAAGGTGTCAACTGCTACGGCGCCAGATATTAGCAATCAACGTAGACCTGCACACAGATACAAATAACTGTGCTCCCAACGAGTACAGAGAGGTTGTCAATCCCTCCGGCCTTGTAGTTCACAGAGGATTAAACACAAGTGATAGTAGTGATAGATATAATTGCAATAGTAAATAATAGCGAAAAGTAAATAGCGGATGTGATCAATGATGGTAATATGGACCGGAGTCTCATGATGTTCACTAGTGATGTCTCTCTCCCAAAAGAAGATAAAACAGCTATGTGAGGTAAACGAATTACAGCTGGGCAGTTGACAGGACCATGTGCGCAAACCAATGCTGACTACATTGCAAGAAAGGTTGAGGTTCAAAGCATGGGCGGTACGCCAAAGTAAGTAGACCGAAATCCATCAATATCTACTACTAATCATCCACCTTGAGATATCTATCCAGAACATCTCGCTGGTATTAAGTTGCGAGTCCCACCCATAGTGTAAACTCAATGCAACAGACAACTGCATTAAAAGAACTTTGCGTAAAGTAAACAATCCTTGCACCCGCGGGCACAAGAAATGTTGTTTTCCCCCTTGTGGCAACAGCACATCCCCTAGACTCATGTTTCTGTCACTCAAACTAGTCATCGAGGGGCATGAACCCACAATCAAGCATAACGTTCCCTCTTGGAGTCACTACCTATTACTTGGCCAAAGCAATAAATAACAACGGAGAACATGCAAGAATTACTTACGAACATAAATATAAAAGAGGTAGATCAAATATATTACTCAAGCACAATCTGAACATAATCTCATAATCCATCGGATCCCAGCAAACTCATCATAGCAACAGCATAAGGATTACATATGTGCCTCGATCATGTAGGGCAGCTCACGAGGACTAATTAGTGAAGCACAAGAACGGGAGGAAAACATCACATAGCTACTGGTCATGGACTCATGGTCCAAGGGAGACTACTCACAACTCATCCGGGAGGCGTCCATGGTGGTGGAGAGGCTCCCGGTGGTGATCCTCCCCTCCGAGAGGGTGCCGGGAAGAGTTCTCCTGGTGCTCCTGATCTTGGAAGCGGCGGCGGCGGCGGAACAGAGATGAGATCACGAAAAGAGTTCCTCCCTCAAGGGTTTCGGGAGACGCTTTAAATATATGCCAAAGGGGGGCATCGGAGGAGCCTCGGGGGGCCCAGGCGCCCCCCCGGGGCGGCCCAGGGGGGTGCCGCCAGGGCGCCTGGAGCCCTGGTGCCCCCCCTCGGCTGTCCTTCGGGCACACGGTAGTTTCTGGAACGCTTATTTTTTATATAATTTTTCTGGATTTTTCCTGGCAATTCTCGTAACGTGAAAACCTGAAATACAAAAACAGTCGAAAACAGAAACTGGCACTGGGGTGCACTGAGTTAATAGGTTAGTCCAAATATGATCAAAAGTGTATGGAAGTGTATAAATATCATAGCAATATCACCCAAAAGAGGCATGGAGCAAGCAGAAATTATAGATACGTTTTGGACGTATCAACATCCCCAAGCTTATTTCCTGCTCGTCCTCGAGTAGGTAAATGATAACAAGAATAATTTCTGTGGTGACATGCTATTAACCATATAGGACTTTTTCATAGTCATATGACAAAAGCTTACTGAGACAATGAATCTATAGTAATTAAGTTGCCTCATGAGAAAATCACAAAGGACTGAAAGTTTTACAATATGATACTGAAACATCAAATAGATTTGCAATGAACATGATGTGCAAATATGATAAAGTGATATCTAGCTTGCCCCCTTTAGTGAAGCAAAACATAAATGCAGGGGCACCTCCAAGGTTTAAGTGATGACTAGATACAATGATTTCAGAATAAACGATATCACAATCATGCAAAAGACAATGCTACTTTGGGACAATGCACATTGCACTCAGAATGACAATCATGCTCTCAGTAGTTGGTGCTTTTAAAAGAAGGTGGAGACTCTCGAACCGTGGCTTTTGTTGGCAAGGTTGAAAACCCGTAGTCGGAAACAAAGACAAAACATGTACCAGAGCTCTTGGCTTTAAAACAGAGGTAATAATTTATTTTAGATCATGCATGTTTCGTCAACGAATGCTAGCAGACAACTCAATCACTTTTCGAGATGGACAAGTTTCGAGGAACGACTCCCGAATGAGGACGATCACATCCTCTTAATCTCCTTTGTTTATCACTGCCAAAGTTTTCTGATTTCTCATGAACAAAGCGTGAAGGAGGGTTTGTTTGTTATATTATCTTTTTGAGCCGGGCGCACTCAATGCCAGTTCCTTCTCATATTATGGGTTTGCACATTATACATACAATCCCGGGGTGAAGCTTGTCCAACTTAAAAAGGTCATGAATTAACCACTACTTCCTCATGAACTTACAACAGAGGCACAAAATAAGAATGCTTTTTCTTTGAATAATTTCGAGATGGCACATGCCAGTCTCCGTTAGGAATGGCAGGTAAATACCATGTAGGAAGGTATGGTGGACTCATATGGCATAACTGGATTAAAGGATGTGGATGCACAAGCAGTCAGTCCGCTTAGTACAGGCAAAGGTTAGCAAAAGACTGGGAGCGACCAACTAAGAGAGCAATGACGGTCATAATCATGCAGAGCGACAAAGCAACATTGAATCAGGCATGGTAGTTATATCGCTACTCAGAAACAAAAGATCATCAAGGCTTGACAGACTTTATTTACAGTCTTAAATATGCGTGAGCATACGCCAAGTCAATCAAAATAAATTCTCGAAGGAAGATATTACTAAACCATACCACATCATAGGCAAACAAATCATGTTGGTACTCCAATAGCACATTGGGAACCCTCCAGCTATTTGAGACTAACCATAAGAAAACATGAACTACTAAGCGCCATCATGCACGTAGCATCTTTATCATAGACATATCAACCAATGCAACGGAAGCAAACTCTCTTAATAAGGTGAGCATGGTAATTAAAGAGAGTTCAAGCAACCAACTAAACAAAAGCTCTTTGAAAAGATAAGCATGAAAGCTAAGAGCTGAACATGATAGTAGCTATTAAAAGACAAAGAACACACACAGCAAGGATAGACATGAAAATTCTATGTTATGTTCTAGGTAGAAGTGGAGCGTGTTTCTCTCCCACATAAAGAAAGCTGAGTTCCGACTCGTTATGAAAAACTAAAGAAAACTAAAAGCAAGACGCTCCAAGCATAGCACATAACACATGAAGTGATTAAAATATAGTGGAACGAAAGACGAACTGATAATGTTGATGGAGAAGTGGATGCACGGGGGCATCCCCAAGCTTAGACGCTTGAGTCTCCTTGAATATTTCTTGGGGGTGCATGAGGGCATCCCCAAGCTTGAGCGCTTGACACTCCTGAATCTTTTTATCATCTTCCCTCGCACACTTGAAAACTCCCTTCATACATAACTCATCATAATCTGATTAGCGAGGTTAGTACCCATAATAAAATAATTATACCTTGCTGGAAATAACGATATTCTTGAAGGTCTAATGTTTCTCAAGATTGCCAAAAGGTTTTTGCAAAGAAAAAGCAAGCTCTTGGTTTGCAAAATGAAGGAAAAGCAAAACAGGACAGAATCTGTGAAAAACAGAACAGCAGGTAGTAATTGATTTGTTCGGGGCACTTCTGCAACTCTAATCAAAAACTCAAAACAGACGCACGAAAGACAATTATATAGAGCACGCTGTCGAAAAAATTCAGACCAAAAAGATGATCTGGTGATTTTATACGAATTTTTCTATCCAAGGACAGAATCTGTTTCTTGGACAACACCTCACAACTTTTGAACTTTCTAGCAATCAGAGGCTACACTTGGCACAACATTGAAAAGCAAAGATACAATGATGATGCTACAGTAGTAAACAACATCAAGACACAACAAAATAAAAATAAAAATTTATTCATGTGGGCTGCCTCCCAAAAGCGCTTTCTTTTATGCCTTTAAGCTAGGCATAATGCATATAGATCAAGTTTTATCAAGAGTAAAAGAATAGCTAGCCCGTACAACGGACTCAAAAGGTAACTTGATCTTCTTTCGAGGGAAGTGTTCCATCCCTTTGATGGAAATCTAGAACTTCTGATTCCCTCAAAGCACCAAATCCTAACATGTTTAGCTAAACAGAAAGGACTACTAACAGGAAAGCAGAATAAATTTTTTTTCGTAATTTTTGATAAAGGATACTAAAGCAAAAACTGAAAGGTAAACTAACAAGACTAAAAGCAAAGGTAAAAGATAGCGTGCAACTCCCCTATCTTGAAGAGTGGAGTCCCCGGCAACGGCGCCAGAAAAACTCTTGCTAGGCTTCTAGCCCCTCGTTGGTTACCCAAAGTGGAAGGTGTGAGATGTAGTGTTGCGGAAGTTTTTCCCTTGGCAAAGATACCAAGGATCGAATCCCCAGAGACTCCTAGGTTCAACAAGAAGGTGTCAACTGCTACGGCGCTAGATATTAGCAATCAACGTGGACCTGCATACAGATATAAATAACTTTGCTCCCAACGAGTACAAAGAGGTTGTCAATCCCTCCGGCCTTGTAGTTCACAAAGGATTAAACGCAAGTGATAGTAGTGATAGATATAATTGCAATAGTAAATAATAGCGAAAAGTAAATAGCGGATGTGATCAATGATGGTAATATGGACCGGAGTCTCATGATGTTCACTAGTGATGTCTCTCTCCCAAAAGACGATAAAACAGCTATGTGAGGTAAACGAATTACAGCTGGGCAATTGACAGGACCATGTGCGCAAACCAATGCTGACTACATTGCAAGAAAGGTTGAGGTTCAAAGCATGGGCGGTACGCCAAAGTAAGTAGACCGAAATCCATCAATATCTACTACTAATCATCCACCTTGAGATATCTATCCAGAACATCTCGCTGGTATTAAGTTGCGAGTCCCACCCATAGTGTAAACTCAATGCAACAGACAACTGCATTAAAAGAACTTTGCGTAAAGTAAACAATCCTTACACCCGCGGGCACAAGCACCGTTGTTTTCCCCCTTGTGGCAACAGCACATCCCCTAGACTCATGTTTCTGTCACTCAAACTAGTCATCGAGGGGCATGAACCCACAATCAAGCATAAAGTTCCCTCTTGGAGTCACTACCTATTACTTGGCCAAAGCAATAAATAACAACGGAGAACATGCAAGATTTACTTACGAACATAAATATAAAAGAGGTAGATCAAATATATTACTCAAGCACAATCTGAACATAATCTCATAATCCATCGGATCCCAGCAAACTCATCATAGCAACAGCATAAGGATTACATATGTGCCTCGATCATGTAGGGAAGCTCACGAGGACTAATTAGTGAAGCACAAGAACGAGAGGAGAACATCACATAGCTACTGGTCATGGACTCATGGTCCAAGGGAGACTACTCACAACTCATCCGGGAGGCGTCCATGGTGGTGGAGAGGCTCCCGGTGGTGATCCTCCCCTCCGGCAGGGTGCCGGGAAGAGTTCTCCTGGTGCTCCCGATCTTGGAAGCGGCGGCGGAGGCGGAACAGAGATGAGATCGCGAAAAGAGTTCCTCCCTCAAGGGTTTCGGGAGACGCTTTAAATATATGCCAAAGGGGGGCATCGGAGGAGCCTCGGGGGGCCCAGGCGCCCCCCCGGCGCGGCCCAGGGGGGGCGCGCCGCCCGGGCGCCTGGAGCCCTGGTGCCCCCCCCCCCGGCAGTCCTTCGGGCGCACGGTAGTTTTTGGAACGCTGATTTTTTATATAATTTTTCTGGATTTTTCCTGGCAGTTCTCGTAACGTGAAAACCTGAAATACAAAAACAGCCGAAAACAGAAACTGGCACTGGGGTGCACTGAGTTAATAGGTTAGTCCAAATATGATCAAAAGTGTATGGAAGTGTATAAATATCATAGCAATATCACCCAAAAGAGGCATGGAGCAAGCAGAAATTATAGATACGTTTTGGACGTATCAGCAACTGAGTTGTCAATTCAGCCACACCTAGAAACTTAGTATCTGCAGCAAGATAGTTTAGTAGCACAGTAACATGATAGTGGTGGTAGCAGCAAATAAAAGTAAAGATAATGTTTTTGTAGTTTTTGTGATAGTAGCAACGGAAAAGTAAATAAGCGACTAGCAATATAGGTAAAGCTCGCAGGCATTGGATCGGTGATGGGAAATTACGTCGGATGCAATTCATCATGTAGAAGTTATAACCTAGGGTGACACAGAACTAGCTCCAGTTCATCAATGCAATGTAGGCATGTATTCCGAATATAGTCATACGTGCTTATGGAAAAGAACTTGCATGACATCTTTTGTCCTACCCTCCCATGGCAGCGGGGTCCTATTGGAAACTAAGGGATATTAAGGCCTCCTTTTAATAGAATACCGGACCAAAGCATTAACACATAGTGAATACATGAACTCCTCAAACTATGGTCATCACCGGGAGTGGTCCCGATTATTGTCACTTCGGGGTTGCCGGATCATAACACATAGTAGGTGACTATAGACTTGCAAGATAGGATCAAGAACACACATATATTCATGGACACATAATAGGTTCAGATCTGAAATCATGGCACTCGGGCCCTAGTGACAAGCATTAAGCATAGCAAAGTCATAGCAACATCAATCTCAGAACATAGTGGATACTAGGGATCAAACCCTAACAAAACTAACTCGATTACATGATAGATCCCATCCAACCCATCACCGTACAGCAAGCCTATGATGGAATTACTCACACACGGCGGTGAGCATCATGGAATTGGTGATGGAGGAAGGTTGATGATGACGATGACGACGATCTCCACTCTCCGGAGCCCCGAACGGACTCCAGATCAGCCCTCCCGAGAGAGATTAGGGCTTGGCGGTGGCTCCGTCTCGTAAAACGCGATAATTCTTTCTCCTTGATTTTTTTCTCCATGAAACAAAATATATAGGACCTGGGGATATGTCGGTGGGGCACCGGGCTACCCTCGAGGCAGGGGGTGCGCCCTGGGAAGGGGGCGCGCCCCCCACCCACGAGGACGGCCCGTGGGCCCCCAGGTGTGGATCTTCTTGCCAGTATTTTTTATATTTTCTGAAATAAATATCCGTTGATTTTCAGGCGATTCCGAGAACTTTTTATTTCTGCACAAAAACAACACCATGGCAGTTCTGCTGAAAACAGCGTCAGTCCGGGTTAGTTCCATTGAAATCATGCAAGTTATAGTCCAAAACAAGGGCAAAAGTGTTTGGAAAAGTGGATACGTTGGAGACGTATCATCGGGGTCGTTGGGGAAGGCACTCCTCCACTCGTCGACGTCGATCTCCTCGTCCTCGGGGCCCACCTCACCACCCTCCATGCCGCCATCCTTGCCGCCTTCGACCTCTTCATCGGAGGAGAGCGCGATAACCTCGCCGCCCTCCTTGCTGGCAAAGATCGCCCGCTCCACCTCCACGAGCTCCGGGTGCTGCCGGCGGAGCTCTTGCATGTAGGCCTCATCATCGGCCTCGGCCTCGAGGCACTCCCACGCCTTGCGGTCCTCCTGCGCCATAGCCGAGCTTACCACCCTGGCTCTAGCAGAACGAGGTCGACCGGACATGTTCAGAAGGGGAAATCGAGCCTAGCCACCATGCCATGGTAGTGGACCTGTCAGCACTCATACTCCATGGTCCCGAGCTCGGCTGTGTGGAAGGTACCGAGCCACCGGCAGGTGTCGGTCTCCCGCTCTGTAATCTCAGCGACCCACGTCCCCCACCGCCGCTGTCGGACCCCGAGGTAGGACCTCGTCGGCTGCCGAGTCCGAGGGAGGATGGGGAAGTCCTCGAACCGGAGTAGGGGCACGGTGTCGGGCGGATCGGGGACCGGCGACGACGGATCGAGCTCGCGGAGGACGATGGGGACACCTCGGTGGCCACCTTGTTGGCGTCGGGCGAACATGCCGTGATAAATCTGTTTTGGCCATTGGCTCCTCGAGCTTCCCGGCACACAGGCAAAGGTTGAGGATGGAGGCGGCGGCGATGGTGGCGACCTACCAATGGTTTCGGGGGTGGTGTGTGTCGGTGTGAGCGGAGGTTTTGGGGAGTGTGTGGTGTGTGTGGAGGGGGGGCAAGGTGGTGTTTGAGGAAATACTGCGACAACTGAAAATTTTACTAGACGGGAGTAACAAGGTGGGGCCACTGAAAATTTGGATCAAGGGCGAGCAGATATTTGTGAGATTGCGAGGGATGCAGAGGCGGGAGTAAAATGCTGGGGCTATTGAAAATTTGTCAAGGGACTGAAGCAGAGCGGGAGTAACAGACATCGCACACAGTCCGCACATACTAATCGTGTGCTATCAAACATTCAAACCTTCCAGGCGGTGATACGTCCAAAACGTATCTATAATTTCTGCTTGCTCCATGCCACTTTTGGGTGATATTGCTATGATATTCATACACTTCCATACACTTTTGATCATAGTGGACTAACTTACTAATCCAGTGCACCCCAGTGCCAGTTTCTGTTTTCGGCTGTTTTTGTATTTCAGGTTTTCACGTTTCGAGAACTGCCCAGAAAAATACAGAAAAAATATATAAAAAATCAGCGTTCCGGGAACGACACTGCTTCCGAAGGGGAGCCTGGGGGGGCCACAGGGGCCCCAGGCGCCCTGTGGGCGCCCTCCCCCTGGGCCGCGCCGGGGGGGTGGGCGCCTCGGCCCCCCGAGAGCCCTCTGATGCCCTACTTTGGCAGATATTTAAAGGGTCCCCCGTAACCCTTGAAACAAGACTTCTTTTCGCGATCCCAGCTCTGTTCCACCGCCGCCGCCGCTTCCAAGATCGGGAGCACCAGGAGAACTCTTCCCGGCACCCTGCCGGAGGGGAGGATCACCACCGGGAGCTTCTCCACCACCATGGACGCCTCCCGGATGACTCGTGAGTAGTCTCCCTTGGACCATGAGTCCATGACCAGTAGCTATGTGATGTTCTCCTCCCGTTCTTGTGCTTCACTAATTAGTCCTCGTGAGCTGCCCTACATGATCGAGGCACCTATGTAATCCTTATGCTGTTGCTATGTTGAGTTTGCTGGGATCCGATGGATTATGAGATTATGTTCAGATTGATCTTGAGTAATATATTTGATTCACCTCTTTTATATTTTAGTTCATAAGTAATTCTTGCATGTTCTCCGTTGTTATTTATTGCTTTGGCCAAGTAGTAGGTAGTGACTCCAAGAGGGAACATTATGCTCGATTGTGGGTTCATGCCCCTCGATGACTAGCTTGAGTGACAGAAAAATGAGTCTAGGGGATGTGTTGTTGCCACAAGGGGGAAAACAACGGTGCTTGTGCCCGCGGGTGCAAGGATTGTTTACTTTACGCAAAGTTCTTTTAATGCAGTTGTCTGTTGCATTGAGTTTACACTATGGGTGGGACTCGCAACTTAATACCAGCGAGATGTTCTGGATAGATATCTCAAGGTGGATGATTAGTAGTAGATATTGATGGATTTCGGTCTACTTACTTTGGTGTACCGCCCATGCTTTGAACCTCAACCTTTCTTGCAATGTAATCAGCATTTGTATGCGCTCGTGGGTCCTGTCAATTGCCCAGCTGTAATTTGTTTACCTCACATAGCCGTTTTATCGTCTTTTGGGAGAGAGACATCACTAGTGAACATCATGTGACTCCGGTCCTTATTACCATCATTGATCACATACACTATTTACTTTTCCGCTATTTTACTTACTATTGCAAAACACTATCTATCACTACTATCATATTGCTTTTAACCCTTTGTGAACTACAAGGCCGGAGAGATTGACAACCTCTCTGTACTCGTTGGGAGCAAAGTTATTTGTATCTGTGTGCAGGTCCACGTTGATTGCTAATTGCGCCGTTAGCAGTTGACACCTACCTGTTGAACCTAGGAGTCTCTGGGGATTCGATCCTTGGCATCTTTGCTAAGAGAAAACACTTCTACTTACTGCATCTTACACCTTCCACTTGGGGTAATCCAACGAGGGGTTCGAGGCCCATCAAGGAGTATTTTCTGGCGCCGTTGCCGGGGACTCCACTCTTCAGGATAGGGGAGTTGCATGCTATCTTTTACCTTTGCTTATTAGTCTTGTTAGTTTACCTTTCATTTTTTGCTTTAGTTCCTTTTATCGAAAATCACAAAAATAGTTATCTTGTTCTTTAGTTATCATTATGTCGGGTCCTTTTGTCTTTGACGAGGCAGAAGTTCTCACCTTTAAACAAAGAGGTGGGGAAAGTTTGAAAGATGCTTGGTATAGAATTAATGATTCACAAAAAAGAGCCACCAAGAAGCAACCTACTACTATCTTACTTAGAAATTTTTATGTTGGAATTACTTCTTGGAATAGGTTTATTCTAGATACTGCTATCAATGGAACTTTTCTAGAGGCCCCAGTTTGGGAGTCTCTTAGTATTATTGAAAATCTTGTTGGGAGTCCCCCTATTGTTAGCATTCGAGAGGACATCACCCTAGCTCACATTATGAAAAAACTTGAAAAAATAGAGCTAGAGATGCCAAGCACTAATAAGATGAATGAGTTGGATCGAAATATTCAAGGGAATTTGAATAGACTTGATAGCTCCATGCATAAATTTTTTAAAATTTTGGAGACCGTCAAATTCCATGATTCTGATTCTTCTAGGATGGAAAAGATTGAGGAAATATTTGATACCTTAGGAACTACTTTCCCCTCGATCAAAACCGAAAAGGTAGAAACTCCGGCAAAGAGGGAGCCTAAGTTCGTTCACGTTCCAAAGGCTCCCCATTCTAAAAGCAATCCACCTATTGCCAAAGGGGTTGAAACTGTAAAGACTTTGGAAGAAACACCTATCGTTGATGAATTTATAAATGAATCTTCCCTTGACTTTTATCCTTTTGTTCTTCTACCTAGAAGTATCTCTATGAGGCCTTTATTTGAGAGACCTCTTAAGACTAGTTGTATTATTGAAGAGCTTTTTGATGATCTTGATGATGGTTCAATTGATACAACTTGATCTATGCATTATGCCTAGCTTAAAGGCATAAAAGAAAGCGCTTTTGGGAGGCAGCCCACATGAATAATTTTTTTGCTTTTGTTGTGTCTTGATGTTGTTTACTGCTGTAGCATCATCATTCTATCTTTGCTTTTCATATTTGTGCCAAGTATAGCCTCTGATTGCTAGAAAGTTCAAAAGTTGTGAGGTGCTGTCCAGGAAACAGATTCTGTCCGTGGATAGAAAAATTCTTATAAAATCACCATATCATCTTTTTGGTCTGAATTTTTTCGACAGCATTCTCTATATAATTGTCTTTCGTGCGTCAGTTCTGAGTTTTTTTATTTGAGTTGCAGAAGTATCCCGAACAGGTCAATTACTGCCTGTTGTTCTGTTTTTCACAGATTCTGTCCTGTTTTGCCTTACCTTCACTTTGCAAATTAAGAACTTGTTTTTTTCTTTGCGAAAACCTTTTGGCAATCTTGAGAAATAGTAGAACTTCAAGAATATCCTTATTTCCAGCAAGGTATAATTATTTTATTAAGGTTACTAACCTCGCTAATCAGATTATGAATGAGTTATGTATGAAGGGAGTTTTCAAGTGTGCGAGGGAAGATGATAAAAAGATTCAGGAGTGTCAAGCGCTCAAGCTTGGGGATGCCCCCGTGCACCCCCAAGAAATATTCAAGGAGACTCAAGCGTCTAAGCTTGGGGATGCCCCGCGTGCATCCCCTTCTCCATCAACATTATCAGTTCGTCTTTCGTTCCGCTATATTTTTATCACTTCATGTGTTATGTGCTATGCTTGGAGCGTCTTGCTTTTAGTTTTTCATAACGAGTGGGAACCCAACATTCCTTTATGTGGGAGAGAAACATGCTCCACCTCTACCTAGAACATTACATAGAATTTTCATGTCTATCTATGCTGTGTGTGTTCTTTATCTTTTAATAGCTACTATCGTGCTTTGCTCTTAGTATTCATGCTTATCTTTTCAAAGAGCTTTTATTTAGTTGGTTGCTTGAACTATCTTTAATTACCATGCTCACCTTATTAAGAGAGTTTTCTTCCGTTTCATGGGTTAATGTGTCTATGATAAATATGCTACTTTCATGATGGTGCTTAGTAGTTCAGGTTTTCTTATGGTTAATCTCAGATAGCTGGGGGGTTCCCAATGTGTCATTGGAGTACCAACTTGGTTTGTTTGCCTATGATGTGATATGGTTTAGTAATATCTTCCTTCGAGAATTTATTTTGATTGACTTGGCGTATGCTCACGCATATTCAAGACTGTAAAGAAAGTCTGTCAAGCCTTGATGATCTTTTGTTTCTAAGTGGCGACATAACTACCATGCCTGATTCAATATTGCTTTGTCGCTCTGCATGATTATGACCGTCATTGCTCTCTTAGTTGGTCGCTCCTAGTCTTTTGCTAACCTCCACCTGCACTAAGCAAATTAATCATGCAATACATAGCTCATGGGAAAGTAGCCTAAAAACTATTGTGGTAAAGAATATGTTGCTTATGTATCTTATTTCTTATGAGTTGCTTGCTGAGCGGTAACCATGTTTCTGGGGACGCCATCAACTGTCACACTTTTGTTGAATATCATGTGAGTTGCTATGCATGTTCGTCTTGTCTGAAGTAAGGGTGATTTACCGTGGGTTGAATTAATATGCATATTGTTAGAGAAGAACATTGGGCCGCCAACCAAAGCCATGCCTCATGGTGGAAGTTTTAGCTTGGACCTTAATCCTCTATCTCTCATGAGAATATGCTTATGCATTAAAGAGGAGTCCATCATCTATTTTCTATGTTGTCCCGGTATGGATGTCCTCAAGTTGAGATTTATCAAAAACGAGAAATCAAATGCGATCTATCTCCTTGGACCTATGTACAGGTGGCATAGAGGTACCCCTTTGTGACACTTGGTAAAAACATATGCAATGCAATGATAACCCATGGGGATCCGAGCTAATTAGGACAAGGAGCGAGCACTATTGGTATTCAATGCATGAGGCTTGCAACTTATAAGATGTTTTATACATGACACATATGAAGTACTACTACCGTTGACACAATTGCTTCCATGTTTCATAATAAAAAGCTCTAGCACTTTAAGCACCAACTACTGAGAGCATGATTGTCATTCTGAGTTTAATGTGCATTGTCCCAAAGTAGCATTGTCTTTTGCATGATTGTGATATCGTTTATTCTGAAATGATTGTATCTAGTCATCACTTAAACCTTGAAGGTGCCCTTGCATTTATGTTTTGCATCACTAAAAGGGGCAAGCTAGATATCACTTGATCATATTTGCACATCATGTTCATTGCAAATCTTTTTGATGTTTCAGTTTCATGTTGTAAAACTTTCAGTCATTTGTGATTTTCTCTTGAGACAACTTAATTACTTTAGAATCATTGTCTCAGTAAGCTTTTGTCATATGACTATGAGAAAGTCTTATATGGTTAATAGCATGTCACCACAGAAATTATTCTTGTTATCATTTACCTACTCGAGGACGAGCAGGAATTAAGCTTGGGGATGTTGATACGTCCAAAACGTATCTATAATTTCTGCTTGCTCCAAGCCACTTTTGGGTGATATTTCTATGATATTCATACACTTCCATACACTTTTGATCATATTTGGACTAACTTACTAATCCAGTGCACCCCAGTGCCAGTTTCTGTTTTCGGCTGTTTTTGTATTTCAGGTTTTCACGTTTCGAGAACTGCCCAGAAAAATACATAAAATATATATAAAAAATCAGCGTTCCGGGAACGACACTGCTTCCGAAGGGGAGCCTGGGGGGGCACAGGGGCCCCAGGCGCCCTGTGGGCGCGCCCCCCCTGGGCCGCGCCGGGGGGGGGGGGCGCCTCGGCCCCCCGAGAGCCCCCCGATGCCCTACTTTGGCAGATATTTAAAGGGTCCCCCGTAACCCTTGAAACAAGACTTCTTTTCGCGATCCCATCTCTGTTCCACCGCCGCCGCCGCTTCCAAGATCGGGAGCACCAGGAGAACTCTTCCCGGCACCCTGCCGGAGGGGAGGATCATCACCGGGAGCTTCTCCACCACCATGGACGCCTCCCGGATGACTCGTGAGTAGTCTCCCTTGGACCATGAGTCCATGACCAGTAGCTATGTGATGTTCTCCTCCCATTCTTGTGCTTCACTAATTAGTCCTCGTGAGCTGCCCTACATGATCGAGGCAGCTATGTAATCCTTATGCTGTTGCTATGTTGAGTTTGCTGGGATCCGATGGATTGTGAGATTATGTTCAGATTGATCTTGAGTAATATATTGGATTCACCTCTTTTATATTTTAGTTCATAAGTAATTCTTGCATGTTCTCCGTTGTTATTTATTGCTTTGGCCAAGTAGTAGGTAGTGACTCCAAGAGGGAACGTTATGCTCGATTGTGGGTTCATGCCCCTCGATGACTAGCTTGAGTGACAAAAACATGAGTCTAGGGGATGTGCTGTTGCCACAAGGGGGAAAACAACGATGCTTGTGCCCGCGGGTGCAAGGATTGTTTACTTTACGCAAAGTTCTTTTAATGCAGTTGTCTGTTGCATTGAGTTTACACTATGGGTGGGACTCGCAACTTAATACCAGCGGGATGTTCTGGATAGATATCTCAAGGTGGATGATTAGTAGTAGATATTGATGGATTTCGGTCTACTTACTTTGGCGTACCGCCCATGCTTTGAACCTCACCCTTTCTTGCAATGTAATCAACATTTGTATGCGCTCGTGGGTCTTGTCAATTGCCCAGCTGTAATTTGTTTACCTCACATAGCCGTTTTATCGTCTTTTGGGAGAGAGACATCACTAGTGAACATCATGTGACTCCGGTCCTTATTACCATCATTGATCACATACACTATTTACTTTTCTGCTTTTTTACTTACTATTGCAAAACACTATCTATCACTACTATCATACTGCTTTTAACCCTTTGTGAACTAAAAGGCCGGAGAGATTGACAACCTCTCTGTACTCGTTGGGAGCAAAGTTATTTGTATCTGTGTGCAGGTCCATGTTGATTGCTAATTGCGCCGTTAGCAGTTGACACCTACCTGTTGAACCTAGGAGTCTCTGGGGATTCGATCCTTGGCATCTTTGCTAAGGGAAAACACTTCTACTTACTGCATCTTACACCTTCCACTTGGGGTAATCCAACGAGGGGTTCGAGGCCCATCAGGCGGTAGATATTTTTGAGATTACGAGGCAGTAATATTTCCGAGATTGCAAGGGATGCAGAGGCAGGAGTATTTGGGGAGCGAGCTAGTGTGCTTGATATGCCGGCTGTGGATTGTAGCCGACGCACCTTCTCGCGTAAGCCATAGGCTTACTATACATCGACGGTGCTCCAGGATATTTTGTACTGCATCTCACATGGTTGGTGATAATAAACTGTGTGGGATCTACTTGATTTTTCATCTTGATTTGAATTACACAATAGGATCACAGCGGCAATGGACGGTGTTTGAATTGCTAGAACTTTTATCTGCAGTGAACATGCAACTATATGTGTGTCGTAAAAGAATTGGAATTATTCAGGGTTTGTTTGGACATTTTATACATCAAATTGGTTTTCTAGCCATTTCAGGTGCACAATTCAAAATTAAACTACATGCACATGCTCCGGTGCACCAACGTGGGTTGTAAAATCATATATGTGTCCATGGGTTTATGTTATGTCCCATGCAAGAAATGGGGATGAATTTCGAAAACCACGGCAAGGTGGCTCTTCGGCAAACGTCGATGTACTTGCATTTGTAATTCTAGTAAATCCAAAAGTCGTCCGAAATTCATGAAACTTGGCATGCTATCATGGAGCGGCATCAACATGTCGTGGTAAATTTTTTATCCCATTTGGGGCAGGTTTGGGTATAAGCTTCTCACAAACCAGAGCTTCTCACAATAAGTGTGATGGTTTCGGTAGGGGACGTTTCACCTTTCTGTACGAAACAATATCCGTTGCCTCTTCTTGATTTCAATTATTTTCCTAGTGTCAACATAGAACAACGGGAGTGTTGTGTTAATTTTTTGAATTTATTGGGGTTCGTTTGGACATTTTTAATCATTAATTGAGTTTTCAATGCATTTATGTGCATAATTCAAATTTGAACTACATGCACATTCTCTAATGGATATAAATTGGTTGAAAATTCAAATTCGTGTCATGGGTTGAATGCTTATGTCCCATGCAAGAAATGGGAATCAATGTCAAACACCCTGCCACCGTCACTCGGTCGCAAATGTTGAGATACCTGCTTTTTAAATTCTATTAAATCCAAAACTCGTCTGAAATTCAGTATACTTGGCATGCTATCATGGAGCGGCATCAACATGTCGTGGTAAAAATTTTGTCCCATTTGAGGCAGGTTTGGGTATAAGCTTCTCACAAACGAGAGCTGCTCACAACAAGTGTGATGGTTTCGGTAGGGAACGTTTCACCTTTCTGGACGAAACGATATCCGTTGCCTCTTCTTGATTTCAGTTATTTTCCTAGTGTCAACATAGAACAACATGATTGTCGTGTTAATTTTTTGAATTTTTGGGGGTTCGTTTGGACATTTTTATACATTAATTGAGTTTTCAATGCATTTATGTGCATAATTCAAATTTGAACTACATGCACATGCTCTAATGCATATAAGTTGGTTGAAAATTCAAATACATGTCCTTGGTTTCATTCTTATGTCCCATGCCAGAAATGGGAATGAATGTCAAACACCCTGCCACCGTCACTCGGTCGCAAACGTTGAGATACCTGGGTTTTAAATTCTAGTAAAACCAAAACACATCTGAAATTTATGAAACTTGGCATGCTATCATGGAGCGGCATAAACATGCCATGGTAAAAAAATTGTCCCATTTGAGGCATGTTTGGGTATAAGCTTCTCACAAAACAGAGCTTCTCACAACAAGTGTGATGGTTTCGGTAGGGAACGTTTCACCTTTTTGGACGAAACGATATCCGTTGCCTCTTCTTGATTTCAATTATTTTCCTAGTGTCCACATAGAACAACAAGAGTGTTGTGTTAATTTTTTTTATTTTTTGGGGGGTTCGTTTGGACATTTTTATACATTAATTGAGTTTTCAATGCATTTATGTGCATAATTCAGATTTGAACTACATGGACATGCTCTAATGCATATAAATTGGTTGAAAAATTCAAATCCGTGTCCTTGGTTGCATGCTTATGTCCCATGCAAGAAATGGGAATGAATGTCAAACACCCTATCACCGTCACTCGGTTGCAAACGTTGAGATACCTGGTTTTTAAATTCTAGTAAATCCAAAACTCGTCTAAAATTCATGAAACTTAACATGCTATCATGGAGGAGCATCAACATGCCGTGGTAAATTTTTTGTCCCATTTGGGGCAGGTTTGGGTATAAGCTTCTCACAAACCAGAGCTTCTCCCAACAAGTGTGATGGTTTCGGTAGGGAACGTGCCACCTTTGTGGACGAAACGATATCTGTTGCCTCTTATTGATTTCAATTATTTTCCTAGTGTCAACATAGAACAACAGGAGTGTTGTGTTAATTTTTTGAATTTTTTTGGATTCATTTGGACATTTTTATACATTAATTGAGTTTTCAAAGCATTTATGTGCATAATTCAAATTTGAACTACATGCAGATGCTGTAATGCATATAAGTTGGTTGAAAATTCTATTCCGTGTCCTTGGTTGCTTATAACCCACAAGTATAGGGGATCGTTTGTAGCCTTTTTCGATAAGTAAGAGTGTCAAACCCAACGAGGAGCTAAAGGTAGAACAAATATTCCCTCAAGTTCTATCGACCGCCGATACAACTCTATGCACGCTTAACATTTGCTTTACCGGAAACAAGTATGAAACTATTTTGCAGGTGTGATGCTAAAACTACTTTGCAAGAAATGGGAATCCTACACCAGGGCACTGTTGATTGCCGGCAAAACGTTGAGATACCTTGTTTTGAAATTCTAGTAAATCCAAAACTCGTCTGAAATTCATGAAACTTGGCATGCTATCACGGAGCGGAATCAACATGCCGTGGTAATTTTGTTTACACAGGTATATTAGACCAAATAGAATTATCGTGCTAAATTTTGGAATTATTCCGGGTTCGTTTGGCCTTTTTTATACATTACTTCAATTTTTGGGCATGTAATGTGCATAATTCAAATTTGAACTACCAGCACATGCTCCAGTACACCAAAGTTGGTTGAAAAATCACATGTGTGCCCTTGGGTGAATTTCTAGGTCCCATGCAAGAAATGGGAATGAACTTCAAACATCTGGGCGTCGTGGCTCGGTCGAAAAGATTGAGAAGCTTGGTTTTTTCATTCATGTAAGTCCAAAACAAGCGTGAAAATCATGAAACTTGGCATGGTGTCAAGACATGGCACCAACATGCTGCAGTAATTTTTTGGCCGAATTGGGACAAGCTTTGGTATACTCTTCTTGCAAACCAGAGCTTCTCTCAAGAAGGCTCGTGGTTCCGAGAGGGAATGTGTCACCTCCGTGTGCGAAACGACATACGTACACTGCCTTCTCCCGCATTAATTTTTTTACACAGGCATATTAGACCAAATAGAAGCATTGTGCTTAATTTTGGAATTATTCCAGGTTCGGTTGGCCTTTTTATACATTAATTGAATTTTTGGGCATTTAATGTGCATAATTCAAATTTGAACTACAAGCACATGCTCCAGTGCACCAAAGTTGGTTTAAATATCACATGTGTGTCCTTGGGTGATTTTCTCGATCCCATGCAAGAAATGGGATTGAAATTCAAACATCTGGGTGTCGTGGCTCGGCCGGAAAGATTGAGAAACTTGGTTTTTTTTAATTCCTGTAAATCCAAAACACACCTGAAAATCATGAAACTTGGCATTGTGTCATGACATGGCACCAACATGATGTAGTAATTTTTCTGTCCGATTTGCGAAGGCGCACACATTAACAATTGGAACAAGTGTTGTCACGTTACAAATCGGTAACATAAGTATTATTGAAATCGTGGGCGTTCTACTTACCAATTATGTGCCGCCACGCGTCCCATTTTTTATCGGCTAGGAGGTGCCGTGCAGGGTAGCTATTTGAGTACGAGAGGCGTGCGATCAGACCCCTGCGTGTGCTCATCGGGAGGAGAGCCCTTTGACCTCTATTTGACACGCACCTCCCTCCCAACGTCTTCATTAATGGCGCTTGAGCCCTTGTTTCACGGCGTGGCTATGTCTCATTGAACTGAGATTTAAGAGAGAAAAATGAAAATCTGAAAAGAAAGTTTTACACAGATCTTGATGTAAGATCCGACGGACCTATATAGCATCCACTGTGACTTATAGCAAGCATGATGAATATAAGGATGATGATAGTGGATAATAATTGTCATGCATATTTAGGAACATAATTAAAAAAGCCACATCCGGCAACGCCCGAATTACACAAGGGAAAAAGAAGAAGGAACTAGCTAGTCTCTACGACGAGCGACGACGAGCTCTTTCTTGTCCTCAACACGCTCCTTGAGAGCATCCACGGATTCCTCCTGCAGCCTTCGGCGCTCCATGCGGAGCATGTCATTCTCGTCCATAAGTTTCTTGACGAGAACGCCGGTGCTCGTCAACAAGGCAGTGATCTCATCCTACTCATCCCGGAGCTTCGCATTACCCTCCCTTAGTTGCTGGATGACGCCGAGAGCGTGTTCAAGCGAGTCTTTCATGTCATCCTGCAACCTCGCCCAGCCATAAATCCGATACATGTGGCTATCGACGAGTGCATTGATAACCCTCAACCATAAGGGATCGAGATAGTCTTCGCGGGTAAGAATAACCCAATTTATTGATTCGACACACGGGGAGCCAAAGAGTATTTATAAGCTTTAACAGTTGAGTTGTCAATTCAACCGCACCTGAAATATACTAACTTGCAACAAAAGATAAGTGGTAACAGTGATATGATAGTGATGATAGTAATAGTAAAAGTAAACAGCAAAAGTAAATAGCAGTAGTAAATGGCAGAAGTAGCAACTAGTGACAGGCAGGGTTTAAAATACTGTAGGCTAGGGAGATAGATGGTTGGGCGCTGCATGGATGAGATAGATTCTAACTTGGGGCACGGCACACGGAAAAGTAATGATCATCTAGGCAAATATCAAACATTAGGCATGTATCCCGTAGGTAGTTGTACGTGCTTGCAATAAGAACTTGCACAACATCTTTTGTCCTACCATCCCGCTACGAACGGGGCCAAAAGGAACTAATGGATATTAAGGTGCTCCTGTCAAAGAGCACCGGAACAAAGCAATGAACTCAATGGATACATGTAATCCTCAAACTACGGACCATCCCCTTTGGTGTCCCAAGCTGTCACTTTTGGGATCGCCGGTTCCGAACCGTAACAGGTGCATACAACTCATAGATAGGATCAAGAACACAAATATATTCATGCAAACACATATGGTTCAGATCTGAAATCATGGCACTCGGGCCCTAAGTGTCAAGCATTAAGAATAACAAGTTGTAGCAAAGATGATAAACACCATACTAGATGATAGGCAACATGCCCCCAACAATCTGACGAACTATTACATGATCTAACTCATCCAATCCCTACCATCCCCTTCGCCTACAGCAGGGGAATTACTCACACATGAAGGGGGAAGTCATGGAGGGATGATGGAGTGGTGATGATGATGGCGATGGCGACGATCTCCCCTCTCCGGAGGCCAAATCAGCCTCCAGATTAGCCCTCCCGAAGAAGAACAGAGGGTGGCGGCGGCTCCGCGACGAAAAACAGCGAAAGGACTTCCGATCTGGGGTTTTTGCGTCGGGAGGAAAAAATACGGGCTAAAGTAGGGCACCAAGGGGTGTGGGCCCCACCCAGGTGCCCCCCCGGCGCGGCCCAGGGGGGGCGCGCCCACAGGGCGCCTGGGCACCCCCTGGCCCCCCTCTGGCCCCACTTCTGGCATTTGGTTTCCTCGGGTGCGTGGATTTTTCGTGGATTTTTCTGAGATGCTTAAAAATCCGTTTTCCTGCACACAAATAAACCATACAGGCAGCTCTGCTGAAAACAGCGTCAGTCCGGGTTAGTTTAGTCCAAATCATGCAAGAATGAGATCAAAACAATATCAAAAGTGTTTGGAAAAGTAGATACGTTTGAGACGTATCAACTCCCCCAAGCTTAGCATATTGCTTGTCCTCAAGCAATTCAGTTCAACGAACTGGACGCAACAAAGAAAACTTTGACAAACTCTTTTGCTTCATTAGATGTATATAAGCATGTACTACGAAAAGAGTTCAGCAAGTATTAAAACAGTACTTATGAGAACAATGCAAGGAGCAATCCTTCTTTCAAGTGACCAGTCACAAATAATTAAGAGTAAACAATACATTACCGAAAATCAAAACAAGATCACATTGCACATAGCTTGAGCATATTAAGGTGGTATCTCGCTAGCCTCCATGAGTGAAGCAAAACATAAATGCAGAGACTCCTCCAGAGTTTTAAAGGAGACTAGAACTAAGAATTTCAGAATAAATCATATCACAAGTATGCAGAAGACAATGTAATACTTTGGGACAATGCACATTACACTCAGAATGACAATTATGCTCTCCTAGTCAGTGCTTTGAAGAAAGAAGATGAGACTCTCGAACCGTGGCTTTTATTGGCAAAGTTGAAAACCCGTGATCGAAAACAAAAACTAAACATGTAACAGAGCTCTTGGTTTTAAAAACAGAAGTAAATATGTTTTTGAGAGGTGCATATTTCGTCAACGAATGCTAGCAGATAACTCAATCACTTTTTAAGCTAAACAAGTCTCGAGGAACGGCTCCCGCATGAGGACGATCACATCCTCTTAATCTCCTTTGTTTATCACTGCCAAAGTTTTCTGATTTCTCATGAACAAAGCGTGAAGGAGGGTTTGTTTGTTATATTATCTTTTTGAGCCGGGCGCACTCAATGCCAGTTCCTTTTCATATTAGGGGTTCGCACATTATACATGCAATCCAGGGGTGAAACTTGTCCAACTTAAAGAGATCATGAATTAACTACTACTTCCTCATGAGCTAAAACATAGGCACAAAAAGAGAAATGCTTTTGATTAGTTTCGAGATGGTACATGAAAGTCTTCGTTAGGGATGGCAGGTAAATACCATGTATAGGAAGGTATGGTGGACTCATATGGCATAACAGGTTTAGAGGTTTTGGATGCACAAGCAGTCATTCCGCTTAGTACGGGTGGAGGTTTAGCAAATGACTGGGAAGCGACCAACTAGAGAGCAATAACGGTCATAATCATGCAGAGCGACAAAGCAACATTGAATCGGGCATGAAAGTGATATAACTATTCTAAAACTCAAAGATCATCAAGGCAAAGTAGACTTTTTAGTCTTAAACATGTGTAAGCATGTGCCAAGTCAATCCAAAAATTCTCTAAAGGGAAATACCACCTTAGTATGCCAGACTATGAACAGCGCGATGCATGTAGATCATTTCAATAACACATTATGTACTCTAGTTATTCGGGACTAGCCACAAGGAAAGCATGAACCACTGAAAAAGCATTGTGTACATAGCACTATGTCGCTACAGGCTGGTCTCTAGATCATAAGTACAGGCATATGTACAAAAGTAGAAACAGAAAGAGTTCATACCGGTCTTCCTTGTTGCTTCCTTTCAGTCGATCTTCGTCATTACTGCTTGTCACTTGCACGATCGAACGTAGGAAATATAATCAAATGCCATCACGGACTCGAGCTGATCTCTGAAAACAAAGCAAACTAAAGAGAGAAAGGAAATCTTTTTGAGTTTTTCAAAAGTTGAACAAAAAGCAAAAGAAAGAGAAAATCTTTTTGTTGTTTTTGCAAATAGAGGAATAAAGAAGAACGGGTAAAAACTTCGAAAAGATCAAAGTGAATAAAACGGATAATACAATGAAAAAGTGAGAAGGGCACATACTCACCCAAGCTTAAGCTTTTGGCCTAAGTTGGTAGCAGCTACTGCCCCCAGGAGCCTCCTGCTCCAGGGGTATGGTGGTGAGACCAAGGGTCGTAGAAGGATGATGGAGCGTACACCGAACTCCTCGGAGTCTCCCACGAGGAGGGTTCCGAGCGCCAAACAGAGGAAGACCCTTCACCAAACTCGGTGGCGGTCTCATCCTGAAAATGTGGTATCTCACCGTGCCTCTCCTCGTCGGGCACAACCCCCTCCATGGGGTTATGGAACTGATGCTGGACCATGAACTCATCGAACTGGACAACATCAAAGGACCATCCATTCCCGCGAGAAAAATCAAACAAAAGAGGTGCAGGTAGACGGATCTCGCGTTCCGCGGTAGTTCCGAAACGCAAGATATAAACAAGGTTATCAAGTTCAGAACCCATGGTAACAAACTTATGCCTTTTCATAGCAGCAAGATCAAAGCTTAAATAAGTAAAAGGAGTATCATCAGGGTGTGGGGTGCCTCCAAGATGCTCTAAGATAAGTGTGGCATAAATGCCACCATATAAGTCCCCCTTGTTACCGTTCATAGCAAGGCGTCGAGCAATTAAGGTACCAATATTATAATCAGACCTCCCTGAGAGGGCTGCTGCCAGGATAGCAATATCCGGAGCAGAAATGTTGCTCGTGTTGTCACGAGCTAACACCCCTCTAGCAATATAATATGCAAAATACCTGAGGTGAGGAAACAAGATGCTGGAGATCTTCGACCGATGAATATCCCTCGTACCCATGCTGCAGAGAGAGTTGATGACGGTTTTCAGCTCGGAGGGCTGCGTGGCCATCCTTGCCGTCCTCCCAACGTTCGGCACACCTATTACTTCACAAAAGTTTCCCAGAGTCATGGTGATAAGATCATTATAAATTTTAAACTCAATAGCACCTGAATCAGGATTATATCTAAAACTGTTAATGAAACCGGAGTGAGTTTCTGATACTGAGTAACACGGCTCGTGACGAGTCGTGTCAAACCTGCATTAGCACAAAGATTATAAAACTCATCCTTGATTCCCGCAGCTTCCATGAATTCATCACATGGAAATGTCATCGCACGTGCTGGACTTGTGTCTTCCAACAACTCCAGGGGCACATGATCCTCATTATAGCTCACCCTAGCAGTCGATGGTGAAGCTGCGGCTCTAGTGACTCGATCGGAGTGTGCGGGCCTCCTCTTCTCAAGCCACCCTTTTGCCCTTCCTAACAAACTCATTTCTGAATTTTTTTTACAATTTACAAAAACGAGGATTAAAACAAAGTGAGCTAAGGCAAACTACTCAACTCACTTGCCCAAGGCATAAATTTGCATCAAAACTTGGAAAACAACTTTCTACACATGCATGCAAGCTCATCTCTACAGCACCAAGAACTACTAAATACTCACAAATGAGGCCACCAATCAAAAATCTAATTGGAGGGGTGAAGGAGTCACATACCAGGAAGTATTTGCTCAAAATTTCAGCTCAAATGATGGGCTATAGAGGGAGATCGAAGAATCGCCTCCAAGAACAGCAAGAACAGCAAGAACAAGACCAGAACTCGGGTTTCTGGAAAAAGAGAGAGAGAGGGGAAGAAGAAGTACCTAGAGGGGGGTCCTGTGCGCGCGGCCAGGGGCTGGGTCGCGCCAGCTGGCCGCCTGGGCCACTGGTGGCCCCCCCTGGCTGGCCCCAGGACTTTCCGGGTCTCTCCCGTTGTGGAAATTTTTAATATAATTTTTCTGGAATTTTTCTGAAAACTTCACTGTTGAAATTTTTTCGAAGTTCAAAAAGCTGCGAAACTCTCTGAAAACTTGAAGCAGTTAGTAGTATTGTGAAGCTTCAAAAACATAGATACTAGGTACAGCAAGTATGACAACACTAAAAACAAATAAAAACATAAAAAGCTCAACTTTTTATCCATATAAAACACGTCCACTAGTAAGGTTGATCAAGTCTTACCAACAAACAAGCGGTATATAGAACAAAAAGTCTCACCTCCTATGAAGTAATCACTGAACTTTTACCTTGATGGACATTGTCCCTACCATGATAGTTTTGTATTTGTGAGGCAGATGTAGTGGACAGTCCCATTCTCCAATTTTCACGGTCTCGATATTCTCTATAGAGTTGAGGGCATGCCTCCTGTCGGTCTTCTTCGGAAAATATACCATGTGTTCTTTATCATTCACATGAAAGGTAACCTTCCCTTTGTTGCAATCAATAATAGCACCTGCGGTGCTAAGGAAAGGTCTACCAAGAATAATGGACATGCTCCCATCCTCGGGCATGTCGAGCACAACAAAATCAGTAAGAATTAAACAATTAGCAACTTCAACTGGAACATCCTCACAAATACCTATCGGAATAGCGGTTGACTTGTCAGCCATCCGAAGGGAGATATCTGTAGGAATTAGTTTCACTAAACAAAGCCTCTCGTAAAGAGAGAGAGGCATAACACTCACTCCCGCTCCAAGATCACACAAAGCAGTTTTGACATAATTATTCTTTATGGAGCAAGGAATGGTGGGTATACCTGGATCATCGAGCTTCTCAGGAATCTTTCCGCTGAAAGAATAGTTAGCAAGCATAGTAGATATTGCATCATTAGGAACTTTTCTTTTGTTAGTGACAATATCTTTCATATATTTTGAATAAGGGAGTAACTTAATAGCATCAGTCAAAGGGATTTGAAGAAAAAGAGGTTTAATCCATTCACAAAACTTATTGTAATGCTCTTCTTCTTTAGATTTGATGGACTTACCTGGAAAGGGCATGGGTTTCTGTACCCATGGTTCTTTCTCCTTCCCATGTTTTCTTGCGATGAAGTCTTCTTTAGTGTACCTCTTACGTTTGTCACGTGCTTCTTCTTCTCGAACTTCAGGCGGATCATTTTTCTCATTATCATTACCTTCAGGTTCAGCACCGTCTTCAGTCTCAGCATCGGAAATAGATACACTGTTGGGATCAATAGCTGGCTCTTCATCTGCAATAGGATCATTAGAATTGTCAGTCTCTTTATGTTTCTTCTTCTTATTTTGAGAGACAACAATTTCTTCTTCCTGCATTTGAGAATCTTGCTCGATTCTCTTCGGATGTCCTTCTGGATAAAGAGGATCTTGAGTACTAGTTCCCCCTCGGGTCTTAATCCCAAAAGCCTGCAATTTATCTTGTTTGGCATTGTTAGCAAGCAAATCTCTTTGCACATTAGAAATTTGATCGAGCTGAGTTTGAACCATATGAAAATGCTTCACAAGACATTGAACATCATTAAGTGTTCTATCTAAAACACCAACCAACTTTTTGATAGCAAGGGAATTATCATGCAACTGACTTTCTATCCTCTCATTAAAATGATTCTGTTTCATAATAAAATTATCAAACTCATCTAAACATTGATCAGGAGGTTTACCATGAGGGATGTCACTTGCGTTGAAATCTAAAAGAGAGTGTACCTCTGCCATAGGAGGGTGAGTGGTAGGCTCACACAACTTCTCAATAGGGGGTAGATTCTTCACGTCTTCAACTTTAATACCTTTCTCTTTAATAGATTTCTTTGCTTCTCGCATATCCTCGGGGCTTAGAACAAACATGCCCCTCTTCTTTGTTGGTGGAGGTGGTTCAGGGACGGACCAATCTTCATGGTTTTTGGCAATCCTGCCCATTAGATCTTCCGCGTCGTCCGGTGTTCTTTTCCTGAAAACACAACCAGCACAACTGTCCAGATAGGACCTAGATTCATCAGTTAGACCAGCATAGAATATATCAATTAATTCATTCTTAGGGATTTCATGTCCTGGTCTAGCCCGAATCAAACCGCAGTACCTCCCCCAAGCTTTAGGGAGGGACTAATCCTGCAACTGTTTAAAGTTGTAAATTCTTTGTAAAGCAGCATGTTGCATATGAGCAGGAAAGTACTTATCAACAAAAGAGTGAGCTAAGTCCTGAGGACTCTTAATGGATCCGCATGGAAGTGAATCATACCATACTTTAGCACCTTCCTTCAAGGAGAAAGGAAGAAGCTTGGTCACATAAAAGTAGCGTATCTTCTCATCTGTGGTAAACAGGCTACCTAGCTCACCAAGTTTAGTTAGGTGTGCAATAGCATCATCATTTTCTCTGCCATAAAAGGGGTCAGCTTAAACCATAGGTATAAGTGAAAGATCAACAGAGAAATCAAAATCAGGATCATCAATGCATATAGGAGATGTAGCAAATTCAGGATTAGGAACGGTTTTGTTTTTCAAATATTTTCTTAATAACTTCAGGGTCAGAGCCGGCAAACTTTGTCAGTTCCCTGCATAAATCTTCATCAAGTATATAGTAATCATCATCAAGGAGCCTCTCCTGGAGTTTACTCAAATCAGGATAATCATAAGTTTCACCAATAGGGTAGCGAGTAACAGGAAGTTCAATCCATATTTTTCAGCAGCAGCAGTAATTTGTTTCTCAAGAGCATAACCAAGCGAACTAATATCATCATCAAAAGTAGTAGAAGCATCATCAAGAGTATCAAACATAATAACAGATTCAGTAGGAGCATCATGTGGTGGTGGTGAGGCAAACTTACTCATAACAGAAGGTGAATCAAGAGTAGCACTAGTGCTCAGAGCAGTACCTTTTCTTGTAGTGGATAGTAAGATCGGAACCTTGGGTCACCTTTCTTACCCATAGTGAATAAAGTGCAGCAGGTAGGATACCTCAAGTTGACTTGTAAATATTGCTATGCTCCCCGGCAACGGCGCCAGAAAACGGTACTTGATAACCCTCAACCGTAAGGGATCGAGATAGTCTTCGCGGGTAAGAATAACCCAATTTATTGATTCGACACACGGGGAGCCAAAGAGTATTTATAAGCTTTAACAGTTGAGTTGTCAATTCAACCGCACCTGAAATATACTAACTTGCAACAAAAGATAAGTGGTAATAGTGATATGATAGTGATGATAGTAATAGTAAAAGTAAACAGCAAAAGTAAATAGCAGTAGTAAATGGCAGAAGTAGCAACTAGTGACAGGCAGGGTTTAAAATACTGTAGGCTAGGGAGATAGATGGTTGGGCGCTGCATGGATGAGATAGATTCTAACTTGGGGCACGACACATGGAAAAGTAATGATCATCTAGGCAAATATCAAACATTAGGCATGTATCCCGTAGGTAGTTGTACGTGCTTGCAATAAGAACTTGCACAACATCTTTTGTCCTACCATCCCGCTACGAACGGGGCCAAAAGGAACTAATGGATATTAAGGTGCTCCTGTCAAAGAGCACCGGAACAAAGCAATGAACTCAATGGATACATGTAATCCTCAAACTATGGACCATCCCCTTTGGTGTCCCAAGCTGTCACTTTTGGGATCGCCGGTTCCGAACCGTAACAGGTGCATACAACTCATAGATAGGATCAAGAACACAAATATATTCATGCAAACACATATGGTTCAGATCTGAAATCATGGCACTCGGGCCCTAAGTGTCAAGCATTAAGAATAACAAGTTGTAGCAAAGATGATAAACACCATACTAGATGATAGGCAACATGCCCCCAACAATCTGACGAACTATTACATGATCTAACTCATCCAATCCCTACCATCCCCTTCGCCTACAGCAGGGGAATTACTCACACATGAAGGGGGAAGTCATGGAGGGATGATGGAGTGGTGATGATGATGGCGATGGCGACGATCTCCCCTCTCCGGAGGCCAAATCAGCCTCCAGATTAGCCCTCCCGAAGAAGAACAGAGGGTGGCGGCGGCTCCGCGACGAAAAATAGCGAAAGGACTTCCGATCTGGGGTTTTTGCGTCGGGAGGAAAAATACGGGCTAAAGTAGGGCACCAGGGGGTGTGAGCCCCACCCAGGCGCCCCCCCCCCCCGACGCGGCCCAGGGGGGGCGCCCACAGGGCGCCTGGGCACCCCCTGACCCCCCCTCTGGCCCCACTTCTGGCATTTGGTTTCCTCGGGTGCGTGGATTTTTCGTGATTTTTCGTGGATTTTTCTGAGATGCTTAAAAAACTGTTTTCCTACACACAAATAAACCATACAGGCAGCTCTGCTGAAAACAGCGTCAGTCCGGGTTAGTTTAGTCCAAATCATGCAAGAATGAGGTCGAAACAATATCAAAAGTGTTTGGAAAAGTAGATACGTTTGAGACGTATCATGCATTCATGCGCCTGTAAGAGTCCTCGCCTACCCGTGAGACATTTTTCCAGGCCACGGTAGCACAGGAGGACATGTCTGCTACATTCACGGCGCGGCGGGACATCTTTGCTGCTTCCGCGGCGGGGCCGAACCAGTCTGATGTGTCAACGGCGTGGAGGGACCTTCGTGCTACTTCTGCGGTGCGGTGGGACCGCTCTGCTACTACGGCCGCGTGGCCGGACATGTCGGCTGCTTTCGCGGCAAGGCCGGACATCTCTCGTTCTTCCGCTTCGATGCTCGCCTCATCTCTCGACCCAGAACTCATGCTGGCCATGGCAGACGGAAGGGAATGATGATGAATGACTTGTTTGTTTTTGTGGATGAGGAGTTGAGGAGGAATGAGCAGTCATCTTGGAGTAGTAGTATTTATAACCGAGTACTAATACGCTCCTAAGTGGGAAACCGTTTAGATATTGATCGGTGTGTATAGGTTTGTAATTTGGAATGTGATGGGATGCAGGCTCAGAATTTATTGACGGTTCTATAATTTCTAAGTCCGGCACTATTCTCGGATGGTGTAATGTGGGCACGCGTTCTCGGTCGCGTACGTGGCGTTATCACCATAGGATGAACCGCAATAGGCAATGTCAACACACGTATTGTTCCAGGAATCGTGCGCGCTCGTTATTACCATCACACACGCTTCTTTTAATTAGGATGTGTGCCCATCTAGCGTGCACACGTTGATCTGTCTAACTGTTTCTGTTTGTTGTGGCTAATCACAAACACTTCATCCGTGTGAAGTGTATGCGATCAATCACAGACACTTTGATCTAGCTGACCGTTTCTGTTCTGTTGCCTAATCGTAAACAGTTAATCCTTCTGAAGCGTATGCCCTCAATCGCACACACCTTTATCTAGCTACCCGTTTCTGTTGTTCTGCCTCATCACAAATAGTTAATCCGAGTGAACTGTATGTCGTATATCGCACACACCTTCATCTGGCTACCCGTTTCCGTTCTTCTTCCTCATTGCAAACAGTTCATTGAACTGAACCGTATGCTCTACATCACACACGCAACCAAAATCTGAACCGTGTTTGATGCATCTGTCATCGCAAACGTTTTGCACCTTTTTTGATGGGTTTTTTACACCATCGTTTGCGATTATTGCATCGCACATAGTTTCGTCGAAGGGTCTCTGATTGTAGTGTCACGTTAGCAGCATCCTGCAATAGTGATCATATACTCTTTTCTTTTGTAGCATGGACATTTGGGCTTGAATGATTCAAAGCAATAGTTTATAATTTGACATGAAGACATCAATACTCAAGCATACTAACAAGCAACCATGTCTTTCTAAATATCAATGCTAAAGGAAACTATCGCTAGCCAATTATGCTCAATCATTGATCCATTCATGAAACACACTCAAATATTAGCTACATCCAATGCTCGAGTGTGATAATAGTGTTCCGTAGTTGGTGCTTTATAAGAGAAGATGAGACTCAAATATATTTTTTGCATAAAGTAAATAGATAGGCCGTTCGCAGAGGGAAGTAGGGATTTGTAGAGGTGCCAAAGCTCAAAGTTTAAATTGAGAGATAAAATTATTTTGGTGACATGCTTTTCTTGTCAATGATAATGACTAAGAGTTCCCAATACTTTCCATGCTAGATACATCATAGGCGGTTCCCAAACATAAAATAAAGTTTATTCCTTTTTCCATCATACTTTTACATTACATGACTAGCCGTATCCACGGGTACCGTCCATACCAACACTTTTCAAGGAATTTATTATTAGATAACATAAAGTAAATTTCTTTTTCATTTCGGGACTGGGAATCCCTATTACCGTCATACTCTCGTGCATGAGAATAACACATCTAGCATGAAAAAATATCGGCCACCCCTCGCCGCTTCATGAGCGGTATGGGCACACAAAAGAGAAGTTTATTTTGAAATTAGAGTTGGCACATACAAATTTTATTAGGACGGCGCGGAAATACCGCACAACTTGGGTTTTAGGATTTGGATGCACTAGTAGTATTTCTACTTAGTACAAGGTGAAGGCTAGCAAATAGATTGACAAGCGGCCAACCAAGGAACGAAAGCCATCATAAACGGATATTAAACATAACTAACACTGAATAATGCAACACAAGTAGGATATAATTTCATTGCATAACTTATGACTTAATGTGCATGGATAGGGAATCACAAACCTTAACACCGATATTCTTACTAAACCACAATTACTCACTAACATGACTCACATATTATCATCTCCATATCGCAAAACTATTGCAAGGAATCAAACTTATCATATCCAATGATCTACATGAAAGTTTTTATTATGTCCTACTTGGATCTTCATCATATTAGAACCAATTTCATAGCTTGTGCAAGTTGTTATCACTATTATCAACTCTCAGAAAAATATAAGTGAAGCACAAGAGTAAATGGAAAACAACTCCAAAAAGATATAAGTGAAGTTCACATGAGTAGTTAAGTAAAAGGGTAGCCATTTGAAGACTCTCTCTCATTTAAAAGCTTTCAGATCTATGTATTTTATTCAAACAGACAGCAAAACAAAATAAAATAACAATCCAAGAATACCATATCTCATGTGAAGAACCAACAACTTAGGATCAACCGAGGCTAACCGACAATTGTTGATGAAGAAAGGTGGGATGCCTACCGGGGCATCCCCAAGCTTAGATGCTTGAGACTTCTTGAAATATTATCTTGGGATGCCTTGGGCACCCCCAAGCTTGAGCCTTTGTGTTTCCTTAATTCCTTTTATATCACGGTTTCCCTAATTCTTAAAAACTTCATCCACACAAAACTCAACAAGAACTCGTGAGATAAGTTAGTATAAATCAGTGCATAACCTTATCATTCTATACCATAGAAAATCACTAAAATTATGATTCAACATTGCATACTAAATGCCTCTGCATATTTAATACTCTTATCCTCGAATAGAATAACCAAACAAGCAAACATATGCAAACATAACAACTATCTGTCTAAAGAGGATAGTCTGCAAAGAGTGCAATTTTAATAATATTTCCCTAACTCAAAAATTTTTGAAAGATTGCCACGTTACAGAGTACTTATTAATGATTACTGTGTAAACATTTCAAGATTTTAGCACGTTCTGACTATCCAGAAGAATTCAGACAAGGATAGAAAGCTTTCTGTTTTCAAACAAAAACAAGGATAGAAAGCTTTCTGGTTATACTTGACATTTTTATTTAAATAAAAGATGCAAATCATTATTGTAAATACCATCAAGCAAATCAAAACAAAATAAAATGATGCTCCAAGCAAAACTCATATCATGTGACGAATAAAAATATAGCTTCAAGTGAGGTTACCGATAATGTTGGAGACGAAAGAGGGGATGCCTTCCGGGCATCCCCAAGCTTATTTGCTTGGGTGTTCCTTGAATATTAGCTTGGGTGTCTTGGGCATACCCAAGCTTAGGGTCTTTCCACTCCTTATTCTCTTCATATCGACATCTCACCCAAAATTTGAAAACTTCAATCACACAAAACTTAACGAAACTTCGTGAGATGGGTTAGTATGATAAAACAAATCATTCACTTTGGGTACTGTAAAAGACAATATTCATAGTTGTTCTCAAACAATGCCTACTGTACCATATAATTTCCACAATTTATATTAAGCAATATAAGCCATGGTAACTAGAAAACACGCAAACTATGCATTGAAAACAAAATCTGCCAAAAATAAAATAGTTTGTAATGATCTGGACACTAACCATACTTCTGCAACTCTAATTTTTTTGAAAATTTAGGACAACATAGAAAATTAGTATATCAATCATGTGTAAAAAAATCAGAAAATTAGCTTGTTCCATTAATTTATTGAATTTTCTGTACTGGACGCAAAACTTTCTATTTCCATAGAATCAAGTCAACTATCATCCACACTATCCCAAAGGCTTTACTTGGAACTTTATTGAAACAAAACATGTAAAACATGATTACTAAAGCAGCTTAACCATGTGAACACACAAAAATAGTAGGTGGAAATATTGGGTTGTCTCCCAACAAGCTCTTTTCTTTAATGCCTTTTTAGCCAGGCATGATGATTTCAATGATGCTCACATAGAATTAAAGAATTGAAACACAAATAGAGCATCATGAAACATATGACTAGAACATTTAAGCCTAACCCACTTCATATGCATAGGGATTTTGTGAGCAAAGAATTTATGGGAACAAGAATCAACTAGCATAGGAAGGCAAAACAAGCATGACTTCAGGATTTTCGACACATAGAGAGGAAACTTGATATTATTGCAATATGTAAAAGCAAATATTCCTCTCTCATAATGATTTTCAGTATCATCATGAATGAGTTAAACAATATATCTATCACATAAATCATTCTTTTCATCATGCATAAGCATAGAAATTTTGGTACTCTCCACAAAAGCTTTATTCTCATGAATAGTAGTGGGAGAAAACTCAACAAAATAACAATCACGAGACACTAGATTGGCATGATCAATTTGAGCATTAAAATCATGATGACAAGTTTCATGGCTATCATTATTCTCTATAGCATACATGTCATCATCATAATCATCATAAGTAGAAGGCATTCTATCATTATAACAAATTTGCACATCAAATCTTGGGGGACTAAAAATATCATCTTCATCAAACATAGCATCCCCAAGCTTATGGCTTTGCATATCACTAGCATCATGGATATTCATAGAATTCATATTGACAACATTTCAATCATGCTCATAATTCAAATATTTTATGCCAAATATTTTATCGAATTCTTCTTCTATCAATTGAGCACAATTTTCCGTTCCATCATTTTTCATGGAAGACATGATAAAGACGAACAATATGAGGCAACCTCAATTCCATTTTTTGTAGTTTTCTTTTATAAACTAAACTAGTGATAAAACAAGAAACTAAAAGATTCAATTGCAAGATCTAAAGATATACCTTCAAGCAGTCACCTCCCCGGCAATGACGCCAGAAAAGAGCTTGATGTCTACTACACAACTTTATTCTTGTAGACTCGTGTTGGGCCTCCAAGCGTAGAGTTTTGTAGGACAATAGAAATTTTCCCTCAAGTGGATGACATAAGGTTTATCTATCCGTGAGAGGCGTAGGATGAAGATGGCCTCTCTCAAACAACCCTGCAACCAAATAACAAAGAGTCTCTTGTGTCCCCAACACACCAAATACAATGGTAAATTGTATAGGTGCACTAGTTCGGAAGAGATGGGGATACAAGTGTAATATGGATAGTAGATATTAATTTTTGTAATAGTAACAATAAAAAATAACAAGGTAGCAAGTAACAAAAGTGAGCACAAACGGCATTGCAAAGCTTGAAAATGAGGCCCATGTTCCGTACTTTCACTATAGTGCAATCTCTCAACAATGCTAATATAATTGGATCACATAACCATCCCTCACATAACCATCCCTCAACGTGCGATGAAGAATCACTCCAAAGTTCCTATCTAGCGGAGAACATAAGAAGAAATTGTTTGTAGCTATTCTTGTTGGGGAACGTAGTATTTCAAAAATTTCCTACGATCACGCAAGGTCTATCTAGGAGAAGCATAGCAACGAGCGAGGAGAGTGTGTCTACGTACCCTCATAGACCGAAAGTGGAAGCGTCTAGTGATGAGGTTGATGTGGTCGAACGTCTTTGCGATCCAACCGATCCAAGCACCGAACGTACGACACCTCCGCGTTCAGCACACGTTCAGCTCGATGATGTCCCACGAGCTCTTGATCCAGTTGAGCGTCACGGGTGAGTTTTGTCAGCGCGACGGCGTGGTGATGGTGTTGATGAAGCTACCGGTGCAGGGTTTCGCCTAAGCACTGCAACAATATGACCGAGGTGTGTATCTGTGGAGGGGGGCACCGCACACGGCTAAAACTGATGTTAACTTGTGTGTATATGGGGTGCCCCTGGCCACGTATATAAAGGATGGAGGAATGAAGAGGCCGACCCTCATAGGACGCACCCAAAGTGTGGAGTCCTACTAGGACTCTCTAGTCCTAGTAGGATTCCATATCCCATATGGAATAGGAAAAGGGGAAGGGAGAAAGAGAAGGAAGGAAGGGGCGCCCCCTTTCCCTAGTCCAATTCGGACCAGTCCATGGTGAAGGGGCACGGCCACCCTTGAGGCATTTTTCTCCTTTCCCGTATGGCCTATTAAGGCCCAATACGAATTCCCGTAACTCTCTGGTACTCCGAAAAATACCCGAATCATTCGGAACCTTTTCGATGTCTGAATATAGCCTTCCAATATATCAATATTTACGTCTCGACCATTTTGAGATTGTTCGTCATGTCCCTGATCTCATCTGGGACTCCGAACAAATGTCGGTCATCAAATCACATAACTCATAATACAAATCGTCATCAAACATTAAGCGTGCGGACCATACGGGTTCGAGAACTATGTAGACATGAACGAGACACACCTTCGGTCAACAACCAATAGCGGAACCTGGATGCTCATATTGGCTCCTACATATTCTACGAAGATCTTTATCGGTCAAACCACATAACAACATACATTGTTCCCTTTGTCATCAGTATGTTACTTGCCCGAGATTCGATCGTCGGTATCATCATACCTAGTTCAATCTCGTTACCGGAAAGTCTCTTTACTCGTTCCGTAATGCATCATCCCGCAACTAATTCATTAGTCACATTGCTTGCATGGCTTATAGTGATGTGCATTACCGAGAGGGCCCAGAGATACCTCGCCGACAATCGGAGTGACAAATCCTAATCTCGATCTATGCCAACTCAACAAACACCGTCGGAGACACCTGTAGAGCATCTTTATAATCACCCAGTTACGTTGTGACGTTTGATAGCACACAAAGTGTTCCTCCGGTATTCGGGAATTGCATAATCTCATAGTCATAGGAACATGTATAAGTCACGAAGAAAGCAATAGCAACATACTAAATGATCAAGTGCTAAGCTAACGGAATGGGTCAAGTCAATCACATAATTATCTAATGATGTTATCCCGTTCATCAAATGATAACTCATGTCTATGGCTAGGAAACTTAACCATCTTTGATTAACGAGCTAGTCAAGTAGAGGCATACTAGTGACACTATGTTTGTCTATGTATTCACACATGTACTAAGTTTCCGGTTAATAAAATTCTAGCATGAATAATAAAAATTTATCATGATATAAGGAAATAAATAATAAGTTTATTATTGCCTTTAAGGCATATTTCCTTCAGTCTCCCACTTGCACTAGAGTCAATAATCTAGTTCACATCACCATGTGAGTTAACACCAATAGTTCACATCCACATGTGATTTAACACTTTATAGTTCACATTGCCATGTGACCAATACCCAAAAGGTTTACTAGAGTCAATAATCTAGTTCACATCGCCATGTGATTAACACCCAAAGAGTACTAAGGTGTGATCATGTTTTGCTTGTGAGGGAGGTTTAATCAATGGGTCTGCCACATTCAGATCCGTATGTATTTTGCAATTTTCTATGTCTACAATGCTCTGCATGGAGCTACTCTAGATGAATGCTCCCACTTTCAATATGTATCCAGATCGAGACTCAAAGTCATCCAGATCGGTGTTGAATCTTGCATCGACGTAACTCTTTACGACAAACTCTTTATCACCTCCATAACCGAGAAATATTTCCTTGGTCCTCTAAGGATAATTTTGACCGCTGTCCAGTGATCTACTTCTAGATCAAATTTTTTACTCCCTTGCCAAACTCAGGGCAGGGCATACAATAGGTCTGGTATACAACATGGCATACTTTATAGAACCTATGGCTGAGGCATAGGGAATGCCTTTCATTCTCTCTCTATCTTTTGTTGTGGTCGGGCTTTTAGTCTTACTCAACTTCACACCTTGCAACACAGGTAATAACTCTTTCTTTGATTGTTCCATTTTGAACTACTTAAAAAACTTGTCAAGCTATGTACTCAATGAAAAAACTTATCAAGCGTCTTGATCTATCTCTATAGATCTTGATGCTCAATATGTAAGCAGCTTCACCGAGGTCTTTCTTTGAAAAACTACTTTCAAACACTCCTTTATGCTTTCCAGAAAATTCTACATCATTTCTGATTGACAATATGTCATTCACATATACTTATCAAAAAGGTTGTAGTGCTCCCACTCACTTTGTTGTAAATACAAGCTTCACCGCAAGTCTGTATAAAACTATATGCTTTGATCAACTCATCAAAGCGTATATTCCAACTCCGAGATGCTTGCACCAGTCCATAGATGGATCGCTGGAGCTTGCACATTTTGTTAGCACCTTTATGATTGACAAAATCTTTTGGTTGCATCATATACAACTCTTCTTCAATAAATCCATTAAAGAACGTAGTTTTGTTATCCATTTGCCATATTTCATAAAATGCGGCAATTGCTAACATGATTCAGACAGACTTAAGCATCGCTACGAGTGAGAAAATCTCATCGTAGTCAACACCTTGAACTTGTCGAAAACCTTTCGCAACAAGTCGAGCTTTGTAGACAGTAACATTACCATCGGCGTCAGTCTTCCTCTTAAAGATCCATTTATTTTCAATGGCTTGCCGATCATCGAGCAAGTCAACCAAAATCCACACTTTGTTCTCATACATGGATCCCATCTCAGATTTCATGGCCTCAAGTCATTTTGAAGAATCTGGGCTCATCATCGCTTCCTCATAGTTCGTAGGTTCATCATGGTCTAGTAACATGACTTCCAGAACTGGGTTACCATACCACTCTGGCGCGGAACGTACTCTGGTTGACCTACGAGGTTCAGCAGTAACCACTACAAAAAAAGACACATCAGTGACATTTTGGGCCGAACGAAACTTTTTTCTATCGTACTTATGAAACTTCTATGACAATAATTGTGACAAAACATGGTATCATCATAGATGTGGTGGGGTCCTACTTCTATGAAAAAAATATTGACAGAAAATGGGATTTTTGTCCTGGGCGGGCCGGAGACGCAGCTGCATGACATTCTTTGGGCCGTCCTTGACAGAAAAAACAATGGTAGAAGCGAGGGCGAGGAAAATATCGGGGTGTTCCCGGTTATGGTGGGTGGTCGGGGCCGAGCGATGCGCGTTTCTCTCGTACACGCATGTGCGTGGGTGCGAGGCGTTGGGCTCTAACTGAACCCGAGCGAGGCGTTGGGCTCTAACTGAACCCGAGCAATTGCACTGCAGGCTACGCGTTACTGAACCCGAGCGATCGATCGATGGCTGTTAACTGAACCCGATCGAGCGATTCTTTCACTATTGCTGCTAACTGAAGCCGATCGATGATGCCTCTGCATGAACAGTGAGCGTTGCTGGGGGGGTTTGGATGAACAGTTCCCGGTGGGGGTGGCTGAACAGGACCCCGTGGTGTTGCCTCTTTATGAACAGGACCCTGTTCGATCGAGCCGGTTGGGGCTGCATGAACAGGACCCCGTGGAGGGCTGCATGAACAGGACCACCCCGTGGAGGGATGCATGAATAGTAGACGGTGGAGGGCTGGATGAACAGTATCCCGTGGAGGGGTGGTTGAATTGGAGCCCGTGGAGAGGGTTGGTTGAACAGTAGCCGGTGGAGTAGCGCGGTGTGGAGGCTGAACAGTCGCAGGTGGAGGCTGGAGGAGGTCGACGGTGGATGAACAGTAGCCCGTGGAGGCTGGAGGGAGTCGACGGTGGTGATGAACAGTATCCCGTGGAGTCCCGTTTTGCGGTACGCCACACACCTCCCGATGAACAGGACCCCCGTTTCGACCGTAGCGCTCCAACACAAGTCCGTTTCCTCCGTTTTGCGGTACGCCACACCCCTCCCGATCAACAGGACCCCCATTTCGACCATAGGAGGTCTATTTCTTCCACTTTGCGGTACGCCAGACCCCTCCCGATGAACAAGATCCCGTTTCGAACATGGCCGGTCGAACACAAGGCCGTTTCCTCCTTTCTGCGGTACACCAGGCCTCTTTTCCATTGGTTGTTCCGTCCAAGCCCTCCCGATGAACATGACGACGCGTTCCATTCCGACCCAGCCGGTTGGCTCCCCATGAACACGACGACGATGCTATTTCTCCATTCCGGCCCAGCCATGTACACGAGCCCTGGCCGTACGTACGCGCGAGTAGGTGTTCGAGACCCCGCCCGTACGTACGTACGTGGCCGTATTTTTTTTCTTGCACCCTGGCCGATGTACGTACGTGTACATGCTACGTGTGCGCCTCTACATCGACTAGTATGTACATACACCTTCGCGACCAGAATGACAACGCTACGTACGGTTCGACCAGGGGGGTCCCGACTGTCAGGCACTTCCTTGCGTGCGAAGATGTAGCTGGTGGGTCCCAGCAGTCAGGGGGGCGAATCATTTTTTACCCACACGCACTTCCTTGCATGCGAAGATGTAGCTCGTGGGTCCCAGCAGTCAGGGGGAAACATTTTTTCGTGAAATACGGTGGCTCGTCCGATGGGTCCCCGATGTGAGGTGGAGGAATAATTATTTTGCCTGTAATAAGGAGGCACTTCCTTGCTGCGGCTATGGACCCAGCTGTCAGCCTCTCCATGTACAATACTCTTCCGATGGAAGTAGTTCCTTGACCACGTTGACCACGCCGCGCCGAGAGCACCAGGGCGGTGAATGATGGCGAGGCCTAGGAAGGGGACAATGCGGAGCCGGGGAAGACACATCAGTGGAAGCCCGCGCGGAGAGGAGTACGAGGGTTCATTGGTTCGGCTGCGGTGTGCGGTTGCCGTCGCCGCAGGGCCTGCCAGCGGTGGGAATAGTAGGGGGCGATGAGGCCTCCACGGCAGCACAACCGGCCATGGGAGGCAGGAGCATGCGGCACGACCGGCGCTGCTTTGGGCGGCTGGAGCAACAAGACCAGAGGTTGAAGAAGCACTATGGCCATTGGATGGACATCGTACGGTCACTGGAGGTAGAATCGTTCATATTGACTAAGTTGACAAAGCACACCGTCCCCGTCAACTTAGTAGGCCCACAAATCAACCTCCCACCAAGGTGGGTCCCAACCAGCAGGGGGAGTATTCATTTTTTGTGCGTAATAAGGAGGCACTTCTGGTGGGTCCGAGCTGACAGCGGGGGGAACGTTTTTTTTTTGCACAATATGGTGGCCCGACTGGTGGGTCCCAGCAGTCAGGGGGGAAATGTTTTTTTGCGAAATACGGTGGCCCGTCCAGTGGGTCCCTGCTGTCAGGTGGATGAATCATTATTTTCCGCGTAATAAGGAGGCACTTCCTTGCTGCCGTCGTGGACCCAGCTGTCAGCCTCTCCACGTACATTCCACGTCCGATGGAAGCTGTTCCATGACCACGTTGACCACGCCGCGCCGAGAGCACCAGGGAGGTGAATGACGGCGAGGCCTAGGAAGGGGACGACGCGGAGCCGGGGAAGACGCGACAGTGGACGCCCACGCGTAGAGGAGTACGAGGGTTCACTGGTTCGTTGCGGTGTGAGGCTGCCGTCACCGCAGAATAACAGGGGGTGTGGGTGAGTAGAGGGATGGCCTGGCCAGTGGTGGGAATAGTAGGGGGCGGTTAGGCCTCCGCGGCAACACAACCGGTCACGGGAGGCAGGAGCATGCGGCACGACCGGCGCTGCTTTGGGCGGCTGGAGCAACAAGACCAGAGGCTGAAGAAGCACTATGGCCATTGGATGGACATTGTATGGTCACTGGAGCTAGAATCGTTCATATTGACTAAGTTGACAAAGCACACCGTCCCCGTCAACTTAATTGGCCCACAAGTCAGCCTCCCACCAACGCGGGTCCCAACCAGCAGGGGGAGTATTGATTGTTTTGTGCATAATAAGGAGGCACTTCCGATGGGTCCAAGCTGACAACGGGGGGACGTTTTTTTCACGCAATACGGTGGCCCGTCCGGTGGGTCCCAACAGTCAAGGGGGACACGTTTTTTTCGCGAAATACGGTGGCCCGTCCGGTGGGTCCCTGCTGTCAGGTGGAGGAATCATTATTTTCCGTGTAATAAGGAGGCACTTCCTTGCTGCCGTCGTGGACCCAGCTGTCAGCCTCTCCACGTATAGTCCACGTCCAATGGAAGCAGTTCCTTGACCACGTTGACCATGCCGCGCCGAGAGCACCAGGGCGGTGGTCGACGACGAGGCCTAGGAAGGGGACGACATGGAGCCGGGAAGACACGGCAGTGGAAGCCCGGGCGGAGATGAGTACGAGGGTTCACTCGTTCGGCTGCGGTGTGAGGCTGCCGTCGCCACGGAATAACAGGGGGTGTGCGTGAGTAGAGGGATGGCCTGGCCAGCGGTGGGAGTAGTAGGGGGCGGTGAGGCCTGCGCGGCAGCATAGCCGGCCACAGGCGACAGGAGCAGGCGGCACGACCGGCGCTGCTTTGGGCGGCTGGAGCAAGAAGACCAGAGGTTGAAGAAGCACGACGGTCGTTGGATGGACATCGTACGGTCACTGCAGCTAGAATCATTTATATTGACTAAGTTGACAAAGCCCTTGGTACGCGTCAACTTAGTAGGCCCATAGGTTAGCTTCTGAATAGGTGCGCCCCAGATGTCAGGGGGAGGAATCATTTTTTTGGGCGGGTGAAGCTAGAATATCCGAGATTGTAGAAGAAGCACGGCATCCGTTGGATGAACATCCAACGGCCACTGCTACTAGAACCGTGTGTTGACTATAAGTTGACAAAGCCTTGCATACGCGTCAACTCTTTTATTTAGGGGACGCGTCAACTTAGTAAGGCCACAAGTGTGTGGCAGAGAACTTATAGCCCATTTGAGATTTGTAAGAATGTGCAGCCAATTTTTGAATTCTAATGGAATTTACTACAGCCCATTTACAGTTTGTTAAAAGTACAGCCCATTTCAACCAACCGTTCAAAACCGAATTCAATAAATTTCCCACATTTTGATGGGATCCGAAATATTTTTATCCCGAAATTTCTAGTCAGATTAAATACAATTTCAATATAAATTTATACTCCCTCCGTTACAAAATAGATGACCCAACTTTATACTAACTTTGTACTAAAGTTAGTACGAAGTTGAGTCATCTATTTTGGAACAAAGGGAGTATTACGTAAAAATCCAACGAAACATTGCGCTCGCAACAATGAATGAAATTAAAATTTTCAATATCCAAAAATAATATTTTATAAAGTAATTGCGTGTTTGGTGCATTTTTTATAGTTACTGCCCAGTTTTTATAATTACATCCCATTTATTATTTCTTAAAGCCCATTTTCTTGTTAAGCCTAATGCATCCCTCCTAGGAAAGATTTGTAGCCCAGTGGGGCGGAGAATAACAACTTGACCTTGCCTGGGTATTCCAAAAAAAATTTATAGCTAGGCTAGCCATTTTCAGCTTGAAAAAGAATAATATCTGGGATGGATATCTGGCTTGGGCTAGACGGGCCACAGCCCGCCCAGTTAATAGCTGCAGCGATGTTTTCGTTGTTGTTCAGAGGAGAAAAATTAATATCTGGGCTAAACATCGCTCAAGAAAAACTCTGCAGTGCTCACACCTCAAAAACACAAATACTGCTCGAGCTGCTTGGTCCCAGCTGTCGGCCGCTTCTTGTGCAATTCTCTCGGTTATTGACTACATAGGTTGACAATGGTGTGGGATCGTGATGTCTGGAAACAAGGAGGAAGCAAAAAAAATAGTTTTATATACTAATAAGGAGGCACTTGCATACGTGCGGCTATGGCCCTGGTGGGTCCCCACTGTCATCCTCTGCAAGTAAAGTCATCTCCTCATCCTCATGTCCGCTGCCCATGTTGACAACGCGAGACGGCGGCGCCACGGCGAGCGCAACAACTCGAAGGACGACGGAGAGGGCCTCGAGGGCCCTACAGATGGTCTGATACAGCACCCACTGCTCATTCGGGAAGCCATGATCATAGGGCCACATGTCCGTGATGGCATTGTCGTTCGCTTGTTCACCGGTGCTCGTTGAGGAGACGGAGGTTGCAGCACAGGTCCTCCTGCGCTGGTAGCTCTTCCGCCATTAGGGCGTCAAAGTGTGGCCGCACCTGCTCTACAGTGAACACGGCATGAACCGGCTTGGACAGTGGCGCCGGCTCCTGGTGGGAAGCTAAGTCCATCGTCTGATTGTCGTCGCTCAACTTGGCGAGGTAGCTGGCGAGCCAGCATGTCTGGCTGCTAGACCAAACCACTGCCAAGCACGAGCCTGGCTGCCCTGGCCCACCCAGACCGCCTCCCTCACCCGCGCGCGCTTTCCGCTCGAAACGGTCAGCGCCGCCCGCCACGCTTCCCGGTGCATGCGATTGCTCCGCCTTCAAAAGACACAAGTGTCGTCCGCCCGTCCTTCTACTGCCCACATTAATGATACGTGGTTGCCGAGGCGTCTACTCCAGCGCCACACGTCCGTCCCTCCGCCGCTCACCATTGCTATATAAACTGTTGTGCCGGCCATAGCCGCAGTCATCCGCATCCGTTCCTATTCTCCTGTCCACACCACTACTGCCCACCATGGCTTCCTCACACTCCAGCGCTCTTCGAGACGGGCGGATGATGGACCACAAGGAGATGGCAACCATTGTTGCCGACTGGCTGGCCGGCAGGCAGCCGGAGGACAACGACGTCCCAATGGAGAACATGGTAGTCTACGATTCGGCGCCAACCCCCTCCTCCGCGCCATCCTCGCCGGTGCATTGCACCATGACCATCGGTGAGGCACGTGCCCAATATATGGACACGGTGAGGCAGAAGCGTGAGGAGCAGTTCCGGGAGGCGCAGGTCGACACCGCCTACAACCATCATCTCCTCTAGGAGCACCTACAGGCGGAGGAGCAGATCGTCATGGAGCGGGCAGAGCAGGAGGCGCTGCTCGACTCGTACCGCTCCGCCCGCGAGGGCCTCCTCGAGCACTGGCGGTACCGCATGTAGGTGGCGGAGGCTGCGGTAGAAAAGAGCTTGATGTCTACTACGCAACCTTCTTCTTGTAGACATAGTTGGGCCTCCATGTGCAGAGGTTTGTAGGATAGTAGCAAATTTCCCTCAAGTGGATGACCTAAGGTTTATCAATCCGTGGGAGGCGTAGGATGAAGATGGTCTCTCTCAAACAACCCTGCAACCAAATAACAAAGAGTCTCTTGTGTCCCCAACACACCAAATACAATGGTAAATTGTATAGGTGCACTAGTTCGGCGAAGAGATGGTGATACAAGTGCAATATGGATGGTAGATATAGGTTTTTGTAATCTAAAAATATAAAAACAGCAAGGTAACTAAAGATAAAAGTGAGCATAAACGGTGTTGCAATGATAGGAAACAAGGCCTAGGGTTCATACTTTCACTAGTGCAACTTATCTCAACAATAATAACATAACTAGATCATATAACTATCCCTCAACATGCAACAAAGATTCACTCCAAAGTAACTAATAGCGGAGAACAAACGAAGAGATTATGGTAGGGTACGAAACCACCTCAAAGTTATTCTTTCTAATCGATCTATTCAAGAGTCCGTAGTAAAATAGCACGAAGCTATTCTTTCCATTCGATCTAACATAGAGTTCGTACTAGAATAACACCTTAAGACACAAATCAACCAAAACCCTAATGTCACCTAGATACTCCATTGTCACCTCAAGTATCCGTGGGCATGATTATACGATATGCATCACACAATCTCAGATTCATCTATTCAACCAACACAAAGTACTTCAAAGAGTGCCCCAAAGTTTCTACCGGAGAGTTAAGATGAAAACGTGTGCCAACCCCAATGCATAGATTCCCAAGGTCACGGAACCCGCAAGTTGATCACCAAAACATACATAAACTGGATCACGTGATATCCCATTGTCACCACAGATAAGCACATGCAAGACATACATCAAATGTTCTCAAATCCTTAAAGATTCAATCCGATAAGATAACTTCAAAGGGAAAACTCAATTCATCACAAGAGAGTAGAGGGGGAGAAACATCATAAGATCCAACTATAATAGCAAAGCTCGCGATACATCAAGATCATGTCATCTCAAGAACACGAGAGAGAGAGAGAGAGAGAGAGAGAGAGAGAGAGAGAGAGATCAAACACATAGCTATTGGTACATACCCTCAGCCTCGAGGGTGGACTACTCCCTCCTTGTCATGGAGAGCGTCGGGATGATGAAGATAGCCACCAGAGAGGGATTCCCCCCTCCGGCAGGGTGCCAGAATGGGTCTAGATTGGTTTTCGGTGGCAACAGAGGCTTTCGGCGGCAGAACTCCCGATCTAGGTTATTTTTCGGAGGTTTCAGTATTTACAGGAATTTTTGGCGTAGGTCTCACGTCAGGGGGGTCTCTGGGCTGTCCACGAGATAGGGGAGCGCCACCACTTCGGGTGGGCGCGCCCCCCACCCTCGTGGGCAGCCCGTGACTCTCCTGGCCCAACTCTTTTACTTCGGGGGCTTCTTTTGGTCTAGAAAAAATCATCAAAAATTGGCACGTCAATTGGACTCCGTTTGATATTCCTTCTCTATAAAACTCAAAACAAGGAAAAACAGAAACTGGCACTGGGCTCTGGGTTAATAGGTTAGTCCCAAAAATCATATAAAAGTGTATATAAAAGCCCATAAAACATCCTAGAAGGATAATATAATAGCATGGAACAATCAAAAATTATAGATACGTTGGAGATGTATCAAGCATCCCCAAGCTTAATTCCTGCTCGTCCTCGAGTAGGTAAATGATAAAAACAGAATTTTTGATGTGGAATTGTAATGCCCCAGATGTAACACTTTCCAAATATGGCAATATATGAAACTTTGACTTTGTCAACTCCGTTCTGGGCTCTTTTTCATTTCGGGTTTCTTCGTTTTGTCGTGTGCGTGTGTGCATTTCATTCATGTCATGTTGTCATGTGCATTGCATTGCATTTGTGTTGTCACTTGCACCCGGTTCCACTCGTCTCTTCCTGTTGTCCGTTTCGAGTTCCGACGCTCTCACACGTGCACGTGGCGTCCCCGAGTCCTTCTTTCGTGTGTGGCCGTGTAACGTTCCCGGAATGACGTGAGACTCGTCGTGCGATGTTGTTTTGGTACGTGTAGGCCGCCTGTCAAGTTTCGTCGCGTTTGGAGTTTGTTTGGTACTCCAACGGGTAACCTAGTGGGCTAAAAGAACCTCTTCTTTAAGGCCCAAGACCCCTCCACAACAGCCCACAAACCCAGCACAACCACTCCCATCATCTCGTTGGTCGAATTGAGATCGCGTGCCTGAAAACCGCTCCTAATTTGGAGTTTCCTAGCTCCCAGAAACTATAAAACAATCCCCATCCCCGAAATCCCGGTGCAACCCTAATTTTCCTCCCGCTCCGCGCGCCGGACACGTCCGCGCAGCTGCCGGACACGTCCGACCCGCGGCCACCTCACTCCAACCAATCGGAGGCCGCCACGTCACCTCCGCCGCCACGTGGCGACCTCCCATTCGTCGGGCCACCTCATCCCACACCTCCACCGCCACCTCACCCGCCGGCCACCGGAGCTTCGCCGGACCAGCGCGGAAGCCTCGCCGGACTTCGCCACCCATCCCGCCGGACTTCGCCACCCATCCCGCCGGACTACCACCACCGCCGCACGCCGGTCTTCTCCGCGCCGCCGGCGACAGCCGCCTCTGCCACGCGCGCCACGCCCCGTCGCCGGCACGCCTACCCCGCCGCCGCGCGCGAGCTCCGCCGCCTCCGGCCCTTCAAAGCGCCGCCGCCGGTCTCCTTCAATGCCGCCGCCGCCGCTCTTCAACCCCGCCGCCGGCGCCTTCGAGCCGCACCACTGCCGCCGGCCTCGCCTCCGCAAGCTCCGCCGCCATCTCCGGCCATCTTCCTCGTCTCCGGCCATCTTCTCCGGCGAACCTCCGGATCGGGACGAGATCCACCGGTCCCCGATCCAAACGCCCGGATATCCCCGTCCCGGAATCCCTCCGTCCCGCGTTGACTTTTCGCGGAGGTGATTTTTCACGAAGTCCCAGATGTGTAACATTTTGTTGCCTTCTTTGCATGCCCGTAACTTTGTGCTCGTAGATCCGTTTTGTGCATATGATATATCAAAATGATCGTCGTGATGTGCTCTACACTTTGTTCCATTGTGCCATGCTTGTTTGACTTCATCTAGAGGTCTTAATCTATGTTACAATAGTGCTACTTGTTATAAACTGTTGTAACTTGTTATTTTCATGCCATGTTTGAGATGTGATAACTTGGTGCATGTTTATCCAAATGAAGCAAATGATATGTCAAAATGTTCCTTGTGAGATGCTCTACATGTTGGTTGTTGTAGCATCCTTGTTAGGGTTTATATTGCCATGTTAAACTTGGTTGCAAAAGTGTAGGTGGCTGTTAAGTTACGAAACATGTTATTAGTTGCTGATTTGAAGTGCTCGTTGCTATTGATGTGTTTGTCCCCATGTCACATGTTAATATGTTTTAGAATCCCCATCATGTGGTCTTTGCTGTGGTGCAAACCATTTTCCATGATATGCCTTGAGGCGACTTAAACATGCTTGTAAACATACCATGCCAACATAACTGTTTTATACTTAGTGAAATTTCTACAAAGTCTGGAATCTGCCATAACCTGATGTTATGTTTTCTTGATGCCCTAGTCAAATTCATGCATGCTTTGGAGTGGCCAATAATCATTCCTTGTTTTCCATGTTATTTTCTATCCATCCATGCCCTCACTTGCTCATATGGGTTGTTGTAGCTTATTTATTTCTTGCTCCCAAGTTGCTATAAAATATAATTGTCAGGTTTTTAACATCATGATCAATTTGGCGTAGCTTGTTGCTATTGATCCATGCCTCCTATGGAGTTGCTCCAATGGAGTTGTTTGCTGTAGGATATGTCTACTCATGTCCATGCTTATTGTCATCATGTTTGGGTCCTGTAGAGTACATATTTCTTGCTCCAAAGTTGCGATGTGGCTGTTAATTTCAGCTTTGCATTGTATCTTGTTTTGTGTGTATGTGTTGAACCGTTGCTCCGCTTTGAGCGTGCCCTACATGAAACTTGTGTGATTTTGCATGTAGAATCATAATATCATCTTGTTTACATGTTTGGAGTGTGTTTTCTTGATGTTTGGGTGCATCTTGCACCGTTGCCATGCTTATCTTGTTTTGCTCATATCTTCTAGACCGTAGCTCCGAATTAAACAAACTTTATATGAAACTTGACTAGAATTTCGTGTAGATCATCATGGTGCATGTTAACTTGCTGTCTAACAACTTTAACTTAAGGATTGTTCAGATCTGGACCAAATTCAACATATGCATATGAGGACTTACCGGATTTGCTATATGTTGATTCCGACCTCATTTAAACTTGTTGCCTTGTGTTGTTCTTGTGTGCTTCATCCCTTGACATGTATTGCATCATACTTGCATCATGTTGATTGTGCATTGCACCTTGTTTGATTTTGTGCTCGTTGTCTTCTTGTGTTGAGTAGAGCCGGGAGCCGAGACCGAGTACGAGAACGAGGTTACTACCGAGGTTGAGAACGAGGAGCCGTCTTACGATCCCATCGACGACTTGACAGGCAAGATGACCTGACCCAGATATCATTACTATCTTTGCCTATTGCTAGAAGTCTTGCTCTTTAGCTTATTGCCTTGATGCCCATGTTTGTTTGTCAGCCTCCTATTGTAACCATGAATCTGTCTAACCACCCAACCTAGCAAACCTTTGTTTGGCTACGTAAGCTTCGCTCAGCCCCTCTTATAGCATTGTTAGTTGCAGGTGAAGATTTGAAGATTCTTGCTTCATGTTGAAGTTATTGTTGGGATATCACACTATATAAACTCTTAAACTAAATCATTTATATACTTGGCAATGGGTGGAAGGCTAAGCCTCTCGCTAGGTGATTTGTTCCACTCATGCCACCCTAGGAACCGTATAAACCGGTGTTATGTTCCTTGATTATGCGTTCCTAACACGGTTGGGGTTATGGGACCCCCTCGATAACCCGCTTAGCGCTAAACCTTTTCCAGCAAGGCCCAACATTGGTACTCCATTTGCCTAACAACTAAAACTTGCCGAGGGAGTAATTAACCCGAGGATTAATTAATCAACCCCCTTGGGCGAGTGCTCGATTTGAGTGTTGTCCAAAATGGGTGGACTGCAGGGCCACCTTGGGGGAACCCGAGGGCTGGTATTTTCCTGTAGGCTGACCTATCCGGTCGTGGCCTGAGACTAGATATGCGCAGCTACTGTCAGGGTGTCAGCACGCCGGGAGGTCTTGCTAGATTAGTTTTACCTATGTCAGAATATCTTGAGCACGGGATTCCGGGAATACTCGGGCCCTCCCACCTTGGAGTTGCGACTCCGCGGATCGTGAGCTTGTTATGGGCTAAGTTGGGACACCCCTGCAGGGTTTTGAACTTTCGAAAGCCGTGCCCGCGGTTATGTGGTAGATGGGAATTTGTTAATATCCGGTTGTAGAAAACTTGACACCATGTTCAGAACACATTACCAGTGTGAGTAACCGTGACGGTCATTTTCCGAAAGGGGTTCGGGAAGTGAACACAGTGGGGTTATGATTGACGTGCTTAGATAGGATCACTTCGTGATCACTTTGACGCTCGTGGCACTTCTCTTCTCGCTCTAAGCACGTAAGCTAGTGCTAGTGCAGCTGCAACCTTTATTTTTTCTTCAGCCTTGTTCCACACCCAAGGCTTAGATAGTTTTGCTACCCGGGAACGGGATTGCTGAGTCCTTTGTGGCTCACAGATTCTACACAACAATAGATGCAGGTACTATGGTGAACTACTTAGGTGACGACACCGAGCTGTACTGGGAGTTCGATGAAGAACGTAGTCGATACTATGTGCAATATCCCGATGATCAGTAGTGGCTTCTGCTAGGGGCGATTCAGAACCTTGTGGCTTTATGTATTTGGTATCTTTCATTTGGATCTTCGTCCGTAGTCGGACTGTGATGTTATTTGGATGATGATTTGCTTATGTAATGTATTGTGTGACGTGGCGAGTGTAAGCCAACTATACTTTTGCAATTTCATCCCTATTTTTACATGAGTCGTGCAAAGATACCATACTTGAGATCATTCTAGTATGGGCTTATACCTTTAAGTCGTGCCTCGACACGTAGGAGGTATAATCCCATACTGGGCATTACAAGTTGGTATTCAGAGACTTCTTCGACCTAGAAGCCCCCACTGATTGATCGAATCGTTGACGGTTGAGTCTAGGCACACACTTGAAAATGTTTTGAGTCCTATATATATATATATATATATATCGGAGAGTAGGATTTCTTTTTGCTCCTCATCTCTTTTCACTCTGGTGAGGACTCCTGACGATTACTTATCTCTTCTACTCTTAAAATTTCACAATTTTTTTTAGGATCATGCGGGTATTGTTTGGATTGTTCCGATGTCTTTGTGACGAGAACATTGTTCTCGATGCCTCCTGTCATTTAGGGGTTGTGGCAGTGTCTCGGGGAGTTGAGCTCCGAGGTGTTGTCGTCACAAATATATCGCAGCAGTTCTGGAATACTTAAGACGGCCGACATCGAAAACTCTCCTATGCGGTTAGTGGCAAGATAACCCCGACATCACCCAGTACTGGGGAGGTAGTTCGGGAGTATTGCCATAGCTTGTATAGTAGATGCGTTTCGAAGGTCCGAGGTAAACGGTTTCCGGAAATAACTAGTTATGTGTTGAAGGATGGATACAGCTGGATGTAGGATTAGAGTTGAGTGCGCGATGTTTCCCCTGTATCCCCAACACATGATTGCATAACTGGAAACTTTCGGAAATTAATAGGTGGGTTCATCTAGTAGCGCGTAGGCATTCTTCCAATTAATGCATGATATGGAGTTCGGGGTTTGACATTGAGTGAAGTAGTTTTATGGGTTTTGTTCCGATCGGGAGTTGCATCTTAAAGGGTCCCTGGCTATGCTGATCTGGGGATTGCAAACCCATTTTTTAACACGTTCCATAAGCTTTCAGCACGAATATGTCGAACGAAGCTTCTATCTTGCATTAGTTCTATCTGCTCCTTGTTGTTTTATTTACCTTTTGTGCTCCCAAGTGGCTTCTTGTGAAGATTGCTGTATCATTAAACTATGGATTACATTCGTTCATTTTTGTTCGAATGTTCTTGTGAAGACTTATGTTGCAATTTCTAGCCGTTGATTCAGCTTATATATTTTCTCAATCAATGGCTAATAGTTGTCATCTCATTCAGGATGGCTCCTAAAAGGGTTCCCAACGCTAACCCGGAGGGTGAAGAAGTTCCTGATCGTCCTCCTTCCCCTCCTCCTCCGTCTGAGGCCTGGAGAGCAATTATGCAAGCGACGAACCAGAACACCCAGATGCTTATGCAAATGATACAGAACATTCAAGCAAATCAAGCAAATCAAGGTGGTCATGGGAACCAAGGCCAAGGCAATTTGTTCAACCAACCTCACTTTGCTACACTCAACCAGTTCCTGGCAAACCAACCAAAGGCATTCAGTTACTGTGTGGACCCTCTAGATGCTGAAGACTGGATAACACATATCAAGAAGCATTTCGAGTGCAGTAACGTGAGACCTGAGGACTATGTGAAGTTTGCCGCCTTCCAACTCAAGGACCAAGCCGCTGATTGGTGGCAGCAGTACAAAGACTCCAGAGAGGGACGTGAAATCTCGTGGGCTGACTTCTGTAAGGATTTTCGCTCTCATCACATTCCAACAAGTGTCATCGAGGGTATGCGTGAGCAATTCCGCAACCTGAAGCAAGGCTCTATGTTTGTTTATCAATATAATGTCAAGTTCCAGAACCTTGCCCGCTATACCAAGAAAGACATCCCAGATGCCAAGATCAAGATTTATCAGTTCCGTGGTGGTCTGAAGGATGAACTCCAACTAGCCCTCACCTTGTTCGAGCCTGATGAATTTGATCAATTCTATAACATGGCACTTAAGCAAGAGACAGCCCAGCTCAAGATGGAAGCTTCCAAAAAGAGGATCAGAGACGCTGTTCACTCCTCCTCTTCTTCCCAAGTGGTTGCAAAGCAACAGAAGTTTTGGCTTCCACCTCCTCCAGTGATCTGACCTTCCAACAACAACAACAAGCATTCTGGTGGCCATGGTTTCTCCCACCCACCCAATCCAAGCAATCAGTCAAAGAATCACTTTCAAGCTTCGAAGTCAAGTGCTCCTTATCACCGTCCTCTCTCAGAAGTGGTTTGCAACAAGTGCACTTAGAAGGGTCATTATGCTAACAAGTGCCCCAACCCAAGGCGCCTTCCGCCTCCTCCACCTGTCAGCACTGCTATTGTCAAGCACAATCCCAAGCATGCAAGAGTAAATCTGACGAATGCAGCTCAAGCGGAGAATTCTTCTGATGTGATATTGGGTAACCTCTCAGTTAACTATATTCCTGCAAAAGTATTGTGTGATTCTGGTGCATCACTTTGCTTCATGTCAAGACCATTCTTTACCAAGCATGATTTCATTTTCGCACCCTTGGACAAGGAGTTATCAATTATTTCTCCAGGCAAGCACATGAATTCTAGCTTGTATGCTCCGAATGTATCTATTCGTATGGGTGATTACCGCTTTCTGGCTTCTCCGGTTGTTCTCAGCAACTCCGACATTGATCTTATTCTTGGGATGGATTGGCTTTCCCAGCATGATGCTCACATTGATTGTGCAAATAAGGAAGTCAAGCTTACTCATCCTGACGAAGACATGATTATCTTCGCCTCTCGAGATAACACAATCAGGCTATTCTCTCTCAATGACAAGGGCGAGATTAATGCCATCTCTCAAATTCCGGTGGTCAATGAATATGAAGATGTTTTCCCTGAAGAGCTTCCAGGCATGCCTCCGCATCGTCAAGTTGAATTCATTATTGAAATCGATCCCGGTACCGAGCCAACATGTCGGCGTCCGTACAAGCTTTCCCCTAAAGAGTTGAAGGAGCTGAAGAGACAACTCGATGAGCAAGAGCGTATGGGTCTAATCAGGCCTAGCACTTCTCCTTGGGGCTGTGGTGTTTTATTTGTCAAGAAGAAGGATGGCACGGAGCGCCTTTGCGTTGATTACCGGCCATTGAACAAGAAGACAATAAAGAACAATTATCCGCTCCCCAACATCAATGAATTGTTTGAGCAGCTCAAAGGGGAAAAAGTGTTCTCAAAGCTCGATCTCCGAATGGGTTATCATCAGATCAGTATCCGCGAAGAAGATATTCACAAGACTGCATTCAGAACAAGCTACAACTCCTATGAATACACAGTCATGTCTTTTGGCCTCGCAAATGCTCCACCCACCTTCTCGAGGATGATGCACTACATTTTCAACCCCTACACCAACGAATTTGTGCTCGTCTATCTGGATGACATCTTGGTATTCTCCAAGAATGAAGAGGATCATGAAAAGCACCTCCGTCTGGTTCTCGACAGACTCCGTGAACACAAGTTCTATGCAAAGTTCTTTAAATGCGAATTCTGGCTCGATAAGGTCTTATATCTTGGCCATATCATCTCTGCTGAGGGTATTTCTCTCAACCCTGAGAAAGTTGAAGCGATTGTCAACTGGGAACCCCCTCAGAACGTCAAGCAACTCCGAATCTTTCTTGGTCTTGCTAGCTATTGCAGAAGGTTCGTTGAGAACTTCTCCAAGATTGCCAAGCCTCTCTCCAACTTGCTGCAGAAGAATGTCAAGTACAACTGGTCTCCGGATTGTGATGTGGCATTCAAAACTCTCAAAGAAAAGCTCATCTCTGCTCCGGTTCTTGCTCCTCCGGATGAGTCCAAGCCCTATGAAGTATTCTGTGATGCTTCTCTTCAAGGACTTGGTGGTGTTCTAATGCAAGACAAGAAGATTGTGGCATACACTTCTCGTCAATTGAAGCCAAATGAGAAGAACTACCCCACACATGATCTCGAGCTAGCAGCAGTGGTACACGCCTTGATCACGTGGAGACACCTTCTATTGGGCAGAAAAGTGGACATCTTCACCGATCACAAGAGCTTGAAGTACATCTTCACACAGCCGAACCTGAACCTTCGCCAGACTCGTTGGGTTGAGATGATCCAAGAGTATGATCCAAGAATTGAATACACACCTGGCAAGGCCAATGTCATTGCAGATGCCTTGAGCAGAAAGGCATATTGCAACAGTCTCCTTATCAAGTCGTTCCAGCCTGAGCTTTGTGAATCATTCAGGAACCTCAACCTCCAAGTTGTTCCGCAAGGCTTTCTTGCAAATCTTCAAGTTGCTCCTACCTTGGAAGATCAGATCCGTGAGGCCCAGCTCAGTGATGCTATGGTATAGAAAGTGAAACATGGTATTGCAAAGGGTACTCCCAAATACAAGTGCTATCGCGTTGATGAGAAGGACACCTTGTTCTTTGAGGACAGACTTGTGGTTCCCAAGGGTGATCTCAGGAAGCTCATAATGAATGAAGCACATGACTCCCTCCTCTCGATTCATCCTAGAAGTTCCAAGATGTACCAAGACCTCAAGCAATCTTACTGGTGGACTCGCATGAAAAGGGAGATTGCCCAATTCGTGAATGAATGTGATGTCTGCAGAAGAGTGAAGGCAGAGCATCAACGTCCAGCCGGTCTCCTCCAACCTCTTCCTATTCCCGAGTGGAAATTCGACCACATTGAAATGGATTTCGTCACTGGGTTTCCTAAGTCCAAGAAGGGGAATGATGCTATCTTTGTGGTGATTGACAAGCTAACCAAAGTAGCTCACTTCCTTCCAGTCAAAGAATCCATCAATGCAGCTCAGCTGGCAGAATTGTACACTCCGAGAATTGTGTCGTTACATGGCATTCCTCAAGTTATCTCCTCAGACCGTGGAAGTTTGTTCACATCCAAGTTCTGGGACTCCTTTCAGTCAGCCATGGGCACTAAGATCCGTTTCAGCACTGCGTTTCACCCTCAGACTAGTGGTCAAGTCGAAAGAGTGAATCAGATCCTCGAAAACATGCTCAGAGCTTGTGTCATCTCTTTTGGCATGAAGTGGGAAGATTGTCTCCCGTTTGCCGAGTTCTCTTACAACAACAGTTTCCAAGCAAGTGCCGGCAAAGCTCCTTTTGAAATCCTCTATGGCAGAAAGTGTCGTACCCCTCTCAACTGGTCTGAGACTGGTGAATGTCAACTTCTTGGCAATGACTTGATCTCAGAAGCCGAAGAAATGTGCAAAGTCATACGTGAGAATCTTAAGGCCGCTCAATCGCGTCAAAAGAGCTACTATGACGACAAGCATCGTGATTTGGCCTTCAACATTGGAGATCATGTCTATCTCCATGTTTCTCCTATGAAAGGCACCCAAAGATTTGGTATCAAAGGGAAGCTTGCTCCGAGATACGTGGGCCCTTTCAAGATCCTTGGCAAAAGAGGTGATCTGGCCTATCAACTTGAGCTCCCCTCCAACTTTGCAAATGTTCATGATGTGTTTCACGTGTCACAACTCCGCAAGTGCTTCAAGACACCTGAACGCACCATTCCGTTCGAGGAGATTGATCTTCAACAAGACTTGTCTTACCGTGAGCACCATGTTGCTATTCTTGAAGAAACTGAGCGCAAGACCCGCAACAAGTCAATCAAGTTCTTGAAAGTTAAGTGGTCACACCATACCGACCGAGAAGCTACGTGGGAACGAGAAGATCACCTTCGTTCCGAGTATCCTTCCTTTTTCCAGTCCTAGATCTCGGGACGAGATCTTTTCGTAGTAGAGGAGAGTTTGTAATGCCCCAGATGTAACACTTTCCAAATATGGCAATATATGAAACTTTGACTTCGTCAATTCCGTTCTGGGCTCTTCTTCATTTCGGGTTTCTTCGTTTTGTCATGTGCGTGTGTGCATTTCATTCATGTCATGTTGTCATGTGCATTGCATTGCATTTGTGTTGTCACTTGCACCCGGTTCCACTCGTCTCTTCCCGTTGTCCGTTTCGAGTTCCGATGCTCTCACACGTGCACGTGGCGTCCTCGAGTCCTTCTTTCGTGTGTGGCCATGTAACGTTCCCGGAATTACGTGAGACTCGTCGTGCAATGTTGTTTTGGTACGTGTAGGCCGCTTGTCAAGTTTCGTCGCGTTTGGAGTTCGTTTGGTACTCCAACGGGTAACCTAGTGGGCTAAAAGAACCTCTTCTTTAAGGCCCATGACCCCCTCCACAACAGCCCACGAACCCAGCACAGCCACTCCCATCATCTCGGTCGTCGAATTGTGATTGCGTGGCCGAAAACCGCTCCTCATTTGGAGTTTCATAGCTCACAAACTATAAAACAGTCCCCATCCCCGAAATCCCAGTGCAACCCTAATTTTCCTCCCACTTCGCACGCCGGACATGTCCGCGCAGCCGCCGGACACGTCCGACCCGCGGCCACCTCACTCCAACCAATCGGAGGCCGCCACGTCACCTCCGCCGCCACGTGGCGACCTCCCATTCGCCGGGCCACCTCATCCCACACCTCCACCGCCACCTCACCCACCAGCCGCCGGAGCTTCGCCGGACCACCGCGGAAGCCTCGCCGGACTTCGCCGCCGATCCCGCCGGACTACCACCACCGCTGCCCGCCGGTCTTCTCCGCACCGCCGGTGACAGCAGCCGCCGCTCGTGCCATGCCTCGCCGCGCGCGAGCTCTGCTGCCGGACTTCGCGAGCACCGCCGCCGGCGGCCTTCAAAGCTCCGCCGCCGCCTGCCCATCAACGCGCCGCCGCCGGTATCCTTCAACGCCGCCGCCGCTGCGCTTCAACCCCGCCGCCGGCGCCTCCGAGCCGCACCACCGCCGCCGGCCTCGCCTCCGCAATTTCTGCCGCCATCTCCGGCCATCTTCCTCGCCTCCGGCCATCTTCTCCGGCGAACCTCCGGATCGGGACGAGATCCACCGGTCCCTGATCCAAACGCCCGGATATCCCCGTCCCGGAATCCCTCCGTCCCGCGTTGACTTTTCGCAGAGGTGATTTTTCACTAAGTTCCAGATCTGTAACATTTTGTTGCCTTCGTTGCATGCCCCGTAACTTTGTGCTCGTAGATCCGTTTTGTGCATAAGATATATCAAAATGATCGTGGTGATGTGCTCTACACTTTGTTCCATTGTGCCATGCTTGTTTGACTTCATCTAGAGGTCTTAATCTTCGTGACAAGAGTGCTACTTGTTATAAAGTGTTGTAACTTGTTATTTTCATGCCATGTTTGAGATGTGATAACTTGGTGCATGTTTATCCAAATGAAGCAAATGATATGTCAAAATGTTCCTTGTGAGATGCTCTACATGTTGGTTGCTGTAGCATCCTTGTTAGGGTTTATATTGCCATGTTAAACTTGGTTGCAAAAGTGCAGGTGGCTGTTAAGTTACGAAACATGTTATTAGTTGCTGATTTGAAGTGCTCGTTGCTATTGATGTGTTTGTCCCCATGTCACATGTTAATATGTTTTAGAATCCCCATCATGTGGTCTTTGCTGTGGTGCAAACCATTTTCCATGATATGCCTGAGGCGACTTAAAAATGCCTGTAAAAATGCCATGCCAACATAACTGTTTTATACTTAGCAAAATTTCTACTAAGTCTGGAATCTGCCATAACCTGATGATATGTTTGCTTGATGCCCTAGTCAAATTCATGCATGTTTTGGGGTGGCCAATGATCATTCCTTGTTGTTCATGTTATTGTCTATCCATCCATGCCCTCACTTTCTCATATGGGTTGATGTACCTTATTTATTTCTTGCTCCCAAGTTGCTATAAAATATAACCAGCAGGTTTTTAACATCATGATCAATTTGGCATAGCTTGTTGCTAGTGATCCATGCCTCCTATGGAGTTGCTCCAATGGAGTTATTTGCTGTAGGATATGTCTACTTCATGTCCATGCTTATTGTAATCATGTTTGGGTGCTGTAGAGTACATATTTATTTCTCCAAAGTTGCTATGTGGCTGTTAATTTCAGCTTTGCATTGTATCTTGTTTTGTGTGTATGTGTTGAACCGTCGCTCCGCTTTGAGCGTGCCCTACATGAAACTTGTGTGATTTTGCATGTAGAATCATAATATCATCTTGTTTGCATGTTTGGAGTGTGTTTCCTTGATGTTTGGGTGCATCTTGCATCATTGCCATGCTTATCTTGTTTTGCTCATATCTTCTAGACCGTAGCTCCGAATTAAATAAACTTTATATGAAACTTGACTAGAATTTCGTGTAGATCATCATGGTGCATGTTAACTTGCTGTTTAACAACTTTAACTTAAGGATTGTTCAGATCTGGACCAAATTCAACATATGCATATGAGGACTTACCGGATTTGTTATATGTTGATTCCGGCCTCATTTAAACTTGTTGCCTTGTGTTGTTCTTGTGTGCTTCATCCCTTGACATGTATTGCATCATATATGCACCATACTTGCATCATGTTGATTGTGCATTGCACCTTGTTTGATTTTGTGCTCGTTGTGTTCTTGTGTTGAGTAGAGCCGGGAGCCGAGACCGAGTACGAGAACGCGGTTACTACCGAGGTTGAGAACGAGGAGCCGTCTTACGATCCCATCGACGACTTGACAGGCAAGATGACCTGACCCAGATATTATTACTATCTTTGCCTATTGCTAGAAGTCTCGCTCTTTAGCTTATTGCCTCGATGCCCATGTTTGTTTGTCAGCCTCCTATTGTAACCATGAATCTGTCTAACCACCCAACCTAGCAAACCTTTGTTTAGCTACGTAAGCTTCGCTCAACCCCTCTTATAGCATTGTTAGTTGCAGGTGAAGATTTGAAGATTCTTGCTTCATATTGAAGTTATTGTTGGGATATCACACTATATAAACTCTTAAACTAAATCATCTATATACTTGGCAATGGGTGGAAGGCTAAGCCTCTCGCTTGGTGATTTGTTCCACTCATGCCACCCTAGGAACCGTATAAACCGGTGTTATGTTCCTTGATTATGCATTCCTAACACGGTTGGGGTTATGGGACCCCCTCGATAACCCGCTTAGCGCAAAACCTTTTCCAGCAAGGCCCAACATTGGTACTCCATTTGCCTAACAACTAAAACTTGCGGAGGGAGTAATTAACCCGAGGATTAATTAATCAACCCTCCTGGGCCAGTGCTCGATTTGAGTGTTTGTCCAAAATGGGCGGACTGCAGGGCCACCTTGGGGAAACCTGAAGGCTGGTATTTTCCTGTAGGCTGACCTATCCGGTCGTGGCCTGAGACTAGATACGCGCGGCTACTGTCAGGGTGTCGGCACGCCGGGAGGTCTTGCTGGATTAGTTTTACCTATGTCAGAATATCTTGAGCACGGGATTCCGAGAATACTCGGGCCTTCCCACCTTGGAGTTGCGACTCCGCGGATCGTGAGCTTGTTATGGGCTAAGTTGGGATACCCCTGCAGGGTTTTGAACTTTCGAAAGCTGTGCCCGCGGTTATGTGGTAGATGGGAATTTGTTAATATCCGGTTGTAGAAAACTTGACACCATGTTCAGAACACACTACCAGCGTGAGTAACCGTGACGGTCATTTTCCGAAAGGGGTTCGGGAAGTGAACACGGTGGGGTTATGATTGACGTGCTTAGATAGGATCACTTCGTGATCACTTTGACGCTCGTGGCACTTCTCTTCTCGCTCTAAACACGTAAGCTAGTGCTAGTGCAACTGCAACCTTTATTTTTTTCTTCAGCCTTGTTCCACACCCAAGGCTTAGATAGTTTTGCTACCCGGGAACGGGATTGCTGAGTCCTCCATGGCTCACAGATTCTACACAACACCAGATGCAGGTACTATGGTGAACTACTCAGGTGACGGCACCGAGCTGTACTGGGAGTTCGATGAAGAACGTAGTCGATACTATGTGCAATATCCCGATGATCAGTAGTGGCTTCTACTAGGGGCGATTCGGAACCTTGTGGCTTTATGTATTTGGTATCTTTCATTTGGATCTACGTCCGTAGTCGGACCGTGATGTTATTTGGATGATGATTTGCTTATGTAATGTATTGTGTGACGTGGCGAGTGTAAGCCAACTATCCTTTTGCAATTTCATCCCTATTTTTACATGAGTCATGCAAAGATACCATACTTGAGATCATTCTAGTATGGGCTTATACCTTTAAGTCACGCCTCGACACGTAGGAGGTATAATCCCATACTGGGCATTTCAGGAATGCTACCTAACATAATTCTCAAAGCAATTTTCTTTATTTCGGCGAAGGACGCAACTTCTACTTAACTGCTGTTGCAGTTGGCTGACTGACACGTGGGCCCAACAGACATCTGGGCCACATGTCAGTTACGCAACTGCACCTGCAGTTAAGTCACTGAAGCTTCTATTCGGCTCAGCCGGACACAGGTGGGTAGCTTCGGTTAATTAATTATACCTCCAGCGCACCCCTTTTTAGTTGAAGAATGTATGAAATGTAATGAAATCTGGCATGTTTATATGAAATCCGACCGTGTATGAATGAATTTATTTCGATTAGTTCGAATTCTTCTATCACTGGCATTGGATGAACATGCAAAACAATACGTACTAGCATTATTCCCATGGTGATCACCTCGTTTGCAACAGTTTCACATGTACTCCCTCTGGTCCTTTCTAGTCTGCATACAAGTTTTGTCTGCAGTCAAAGTATCTCTTCTTTGACCAATCTTATAGAAAAAGTATGCACTTTCACAATGTGTGAAGTAAAAAGGAACAGAAGGAGTACAAAGAGTTTGAGCAGCTTTTTAGCGTTCCTGTACATTGCAATCAAACACACAGGCCTGGCAATTCATAGAGAACATTCAAAACAATCGATGATTATGCATCTCAACGATTCACATGTCAGAGCCAATATTTACTTCACAATTTAATAATAAAGAAAAAATGGATCGATGTTGCTGACATTCCAAAATCAATGATGCCGCGTCCCATTCGAAAATATCAAACGCATGTCTTCTTACTAAAATCAATGAGGAAAATTTGACAAGGTTTTCCCATTCCAGAATATCAAATGCCTACGATTGTGGAATGGGCACGGTTTTCCATCAGTTCGGACATTGACATGGCACCTCGTGCTAAATAAACCAGCTGACCAGCTGTTCTTTTTGTGCAGTTCCACCAAAATCAACCAAATTCGCGCGTAGCTTGTATGATTTCGCCCTTATATGTTGCAACTCCTTGAACTTATCGGCACCTCCTTTCTAGTGGTGGAATCAAGCTGAGCACCCCTGTTTGCACAAATACAAAAAAGTGATCAGTATAAAGCAAACTGTACTATGAATTGACAGTTTAAACAGGCACCTACATGGTCCATGTAGAGCACACTTTTAGAAAAATGGAACTCGCCGGAAAGAATCCTAGAACAACATTGTACTCGCGCATCACAGCAAGAAAATGAAGATTTGTCAGTCCTTCTGAGCTGAAGTTAGTTTGGTCTTATGGGGGGTAATGTAACCATCCTTGAACTACTCCTTGTGATGAGAAGATAGACATGGCTCTTCATCCTGGCATAATCGGAACTAGTCACTTCACGTACTCCATATTCTTCTTCAGGCCTTTTTCGTTTAATCCTCCTCCCAAGGGGATTGGAGTGGATTGGAGACGATTTTGGCTTGTAGGGGATCTAATCCCCCTCAAACCCTGCCATTCCCCTTCAAAAACCACCTCAACCGAACAAGGCCTCAGAGGAGGATGATCCTATTGTGCAAAGACAAGAGGATAATTAAATGCTAGCATCCCTGTTTGCTCGAAAAAAGGAAAGGAAATATTTAAAACAACACAGATGAAGCACTTCTCAAGGACAATATCACTTTCTCATGACAATATCTAAACAGTAGCACAACACCAATAGAGATGACAAAGCTCAATCATATGAATGAAATAAGTGGGAGAGTACCAACCTTTGTCAGGAGGCTTATTGTGTAGAGCATACAGATGAAGCACTTCTCCGGAACCATCTGTTGCTATCTACTGTGGTGACCATGCTTACTATATACTCCTCGATTAGATTAATGTTTCCAACATCTTCTTGTGCAGTTCCACTAAAATATATGGTATCTTCAAAGAAGATCCCTGTTTGCACAAGTAGAGATAATTACATATTACATTAAGAGTGGCATCAAATCAGTGGCAAAATAATTGCTCGTTCCAATCGTAGCAATAAATTAAGATGCAAAACTACATCATTACTTGTGTCATCACAGTTCTATTGCTTCTTTACAACACCAGAAGTTGATTTTTCTTTTTCTTCCGCTCGTTCTTCCCCTTCATCACTTGGTTCAATAACAGACAAGCTTTGCCTCAATGTGAAAGAATGCTAGTGCTGACCTCTCATGACGCGGAATTCAAATAACTCACAAGAAGAAGATCTGAACCAAATTTGCCAACACGGATAGGAAGTAAGATCTCCACTTGTGCAGTTCCACTAAGATCAGGCAATCAAGCAACATTGACGGTGTGACATTTTGGTTGAACTGCACAAAACACTCTTAAAACAAATGTGTTTTGTACAGTGCAGCAAAATGTCACAATGGCAACGAGGTGAAGTAGATAACCCTGTTTACATAGAGGTGCAAAGGAAACAACTAGTGGTCAATAATGGTGGATGACACAGAAGCCAAAAAAAGAAGCATCTACCTTATCTAAATGGGAAAGAAAGCAAGACAGTAGCATTTCTCAAACGGCGGCATTGATTAATATTAACAGAGAGATTATATTAACAATAACATTCGTTAAACATGTAATTTGCTTTTAACTGTGGCATTGCATCAATTTTCCAGCGGCATTATTAGAGGGTGCTTGTTTACACGGACATTTTGGTGGAGGGACTAAAAAAACTCCGTGTCGGTCCCATCTAAACCAAACAGGAGGGATTTTTAGGGACTAAAAGTGGGCATTTGGGACTAAAGAAAGAAGACCCCGAGGGAGAGTCTTTTGGGGACTTTTTCCAACTGTTGCCCCTGCCACGCATGGCACCTTGTCTCTATTAGTTCATTATTAGGGGTAACATGGTCTTTTAGCATGTCATTTAATAACCTCTAGTCCATGTCTAGTCCCTGAAACCAAGCAAGTAGGGGCTAGGGAGTTTTTAACCAAACAAGGCCTTAGATTAACAACAGCTAAAGAGTTGCACGGGACAGTGGACGCACCAGCACCATGTGCATCTACCGATGTACTGGGGTGATGCACAGTCTGTTGCAACAAAGAACAAACAACCAAGGAGCATATTTGTGGTGGTCCCAATTTTGTTGTCTTTAGACACCTTTACCTATGTGAGCGCAGCAAATCTAGTCCTGCTCAAACTCTACAGCCTTGTCCCCAAAAACAAAAGATCAGTTCGTTACAGATGTGCGTACTGCGTTTGTCCTTGTTTTCCCTTTTCGACCAACGTAGGTGTTGGATAGCCAGTCTGTACTAGTACTTTCCCCACTTCCTTTCCTCTGTGAACCACGTCCTAGATTTATGCTATACAACTTTCCCCACTACTTTCCCCCATTCCTGTCCTCTTTGAACCACGTCTTAGATTCATCATTCATGTGAAACAACTTTCCCCCTACCTTTCCTTTTTGAACCACGTCCTAGATTCATGCTATACAAATTTTCCCACTACTTTCCCCCATTCCTTTCCTCTTTGAACCACGTCCTAGATTCATGGTATACAACTTTCCCCACTATTCCCTCCATCTCAAAATAAGTGTCTTGACCTTAGTACAACTTTGTACTAGAGTTAGTATAAAGTTGAGACACTTATTTTGAGACGGAGGTAGTACTTTCCTGTTTGATCCAACACCTAGATTCGAGTGCATAAGCGGAAAAAGCCCACATGCAGCTAGAGCAATGCATGTGGAATAAGTAAATTATACCTTAAGGTTCTTGGGGTGTGGTTCGGTGGGCGACCGGAGGCCGTTCGACCCACACTATGTACGGCGGAGAAGAAGAAGGGGTCGGAGGCCCTCCCGCGCCACCGCTGGGTGAAAGTGAACAGCTGCACCAGTAGTGGATTCCCTCCCTCGCCGACGGCGACAGCGTTAAGCCTCCTTCCCTTCCCGGTGGACGGATCCTGCCGGCTGAGAGAGTGTGAAGAGAGCAACTACAAGCAGACCAGCAGTGAGGGGAGAGAGAGAGGCCAACGAAGTCTTGTTTAGATCTGGAGAGGGTGATAGAGTGTGAAGAGAACAACTACAAGCGCTGAGGCTGCAGCGTGTATATATATACTGGAGAGAGTGTGAAGAGTGCAAACCCTAGAAAACAAGTGCCGAGGCTGCAGCTTATACGTGATGAAGTGATTATACGGTCACTACGAGATCGTATAGCTCCGTATCCATCCATTTTGACCAGCCAAAGAATCCTCCTAGCACGAATTATGCTCAAGTGTAGTTATCAAACCCGAGACCTCAAGTTTGATGAGCGAACAGGCTAACCAGCTACACAACCCTCCCGTTATGTTCAACGAGAGGAAAATAACCTTTTATACATTTTTTTGTGTGTGTGTGGGAGTCATTGGGATTTAAATCATAATCGAGTCATGTGGCTTTGGTGGTAAGACTATCCAAAGTGGTGCAAAAATAATGCAACCTTAGTCACCTTACCTCTCTCCACGTAGTACGTTGGGTCCCACCAGTCAGAGGGTGAAACAAACAAATTAATAAGAAAAAATAAAAGCGCCAGCGGTGTATCTTACCTCACACATCTCGCTACTGCTCGGGCACACTGTCCAATTGATCCCTCTGTTCGCTCACGTACTATTTTAAGTGAATCCTTATTATAACATGCACACAATTTTGGGCACTTGTATTCAACCTAAGTCAGTGTGCCACCGTATCTCATACGACTCCCTCCGTCTAGGTGTAATAAGTCACGTTAGAAGGTGCAGCTGGACCAAGGTGCAAGCAGATTGGAGGAGAAAGAGAAACTTGACCGGTCATTCCTCCAATCAAAGCCCTGATTTCTGTCTCTAAATGCAACAATTGATCCAAACAACTAAGGGCCTCTTTGATTCGTATGATTTCCAAAACGCAGGAATAGGAAAACATGGGATTGGGGTGGCATGTCATCTTGAATTCTAGATGATTCTATGAGTGTTTGATCGTGCATAGAAAAAACGTAGGATTCTTTCAAAGAGGTTAGTGTGGATTGAAAATTTCCTATGAAATCTAGTGCAAATGAATCCTATGGAAAAGTTCCTATGGTTTAGAATCCTATGAATCAAACAACCCACATAAGAAAAAATCCTAAGGAATTGAATCCTTCAAAATTCCTTTGAGAATCCTTGGAATCAAAGAAGCCCTAAGAGATGCCATTTTAGCTACCATGCAGGGCCATGTATTAACTCGCATGCAAGCCGACTTTGATTTCTTGACTGATCAACGTGTAGTTGCGCTCCATGCATTGGGTTTCCGGGGAGATAACAAGGCAGAGTAAGGAGCGTTTGGTTACATTGCTTAGGCTGGTCATAGTTTGTACGTACTCCATTTGTATCTCACTTCCTGTGGCTTCGCACTCGCACGATTTTCCTATTCTATGAACCTGTGTGTGTGTGTGTGTGTGTGTGTGTAGCTACTTCTAGGCCGAGCGCGCCTTGGGCCTGGTGGTTACTATCGGTGTTTTGGGATCGGGGGTACCGAGACTTGCCTACCTACGGCCCAACGCGTGGCTTCATCGACAGCCTGGTATGGCCTAGCTACAAGCCTGCAAGGACACGACCCTCGCGAGGGCCCCTGGCCTCGCGAGGAGAACGACATCAAGACCTCCTGAGGGGCAGCTTCCCAAGCCTGCCTCCCGAGGAGCGGAGATCTCTATGCAAGCTCTTGCCTCATGAGGCGTGAGCTGACGTGAGCCATCATGACCAAGGTCTGGCGGGCGTCAGTGGGCGCAGCCTAGAACAATTTCCTCTTTGGTGCTAAGGAGGCAAGGACGTACGCAGGTTCCCAAGGAATCCCCAAAAGTTTACATTTCAATGCAACAAGACCAAGAACACGGGCTTAGCACGCGATAGTCCACCACTGCTTCATGACCAGAAGCTTTGCAGACGAAGACCACCTTTAGTCAGGATAAGATGTACTGTTGTCCCCCTTCGAATTTAGCTGATGTGGCAACCCTTCCCGCCTTATGCTCCGAGGGAAGAGGACCATGGCCAGTATAAATATAGGTTAGTCTCCACCGTAGAGAGGGGGAGCCCATCAGATCCTGATCCCTCCCGAGGCATCAGTCTTCTACTAGTTCATCCTCAGCCTCCTCACGAGGCCAATCCATCACAAATCAGGAGTAGGGTTTTACACCACAAGGTGGCCCGAACCTGGGTAAATCTCCGCGTCCATCCCTCACCCCGTTCGCACGAACTCGACGAGACCAAGCCATAGGACGATGAGCTTGAGGCAGCAGTTGGATTAGGACTTCGTACACGCCCCAGAGTTCGAACCTTGATTGGGTCTGCGGAGCCCCGATCTCGACAGATATAAGCCGATGCACACATTTAAAAAAAAGTAGCCGATGCACAGGAAAATATCTAATGCTACCAAGGCCCAGGTGCTATCGTGATACATGCTTCTTGGTCGTCGGATTTTCATATCAGAGGGCTCACAGGAACTCTTCAATATTTTGGAAAAGATCCCCCTAAAGTCTAAAAATTGGCATAAGTCCAGCAGATCCAACAACTCCCATACGCCGTCCGATCTGAGATCCGGCTGCCCAGGAGCCCGTATCACTATAGCACCCGGGCCACGGTAGCACCAGATACTCTCCCCTGACGTACACATGGGAAGGAGAGATCGATCTATACCTAGCCACATAGGCTCATAAAGCAACAAACAACGGTACAAACAGAGGGGTCGAACGTGGCTCTACTAGCATGCAAACAACAACAACAACACGAATCTTCACGGGGTCCAATCGGATGATAATGGGCGTGAATGCGAAATCACTAATTGAGGAGTAACCCTTTCAAAGACCACTTCCATCTCCTCACGTTGCGACAAGTGCGACACTTGTCGCAACCTGGGATTTTATTTCATAGATCCGTTTATTCAAAACATTTTATCTCTTAAACCGTGTGTCCAAATTTTGAATCATTTTCACCTTTGCATTTGATGGGCCTCGAACCCCTCGTTGGTTACCCCAAGTGGAAGGTGTAAGATGCAGTATGTAGAAGTGTTTTCCCTTAGCAAAGATGCCAAGGATCGAATCCCCAGAGACTCCTAGGTTCAACAAGTAGGTGTCAACTGCTAACGGCGCGTATTAGCAATCAACATGGACCTAAACACAGATACAAATAACTTTGCTCCCAACGAGTACAGAGAGGTTGTCAATCCCTCCGGCCTTGTAGTTCACAAAGGGTTAAAAGCAAATGATAGTAGTGATAGATAGTGTTTTGCAATAGTAAGTAAATAGCGAAAAAGTAAATAGTGGATGTGATCAATGATGGTAATATGGACCGGAGTCTCATGATGTTCACTAGTGATGTCTCTCTCCCAAAAGACGATAAAACAACTATGTGAGGTAAACAAATTACAGCTGGGCAATTGACAGGACCACGAACGCAAACCAATGCTGATTACATTGCAAAAAGGTTGAGGTTCAAAGCATGGGCGGTACGCCAAATTAAGTAGACCGAAATCCATCAATATCTACTACTAATCATCCACCTTGAGATATCTATCCAGAACATCTCGCTGGTATTAAGTTGCGAGTCCCACCCATAGTGTAAACAAAATGCAACAGACAACTGCATTAAAAGAACTTTGCGTAAAGTAAACAATCCTTGCACCCGCGGGCACAAGCACCGTTGTTTTCCCCGTTGTGGCAACAGCACATCCCCTAGACTCATGTTTCTGTCACTCAAGCTAGTCATCGAGGGGCATGAACCCACAATCGAGCATAACGTTCCCTCTTGGAGTCACTACGTATTACTTGGCCAAAGCAATAAATAACAACGGAGAACATGCAAGAATTACTTATGAACATAAATATAAAAGAGGTAGATCAAATATATTACTCAAGATCAATCTGAACATAATCTCACAATCCATCGGATCCCAGCAAACTCAACATAGCAACAGCATAAGGATTACATATGTGCCTCGATCATGTAGGGCAGCTCACGAGGACTAATTAGTGAAGCACAAGAACGGGAGGAGAACATCACATAGCTACTGGTCATGGACTCATGGTCCAAGGGAGACTACTCACGAGTCATCCGGGAGGCGTCCATGGTGGTGGAGAAGCTCCCGGTGGTGATCCTCCCCTCCGGCAGGGTGCCGGGAAGAGTTCTCCTGGTGCTCCTGATCTTGGAAGCGGCGGCGGCGGCAGAACAGAGATGGGATCGCGAAAAGAGTTTCTGTTCTGAGGGTTTCGGAGGACGCTTTAAATATATGCCAAAGGGGAGCATCGGGGAAGCTTCGGGGGGCCCAGGCGCCCCCCCGGCGCGGCCCAGGGGGGGCGCGCCGCCAGGGCGCCTGGAGCCCTGGTGCCCTCCCCCCCCCCCCGGCTGCCCTTCGGACGCAGGGTAGTTTCTGGAACGCTGATTTTTTATATAATTTTTCTGGATTTTTCCTGGCAGTTCTCGTAACGTGAAAACCTGAAATACAAAAACAGCCGAAAACAGAAACTGGCACTGGGGTGCACTGGATTAGTAAGTTAGTCCAAATATGATCAAAAGTGTATGGAAGTGTATGAATATCATAGCAATATCACCCAAAAGTGGCATGGAGCAAGCAGAAATTATAGATACGTTTTGGACGTATCAGCATTCTTCGTGTCGAGATCTTCAAAACTAAATCTCATGTTGATAGGTTTTGAAAAAACTCGGACGAAAAACCTAACCGAGAGCATTTTTTATTAAAAAAGGAGGTACAACTATGGCTCTCGTAGAAGCAAATCCACGCCTCACGCAATGGAGAAAATATGTTTTTTTCGTTTCTAAGAGGCATGGCCACGACTCTCCCGAAAGCAACGTCGCGTTGGGCGCTCTCAGCCCAACCAAATGATCTTTTGGAGAGGCTTCCAAACAAGCGCTTCTTAATTAATTGCTCCCGCGTGAATGAGACCATACTAAGAGCATCTCCAGCCGCGCCCCCAACAGCCCCCTCATGACACTTTTTCGGCGTCGGCGTCGAAAAAATGGCCCAGTCGAGCCCCAGGAGCCCGTTTTCCGCCGGTTTTGGCCGAAATTGACGCCTGCGCACCCAACTCGAACCCGGTGCGCTGGGGGTCGCCTGGGGGCGCCGGACGGGCCGTTTTTGGCGCGAACTGTGATGGACCCGTCCTGTCAGCGAGGCGCTGCTTCGTCGTCCTCATCGCCTCGGTTCCCGCGGGAATCAATGCCAAAGCTGCGGCGATGCCGCGCCGGTCAACCTGCCCGAGCTCCGGCTATAAAAACTGCCATCCTCGCTGGTGGACGCCACACCACATCGCACATCGGCCCCCTTCCCCCGCTCGCACACTCCACTCCCGGCGACGAGCAATGGCAGCGCGGTACCCAGGCGATTCCGCGGCGAAGAACGACTTCGACCGCCGCCACCTCCATGAGTGGGAGGCGTGCCTCCTTTTCGAGGCCGACTACCCGGGTCACCCGGACATGAGGGTGTCGGGCGCGTGGCGTCTGAGCGCCGCTGATACGTCCAAAACGTATCTATAATTTCTGCTTGCTCCATGCCACTTTTGGGTGATATTGCTATGATATTCATACAATTCCATACACTTTTGATCATATTTGGACTAACTTACTAATCCAGTGCACCCCAGTGCCAGTTTCTGTTTTCGGCTGTTTTTGTATTTCAGGTTTTCACGTTTCGAGAACTGCCCAGAAAAATCCAGAAAAATTATATAAAAAATCAGCGAACCGGAAACAACACTGCGCCCGAAGGGCAGCCTGGGGGGGCACAGGGGCACCAGGCGCCCTGTGGGCGCGCCCCCCTGGGCCGTGCCGGGGGGGCGCCTGGGCCCCCCGAGGCTCCCACTGTGCCCTACTTTGGTATATATTTAAAGGGTCCTCCGTAACCCTCAGAACAGGACTTCTTTTCGCGATCCCATCTATGTTCCGCCGCCAACGCCACTTCCAAGATCGGGAGCACCAGGAGAACTCTTCCCGGCACCCTGCCGGAGGGGAGGATCACCACCGGGAGCTTCTCCACCACCATGGACGCCTCCCAGATGACTCGTGAGTAGTCTCCCTTGGACCATGAGTCCATGACCAGTAGCTATGTGATGTTCTCCTCCCGTTCTTGTGCTTCACTAATTAGTCCTCGTGAGCTGCCCTACATGATCGAGGCACCTATGTAATCCTTATGTTGTTGCTATGTTGAGTTTGCTGGGATCCGATGGATTATGACATTATGTTCAGATTGATCTTGAGTAATATATTTGATTCACCTCTTTTATATTTTAGTTCATAAATAATTCTAGCATGTTCTCCGTTGTTATTTATTGCTTTGGCCGAGTAATAGGTAGTGACTCCAAGAGGGAACGTTATGCTCGATTGTGGGTTCATGCCCCTCGATGACTAGCTTGAGTGACAGAAACATGAGTCTAGGGGATGTGTTGTTGCCACAAGGGGGAAATCAACGGTGCTTGTGCCCGCGGGTGCAAGGATTGTTTACTTTACGCAAAGTTCTTTTAATGCAGTTGTCTGTTGCATTGAGTTTACACTATGGGTGGGACTCGCAACTTAATACCAGCGAGATGTTCTGGATAGATATCTCAAGGTGGATGATTAGTAGTAGATATTGATGGATTTCGGTCTACTTACTTTGGCGTACCGCCCATACTTTGAACCTCAACCTTTCTTGCAATGTAATCAGCATTGGTTTGCGTTCGTGGTCCTGTCAATTGCCCAGCTGTAATTTGTTTACCTCACATAGCTGTTTTATCGTCTTTTGGGAGAGAGACATCACTAGTGAACATCATGAGACTCCGGTCCATATTACCATCATTGATCACATTCACTATTTACTTATCGCTATTTACTTACTATTGCAAAACACTATCTATCACTACTATCATATTGCTTTTAACCCTTTGTGAACTACAAGGCCGGAGAGATTGACAACCTCTCTGTACTCGTTGGGAGCAAAGTTATTTGTATCTGTGTGCAGGTCCATGTTGATTGCTAATTGCGCCGTTAGCAATTGACACCTACTTGTTGAACCTAGGAGTCTCTGGGGATTCGATCCTTGGCATCTTTGCTAGGGGAAAACACTTCTACTTACTGCATCTTACACCTTCCACTTGGGGTAACCAACGAGGGGTTCGAGGCCCATCAAGGAGTATTTTCTGGCGCCGTTGCCGGGGACTCCACTCTTCAGGATAGGGGAGTTGCACGCTATCTTTTACCTTTTCTTTTAGTCTTGTTAGTTTACCTTTCAGTTTTTACTTTAGTTCCTTTTATCGAAAATCACAAAAAAATAGTTATCTTGCTTGCTTGCTACTATGGGTTCTACCAAAAACATTAAATGGGAGGAGTACACCCCTACTTCCATTGCCCCACTTATCTCTGACGGGATTTACAAAAAAATTAAACCTTGTGATTATACTAGTTATGATGGAGAGTTATGCCCATGGCATGGTCTTCCAGCAAAAAAGTATGAGCCTCAGTTTAAAATTGCTCCTAAGCTTCCCGAAACTTGGGAATATGTTCAAACTCTTATAATAGAGAGCGAATTAAACAAAGAGGATGACACTACAATTCTGCCCACTAATGATAAAATTGATTTTGATAATTGTAGTATTTCAGAAGTTGTCGCCTTTCTGCAAGAAATGGCTAAGGATCCCAACACTAGCACGCTTAATCTTGCCTTCACAGAGCATATCACTAATGCTCTTATCAAAGCTAGGGAGGAGAAACTTAGAGTAGAAGCCTCCATACCTAGAAAGCTAGGAGATGGTTGGGATTCTATGATTAAAATTAAGATAAACAACTTCTCATGCTATGCTTTATGTGATATTGTAGCTAGTACTTCCATTATGCCCAAAAGACTATATGATATGCTTAAATTAAAATCTTTTGATTCTTGTTCTTTTGGTAATGCTCTCGTTGATTCTTCCATAAAGAAACCTTTGGGGAGGATCGACGATGTTCTTATTGTTGTCAATGATAATTATGTGCCCGTTGATTTCACTATTATGGATATTGAATGTGATCATTCATGTCCAATTATTTTGGGACGTCCCTTTTTGCACACCGTTGGTGCTGTCATTTACATGAAAGAGGGTAATATAAAATTTCAGTTTCCTCTCAAGAAAGGGATGGAACACTTCCCTCGTAAGAAGGTCAAGTTACCTTTTGAGTCCGTTGTACGGGCTAGTTATTCTTTTACTTTTGATAAAACTTGATCTATGCATTATGCCTAGCTTAAAGGCATAAAAGAAAGCGCTTTTGGGAGGCAGCCCACATGAATAAATTTTTTGCTTTTGTTGTGTCTTGGTGTTGTTTACTGCTGTAGCATCATCATTGTATCTTTGCTTTTCATATTTGTGCCAAGTATAGCCTCTGATTGCTAGAAAGTTCAAAAGTTGTGAGGTGCTGTCCAGGAAACAGATTATGTCCTTGGATAGAAAAATTCGTATAAAATCACTAGATCATCTTTTTGGTCTGAATTTTTTCTACAGCGTTCCCTATATAATTGTCTTTCGTGCGTCAGTTCTGAGTTTTTTTATTTGAGTTGCAGAAGTATCCCGAACAGGTCAATTACTGCCTGCTGTTCTGTTTTTCACAGATTCTGTCATGTTTTGCCTTACCTTCACTTTGCAAATTAAGAACTTGCTTTTTCTTTGCAAAAACCTTTTGGCAATCTTGAGAAACAGTAGAATTTCAAGAATATCCTTATTTCCAGAAAGGTATAATTATTTTATTAAGGGTACTAACCTCGGTAATCAGATTATGATGAGTTGTGTATGAAGGGAGTTTTCAAGTGTGCGAGGGAAGATGATCAAAAGATTCAGGAGTGTCAAGCGCTCAAGCTTGGGGATGCCCCCGTGCACCCCCAAGAAATATTCAAGGAGACTCAAGCGTCTAAGCTTGGGGATGCCCCCGTGCATCCCCTTCTCCTTTAACATTATCAGTTCGTCTTTCGTTTCGCTATATTTTTATCACTTCATGTGTTATGTGCTATGCTTGGAGCGTCTTGCTTTTAGTTTTCTTTTTAGTTTTTCATAACGAGTCGGAACTCAGCATTCCTTTATGTGGGAGAGAAACATGCTCCACTTCTACCTAGAACATTACATAGAATTTTCATGTCTATCTATGCTGTGTGTGTTCTTTGTCTTTTAATAGCTACTATCGTGCTCTGCTCTTAGTATTCATGCTTATGTTTTTAAGAGCTTTTATTTAGTTGGTTGCTTGAACTCTCTTTAATTACCATGCTCACCTTATTAAGAGAGTTTGCTTCCGTTGCATGGATTAATGTGTCTATGATAAAGATGCTACTTTCATGATGGTGCTTAGTAGTTCAGGTTTTCTTTTGGTTAATCTTAAATAGCTGAGGGGTTCCCAATGTGTTATTGGAATACCAACTTGGTTTGTTTGCCTATGATGTGGTATGGTTTAGTAATATCTTCCTTCGAGAATTTATTTTAATTGACTTGGCGTATGCTCACGCATATTCAAGACTGTAAAGAAAGTCTGTCAAGCCTTGATGATCTTTTGTTTCTAAGTAGCGATATAACTACCATGCCTGATTCAATATTGCTTTGTCGCTCTGCATGATTATGACCGTCATTGCTCTCTTAGTTGGTCGCTTCCAGTCTTTTGCTAACCTTCACCTGTACTAAGCAAACTAACCATGCAATACATAGCTCATGGGAAAGTAGCCTAAAAACTATTGTGGTAAAGAATATGTTGCCTATGTATCTTATTTCTTATAAGTTGCTTGCTGAGCGGTAACCATGTTTCTGGGGACGCCATCAACTGTCACACTTTTGTTGAATATCATGTGAGTTGCTATGCATGTTCGTCTTGTCTGAAGTAAGGGTGATTTACCGTGGGTTGAATTAATATGCATATTGTTAGAGAAGAAAATTGGGCCGCCAACCAAAGCCATGCATCATGGTGGAAGTTTTAGCTTGGACCTTAATCCTCAATCTCTCATGAGAATATGCTTATGCATTAAAGAGGAGTCCATCATCTATTTTCTATGTTGTCCCGGTATGGATGTCCTCAAGTTGAGATTTATCAAAAACGAGAAATCAAATGCGATCTATCTCCTTGGACCTTTGTACAGGTGGCATAGAGGTTCTTTCTTTGTGACACTTGGTTAAAACATATGCAATGCAATGATAACCCATGGGGATCCGAGCTAATTAGGAAAAGGAGCGAGCACTATTGGTATTCGATGCATGAGGCTTGCAACTTATAAGATGTTTTATACATGACACATATGAAGTACTACTACCGTTGACACAATTGCTTCCATGTTTTCAAAATAAAAAGCTCTAGCACTTAACCTTTCTTTTACCTTTATGTTGAAGCACCAACTACTGAGAGCATGATTGTCATTCTGAGTGTAATGTGCATTGTCTCAAAGTAGCATTGTCTTTTGCATGATTGTGATATCGTTTATTCTGAAATGATTGTATCTAGTCATCACCTAAACCTTGAAGGTGCCCTTGCATTTATGTTTTGCATCACTGAAGGGGGCAAGCTAGATATCACTTTATCATATTTGCACATCATGTTCATTGAAAATCTTTTTGATGTTTCAGTTTCTTGTTGTAAAACTTTCAGTCATTGGTGATTTTCTCTTGAGGCAACTTAATTACTATAGAATCATTGTCTCAGTAAGCTTTTGTCATATGACTATGAGAAAGTCCTATATGGTTAATTGCATGTCACCACAGAAATTATTCTTGTTATCATTTACCTACTCGAGGACGAGCAGGAATTAAGCTTGGGGATGTTGATATGTCCAAAACGTATCTATAATTTCTGCTTGCTCCATGCCACTTTTGGGTGATATTGCTATGATATTCATACACTTCCATACACTTTTGATCATATTTGGACTAACTTACTAATCCAGTGCACCCCAGTGCCAGTTTCTGTTTTCGGCTGTTTTTGTATTTCAGGTTTTCACGTTTCGAGAACTGCCCAGAAAAATCCAAAAAAATTATATAAAAAATCAGCGAACCGGAAACAACACTGCGTCCGAAGGGCAGCCTGGGGGGGCACAGGGGATCCAGGCGCCCTGTGGGCGCCCCCCCCCCTGGGCCGCGCCGGGGGGGCGCCTGGGCCCCCCGAGGCTCCCCCGGTGCCCTACTTTGGCATATATTTAAAGGGTCCTCCGTAACCCTCAGAACAGGATTTCTTTTCGCGATCCCATCTCTGTTCCGCCGCCGCCGCCGCTTCCAAGATCGGGAGCACCAGGAGAACTCTTCCCGGCACCCTGCCGGAGGGGAGGATCACCACCGGGAGCTTCTCCACCACCATGGACGCCTCCCGGATGACTCGTGGGTAGTCTCCCTTGGACCATGAGTCCATGACCAGTAGCTATGTGATGTTCTCCTCCCGTTCTTGTGCTTCACTAATTAGTTCTCGTGAGCTGCCCTACATGATCGAGGCACCTATGTAATCCTTATGCTGTTGCTATGTTGAGTTTGCTGGGATCCGGTGGATTATAAGATTATGTTCAGATTGATCTTGAGTAATATATTTGATTCACCTCTTTTATATTTTAGTTCATAAGTAATTCTTGCATGTTCTCCGTTGTTATTTATTGCTTTGGCCGAGTAATAGGTAGTGACTCCAAGAGGAAACGTTATGCTCGATTGTGGGTTCATGCCCCTCGATGACTAGCTTGAGTGACAGAAACATGAGTCTAGGAGATGTGCTGTTGCCACAAGGGGGAAAACAACGGTGCTTGTGCCCGCGGGTGCAAGGATTGTTTACTTTACGCAAAGTTCTTTTAATGCAGTTGTCTGTTGCATTGAGTTTACACTATGGATGGGACTCGCAACTTAATACCAGCGAGATGTTCTGGATAGATATCTCAAGGTGGATGATTAGTAGTAGATATTGATGGATTTCGGTCTACTTACTTTGGCGTACCGCCCATGCTTTGAACCTCAACCTTTCTTGCAATGTAATCAGCATTGGTTTGCGTTCGTGGTCCTGTCAATTGCCCAGCTGTAATTTGTTTACCTCACATAGCTGTTTTATCGTCTTTTGGGAGAGAGACATCACTAGTGAACATCATGAGACTCCGGTCCATATTACCATCATTGATCACATTCACTATTTACTTATCGCTATTTACTTACTATTGCAAAACACTATCTATCACTACTATCATATTGCTTTTAACCCTTTGTGAACTACAAGGCCGGAGAGATTGACAACCTCTCTGTACTCGTTGGGAGCAAAGTTATTTATATCTGTGTGCAGGTCCACGTTGATTGCTAATTGCACCGTTAGCAATTGACACCTACTTGTTGAACCTAGGAGTCTCTGGGGATTCGATCCTTGGCATCTTTGCTAGGGGAAAACACTTCTACTTACTGCATCTTACACCTTCCACTTGGGGTAACCAACGAGGGGTTCGAGGCCCATCAGCCGCCGGCGTGCCGGTGCCACCCGCTACCACCGGGGCGGACCGGCGGGCAGAGATCGCCCGCATTACGTCGTCGCTGGCGGAGGAGCAGCGGCGACGGCCGGCGTACTCCCTCGACAACAACGCGTTCTGGATGGTCTACTTCGACCGCCGCCGCGACGACCTGATCGCCTCCACCAACGGCGTCGTGCCGCGCGGCCGCCACAATGCCGAAGGACGGCGCGAGTGGTGGGGTGTTCCCGGCCGCACCCTCGAGAACGTCCTCGACTACATCGAGACCGGCAACACGCCGCGTCTCGAGTACCCCGGCCCGGCCCCCCGTCCATCTCTCGCCGCCGTGGCAGTTCGTGGACGCCGCGGCGGATGTCGGACGCGACGACCTCCTCCTTCTTGGGCGGCTCACCAGTAGCCTTCGCCGTCAAGTCCGAGCCGCAGGACACGGCGGCGGAGTCTCCGCCAGGGCGCCGCACCCGCAGCGGCGCCCTGACCATCCCCGAGGAGCGCCGTGGCAGTCGCTTGTGCCTCGTCCGGCCGAAAACCGAGCCGGAGCCAACCCTGCTCCCGGTGAAGCCGGAGCACCTCGAGATGGCCGCCGACGATGAGACGACCATGAGGTGGGCGAGAGAGGACTACGTGCGTGAGCAGGTGGCTCGCCAGCGTCGCGCCCTCGAGGAGCTCAAGGCGCGCCTACGCCGCACCGTCCGCGAGGAGGACGTCGTCATCTTCCTCGACAGCGATGAGGAGGAGGCCAGACCATCCCGCGTCGGCGACCCTGGCCAGGGTTGCAGCAGAGACGGCGGCGGGTGGCAGGGCGACGAGGACGAGGACGACGACGAGGACGACGGCGGCGGCGGGGACTACACCGAGTTCTACAAGCGCCTAGGCATGTAGAAACGTAGACGGCGACGAGGACGGCGTAGGCTAGGCCGTGTTTTTTTTTTTTGAACAAATTTGAATGAATGCCGACGAGTTTGCGCCAGTTTGGATGAATGTCGACGAGTTTGTGTCAAAAATCGCCGAATTCAGTTTGTGCTGGAGACCGATCTCGGGCGGCGGTGGCTGGGAATGTGCTTGCCCCCACATCGAAAAACGCCGACTCACCTCCAAAACGCGTTTTTTGACCTAGAGCAAACGGCTCAAGATGCTCTAAAACTCGGCTAGCGAGTTCTAGCGCATCCCTTGTCAAATCAGCGCATGTGTCGGGCTGGAATCGGAATCGACCCATCCTAGCAGTTCGTTTCCATATACAACACGTACTCACATACCAGTATAAAAGTCGTCAAGCCCTTCCCATACGGCCGCGCTGACCTACCTTCCTCCAAATCGCTGATCGCCCACCCCACCAGCGAAACCTCTCAGGTCAGGAGCACGGCGACGCCAGGAACAATGACCGACGCCTACCGTGCGCTAAGCGTTGGGATGCGCTTCAACCCGACGGGCGAGCAGGCCATTGCTCTGTACCTCCGGCCATGGCTCCTCCGCCAGTCGCTGCCTGAAGCCGCCGGAATCATCCATGACGCCGCCGGAATCATCCATGAAGCGGAGGTTTACAAGTCCGAGCCAAAGGATCTCGCCGCCGTGTGGCCGCGCCTTCCCAACACCCACAACCGGTTCTTCTTCACAACCTGCAGGCGCCAGAAAGCAGGGACGGGCTTCAGGATGAAGCGCGCCGTCGGCGCCGGCAGATGGGTCACGAGTAGCAAGGCGGAGATCAAGAACAGCGCCGACGAGACCATCGGATACCACGAGAAGCTTCACTACGCATACAAGGGCCAGAGCGGCAAGTCCGAGTGGCTCATGGACGAGTACCACTGCCGTGGATTCGACGAATACGCCCTCCTCGATGACGGCAAGGAGGAGCGCATCCTGTGCAGGCTCTACGTCTCGCCCTGCGTCAAGCCGGGATCCGTCGCGCTTCAGCAATCTGCTGCCGCGGATCACCTGCTTATCCCTGGAATTCAAGGACCCGCCGTGCAGCAGCAGCAGCAGCGGCAGCCGAGGCGTCCACAAGAACAGCTTGCTGCACCTCCCGCGACCACGCAGGCGCAGGCCGGGATGAGGAAGGGCCCCATGGTTCCTGCGCCCATGTGGTCCTCTGCCACTGCCAGTTCGAAGCCGGGATACGTCGCACGCCAACAGACTGAAGCAGGAGATCATCGTCTTAGAGTTCAAGAACCCACCATCATGGCCGCGCCGCCGCGTCCACAAGCACGACCGCAGCAGGTGATGACGAAGCCAGCGACGCCGCGCGGCCTTGATCTTTCGTCGGGGCAACAGCAACGTCGCGTCACGGCTCCTGCGCCCATGACCACGCAGCAGCAGGCGCCCAAGAGGCCGGCGCCTCCCATTGCCGAGCCGCCGCACCCCAAGCGGATGCGTGCTGCTGCTCTTGCTCCGGCTCCCACACGTCCCGCAGCACCACCTAGGCAATCCATGCTATCGTGGGAGCCGGCAAAGCTACCGTACTGGTTGCAGTCAAGTTTCTTGCCGGCACCGCTGCCTCAGCGCCAGGCCACCAAGGACAAGGAGGCCGATCCTGGATCAATGGCAGAGCGCCAGAGCACGATCCAGCAAGGAGGCCACAAGAGGGCGACGATCCAACAGAAGACCGGCAACGAGGACACGGAGGAGGTGTTGCCAGAGAAGGCGCAAGATGTAGACGGCAAGATGATCCAGCAAGATGGCGATGAGGAGGACGACTTCGCGAGGTTCTTGGATGACGAGCTTGAAATAGCGCCAGAGGAGACAGAGGACGTAGAAGGCGAGGCCGTCCAAAAAGATGGCGATGAGGAGGAGGGCGACGACGAATTCGCGAAGTTCTTGGATGACGAGCTTGAAATAGCCCCAGAGGAGACCGAAGATGCAGAAGGCAAGGCCGTCCAAAAAGATGGCGACGAAGAGGAGGAGGGCGACGACGAATTCACGAGGTTCTTGGATGACGAGCTTGAAATAGCCCCAGAGGAGACGGAGGAAGACGTAGAAGGCAAGGCCATCGAAGAGGAGGGCGACGATGAGTTCGCGAGGTTTTTGGATGAGGAGCTTGAAATAGCGCCAGAGGAGGCGGAGGAAGACGTAGAAGGCAAGGCCATGGAAGAAGATGGCGATGAGGAGGAGGACATGAGCACCTTGTGGTGATCATGATGGAGACGGTACTGGGAAGAGCTGCCTACGATGAAGAAGAAGGCATCATCAGCATGCGAGGTCACTAGTAGAAGGCTTCCCTCCTGTCCTGTGATGAGTAGCTAGGATTTTTCCTTTAGTTGGTTACTCTTCACTGTAACAGTCTCAGACTGAAGCATACTGTCGTGGCTCCTAGCTTGGTAGTATAAAAGCTGGAGAGTGGGTGGTTGGGTGGCACGACATATGATAAACTCTTTTTTTGTGTGAGAGGAATCATATGAACAACTCTAGTTTCTATTCATCCTTATTACTCTACTTGCCTGTTTTGATGGATTTATATTTACTAGTACTACTATTGTTCTTCGTCAGGCATAGGCCAGATTAGTTCTAGCACAAGAAGTATTTGATGTGCTCAGCAACATCGGCGGCGATGGTGAAGACAATGATTGGCCTCTTTCAGACCACAATGACATCCCATAATAGTACTCCCTTCGTCCGGAAATACTTGTTAGATGAATGAATGTATATAGATGTATTTTAGTTTTAGATGCATTCATTTGTATCCATTTTCGCGACAAGTATTTTCGGACGGAGGGAGTAGCTAGGATTGTGGATGTGTGTCCAAATTCTTGTGGAAATGAATACTAAATGTTTTACCGCGGCTGTAAATATCTGCGTAGATTTGTTTTCCAAGTGGGTTCACAGTGCTACTAAATGAATTCCTTTCATGATTACTTTGTGGTTAGTTTAAGAGTTTGTGTTACGATTAACAGAGCTTCTTTGCAATCTGATGCACACGGCCTTAGGTTGGTTTGTTGGCCGATGCAAACGGTTGGTCTTAATTAGGTCTAATTCCACGCACTTTGGATGAGTAGGACCTAGACGATTTCATCATTGACAGTGTATAGCCATTCTACCTTCCATGAAATATGAACTCCTCACTGCTGTGATGAGTAGCTAGGATTTGTTTCAGCACAATGCAACGACTGACAGACAGCACAATTGACAGACTATGTCGCAATTTTTCCTTTTTTGCACTCGCATATTCAGTTACCTTCAGGAACCATGCTGGAAAACAAAGAAATTACAGTAAAACTCAAGAACTGTTCTTGGTGAACCAGCAGCCTGGTCCGTACTTTCTTCGGGCCTCATTCATACAATCAAACGACAAACAAGATGGACAACATTCAGTCAGGGTCTTCAGGGACAGATTTCTGGAAACACAGGAGATGCTGGCTAGTTTTATTCGTGAACAAATGTTGAGTGCCTCCTGACATAATAACTGCAGAGTTCCTTCCTACTATCTTAACTAGGATGAATAGATCACAAATATGCCCAACTCTTTCTCCTTCACTCTCAGCAATGGACGTCTCCCCTCATAGATCAGGCATACCAATTCCAGCTTTGGCATCATAGGTCTTCTCCAGCACATGCTCAATTGGTGTGTCCTTTGGGCCATCTGCATCAGTCAAAGAAAATTACTCCAATTACAAAATAGACGTGGTATTCATAGAGCAGAGCAGATGCTCATATAGCGACGCAATACATTTGCATGCCAGCTAGTGGGTAGATACCCCCTACACACAAGTACAGGAAATTTCTAAGGCGTTTCGTTTGTTATTCATTAAACCTACTTATTCTCTCTCTTATCCATACCATACACAGAATTGCCCTCAGTCCAACCGTTGTCAAGGACAGCATAAGTACCAGAATTTATTCTGCGCTCTTTACTATTGCTTAACTAATTTTATCATGCCTGTGGAAGTCTTTCCAATATGTAGAATGCAGTAAACAAGCCAAACATCATTAGCAGAAACACCTATAGTAGCATGACTGTCGCAGATCCGGAACATAAAACATAGTGCTCCAGAACAAGAAAATTCCAGCAACACGAGACAAAATTATGAAAAGTTAAGTTGTATTAAGTTGAGATTGGCTTGCTCTCCTAATTTTAGATGGAGGTCAGATTAGTGTTAGCTCAATTATAATCCAGGCATCATGAAAAATTCATATGTTGACAAACAATTGCAGGATAACAAGTCAGTTAATTCCTCTCTGAACAGTATAATTATGCACTTCAAAAGCAACTAATAATTTGCAAAAAGGATTTGTTTATGGAACATACGAGATGTGGGTCTCGGCTTTTTTCTCTCCTTCAAAATTTCTGGCCGAGGTATGACAGCACCAGACGCATACATTCCTCTAGAGACTCTTACTTTAGTCCCATCTGGCAAATACTTGTATGTAGTCTTGCATGGTTTCCTGCAGTCAAAATGTTGGCAAATATGTTTTTAGTATGTAGACAAATAAAAACTGTATCTCTAGAGAATAACGGTATCAAAAGATGGCCAAAAGTATCATACCCGGTGACTGGATCAAGTACTTGTACATTTGAAACATGAAGTGGAGCTTCAATTGAGAAGATCCCACCTGTTTGTCCTTCCCCTTGCTTAATATGTTTCTTAACCTGAAAATATGTCAGCATACAAATTACTAAGTGATTTTTCATTACAAGAGAAACACATAAACAATAAAAGTTTGCTGGTTGCAATTGTCCTGTTACCCAGTATCCCCCATAAACATGCAACATCTTACAGTAGATATACAAAGATGTAGAAAGACAAGCATTGAGCAGTTCACAGTTCCTGTTCAATATTCACTGCAGTCACTTCCTCACCATGTTCAAATCAAGGTGCTTTTATCTAACTGAGTCATTCAGCATTTGTTGTTATGGGCTTAGGCCATGTACAAATCCAGCAAAACATTGCATGGTCTATCAGTTTTTTAAGGCATCTCATTGTGAGTTTGACAATTAACTATAAGTAAACATGTAACAGAGTGAGGGACATTGTAGTATAAGTATGTACAGCACAGTAACAACTTGGTAGACGCAAACATGCCCAAAATGGGAAAATCTATGCTAACCACTCAAACGTAGATAGGCACGCACAACGCTGCAATAGATCTTGCCAGGGTTGTTTTGGTCCCCTTTCCCTACCATTTTAATGGATTAGGCATAACCCCCAGCCTTTCAAACACGGCTTAAGTGGCACTTGTATTGCTTGACTTCTCCAGGGTTTGACCATAAAGCCAACCTCCATATATATGATGATTCAAGCAGCAAGTAATATGCTCATTCCGTACTTACAGCATTCTTATGTTATGATGGATGCACGGTATGCGGTGGGAAGAGTTAGATTCTCATTTACTTTACAGATTTATATTCATAGAGATGGTATCCCAGTGGGAATTTTCTTCCTGGGCACTATCGTTATATCTCATCATTTCATGACAACTGAATGGAAAAAAAAAATCCTCTGTTGCGGTAATCACCAAATAACATCTGTGCAGGCGCAGCATAGCAGCTACAACACTAGCCTGGGCCCTGAAGAATTAGCACGCAGCCAAGTTCCCCCATTCACTTTCAGTGGACTGGGAATTTCGACAAACACCTGTAGTGCAGCACTCAAGAGCACGTACCGCATTGCATACAGCTAATCACAGATACGCAAAATTGATACTCCCATGACACCAAACAGTAGCACCGAATCCTAAGCAATAGCTTACAAGAGAAACCGAGGAAGGAAGAGCGCAGACGATTATATTATGGTTACCAGATTCTTGCCCTCGACGATGACGCGGTTCTGCGACCGGATGACCCGCTTGATCAGCCCGCTCTCCCCCTTGTCCTTGCCCCTTATGATCATCACCTGGCGCCAATTTCATTAGAGAGAAAAAGGAAGAAGAGATTTCAGAGATCTCTCGAGAGCGAGGGGAGTAGGGCGTGGAGGAGACGGAGAGGCCGCGTACGTTGTCGCCGCGGAGGATCTTCCAGTGCCTGATGAGCTTCTCAGCGGCCTTCCACCCCATTCCTGCCTCTCAGGCGGCGGCTTGGCTCGGCTCGATTTGGCTGGGAGAGTGGATGGACAGAGACGGCGGCGCTCGCGGTATAGGAGAGGGTTCCGGGTGGCCGGAGGAAGAAAACCACCTGGGATGGGCCTCAAAGCGGGCCGGTAGAAACTGGCATGACAAAGCAAGTGTGTGAACTGGACCCCAAGCGCTGGCCCACGTAGCTAGGCCTGCCGCAGGCCCGTGGCTCTCCGGAGGCAGGCAGATCAACGGTGCTGGGTCGGTCAGCGCAGGATCGGACGGCTCGGGAAATCTCAGGGATGAGAGTGTGACGGCGGAAAAGAGTGAGGGCTAGACTGCAAGTTGCTCTCTAAATGAGCCGCGACCTCGCCCGCTCTTCTTCCTCCTCCACCTCTCCAGCTAGGGCTAAGCTGATCTTCTCCCCCTTCGCCGGCCGCTCCATCCCCGCCGGTCCAGTTCCTGCCAGATTCCAGTCGCTGACAAGAGAGAGGTACGAAGCCCTCGCCGAGATCTGCCTATTGCTCCAGTTCCTCGCGGCCACTTCCTTCCCACGCGTCTTCTCTCGCAAGTCCGTCGCGCTAGCTTGTTCCGGCCTCCGATTCGGTCGCGGTTTTGGTTCTTTGCTCCGGCAGAGGTGCCAAGTCGCCGAAAACTGTGGGTAGGAATACCTCGTGAATAACTGCGTCGATTCAACTGGTAAAGGCTTGGGCTTGCTGCTTCGATCTCCGTAGTTGTGTTTCTCCGGCTTGGCCAGCGGCCGGGAGTAGTGGCATGAACCTGGGCGAAAAGGATGCGTCGATTGCTTTATCCAATCTGTATGTATGGCCACTCGCTTTACTTGCTATATGGGCATCTTAGCATATCCCGCTCTAGTGTGCCCCCACATGCTTTTCTCTAATCATTCGCAGAACTAATTAATCCCTGTACAAGAATTACGTTCAAAAAAATGTGTTCTTGTAACTAGTCAGATTGTTAACTAGCTAGCTCCATGCTATATTTACCTGAGTTTGATTTACCCTAGATGCTAGTATTATTTATATACATTGTTATCTACTTCTCATTGTGCTTTTTTTCCCTTGTCTTTTTTCCTTTTCCTTCCGTCCATTTCATGGATTGTTGGCATCTTTCAATTAAGCCATCAGCCCGTCGTTGGTTACACTTCCAAGTGCACCGCCTTGACCATCGTTTGTATACTCTTGTTTTCTTCTCTGTGCTTGTTCGGGACGTGTTCTTGAGAACCTCCCTGTATCATCCTGAGCATACGCAATTTCTTCGTTTGTCCCTTAAGCAGTTCCATGCCATCCAGTTTGGCACCTATGGCGTCATCCAATTTGATATCATTGCATACCAATTGCTCTAGTTGTTTCTGTTGTTTTTCGTCCTATCCACATGTCCTCAATTTGCTCTCCCCATATTTTTGCCTCCTCTGCTCTTTCCAAAGTTGCCTTGGAACTTTGAGCTCTTCAAGATGCCTAGACGGACAGAAGATGCTGAACCAAAAGAATGCTTGGAGTTTGATGATAATGAAGAGGAAGAGGTAGAAGAGGAAGAAATTGAGTATGAAGAAATTGAGGAGGAGGTAGAGGAGGAGGTGGAGGAGGAGGAGGATATTTCAGAGGAAGTGGAGGAGGTAGAGGAGGAGGAGGAAGACCCTGAAGAAAGAGAAGTCCTTGAAACTAGTCAGGACAGTGACAGTAAATCGGAAGATGTTCCTCTTCCTCAGCAGGATGGTGCCAAAGATGGGAGCGATAAAGACAAGCATGCCGAACTTCTTGCTCTTCCTCCTCATGGATCTGAAGTATATTTTGGGGGCATCTCTAGCGATGCATCTTCTGACGATCTCAAGAAACTATGTGAGCCAGTTGGCGAAGTCGTGGAAGTGAGTACCGTCTACTCTCTTAGGGTTCGCATTTCAATGTGTTTTTTCTGCATTCATATTCTCTTTTTTACCTGCAGGTTAGAATAATGCTGGGCAAGAAGGATAGTAGGGGATATGCTTTTGTTACTTTCAGAACTAATGACCTGGCTTTGAAGGCCATCGAGAAATTGAACCATGCAACTTTCAAGGTTTGTTTCTGTTGATCATTAAAGTTGACTCATGTTCTCATGTCAATGAATCTTAATATACCCCTATTTATGCACTCAAGTCTTAGTGTTCATTTGTAATCGTGTACCTGCAAGGCTGCAATGCACGTTAATATTAGGCAATATATTAATTGCATTGCATACTAATATGCTACTCCCTCCATCCCATAATATAAGAGCGTTTTTGACACGTGTCAAAAACGCTCTTATATTATGTGACGGAGTGAGTATTTGATAAGATCTTAATTGCATGTCAATATTAGCTAAGATATAATTATTTGATAGCGCTAGCATGGATATTGGGTATGCTATTAATCAGGAGAGGGTTGTGTGAGGAAAGTGATCTGGGTTGGACGTGCGTGGGGCTGTCAGAACATTGAATCTTGGCCATTCGATTGGGTGGCAGACCACTGGAGTAATACAGACTGCTAGATTTAGTTAAGTAAATTAGATCAGAGGGTGGTGGATCTCTTGTGTACACTAATATTGGTGGGTTTGAAAGAATTGCAATTGATGCTTTTATAAGTAGTAGAGATGGATATTGGCATAGTACATTGCAAGCTTAAGCAATTACATGCTTATCTTATGTACTCCGTGCCTCCCTTGATAACCAGGTGTGAATACAGTCTTCTTAAAAAGAATGAAAAAAAACTTAACTTCTGTACTCCAGGGTACAAGCTCTTGTACACTTGAAAACTAAGTGTATGGTTTTGTTAAAAAGTAAGTTTAAAGTGCGATACCTTGCTGTTGATTGCAAATTTTTATTCATTTTAAATTACAGTTTTGTCGATGACTAACCATGATTATACTGATATTTTTAAGACTCCATATAGTGTGGCGCATACATATCGGTTCCAGTTGCACCTGAAAGCCTTTTCATTTTGAATTATTATGGTAACTTAACTTTGTCATGTGCTTCTCATAACAGGGAAAGAAGCTAAGAGTTTCTTCCTCCCAGGCTAAGAACAAGCTATTTGTTGGAAATATACCTCACGGTTGGTCATTTGATGATTTTAAAAAAGCAGTGGAAGAAGTTGGTCCTGGAGTATTAAAAGTTGATCTGATTAAGGTAAAGACTTTGATAATCATAACTTGAATAGTTCCACAACTATGCCGTGCACCCCCACAAATCTGCTTTTTACCCTTACGAAGATATTCTGTTTTTATAGGATCCACGTACAGATCGCAATCGGGGTTATGGTTTCGTTGAATACTATAATAATGCATGCGCTGAGTATTCAAGGCAGAAGATGACTGCACCAAATTTCAAATTAGATACAAATGCTCCTTCTGTCAGCTGGGCAGATCCTAAGAATGGCGATTCTGCCTCTACAGGCTCTACTTCACAGGTTCCTGAAACATCTGATGGACAAATGATACCCTTTTTTCTTGTTAAATTGTCATTGACATCTTATATGAACTTCCAATTTCGTGGTTCTAGGTCAAATCTGTATATGTTAAAAACCTGCCCAAGAATGTTACTCAAGGGCAGCTGAAAAAGCTGTTTGAGCGCCATGGTGAAATCATAAAAATTGTTCTCCCCCCTTCAAAAGATGGTCATGATAATAGGTATGGTTTTGTTCACTTTAAAGACCGCCACATGGCCATGAAGGCTGTGAAGAGCACAGAGAAATATGAGCTTGACGGTGAGCTTTCTTGTGTTGGAATGCTGTGCTATGTCTTGTTTGTTCTGTTTGGTGCATTTAAGGTAATAAATTTTTGTTTAACAGGCCAGCTCCTGGACTGCTCACTCGCAAAACCTCCTGCTGATAAAAAAGAGGACACAGTATCATTGCCTACTGCCAAAGGAGGTCCGTTGCTCCATGCTCCACTTGGATATGGTATGCCACGGCAAGATCCTTATGGTGCGCCTCCTGCTTATGGTGCGCCTCCTGCTTATGGTGCGCCTCCTGCTTATGGTGCACCTCCTGCTTATGGTGGACAGGTATATCACATCTCCTGATCCCTGCTTCATGTGGTAAATTGGTAATACATACATACATACATGGAAGGGATAAAACTTGCTAAATGTTACATGTGTTGGAACTTTTGCAGCCTCTGCTCTATGCTCCAGGAGCTCCTCCAGGTGCAGCAATGGTCCCAATGCTTCTACCGGATGGCCGTCTTGTATATGTTGTGTAAGTACTGCCATCTATTTTCCTGAAAACCCGATAAGATACTCTTATTAGCTGGCTAGCTGCTGTTGGGAGTAGATGACTCCCTATTGCATCAGACTGCTGTTATTAAGGTGCTCTCCTGTTTGTACATACATGCATGCATTCTTTACATCTAACTATCCAGTACACATTAAAAGTAGTAACAAAGATATGCAGGGGATAGCACAGAATAAACATCAGTACAGCATATACCTCTTTCTCGGCACAGGATGGGTAGAGAAAATTCCGTTTGCCTAGCTATGGCCTCTTTCCATTGTACAGCAAACGGAGACCTGGTCATTTTTGGTTGAATGGTGCTGGTGGATGTCATTTTAAATCTGCTATCATGACTGATGTGAGCGTTGTGTTTGATATATTTCCAATGCTGAACACACATTCCATTCCTCTTTGGCAGGCAACAGCCTGGAGCGCAGCAACATTTCGCTTCCCCTCCGCCCCAGGTGCGGCAGCACCAGCATTTTGTGTCTCCTCCGCCACAGGCACGGCAAAGTGGACGCCATGGCGGCAGCGGTGGCGGTGGAGGCAGTGGTGGATCGAGCAGGTCCGGGTCCGGTACAAAGCGCCCGAGGGGAGAAGACAACAACAGCAGCAATCGCAACCGACAACGCCGGTATTGATGGTAGGAGGTGTGCGGTGGTGCTTCGGTTCTAGCGCCAGCTAATTGTGTAATAAGCACATGTCGCCCCGGTCAGATTTTCCCTGCAAACTTCCTTAACCCCATGAAACTGTGAACCCGTTTTCCGCATTCCTATTCATTCGGAACTGTGTTAGGAACACCTCGAAGCTAGTTTTGGTTTGTCTAGGCATTATTTGTTGTAATGTGGATCAAGTTTGGAAATGGCAACAACAGCATCGGTGTCTGATGTCCAGTATCCATAGGCTGCAAAGTCAAGAAAAATCTAGTACTGGTTGAAGAATAACAGCAAATAGCGCTTCCAGCTGCATGTGTGCAGGAGAACTGCATGTGTTAGGGCTTGTTTGGGACTGCTCCGCTTTACCAAAATCAGCTTCACTTCACCAAATCCACTTTGGAGCAGTTTCATACAGAAGTTGTAGCACTATCAAAGATAATGTTTGGCTTCCATGTAGCTCCAGCTTCAAGAATAGAAAAATTGGTGAAAAGGATCTTTTTGATTGGATGAGAGGGGAGAAACGAAGGGGTATCCACTTACTGGTGGCAGTGGTGGGTAATTTCCCCCCAACTATAGCTTCTAGGATTTTTTGGAGCACCCCCTCAAGAGCTTCATAAAAAACTGGAAGTTGTACCCCAGATTCTAGTTTTTCTGTGGAGCGGCATATCGTGGAGCTATCCCGTTTGGTTTGAGTTTTTTTTGAAACGGAGCTAAATTTTAAGGAGCAAAGCAATCCCTAAGGAGCAAAGCAATCCCAAACAGGCTCTTAATATATATAGAAGTAGAAGAAGTCTTCAGGGTACAGGAAAACACGAACTACCCAAAGAAACAAAAATTGCACGCACAAAGTGACCTTGAACAAATAACTGCTCTAGACATTTAGCCCCTACCCTGAACCAATTGTGCGCATTAATTTAATTAGGACAATGCATGTGTGTTGCTACGAGCAACATTTAGCAATTTAATGTGAAGAATTACTATTTGATAAGTAGTTGATATCATAGTAGTTGAATGTCCATGATGATCAAAGGCGTAAGAGCATCTTCAGCCGCGTCCCCAACAAGGTCCTCAAGGCGATTTTTTTTCCCGCCGACGCCGAAAAACCGGCCTAGTCGCGCCTTCAAAGGCCCTTTTTTTGCCGGCTTGGGCCGAAATTAGCGTCGGCGGGCCCAGGCCGAACCCGGCGTGCTAGGGGGCGCTTGGGGCCCCCGGCCGAAGCGTTTTTGACGCGAAAATCGGTGGGCCCTCCTTGGCAGCGACTCGGCTGTTCTCGTTGCTTTGTCGTCCTCATCGCCGCGGTTCCCGCGGAGGAATCAATGCCAAAGCTGTTGCGCCGGTCAGCCTCCATTGATGCCTCACGGACGGCGCAGTGAAGGCGCGGCGACGTACGTCCCTCGCCCGCCGCGCGTACACACGGCGGCCATACGAGGAGCCGGCCGGCCGTGGCTATATAAACGCCCCTCCCCGCACCGGTGAGCCACGCACTAACCTCGCTCTCCACCGCCGACGCCCCCGTTCCTCCCTCTTTTCTCGCTGTTTCCACCTCACACAATGGCCGAGCGCTTCCCAAGTGATGACGCGGCGACGAACGGCTTTGGCCGCCGCCTCCTTCACGAGGACGAGGCCCCGCTTCTCTATGAGGCCGAGTACCCAGTCCCGCCGGACATGCGGGTGCCCGGCGCGTGGAGGATAAGCGCCGGCGGGGTCCCGGTGCCACCACCGCCCATCGGGGCGGCCAGGCGTGCGGAGATCGCTCGCATCCGTTCCTCCCAGCCGCAGGCGGCGAGAGAAGGCCCGAGGTACACCCCCGACAGCCCGTTGTGGGAGCCATACTTCGCCGTCACGAGGAGCGGCTCGCGGCCACCAACGGCATCATGCCCTCCGGCAACTACAACGCCGACGGGCGCCGCCGGTGGTGGGGCCTGCCCGGCCGCACGCTGGAGGCCGTCCTCAAGTACATCGAGGCTGGCAACACGTCGCGGTTGGAGTACTCCGCTCCCCCCACCTTCTCCCGCCGGCGTAGGAGCTCGTGGACGCCGAGGCGCATGGACCCGGCGTCCTCCTCGTCGGGCCGCTCCTTCGGCTCTCCCTCCCTCCTCCCCGTCAAGCCGGAGCCGCAGGACACGTCGGTCAGCTGGCGCACACGCAGTTGCGGCGTCCGCATCGCCGAGTCCTCCCCCACCTCTGCCCGGCTCGTCGGGCCGAAGGTGGAGTCCAGCCTCCCCGCGGAGTACGAGGCCATCGCCCGACGAGGCCGCCCTCCAGTGGACGCGGGACGACTACCTCCGCGACGAGATGGTCCGGCAGCGCTGCGCCCTGCAGGAGATAGCTGCCCGCCGGCGTGGGCGCGAGAACGAGGACGGCGTGGTGATTAGGGGTGGATTAACGAGCTACTCGGCTCGTTAAACTCGTACTCGTTAAGCTCGTGCTCGTTAAGGCTCGGCTCGTTAAGCTCGTTAAGATTAACGAGCAGAAAACCCTGCTCGGCTCGGTTCGTTTAAAGCTCGTTAAGCTCGTGAGCGCTCGCTAGGCTCGTTAACAGATTTTGATGTGTTACGGTCCACGGGATAAGCATGTAGATTTGGTTTTTAAAAAGGAAGATGGTGACTACAAAATAAAATGCACTATTTTATTGCCTCCAATGTGTATTAGATTGAGTGGATGGGACGAGGTGCTACGAAAATTTTGTGAGGTAAGATGAAAATATGTGTTATGTTGTTACTAACGAGCTTAACGAGCTACTCGTGAAACTCGTTAGCTTGTTCGTTAAGCTCATTAAGCTTAACGAGCTGAAATCAATGATTGACTCTGTTCATTAAGAAGCGAGCCACGAGCTTAACGAGCCGAACTATCGAGCGCTCATTAAGCTCGCGAGCTTCGAGCTTTTCGTCCAGCCCTAGTGGTGATCCTCGACAGCGACGACGACCGAGGACGTCCCCGGGCCGTCCAACCAGCCGCGCCTCGGCGACCCTGGTTAGGGGAGCAACAAGGACGGCCGGCGAGGAGACGATGACGACGACCACGACGACACGCGGTTCTACAAGCTCCTCGGCATGTAGAGCTTCACGGCGGCATGTGGCGGGCGGGCGAGCAACGGCGAGGGCGACGGCGGGCCTAGTGTCTTTTTTTTTTCCTTTTTTTTGTAAAATATTTGATGAACTCGCCGAAGTTTGTTTAAATTTGCGTCTTGTTTGTGCGAATGTGGACCGGGTTTCATTTTGCAAAAAAAAAAAAAAACGTCGTGGGGCGGGCGACTGGGTAGCAACCCGCCCCCAGCACGCGGTTTAGCACCGGTTCGCCCCCAGGCGATGATTTTACGCGCCCCCTGGGGGCCAACGGCTGGAGATGCTCTAAGAAGACGAAAATCAAGCATAACCAAATATTTCCTCAACAACTAAAAAAAAAAGTGCTCGCGGCTTAGAATTAAAGGAACTGAGAGCATGACTTTGAACTTAGTTTTTTAACAGATGCATGATTTAACTTTTGATTCTAAGTATGCTAAGTACAATGCGTAAAATTTATTACCTCGTGAGATCGACATATTCGGAGACATCACACAACTCCCGGGTGATTGTCTCCCGGGTGATAAGAAATATGAAATTTGGACGGCCTTAAATGACATACTCCTACAACTGTGCAATGCTGGGATTGTTCAACCAATTCTAGATCAATCTTAACTAAACTCTGCCTTTGAGTATTTCTCTACACGCAAAAAAAAAAAGAGAGACAAATATCAAGAGAAATCAGCGCGACTTCTCCGAAACAAACTACACAAACATGGACAGTACAACATTAGCTTGCTCGTTGACCGCGTGAAGCTGCCCTTCTATTCTATCGTGAAATGTACATGTGAAAAAGAAATCAAAATCAGAGATTATCTCACGAAATATGCACCTAACTGAATAGGAAGCAAAGTTGAAAAGATCCATCACACACATATTGTTCGACGGAAGTCCTAATTATTTTAATCGTTGCCAACAAGCAAGTCATGTTGCAGCAATCCTTTCAACCTGAGATCTCTTTAGTAATTGTGTGTGTAGAATTGGCATGCTGATGTTGTGCAGAGAGACCTCTTGAGTACTTGTGTATGTTAAATTGGCATGTGGATGTTGCACAGAGAGACCTTGGTGCTCACAAGGCTCCTGAACACCTTCTCGCTCTTCATCTTCCCAGTGCACTGTTTTGGCGCTTGCAGCCTAGCCGCATCCCGTGCGGGTCCTTGCTGGCGGCGGCCAGCCTCTTGACGGACACCAGAACCAGCCCCACCTTGGACGACGAGGAGGACGACTCTAGCGCCACGGCGGCGGTGGCGGTGGCATCGGCGAGGACGGTGACTTCGAGGAAGGCAGAGGCTAATGTGGCCGCGGTTCGCCCATGGCCTTGGCTGCCGTGTGCGCCACCTCGAGATCGGGCGTGGCGGAGACCCAGGCGTGGGTTAGCATGGGCGCGCAGCTGGCTACAGTGGTGGCGAGATCCTTGGCGGCGTGGCGCTGCAGGCAGGACTGCGGCATCACATGTGTTAAAACTAATTATGTAATTAAGAAAAAATCTTCCCTTATCCACCGGCGCACGGTTGCTCTCTCAACCGTCGCCTCGCACCCGTCTCCCTGGAACCGACGTGTCCCTTCTCTGGACCGTCGCGTCTCTTCAAAGGAGATATAAACCTCCTGTAACCATCGTCAAGGATCGATCGTTCTTCTGATTCAAACACGTTATCACGCACGTAGAAACTACCAGCGAGAAGAAAGAGCGAACAGAGAAAGGAAGGGAGGAAGGGCACTCGCCGCCGGTGAGATGACAGGGCTTGTCTCCTTCTTCCTCCGCCTGATCCGCGAGGACGGTCACCGCTACCGCCTCGCTGCCCTTCGCCGTCATGGAGTTGGTGGCCTCCGCTGTTTCCGTCGCCGGATGCAGGCCATCCGACGGTTCGGCCGCAGCGCCGTTGGACGTGGCGCTCCTGGCAGCCACCGCGCCGCTGGACGCGCCGGTCGTGGTGCTCACCACGCCCCGGGACAGGGCCGCCGTGCCACAGGACGCGCCCACCGCGGTGCTCCTCGCGCCCATGGGACTCGACCTTCGGATGGTGGCCGGCCCGAGCGCCCCGATCAACTGGGCCGCCGCTGCGCCTGAACCGCCCTCCGGATCTCCGCCTCCACCTCCTCCTCCACCGGCCGCGTGGCTCCCGCCCTCGACGCCGACGCCCGCCGGCGAGGCTGTTGGCCCAAGTCGTGGCCCTCCTGGCTACTCGCCCGTCCCGATGCGCGCCATTGTGGACGAAGAGACCGTGCTTGGCTTCGTGTCAGCACCAACCGGCGCCTCCGGCGTCATCCGCCTTGGAGTGGGGATGGAAGGTGCCGGCGTCGACACCCCACCACCACTGGAGGCTACTGCGGGCTCGAGCAGCCGCGTGGATAGGCGCTTCGACCGCCTCTTCGGGCGCGTCGTCGCCGCCCTCGACCGTCGTCACGGCCGCCGCGCCGGCTCGTGGGCTCCGGCGAGCCTCGGTCTCACCAGTGGCGCGCCAGAGGATGCTCGCCCGGATCCCGTCGCCATCATATCGCCTTTGGACGAAGAGATCTCACCGGAGTGCGCCGGTGGGCTGCGACGGCCACTCTAATCGCCGGCGCCGTCAAGTAGGGAAGGGGATCGAGCTGAGTGGTGCGGGTTCGGGGTCCTCGACCCTTTATCCGTAACCGCTCCTCCCCCTGCATCTTATGCGGTGCGGTGGTGAGTGGGCCGGCCAAAGGCTGTCGAGGCCCAGGCCTAGCGCTTGTGTTGCCTCCGGCCGGCCACTGTTATTTTTTTTTCTTTTTTTATTAGTCTAGTACTAATTGTTGTATATGGTGTAGTTTTTAGACTATATTTGGTACTGTTTTAGTACTACTACTTACATTCTAGTCCAGTTCTAGATTAACTCTAGATTAGGACTTGTGTAATTACTAGTGTGATTATATTATGCAATGGATTGATAATATAAATAAAGTACCGGATTTCATTCGGGAAGAATGACATGTTCCATGTGTTTACCACATATCCAGTTCTCTTGAACATGTCTTTGCGATCGAGATCATCTTCTCTCGCATACCAAACTTGCAAATTTTTGAATTTTTCTCCCTCCTTATATATGAATTGTAGCATACACAAGGTAATGGCAATGTAGCCCATTACTGTGAGATCTAAGTGATCTTCAATGTTTTATGTTTACACAATTGAGGTTGAGAAATTTTTCAAGTCTTTTCACTTGAACATCAAATTTTTGCGTTCTTATTACAAAACCATGATGGTTTTTAATTTACCATCTGTAAATTAATTATCTCTGGTTCATCATGTAGGCAAAGATGACTGCCAAAGAGTTTGAGGAGCTTGTCCTCAATGGCCACAACTATCCTACATGGGCTATGGACATCAAGATCAGTCTTGCGTCTCGTGGGATTGCGCGTGCAATCCAGCCCCCTGAGACTCCTCTCCCGACTGAAGCCACGCCGCTGACAGAACAACAGAACTATGCTGCTTTATTCATCATAAGGCATCATATTCATCCAGATCTCAAGTCTGAGTATTTACAGGAGGAATCTCCCAGTACTCTGTTTCTGGCCCTCAAAACGAGGTATGAACAGCAGAAGGCAGTAGTCCTGCCAGAAGCACTCCATGATTGGACTCATCTCCGTCTCCAGGATTCCAAATCCATCGGTGAGTACAATCATGCTGTTCATAAGATATGTTCCAAACTGCGCTTTTGTGAGAAGGAACCTACAGAGGGGGAGAAGATAGAAAAGACTCTGTCTACTATGCTCCCTTCAGATAGGATCCTCCAACAACAATACCGTGCTCGTAACTTCACTGTCTATTCCGAGCTTATTCACATGTTACTTCAGGCTGAAAAGCATGATGAGCTACTTGCTAAGAATGGTCTCAGCGCCCAGTTGGGGCACAACCTTTACCTGAAGTTCATATGAATATCGGGAATAGACAAAAGTTTAATGGTACCTTTCGAGGTAAACAATCCAATTTCGAGCATAAGCGAAAGCGCAATGGGAACAGAAGATCCAGAAACCCAGGCAAGGGAAAAGGCACTTCAAAGCCCGGGTTTGATAAATCTAAGCTTTGCAACAAGTGTGGATGCTACATGCATTCTACTGAAAAGTGCACAATGCCCAAGCATCTGGTTATGCTGTACCAGCAATCTCATGGACGCAAAGCACCTCAAGGGAAAAGGTTTGAAGCCAACTTCAACCTTCATCCGCATAGCGCACATGGAGCCGGTGATTCGCACGATGTCCCTCCTGGACCGAGAAACGCCATGATTCCTTATCTGCCTGAGGATCCTACTGAAATGGAGAACACGTTGATTGAGTACACCGCAAACAACGTGTTTGGCGACTTCGACTAGTCCCTCAATCTCCTAGTGATCTACTCATTTATGTCCATTTGTGATGATTGTAATAAGAACATAAGTTTGTTGTTGTCTTTATATTGTATTGTATCAGCACGTTTGATATAATAAAGATTGTATACTATGTATTACCATGAGGTTTTCTTATTGAAAATTCTTTGTTTTATATAGTTCTCTACGGGGACAATCCGATGGAAGAGGAATTATGCCTTGTGGACAGTGGTGCCACAAACTCCATACTGAGGGAGATGAAATACTTCCAAACTCTGAAAAAGACGAATGGAGATATTTTAACTATCGCTGGACGTGATACTGTGATTGTTGGTACTGGACGTGCCATGTTCACCCTCCCAAGTGGTACACATGTGACAATTGAGGATGCTTTAATGTATCCCGATTCTTCACGTACCCTGATCAGTTATCGAGATATCCGTAAAAATGGTTTTCACATTGAAACCCATGAAGACAACAAAGAGGAGTATCTACTCTTTACCAAAGATCACAAATATGGCAAAAAGGTACATGAGAAAATTCCTTCTCTATCGTCCGGTTTGTACTATATGTACATCAAACCCGTAGAACATGTTGCATACAAAGTAATTTTTCAGAATGTTAATGCATTCCAAACCTGGCATGATCGCCTAGGCCATCCCGGAATCGGGATGATGACAAAAATTACTAGCAATTCGCTTGAGTCAAAATTTCCTTAATCTTCTGATTTTGTGTGCACATCTTGTGCCACGGGAAAGCTAATTTTGAGGCCCTCGCATCTCAAAATACAAGCTGAACCAATTCAGTTCCTTGAACATATCCAAGGAGACATTTGTGGTCCCATTCAGCCATTATCTGGACCTTTCAGGTATTTCATGGTTCTGATTGACGCATCTACACGATGGTCACACGTGTGTCTTCTATCCACACGGAACTATGCATTTGCCAAGATAATGAGGCAAGTCATTAAGTTGCAAGCCCATTATCCTGAAAGTCGAATTAAGACAATTCGAATGGACAACGCTGCAGAATTCTCCTCACATGCTTTCAATGATTATTGCATGGCTTTGGGGATTGAAGTTCAGCACTCTGTTCATATGTCCATACACAAAATGGTTTGGCTGAAGCATTGATTAAGAGGATTAAACTCATTGCAAGACCTTTGTTGACGAATTGCAACTTGCCAACCTCTTGTTGGGGTCATGCCGTTTTACACGCTGCTGACTTGATACAATTGAGGCCAACTGCATATCACAGTTCTTCCCCTCTGGAATTGGTACGTGGAAATCCTCCAAGCATTTCCCATCTGCGTAAGTTTGGATGTGCTGCATACATCCCGATCTCACCACCTCAGCGGACATATATGGGCCCACACAGGAAATTGGGGATCTATGTGGGGTACAAATCGCCGTCGATTATCAAGTACCTGGAACCCCTGACTGGGGATTTGCTCACAACCCGTCACGCTGATTGTATATTTAACGAGGAACATTTTCCGACATTAGGGGGAGATTTCAAGTACCAGAAAGAATGCCCGGAAATTGATTGGAATGCTCATGCCGTTTCATCCTCTGATCCACGTACCCAAGAGACCGAACTTCAAGTTCGGAAGATCATTAATTTGCAACATCTTGCAAATAATCTGCCAGATTCATTTACTGATCTAAAAGGTGTAACAAAATCCTTGAATCCAGCCAGAAACGCGCCTGAAAGAGTGGAGGTACCAACTAAAACCACTCAACTCCCCATTCCCAAAAAGAGGAGAAGTAGTATGGCCTCTGTCCCGGATCCTGCTTCTTGCAAGCAGCAAAGGAGAGAGAGGAGAAATTCCTCAAAGACGGTAAATGCAAGTCAGCTCAACGTTGACAAACACCTGATGGGTGGTATACACCCAGTGGAAGGGCAACCTCCACAACCCAGCTCCAGCTTGCACACACTGGCTGGGACATCGGAACACCCAGACTCAATCGTATTGGGAAATCATGAAGAGTCACTAGGGGTGCAGGAAATTTCTATCAACTATGTTGATTCTGGAGAATCATTTGACCGTAAGACTACGACTGTCGACATATATTTTGTTGAAAAGATTGCAGATATCCTTCTCACCGATCATGATCCAAGGTCTATCGTAGAGTGCCAAAAGCGCTCCGACTGGCCTAAATGGAAGGATGAAATCCAAGCAGAAATTGCCTCGCTTAACAAAAGAAAGGTATTCACTGAAGCAATACCGACACCTCCCAATGTTTTCCCCGTGGGATTCAAATGGGTTTTTCTCCGGAAACGGCATGAGAACAATGAGGTGGTGAGATACAAAGCAAGGCTCGTAGCACAAGGTTTCACGCAGAAACCCGACGTTGATTTCACTGAAACATACTCTCCAGTAATGAGTGCAACCACTTTCCGATATCTTATATCTTTGGCAGCGCAAAATCGTCTATCTATGCAGTTGATGGATGTCGTGATCGCATATCTTTATGGGTCACTAGATTCGGACATATATATATGAAGGTTCCTGATGGAATCTCTGTGCCGAATAAAAATGCAAACGCAACATGTATTGTGTAAAGCTGAATAAGTCATTATATGGCTTAAGGCGGTCAGGACGGATGTGGTACAACCGACTCAGTGAGTTCCTTCTTCAGAAAGGTTACTCCAATAGTGTTGATTGCCCATGTGTTTTCATCAAGAAGTCCCCTACAGGATTTGGCATCATTTCTATGTATGTTGATGATCTCAACATCATTGGCAGCACACCAGACATTGATGAAGCACGCAATCACCTAAAGATGGAATTTGAGATGAAGGATTTGGGTAAAACCAAATTTTGCTTAGGTATTCAACTTGAGCACCTTCCCTCAGGAATCATGGTACACCAAGCTGCATATATCCAGAAAATATTGGAGAAATTCAATATGGACAAATCCTATCCATCAAAAACTCCTATGGTGGTTCGATCTCTAGACGTAGAGAAAGATCCGTTCAGACCGAGGGATGATGGAGAAGAGGTGTTGGGATCTGGAGTTCCATACTTCAGTTCCATTGGAGCGCTTATCTATCTTGCAAATTGCACAAGACCTGATATTGCATTTGTAGTAAATCTACTTGCTAGACATAGCGCAGCTCCCACTAAACGTCATTGGTCTGGAGTGAAGAATATCTTTCGATATCTCCAAGGCACAAAGGATCTTGGCCTATTTTACCAGTTCTAGAGAAATCTGGACTCTGATATGAAAGAAGGAGAGGGCGCCTCTAAGAAGAAGAAAACGGAGAAAGGTGGTGGTGTCAAGAAAAACTCCACCGTACCATCAAACATGGCCGGCGACTTTAATCCTTCATATGTTTTATGTCGTGCTAGTGATGGTCATGTGTTTGCTTAATTTGTTGGTTCTTCTTATGAGTACATTGAATGGTCCATTTGGGTTCCTAAGACCCTTGTTACTAACCTCAAAGGACCCATTACCAAATGGGTACCTAAATCCAAGCATTGATCTCTTGTAGGAGTTTTCTTCCGGTGGGGGATCATGGTTGCTCGATAGTGGAGCCACTAATCATATGACCGGAAGCAAAGACTTGGTGGTGGACGTGCATCTAGGTTCATCTATGGCCACCAATGTTGAATGTGGTGACGCTTCATCTTCTAAGGTATTGGGGCTTGGCAAGGTTGTTGTCTCTCATGATCTCACGATCGAGAAAGTCATGCTTGTTGAGTCCCTTGCATACAATTTACTTTATGTTCGCCAACTTGCACTCATGGGCTTTGCTACATTCTTTTATATTGATACCGTGGCCCTCTTGTGGAGCAAGACTCTTAAAGTAGCCTATGTTGGGCATGTCGAGAACGGTCTTTATGTGGTTAACTTCTCAAAGCAACCCACCAAGATCGTGACATGCCTAATGGCTAAAGTTGATGTGGGATGGCTTTGGCATCGCCGTTTGGCCCATGTCAATATGAGATCTTTGCAAAGTCTTCTCAAGGGGGACCATGTCCGTGGACTAACAAATGTTAGCTTTGCCAAAGATCGTGCTTGCAGGGCTTGCATTGAAGGAAAGTTACATGAGACGGCTCACCCTCCCACGACTATCATCTATTCAAAAAGACCCCTAGAGCTCCTTCACATGGACCTCTTTGGGCCTCCATCTTTTGATAGTCTTGGGGGTAGAAAGTACTGCTTGGTGATTGTGGATGATTACTCAAGATACACCTGGGTATACTTCTTTAAGAAGAAGAGTGAGACCCAACAAACCGTCATCAACTTTGCAAATGAAGCTCAACGACAACATGAAGCAAAGATTTTGATGATCAGAAGTGACAACGGCACCGAGTTCAAGAACTACACCTTAGATGAGTTTCTTAGTGATGAGGGGATCAAACATCAATATGCAGCTCCCTATGCCCCTCATCAAAACGGTGTAGCAGAGAGAAAGAACCGGACTCTGATGGATGCGGCAAGGACCATGATGGCGGAATTCAAATCTCCATACAACTTTTGGGCTGAAGCCATCAACACCGCATGCCATGCATCAAATCGGCTCTATCTCCGCAAAGGCTTGAACAAGACTCCATATGAGATACTTACCGGTAACAAGCCCAATCTCAAGTACTTCTGGGTATTCGGGTGTAAGTGTTTCATTCTCAAGAAAGGTGTTCGCTTGTCTAAATTTGAATCTAGAGCTCATGAGGGCATATTTGTTGGTTATGCTACAAACTCTCATGCTTACCGTGTCCTCAACAAGTCCAATGGACTCATTGAGGAGACGAGTAACATAGAGTTTGATGAAATTAACGGCTCCCGAGTGAAGCCAAGTAGTACTTGTGATGTAGGTGATGAAATTCCTCCTCAAGCCATAAGAAGAATGGGTGTTGGATATATCCTACCCATTGAGGAACCCCTTGTGGCCGAAGGAGAAGGACAATGTTCCACTCAAGTGGAACCATCACCAACCCAAGACCCACACGCTTCCGAAGAACAAAGTGAAGGCCCTCAACCGGACGAACAAGGCCAAGTGCAAGATCAATCACAAGATGGTGGGGAGCCACCAAATGATGCACAAGGCCAAGTTCTTTCCTCCGAGCAAGATCAAGGTCAAGAGGAAGCTCAAGATCAAGATCTAGCTCCTGACGGCGCTCAAGATGATCAACTTAGTGCACCTCAGTTATCTCTTGAAGAGCAATTGGAGCGTCGTGCTGCAAAAGTTGCCTCCAGGCTTGCTTCCAGAGAACATCACATGGAGAATATCCTAGGAAGCATCAAAAGGGGGGGTAAGCACTCGTAGACAATTAGCAAACTATTGTGCTCATCAAGCTTTTGTCTCCTGTGTTGAACCTCAGAAGGTATATGAGGCGCTCGAAGACCCTGATTGGCTTAATGCCATGCATGAAGAACTCCATAACTTTGAGTGCAACAAAGTGTGGCGTCTGGTGCCAAGGCCAAAGGAGAACCATAATGTCATTGGAACCAAGTGGATCTTTAAGAACAAGCAAGATGCTCATGGCATAGTCATCCGCAACAAGGCACGTCTGGTGGCTCAAGGCTACTCCCAAGTCGAGGGTATCGACTACGGTGAAACCCTTGCCCCCGTTGCTCGCCTTGAATCTATTCGTTTGTTGCTTGCCTATGCTTCCCATCATAACTTTAAGTTGCAACAAATGGATGTGAAAAGTGCATTTCTTAATGGTCCTATTAATGAGTTGGTGTATGTTAAACAACCCCCGAGGTTTGAGGATCCCAAGCTCCCCCAATCACGTGTACCAACTCGATAAGGCACTCTATGGCCTTAAACAAGCCCCACGTGCGTGCTATGAGCATCTTACCGAGTTGTTACAAGATCGTGGGTTTGAAATTGGGAAAATCGACCCCACTCTTTTTACTAAGAAGGTCAAAGGGGAGTTGTTTGTCTTCCAACTATATCTTGATGATATTATCTTTGGTTCTCCTAACAAAGCGTTCAATGATGAGTTCGCCGAACTCATGACCACACACTTTGAGATGTCCATGATTTGAGAGTTGAAGTACTTCCTTGGGTTCGAGATCAAGCAAAGAAGAGAAGGGATCTTCATCAAACAATCCAAGTATACTCAAGACATGCTCAAGAGGTTCAATCTAAGTGATGTCAAGCCGGCTACTACTCCAATGCCAACCAAGTGCCAACTTGACATTGATCCCAATGGTAAAGCGGTGGATCAAAAGGTATATCGTTCTATGATTGGGTCCTTGCTTTACCTTTGTGCATCTAGGCCAGATATTATGTTGAGTGTGGGAATTTGTGCACGGTGTCAAGCCTCGCCTAAGGAAAGTCACTTTGTGGCAGTCAAGCGAATCTTTCGATATTTGGCTCATACCCCAAACTTTGGCTTATGGTACCCAAGAGGAGCAAACTTCAACCTTGTAGGTTTCTTTGATTCGGATTGGGCGGGAGACAAAGTGGATAGGAAGTCCACTTCCGGAGGGTGCCAATTCCTTGGTTGCTCTCTCGTTAGTTGGTCTTCTAAAAAGCAAAGTTGTGTGTCTCTCTCGTCCACCGAAGCTGAGTACGTGGCAGCTGGCAGTTGTTGTGCTCAACTCTTATGGATGAGGCAAACTTTAAAGGATTACGGTGTCACTTGTGACAAAGTGCCTCTTTGGTGTGACAATGAAAGTGCCATCAAGATTTCTCTCAACCCGGTGCAACACTTCAAGACGAAGCATATAGAGATTCGGTATCACTTCATCCGGGATCATATCAGGCAAGGAGAGATCGAGCTTCACTATGTCAACACTCATGATAACCTTGCAGATATCTTCACGAAGCCGTTGGATGAAGCAAGATTTCACGAGTTAAGGCATGAGCTAAATATTATCGATTTGAGCAATGTGGCTTGAGACTTTGCACACACCCCTCTCACTCAATATAGTTATCTTGTCTAGATGTAGGCATGGACATAGGGGGAGTATTGTTCTCTCAATGAGCTATTCCTCCCCCCATTATGCATAAATTGATCAAGTCTTCGTCATTTGCCATTTTTAGATGGTACAAGTGCTTCAAGACAAGTATTGGTCATGGGCCCAAGGATAGTTCTTTGTGGTGCCATACCAAATAACTCAAACATAGGTGGCCTCGGCCGCCGACCTACTCGTTGGTGTAGTGTTTTGCCTTGCGTGTGTGTTTCTTTGTTTTTTCTTATCTCCTTTGCTTAAAGCCTCTTGTCGAAACGTGCAAGCTCTTGGAGGAGCGGTACTACCGTGCGCAGTAACGGTACTACCGCAAAAGAGACTATGGTACTACCGCAAGTCCAGCACGACAGTATTTTTTTACTGCCGCTGGTAGAGCGGTACTACCGCTTGGCGTGCGGTACTTCCGCCCAAGCGGTACTACCACGATGACCGCGGTTCTACCGTACGTATCCGAACGGGTGGGGGTTATAAGCGGGCAGGGGGAGTTCCAACTCCCCCATACCCATTCATCTCCTAACCCCCACGCCATCTCTCTCTCTCTCCCTCTCAAGAACGCCGCCGGAGGACCTCGCCGGATCTCCTCCCTCGGCCACTCTCCTCGCATTCCGACCGGTGGGATCGTTCCCCACCTCGACCTCTTGCCATGGATGAAGGTTTCTCCCCAAATCCCCTCTTCCTTTTTGCCTAGTTGTTGGTTTTAGGGTTTGGGGAGATGCTTGGTGTTCTAGCGTTCTTCGTGCTCTTATCCATGGAAGATTAGGATGTAGGAGAGTGTTTTTGCACTAGAAATGCTAGTATGCATGTTGCTACCAAGTTACTATGATCAGCCGTAGTACCGTTATTCGATCTACGCGTTCTAGTCTAGATCCGTTCTTTTCAGATCTGACCCGAGCGGTACTACCGCTGGCTAACCACGGTACTACCGCTCTGCCGCGTAACTGTGTGGAAGTAAAACTTTACTACCGCGTACTGAGCGGTACTACCGCAACCCAGACGCGGTACTACGCTCCCTAAGCGGTACTAATTTTTTACTTCCGTATTTGGTCGTGGAAGTAAACTTTTACTACCGCATACTGAGCGGTACTACCGCATCCCTTAAGCGGTACTACTGCTCACTAAGCGGTACTAATTTTTTACTTCCGCGTCCGTTAGGCGGTACTACCGCTTGTATCATATTTCCTTCGTAGCACTTACATATTACCCTTTCTACTCGTTTCATGTGCTTTTTGTGGCTTTTGCATTGATTCTCTTTGTGTTTTCGTCGTGTTCTTGTGTTTGTGTCTTAGGTGGTGGCTCCGGTTCCGATGTTCGTCGTACCAATCCCGTCCGTGACACCGGGTCCAAGCGTCTGCGCAACCCCAGTGATGTGCCAGAGGGTTCCAATCCCCAACGCAAGTTCAAGATCGCCGCCAACAAGCAAAAGGAATCTTCTATGACTATGGAAGAAATGCCAGCTAATGAGTTCATGGCACGGAGGAAGCTCAATCCTTATGAAGAACCCCAGGCTCAGTTTCATGGGGATGAACTTTTCTCGACCAAGCAGCAGTATCGCATCTACACAGAGGTGCTCAAGAGCAAGCACAACCTGTATGTGGATGCTCATTGGGTGGACATGGCCCACATGCGGAGGGCCAATAACCTGGCCTACTTTGCCGAGGCTTTGGATCTGGTAGAGCAGTTTGGGATTGAGCACGTCATGACCTTTCAGAATGATTTTGACCCAGAAATCATTGCTCAGTTTTATGCTTCGGTCCACTTTCACACCAAGGAAGATCCCCCAATGACTTCGATGACAAATGGTCACAAGATGACTGCGACTTGGAAGGAATTCATGGATCTTATTCAGATTGCTGACGAGGGACTCCACAACCCAATTGGAGCACGGCCTCATGCCAATCCAGAAGCTGCCAACAAAGACCAACTGTTACCGTTCTATGTGGAGAAGACTCTTGCGAGTGGCAAGAAGACATGGGTGTTGAACCCCTTTTTGGACATCATGCATAGGATCTTCCGCAACACCCTGTTTCCTCGAGTTGGGGACAAGGACAAGATTCACTCCTACCTCGTTGATATGCTGCTGATGTGTGAGGCGGCTCGCACAGCTCAGTCTCCACCACTTGACATTTCCCATATCATATGGTGTGAGCTTTGCTTTGCGATCTACACTCGCAAGGTGCCCATCTATGGTCCGTTCCTGTTTCTGCCCATCTCCAAGACTTGGGAGAAGCTTTACCCTGATGAGGAGTTCGAGGCAGAGTGTATCCGTCATGACCCCATTCGTCTTTGCATCAAGACTCGATGGGCCAACACTACCACTCGTGCTCAAGCTGCTGCAGCTCAGATGGGTACTGACGAGGAGCCTGTGGAGGAGCCTGCTGAGGAGAGTCCTGGAGGATATGCTCCTCCCTCATCTGGGCCCTCTTGGGCTAATAAGCTGAAGAAGAAGATGAAGGCCCTTTTCTGCATGCAAGCTCAAGGTCAGTACAGGGCTCATGTCACTCACAAGGAGTCTCGCCAGCGTGACAAGAAGATCATGAAGATCTTCGGTGAGAATGTGTCCAACGGATCCGAGGACAACATCACCCCTGAGGTAGCATGGATGGCCCAACAAGGGTACAAGTGGTCTGAGTCTGACGAGGAGCAGCAGGAGGAGCAGCAGGAGTCCGATGGAGAGCATGATGACTGAGATCTTCTGCCAGGGCTACCACCTATCTTAGTGTCCTCTTTCCCTTTGTGGCGTCTCGATGCCAAAGAGGAGAGAGTGGGATTTGCGTCTTGTGCCGTGTCTTTGTGTTTTTCGTTGGTCAAACTCTATTTGCCTGTTTGCTTTTGTGTCGTGTGCTTGAGACTATCGTATGGTGTAAGACATATGCTCCTCTACCGTTAAACTCGTTATGTCTTTACTTTTATGTCGTGAGCAGTTAGTTTACTTTCCCTTGTTTATGTGCTCACCTTATCCTCCTTAGTACTGTCCGTAGACTCTTATTCTTTATATGCAAGGAGTATATTATATGTATAATATAGGGGGAGCATTGATCCTAGTATGTGTGTTGTGCAGTCCAAAGCACTCTCTATTGTATGCACACATCTAGGGGGAGCTTGCCTATATTCTAATGGTTATTAGGATTGCATACTTTCTTACATATCCTTGTGCAAATCCCGTATTGTCATCAATCCACCAAAAAGGGGGAGATTGTAAGGGCATATTTCTCCCTAAGTAGTTTTGGTGATTGATGACAATGCATTTGCGGACTAATCGTGTGCTCTAAGCTCTTTCAGATATATCTCACCTAGGCACAAGACGATTGTGAGCCCCTCGGATTCCTTGGAAGACGGTGTTTCCTTTTTGCTCCCTTTCGGTGGCTTTGAGTAATAGGAAAGCCGTACTATTAAGAGGGGGTCCGCTTCGGAAAGGTTTGGGTGGAATCAACAAGTACACATCTTACTCTCGCACCACCTTTCCTTTGCTTCTCTGGAGCTCCGGCCGTTTCTTCTCGTATATGCAAACCATGGCTTCCTACTAGTACATCTGCCTGGTAAGCGGTAGTACCGCTCATGCAAGCGGTAGTACCGCACAGCCACACGATAGTACCACCTCTGGGCACGGTAGTACCGCACCAGCGGTAGTACCGCGGTCCTAGGACGGTAGTACCGTGTATCTGGCCCGGCACTGCACCAAGTACAGAAGTAGGTGCGGAAGTAATTTTTTACTTCCGCATCCTACGTGGTAGTACCGATTGGGTCAAGCGGTAGTACCGTGCCGTGTTTTGCTACTACCGTATTTCTGCGGATGTAGCTACGGATGTATTTTATTTCATCCGTGCTTGTCCTCAGCCTGCTTGTCTCTGCCTTGCGGTAGTACCGCAAGGACGAGCGGTAGTACCGCTCAGGCAGTACTACTGCACGTATGCCTTCGCAACAGAGCACTTTCTGGCTAGTACTGCTCCAGCGGTAGTACCACACCCAGAGCGGTAGTACCGCTGGCCAAGCGGTAGTACCGCAACTTACGTGCGGTAGTACCGCGCTCTGCGGGCAGAAATGTGGGATAACGGTTGGATTTGTTCTCCCACTATATATAGGGAGTCTTCTTCCCCAAGAAGACTCACCTCTTCTACCCCAAAGCTCCATTGTTGCTCCAAGCTCCATTTCCCCGATCTCTCTCCCTAGCCAATCAAACTTGTTGATTTCCTCGGGAGAGCTTGAGGAGGCATCGATCTACACTTCCACCAAGAGATATTTGATTCCCCCCACTAATCCTTGCAGATCTTGTTACTCTTGGGTGTTTGAGCACCCTAGACGGTCGAGGTCACCTCGAAGCCATATTCCATTGTGGTGAAGCTTCGTGGTGTTGTTGGGAGCCTCCAATTCGGTTGTGGAGATAGCCCCAACCTTGTTTGTAAAGGTTCGGTTGCCGCCTTCAAGGGCACCACTAGTGGAATCACGGCACCTTGCATTGTGTGAGGGCGTGAGGAGAATACGGTGGCCCTAGTGGCTTCTTGGGGAGCATTGTGCCTCCACACTGCTCCAACGGAGACGTACTTCCCCTCAAAGGGAAGGAACTTCGGCAACACATCCTCGTCTTCACCGGTTCCACTTGTGGTTATTTCTTACCTTTACTTTTGCAAGCTTTACTTATTTATCTTATATAGCTTGCTTGTGAGGTTGTTATCTTTACTTTCTACTAGTTGTCATCTTAGTAACTTATCTAGACAACTTACTTTGACGCTTAATTTAAAGTGGGTAAGAAAAGCTAAAAATTGTTAGTTGCCTATTCAACCCCCCCTCTAGTCAATCATATCGATCCTTTCAATTGGTATCAGAGCCTCGTCTCTTTTTAAGGACTTCACCGTCCAAAGAGTATCGGTGACAACGTAGTCGAGACGGAGGATCATTCCGGTGGAACTCCGTCCTTGCCTACGTCCGATGGGGGAGCCTCGGTCACTCGTGAGGAGTTCAATGTGGCTATGACCACATTGAAAGAATCACTAGCGACCGAGGTCAAAGGCATGTTTAAAGATTTGCTTGAGGGGCTTAAATTATCCACCGCACCGTTGGAAGTGGTTCGTCCCGCTACCAACGTGTCGGAGGCTAATCCCGACAAGGGAGAAGCTAGTAGTGAACAAGCCTCGGTTACTAAGAATGGGAGTGGGATCTTTGCCCACTCCGCTCCTCCTACTCACTATGGAGGACCCGTTCCCACACCGCATTTAAATTCCGTTGGGCCTCCTCCCAAGTTTATAAAAAATTCTGATTTTGCTACTTGGGTGTTTCGTTTCAAACGTCATATAAATCATTGCTCTACTAATCTTTGGAGAATTATTGAGCAAGGTTTTTATCCGCGTGATCCCGACAACATGACTCCGAGAGAAACTGCGGATCATCAATTCAACGAGTTCGTTCTTTGCATACTTCAAGATGCTATTCCTCCCGAAGACATTGCACATCTTCGACCCTTCACTGTGGCCAAGGAAGCTGGGGAGCATGTTGGCACTATGTACAAGGGGAGCGCTAGCATTCAACGCTCTAACTATGAAGTTGTGCAAGATGAAGCCGATGAGTTTGCTATGATCGAAGAAGAAGATCCTCGTGAACTTTATCGGAGATTAACCACTCTTGCGGTTTATCTTCGAGATCATGGGAGTAAGGACACGGATGACAATTTGATCAAGCGCAAGTTCCTCAAGGCCATGATGCCCTATCATACGGCCATGTCCTCTATCATCCGTCAAATACCGGACTTCCACCACTTGTCATCAAATGAAGTGTTGGATGAGTTCGTTGCCATGAGGATCTTGGACATGACCGCCGACAATGCTGTCTTAAGAGCTCAACGACCAAAGAAGCCTAACCTTGCCTTGAAGGCCAAGGCTTGTGTGGAAGAAGAGGAGGTGGAGGATGATGATGAAAGTAGCCCCGAGGACACCAAATATGCCTATCATGAGCACATGGCTCTTGCCTCACGGCAATTTTGGGGCAACAAGAAGAACACAAGACCCAACTTCAACAAGAACAACTCAAGTGGCAACAAGGGCAAGCAACGAGGGAGGACTTGCTTCAATTGTGGAAATGTCAGCCACTTTGTTGTTGATTGCCCATATGAGAAAAGAGAGGACTTTGGAGGCAAGCTTATCCGGAAGGACAAGGCCAAGTCTTATCCCAACAAGAACAACTTCAGCAAGAAGACCCCTCCTAAAGGGTGGGTGGCCCAAGAATAATATGTTGAGGATGATGATAATGATGAAGATGATGAAGTGGTCACCATGGCCACAATTGCTATTGCTACTACTCCGCGCACATCTCTCTTCAACTCGCCTAATGAGAACATCACCGCCAAGTGTCTCATGGCCAAGGCCTCCAACAAGGTAACCTCAAACATCAATACTACCATCACTTCTAATCCTTCATTGACGGATTGTATTGATGAGAGTGAGGGAACTAAGGAGGGAGAAAATGAATTTGAGGTGTTCATGAGCAAACTTAAGGGCAATCCCAAGAAGCCCTTTGTTGCTCTCTTGGAACAACTCGGTGAGGCCAATGACATGATCGAGGCTCACGAGGAGACCATTACTAAAATGGAAGGACATAGTCGAGACTATGCCGATGAGATATCGGATCTCTCTAACGCCCTAGAGGAAGAGCGTGGTCTTCGTGTGGCTCTTGAGGAGTCACACAACGATGATCATGCTAAATTAAAGAAAGATCTTGATCATGCTTTAGTTGTCTCTCGTGTGCTTAATTCCGAGAAGGCAAAACTTGGGGTTGACCATGCTAAACTCAAGGAAGAGTTTTTCATACTCGACAAGGCTCACAAGGCCTTGAAAGGTATGCATGCTTCTCTCAAGGAGTCTCATGATCAACTCCAAGTTTCGCTAACTAAGGAAAAGGCTATCTTTCCTCGCATGGTATTAATTGATAATGCAAATGCTACTAGCCCATGTTGCGAGCATGTGCACCTTGTTGAAGAAAATGCCAAGTTGAAGAAGCAACTTGAGAAAGGCCTTGTGACATGCATACAAGGTGAGAAGAACCTTAACAATCTTTTGAGCAATCAAAAGGAGGTTGTGGCAAAGAAAGGAATTGGGTTTGTTCCTAAGCCCAAGAAGAAGAAGAATGACAAGAACAAGCTACCACCCCCTCTCCGACAAACTTTTGTGAAAGAAGGAGAGGGCGCCTCTAAGAAGAAGAAAACGGAGAAAGGTGGTGGTGTCAAGAAAAACTCCACCGTACCATCAAACATGGCCGGCGACTTTAATCCTTCATATGTTTTATGTCGTGCTAGTGATGGTCATGTGTTTGCTAAATTTGTTGGTTCTTCTTATGAGTACATTGAATGGTCCATTTGGGTTCCTAAGACCCTTGTTACTAACCTCAAAGGACCCATTACCAAATGGGTACTGTCAGGGATATTACTAGCAGGTATGAACCGGCTAGTGTAAACCGGCTTAGTTATATTATATTTGGTTGTAATATTTAGTAAAGGCTACGGCCCATAAGATCTTAGGGCCCATGTATAGAATTATGGTTTGTAAACCGCCAAGTGATGTAACTTGAGAGATAAGGAAGAAAGGACAGAGACCGAGGCGGACACGAGTATGAGCCGGCCTCGGGACTCTGTAAACCGGACCAGGCGTCACCTCTATATAAAGGGACGACCCGGCGGCGGTTCAGGGACAAGCAAGAATCAACCCGTCGAGACTACAGGCAAGCGATCCGCACCCTGTAAACCGACGCCCAAGCAATACCAAACCAACTAGACGTAGGCTTTTACCTTCATCGAAGGGGCCGAACTAGTATAAACTCTCTGTGTCCTTTGTGTGCTATGAACCCCTTCAAGCTAACCCGTGCGATGGTTCCATCATCAAGTCCGCTAAACCGGACATCTGTCGTGCTAATTCCACGACAGTTGGCGCCCACCGTGGGGCTAGCGCACGATGGTTTCGAGTTCTTGAAGGGCAGCTTTGAAGGGCTCAAGGGTTACGCGGTCGGCCGGATGACCAAGAGTCGCCGCGGCCGGATCTACATCGACGACGCAGGTGATAACCCTCAACCGTAAGGGATCGATATAGTCTTCGCGGGTAAGAATAACCCAATTTATTGATTCGACACACGGGGAGCCAAAGAGTATTTATAAGCTTTAACAGTTAGTTGTCAATTCAACCGCACCTGAAATATACTAACTTGCAACAAAAGATAAGTGGTAACAGTGATATGATAGTGATGATAGTAATAGTAAAAGTAAACAGCAAAAGTAAATAGCAGTAGTAAATTGCAAAAGTAGCAACTAGTGACAAGCAAGGTTTGAAATACTGTAGGCTAGGGAGATGGATGGTTGGGCGCTGCATGGATGAGATAGATTCTAACTTGGGGCACGGCACACGGAAAAGTAATGATCATCTAGGCAAATATCAAACATTAGGCATGTATCCCGTAGGTAGTTGTACGTGCTTGCAATAAGAACTTGCACAACATCTTTTGTCCTACCATCCCGCTACGAACGGGGCCAAAAGGAACTTATGGATATTAAGGTGCTCCTGTCAAAGAGCACCGGAACAAAGCAATGAACTCAATGGATACATGTAATCCTCAAACTACGGACCATCCCCTTTGGTGTCCTAAGCTGTCACTTTTGGGATCGCCGGTTCCGAACCGTAACAGGTGCATACAACTCATAGATAGGATCAAGAACACAAATATATTCATGCAAACACATATGGTTCAGATCTGAAATCATGGCACTCGGACCCTAAGTGTCAAGCATTAAGAATAACAAGTTGTAGCAAAGATGATAAACACCATACTAGATGATAGGCAACATGCCCCCAACAATCTGACGAACTATTACATGATCTAACTCATCCAATCCCTACCATCCCCTTCGCCTACAGCAAGGGAATTACTCACACATGAAGGGGGAAGTCATGGAGGGATGATGGAGTGGTGATGATGATGACGATGGCGACGATCTCCCCTCTCCGGAGGCCAAATCAGCCTCCAGATTAGCCCTCCCGAAGAAGAACAGAGGGTGGCGGCGGCTCCACGACGAAAAACAGCGAAAGGACTTCCGATCTGGGATTTCTGCGTCGGGAGGAAAAATACGGGCTAAAGTAGGGCACCAGGGAGTGTGGGGCCCACCCAGGCGCCCCCCGGCACGGCCCAGGGGGGGCGCCCACAGGGCGCCTGGGCACCCCCTGGCCCCCCTCTGGCCCCACTTCTGGCATTTTGTTTCTTCGGGTGCGTGGATTTTTTGTGATTTTTCGTGGATTTTTCTGAGATGCTTAAAAATCCGTTTTCCTGCACACAAATAAACCATACAAACAGCTCTGCTGAAAACAGCGTCAGTCCGGGTTAGTTTAGTCCAAATCATGCAAGAATGAGGTCAAAACAATATCAAAAGTGTTTGGGAAAGTAGATACGTTTGAGACGTATCAACTCCCCCAAGCTTAGCATATTGCTTGTCCTCAAGCAATTTAGTTCAACGAACTGGACGCGACAAGGAAAACTTTGACAAACTCTTTTGCTTCATTAGATGTATATAAGCATGTACTACGAAAAGAGTTCAACAAGTATTAAAACAGTACTTATGAGAACAATGCAAGGAGCAATCCTTCTTTCAAGTGACCAGTCACAAATAATCAGGAGTAAACAATATATTACCGAAAATCAAGACAAGATCACATTGCACATAGCTTGAGCATATTAAGGTGGTATCTCGCTAGCCTCCATGAGTGAAGCAAAACATAAATGCAGAGACTCCTCCAGAGTTTTAAAGGAGACTAGAACTAAGAATTTCAGAATAAATCATATCACAAGTATGCAGAAGACAATGTAATACTTTGGGACAATGCACATTACACTCAGAATGACAATTATGCTCTCCTAGTCAGTGCTTTGAAGAAAGAAGATGAGACTCTCGAACCGTGGCTTTTATTGGCAAGGTTGAAAACCCGTGATCGGAAACAAAAACTAAACATGTACCAGAGCTCTTGGTTTTAAAAACAGAAGTAAATATGTTTTTGAGATGTGCATATTTCGTCAACGAATGCTAGCAGATAACTCAATTACTTTTTAAGCTAGACAAGTCTCGAGGAACGGCTCCCGCATGAGGACGATCACATCCTCTTAATCTCCTTTGTTTATCACTGCCAAAGTTTTCTGATTTCTCATGAACAAAGCGTGAAGGAGGGTTTGTTTGTTGTATTATCTTTTTGAGCCGGGCGCACTCAATGCCAGTTCCTTTTCATATTAGCGGTTCGCACATTATACATGCAATCCAGGGGTGAAACTTGTCCAACTTAAAGAGATCATGAATTAACTACTACTTCCTCATGAGCTAAAACATAGGCACAAAAAGAGAAATGCTTTTGATTAATTTCGAGATGGTACATGAAAGTCTTCGTTAGGAATGGCAAGTAAATACCATGTATAGGAAGGTATAGTGGACTCATATGGCATAACAGGTTTAAAGGTTTTGGATGCACAAGCAGTCATTCCGCTTAGTACGGGTGGAGGTTTAGCAAAAGACTGGGAAGCGACCAACTAGAGAGCAATAACGGTCATAATCATGCAGAGCGACAAAGCAACATTGAATCGGGCATGAAAGTGATATAACTATTCTAAAACTCAAAGATCATCAAGGCAAAGTAGACCTTTTAGTCTTAAACATGTGTAAGCATGTGCCAAGTCAATCCAAAAATTCTCTAAAGGGAAATACCACCCTAGTATGCCAGACTATGAACAGTGCGATGCATGTAGATCATTTCAATAACACATTATGTACTCTAGTTATTCGGGATTAGCCACAAGGAAAGCATGAACCACTGAAAAAGCATTGTAAACATAGCACTACGTCGCTACAAGCTGGTCTCTAGATCATAAGTACAGGCATATGTACAAAAGTAGAAACAGAAAGAGTTCATACCGGTCTTCCTTATTGCTTCCTTTCAGTCGATCTTCGTCATTACTGCTTGTCACTTGCATGATCGAACGTAGGAAATATAATCAAATGCCATCACAGACTCGAGCTGATCTCTGAAAACAAAGCAAACTAAAGAGAGAAAGGAAATCTTTTTGAGTTTTTCAAAAGTTGAATAAAAAGCAAAAGAAAAAGAAAATCTTTTTGTTGTTTTTGCAAATAGAGGAATAAAGAAGAATGGGCAAAAACTTTGAAAAGATCAAAGCGAATAAAACGGATAATACAATGAAAAAGTGAGAACGGCACGTACTCCCCCAAGCTTAGGCTTTTGGCCTAAGTTGGTAGCAGCTACTGCCCCCACGAGCCTCCTGCTCCAGGGGTATGGTGGTGAGACCAAGGGTCGTAGAAGGATGATGGCGCGTACACCGAACTCCTCGGAGTCTCCCACGAGGAAGGTTCCGAGCGCCAAACAGAGGAAGACCCTTCACCAAACTCGGTGGCGGTCTCTTCCTGAAAATGTGGTATCTCACCGTGCCTCTCCTCGCTGGGCACAACCCCCTCCATGGGGTTATGAAACTGGTGCTGGACCATGAACTCATCGAACTGGACAACATCAAAGGACCATCCGTTCCTGCGAGAAAAATCAAACAAAAGAGGTGCAGGTAGACGGATCTCGCGTTCCGCGGTAGTTCCGAAACGCAAGATATAAACAAGGTTATCAAGTTCAGAACCCATGGTAACAAACTTATGCCTCTTCATAGCAGCAAGATCAAAGCTTAAATAAGTAAAAGGAGTATCATCAGGGTGTGGGGTGCCTCCAAGATGCTCTAAGATAAGCGTGGCATAAATGCCACCATATAAGTCCCCCTTGTTACCGTTCATAGCAAGGCGTCGAGCAATTAAGGTACCAATATTATAATCAGACCTCCCTGAGAGGGCTGCTGCCAGGATAGCAATATCCGAAGCAGAAATGTTGCTCGTGTTGTCGCGAGCTAACACCCCTCTAGCAATATAATATGCAAAATACCTCAGGTGAGGAAACAAGATGCTGGAGATCTTCGACCGATGAATATCCCTCGTACCCATGCTGCAGAGAGAGTTGATGACGGTTTTCAGCTCGGAGGGCTGCGTGGCCATCCTTGCCGTCCTCCCAACGTTCGGCACACCTATTACTTCACAAAAATTTCCCAGAGTCATGGTGATAAGATCATTATAAATTTTAAACTCAATAGCACCTGAATCAGGATTATATCTAAAACTGTTCATGAAACCGGAGGTGAGTTTTTGATACTGAGTAACACGGCTCGTGACGAGTCGTGTCAAACCTGCATTAGCACAAAGATTATAAAACTCATCCTTGATTCCCGCAGCTTCCATGAATTCATCACATGGAAATGTCATCGCACGTGCTGGACTTGTGTCTTCCAACAACTCCAGGGGCACATGATCTTCATTATAGCTCACCCGAACAGTCGATGGTGAAGCTGCGGCTCTAGTGACTCGATCGGAGTGTGCGGGCCTCCTCTTCTTAAGCCATCCTTTTGCCCTTCCTAACAAACTCATTTCTGAATTTTTTTTATAATTTACAAAAACGAGGATTAAAACAAAGTGAGCTAAGGCAAACTACTCAACTCACTTGCCCAAGGCATAAACTTGCATCAAAACTTGGAAAACAACTTTCTACACATGCATGCAAGCTCATCTCTACAGCACCAAGAACTACTAAATACTCACAAATGAGGCCACCAATCAAAAATCTAATTGGAGGGGTGGAGGAGTCACATACCAGGGAGTATTTGCTCAAAATTTCAGCTCAGATGATGGGCTGTAGAGAGAGATCAAAGAATCGCCCCCAAGAACAGCAAGAACAGCAAGAACAAGACCAGAACTCGGGTTCCTGGAAAAAGAGAGAGAGAAGGGAAGAAGAAGTACCTGGAGGGGGGTCCCGTGGGCCCCAGGCGCCCTGTGGGCGCGGCCAGGGGCTGGGCCGCGCCAGCTGGCCGCCTGGGCCACTGGTGGCCCCCCTTGGCTGGCCCCAGGACTTTCCGGGTCTCTCCCGTTGTGGAAATTTTTAATATAATTTTTCTGGAATTTTTCTGAAAACTTCACTGTTGAAATTTTTTCGAAGTTCAAAAAGCTGCGAAACTCTCTGAAAACTTGAAGTAGTTAGTAGAATTGTGAAGGCTTCAAAAACATAGATACTTGGTACAGCAAGTATGACAACACTAAAAACAAATAAAAACATAGAAAGCTCAACTTTTTATCCATATAAAACACGTTCACTAGTAAGGTTGATCAAGTCTTACCAACAAACAAGCGGTATATAGAACAAAAAGTCTCACCTCCTACGAAGTAATCACTGAACTTTTACCTTGATGGACATTGTCCCTACCATGATAGTTTTGTATTTGTGAGGCACATGTAGTGGACAGTCCCATTCTCCAATTTTCACGGTTTCGATATTCTCTATAGAGTTGAGGGCATGCCTCCTGTCGGTCTTCTTCGGAAAATATACCGTGTGTTCTTTATCATTCACAAGAAAGGTAACCTTCCCTTTGTTGCAATCAATAATAGCACCTGCGGTGTTAAGAAAAGGTCTACCAAGAATAATGGACATGCTCCCATCCTCAGGCATGTCAAGCACAACAAAATCAGTAAGAATGAAACAATTAGCAACTTCAACTGGAACATCCTCACAAATACCTATCGGAACAGCGGTTGACTTGTCAGCCATCTGAAGGGAGGTATCTGTAGGAATTAGTTTCTCTAAACAGAGCCTCTCGTAAAGAGAGAGAGACATAACACTCACTCCCGCTCCAAGATCACATAAAGCAGTTTTGACATAATTATTCTTTATGGAGCAAGGAATGGTGGGTATACCTGGATCACCGAGCTTCTCAGGAATCTTTCCACTGAAAGAATAGTTAGCAAGCATAGTAGATATTGCATCATTAGGAATTTTTCTTTTGTTAGTGACAATATCTTTCATATATTTTGAATAAGGAAGTAACTTAATAGCATCAGTCAAAGGAATTTGAAGAAAAAGAGGTTTAATCCATTCACAAAACTTATTGTAATGCTCTTCTTCTTTAGATTTGATGGACTTACCTGGAAAGGGCATGGGTTTCTGTACCCATGGTTCTTTCTCCTTCCCATGTTTTCTTGCGATGAAGTCTTCCCTAGTGTACCTCTTACGTTTGTCAGGTGCTTCTTCTTCTCGAACTTCAGGCGGATCGTTTTTCTCATTATCATTACCTTCAGGTTCAGCACCGTCTTCAGTCTCAGCATCGGAAATAGATACACTGTTGGGATCAATAGCTGGCTCTTCATCTGCAATAAGATCATTAGAATTGTCAGTCTCTTTATGTTTCTTCTTCTTATTTGGAGGGACAACAATTTCTTCTTCCTGCAATTGAGAATCTTGCTCGATTCTCTTCGGATGTCCCTCTGGATAAAGAGGATCTTGAGTACTAGTTCCTCCTCGGGTCTTAATCCCAAAAGCCTGCAATTTATCTTGTTTGGCATTGTTAGCAAGCAAATCTCTTTGCACATTAGAAATTTGATCAAGCTGAGTTTGAACCATATGAAAAATGCTTCACAAGACATTGGACATCATTAACTATTCTATCTAAAACACCAAGCAACTTTTTGATAGCAAGGGAATTATCATGCAACTGACTTTCTATCCTCTCATTAAAACGATTCTGTTTCATAATAAAATTATCAAACTCATCTAAACATTGATCAGGAGGCTTACCATGAGGGATGTCACTTGCGTTGAAATCTAAAAGAGAGTGTACCTCTACCATAGGAGGGTGAGTGGTAGGCTCACACAGCTTCTCAATAGGGGGTAGATTCTTCACGTCTTCAGCTTTAATACCTTTCTCTTTAATAGACTTCTTTGCTTCTCGCATATCCTCGGGGCTTAGAACAAACATGCCCCTCTTCTTTGTTGGTGGAGGTGGTTCAGGGACGGATCAATCCTCATGGTTTTTGGCAATCCTGCCCATTAAATCTTCCGCGTCGTCCGGTGTTCTTTTCCTGAAAACACAACCAGCACAACTGTCCAGATAGGACCTAGATTCATCAGTTAGACCAGCATAGAATATATCAATTAATTCATTCTTAGGAATTTCATGTCCTGGTCTAGCCCGAATCAAGCCGCAGTACCTCCCCCAAGCTTTAGGGAGGGACTCATCCTGCAACTGTTTAAAGTTGTAAATTCTTTGTAAAGCAGCATGTTGCATATGAGCAGGAAAGTACTTATCAACAAAAGAGTGAGCTAAGTCCTGAGGACTCTTAATAGAACCGCATGGGAGTGAATCATACCATGCTTTAGCACCTTCCTTCAAGGAGAAAGGAAGAAGCTTGGTCACATAAAAGTAGCGTATCTTCTCATCTGTGGTAAACAGGCTACCTAGCTCACCAAGTTTAGTTAGGTGTGCAATAGCATCATCATTTTCTCTGCCATAGAAGGGGTCAGCTTCAACCATAGGTATAAGTGAAAGATCAACAGAGAAATCAAAATCAGGATCATCAATGCATATAGGAGATGTAGCAAACTCAGGATTAGGAACGGTTTTGTTTTTCAAGGAGTGTTTTTCAAATATTTTCTTAATAAATTCAGGGTCAGAGCCGGCAAACTCTGTCAGTTCCCTGCATAAATCTTCATCAAGTATATAGTAATCATCATCAAGGAGCCTCTCCTGGAGTTTACTCAATTCAGGATAATCATAAGTTTCACCAATAGGGTAGCGAGTAACAGGAAGTTCAATTCCATATTTTTCAGCAGCAACAGTAATTTGTTTCTCAAGAGCATAACCAAGCAAACTAATATCATCATCAAAAGTAGTAGAAGCATCATCAAGAGTATCAGACATAATAACAGATTCAGCAGGAGCATCATGTGGTGGTGGTGAGGCAAACTTACTCATAACAGAAGGTGAATCAAGCGTAGCACTAGTGCTCAGAGCAGTACCTCTTTTTGTAGTGGATAGTAAGATCGGAACCTTGGGGTCACCTTTCTTACCCATAGTGAATAAAGTGCAGCAGGTAGGATACCTCAAGTAGACTTGTAAATATTGCTATGCTCCCCGGCAACGGCGCCAGAAAACGGTACTTGATAACCCTCAACCGTAAGGGATCGAGATAGTCTTCACGGGTAAGAATAACCCAATTTATTGATTCGACACACGGGGAGTCAAAGAGTATTTATAAGCTTTAACAGTTGAGTTGTCAATTCAACCGCACCTGAAATATACTAACTTGTAACAAAAGATAAGTGGTAACAGTGATATGATAGTGATGATAGTAATAGTAAAAGTAAACAGCAAAAGTAAATAGCAGTAGTAAATTGCAAAAGTAGCAACTAGTGACAAGCAAGGTTTGAAATACTGTAGGCTAGGGAGATGGATGGTTGGGCGCTGCATGGATGAGATAGATTCTAACTTGGGGCACGGCACACGGAAAAGTAATGATCATCTAGGCAAATATCAAACATTAGGCATGTATCCCGTAGGTAGTTGTACGTGCTTGCAATAAGAACTTGCACAACATCTTTTGTCCTACCATCCCGCTACGAACGGGGCCAAAAGGAACTTATGGATATTAAGGTGCTCCTGTCAAAGAGCACCGGAACAAAGCAATGAACTCAATGGATACATGTAATCCTCAAACTACGGACCATCCCCTTTGGTGTCCTAAGCTGTCACTTTTGGGATCGCCGGTTCCGAACCGTAACAGGTGCATACAACTCATAGATAGGATCAAGAACACAAATATATTCATGCAAACACATATGGTTCAGATCTGAAATCATGGCACTTGGGCCCTAAGTGTCAAGCATTAAGAATAACAAGTTGTAGCAAAGATGATAAACACCATACTAGATGATAGGCAACATGCCTCCAACAATCTGACGAACTATTACATGATCTAACTCATCCAATCCCTACCATCCCCTTCGCCTACAGCAAGGGAATTACTCACACATGAAGGGGGAAGTCATGGAGGGATGATGGAGTGGTGATGATGATGACGATGGCGACGACCTCCCCTCTCCGGAGGCCAAATCAGCCTCCAGATTAGCCCTCCCGAAGAAGAACAGAGGGTGGCGGCGGCTCCGCGACGAAAAACAGCGAAAGGACTTCCGATCTGGGATTTCTGCGTCGGGAGGAAAAATACGGGCTAAAGTAGGGCACCAGGGGGTGTGGGGCCCACCCAGGCGCCCCCCCGACGCGGCCCAGGGGGGGCGCCCACAGGGCGCCTGGGCACCCCCTGGCCCCCCTCTGGCCCCACTTCTGGCATTTTGTTTCTTCGGGTGCGTGGATTTTTCGTGATTTTTCGTGGATTTGTCTGAGATGCTTAAAAATCCGTTTTCCTGCACACAAATAAACCATACAGGCAGCTCTGCTGAAAACAACGTCAGTCCGGGTTAGTTTAGTCCAAATCATGCAAGAATGAGGTCAAAACAATATCAAAAGTGTTTGGAAAAGTAGATACGTTTGAGACGTATCAGCAGGTTGGGGACCGGAGGCCGATTCAATCGAATACGGGTACCGGGTTCCCTTCGGTGGCATCCAAGTCTTCATTGGCAAAATCGGCGAACCGGGACCTGAGCCGGACATCTTCCCCAACATCGTCGAGCCAGCTCAGCGTGCGAGATCGGCCCGGATTCAGCCCGCCATGAAGCACGTGTTCGTTGGAGCAATCCACGGAGTTCAAGCCGAAGACGGATCGGAATCCGATGGTGCAACAGTTTTCTACTCCGACGACGAATCTTCATCCGAAGAAACTGAGTCTTTGTATCAATTGCAGGACGGCCGGTCTGAGGGCGAGTCCGATGGAAACAGTATTCCGGACCCCTTCGATCCGCCAAACCGGGTGGCTGTCTTTATGGCCGGTTCACAGCCCCCAGTGAACGGGCCGACAGCAGAAGCTGGTGTAGGAGGGAGCGGCACGACCCTCTCACCTACTGACGTTCTATCCACCTTGATCAAGGAGTTCACAGCTAAAGCGGTGGAAACAGTAGCTCCAGCAGACAAGGCGCAGCATGATGCAGAGCTCCTTCAGTTAAAGGGCCGGATTGATCAGTTAAAGGAGGATCTGGAAGCAGAGAAGGCAATGATAGTAAGGAGGCAAGCAGAATTGGATGATCAAGCTTTTCACCTAAGGATGGAACAGGCCTCTACACAGGGAGTAAGAAGTCGGAAGTACCAATCTCGTATACCGCCGGTTTACGAAGCTATGGATCTGTTCAGAACACCAGGGGCAGGGACTAGCAATAATCCCACTTTAAACCGAAGGGCACCACCAGTCAGGGATGAGCCGGTTCAGCAGCCCATTGTGGATCAAGACCGGCGGATCACGTCTACACCTCACCCCTCAGGTCACTATTTGAACCCTTTGGATAACATTGTTGCTGCTGCAGCACGATTGGCCGCTTTACCCGACGAGGGGACGTCCCGGGTAGCGTTGGAGGCACGCCAGGCCAAGGAGCTACTTAATACAACATTAATACAGCAGCAAGCATATTCTCATAGCAGGGAAAGGCTACATTCAACACCACGTCCTAGCCGGAGTTACACTAGGCATTGGGAGGAGCCAGAAGTATCTAGCAGTGAACGCAGGCGGCATCAGCGCAGACAGGGTAATCCGGCGGGTGCAGCAGCACCAGCTCCGGATATAAACCGGGTTAGATCAGGAGCACGGGAAGAGGTTCGTCAAACAACGCCGGTTCACACAGCCACAGCAGAAACAGGAGTTACGACGAGTTCTTTTGGGGTGCAATGTCTTATCCCCGCTTTACGGGGTGTCAAGCTGCCTAAAGATTTTAAGGGGCCCCGCAACGTACCTAATTACACAGCAGATTTAGCTCCAGAAGCTTGGGTTGAAAGTTATGAGATGGCCATGGAGATGCTGGACGTGGATGAATCGGCTTGTGCAAAGTATTTTACTATGATGCTTGAGGGTACAGCCCGGACCTGGCTGAAGGGTTTACCCCCGAATTCTATCGGATCATGGGGGGAACTACGCAACCAGTTTATCAAAAACTTCAAAGATACATGCAAGCAGCCGATGTCAGTGGTGGATCTAGCAGCTTGTGTGCAAGGAGAGCAGGAGTCTACGGCTGCTTGGGTGCGGAGAGTAGCGGAGATCTTGCACTCTTCGAATGGTATCAATCCTAGTACGGCGATAGTGACTTTGGAAAACAATTGCCGGTTTGAATCTTTAAAGTTAAAGCTCGGACGGCTTAAAAGGGATTGTAATGATATGGGAACTCTCATGAGTGCCTTGGTAAAATATGGGGACTCTGATAATACCAAGTATCCAAAAACTGAAGGAGACAAGGCGGGGAAGGTTAGCAAGTCTGGTAAACCGGCGCAAGTTAATCCGGCTACTACAAGTTTTTTGGGGAAACGAAAGGCAGAAGGTGGCTCTGACTTCGTGGCCAATACTCAAGTTCAAAGGGGCTTTCAGCGTAGCATGGGCAACCCACCTCCACAAACCGGCGGAGGGGCTGTTAGCTGGGACCAAGAGTTAGATTAGCCTTGTCCGAAGAATGGCACGAGAAATCGACCGGCAAAGCACACTATAAGAGAGTGCAGGCCCCTTATGGAAGCAATAGTGGGCCGCTTTAATCCTCAGGACAGGCCTCCAAATGACGGTTCAGGTCCAGGGTTTTATGGTCCGGATCATCAGGGGAACAGCTCAGGATCGGGATATAGGGGCAATAACGGTGGTTATCAGAATCGGGCTGGTAATCACAATAGTCAAGGAAGTTATAATAACCAGGGCAATCAACCGCGTAACCAGGGTGGTTACAATAGCCAAGGCAGTCAGCAGCATGGCCAAGGTAATTATAATAACCAAGGCAATCAGCAGCAGGGCCAAGGGAATTACAATAATCAGGGGAATCAGCAGCGTCAGCAACAGCAGCTGCAATCCGGATATTAGAGTAATCCGAAGGAATTGAGCAGTGGGCAATACCATGTCTTCACCACAAGTCTGTGTAAACGGGATCAGAAGGTTTTGAAGCGGGCAGTTAACGCGGTTGAACCGGCAACACCGCAATTTCTGCGCTGGTCAGAACAGCCCGTTGTATGGAGTAGGGAAGACCACCCAATGCGGGTGGATAATCCGGGCCACTTGGCCTTGGTGGTGGCACCTCAGGTGGGAGGTTATAAATTCACTAAGGTTCTCATGGACGGTGGTAGCAGCATCAACATCTTGTACTATGAGACTTTCCGTCGTATGGGCCTGACGGATAAGAAGCTAAGACAATCGAACACGGTGTTCCATGGGGTGGTCCCAGGTAAGTCGGCCTATCCGGTTGGAAAGATTGACTTGGAAGTTACCTTTGGAGATGAGCATGATTCCAGGTCAGAGATGATAACTTTCGAAGTCGTCAAGATCAAAAGCCCTTAGCACGCTCTGTTTGGGAGGACGGTTTATGCTAAGTTTATGGCTAGGCCATGTTATGTTTATCTGCAGCTCAAAATGCCGGGTCATAAGGGCACGATTACGGTTCATGGAAGCCGCAAGATAGCGGTGGAATGTGAAGAAGGAGATGCAGCTTATGCGGAGGCGGTATGTGCCACAGAAGAGTTGAAATTTTATAAAGATAATGTTGATCCGGCAGATATGACTCCGCTGAAGAAGCCAACTACAGAGCATGATCCGGCGTTAAAGTTTAAATCGGCAGAGGAGACCAAGCAAGTTGATTTTGTGCCAGGAGATTCGTCCAAGCAGTTAACTATCAGCGCTAACCTTGATCCCAAATAGGAAAGCGCGCTCATCGAGTTCATCCGTGAGAACCGGGATATCTTTGCATGGAAACCTTCTGACATGCCAGGTATACCGAGGGAACTCGCTGAGCACAGCCTTAACATTGATCCGAAATATAAACCGGTTAAACAATATTTGCGCCGCTTCAACGAAGAGAGGCGCAAGGCTATAGGAGAAGAAGTGGCCGGGCTTTTGGACGCAGGATTCATAGTGGAAGTTTTTCATCCGGAGTGGTTGGCTGATCCGGTGCTGGTGTTAAAGAAGAATGGGAAGTGGAGAATGTGTGTGGATTACACAGACCTCAATAAAGCTTGCCCAACTGATCCCTTTGCTCTCCCCCGCATTGATCAGATTATCAATGCCACAGCGGGATGTGAGCAGCTAAGCTTTTTGGATGCATATTCAGGATATCACCAGATCAAGATGGCAGTTAAAGACCAAGAGAAGAGAGCTTTCATAACCCCTTTTGGTGCTTTTTGCTATGTATCTATGCCTTTTGGGCTTAAGAGTGCGCAAGCAACTTATCAGCGTTGCGTTCAGAATTGTCTTAAAGGGCAGATAGGGAGGAATGTTCATGCCTACGTGGATGACATTGTGGTTAAATCAAAGAAGGAAGAGACAATGATAGAGGATCTTAAAGAAACTTTCGACAATCTTCGAGCTTATAAGATGATGCTTAATCCGGAGAAGTGTGCCTTTGGTGTTCCGGCAGGTAAACTACTGGGGTTCTTGGTCTCAAACAGAGGAATAGAAGCTAATCCGGAGAAAATCAAGGCCATCACATCTTTAACTAAACCGGTTTGCATCAACGATGTTCAGCGTATCGCTGGCCGGATCACAGCATTAAGTCGATTCATCAGCCGTTTGGGAGAGAAGGCGATCCCGCTTTACCAGATGCTGAGGAAAACAGACCGGTTTATATGGAGTGATGAGGCGAACGCGGCATTTGAGGATCTGAAGCGGCAACTGGCGAAGCCGCCGTTTTTGGCTGCCCCTGTTGATAAGGAGTCGTTGCTGTTATACGTTGCTGCCAATGCACGGGCAGTCAGCGTTGCAATCGTGGTTGAGCGCAAGGAAGCAGGAAAAGAATACCCGGTTCAGCGCCCGGTTTATTACGTGAGTGAAGTACTCATTGAATCCAAGCAGAGGTACCCGCATTGGCAGAAGCTGGTTTATGGTGTGTTCATGGCAAACCGGAAGCTGAAACATTATTTCCAAGGTCATCCAATAACTGTGGTTAGTTCAGCACCGTTGGGGGACATAATCCAGAACAGGGAAGCTACAGGTAGAGTAGCAAAGTGGGCCATTGAGCTCAGCCCACATGAGTTGAAGTATGTGCCACGCACCGCTATAAAATCTCAGGCGTTGGTAGATTTCATCAATGATTGGACAGAGTTGCAGACACCTGAGGAGAAGCCGGATCTTACATACTGGACGATTCACTTTGATGGGTCAAGAAAGTTGGAAGGCTCGGGGGCTGGAGTTGTCTTAACTTCCCCCCGGGGTGATAAATTTTGTTACGTCCTCCGCCTATTGTTTCCTTGTACTAACAATACAGCGGAATATGAAGCATTACTTCATGGCTTGCGGATGGCGAAGGAGATGAACTTGAGCCGGGTCAAATGTTTTGGCGATTCAGATCTGGTGGCACAGCAAGTTTCAGGCAAGTGGGATTCAAGAGATCCCCTCATGTCAGCTTATAGACGAGAAGTTGAAGCAGTTGCAGGATATTTCAAAGGGTATCAGGTGGATCATATAGACCGGCGACGGAACGAAGCGGCCGATGCTCTAAGCCGACTGGGCTCTCAACGTAAACCGGTGCCACCAAATACTTTTTTGGATGAATTGCACAGTCCTTCGGTTCAAATACCATCGGAGGAAGATCTAGCTGTTCCTGATCCGGAGGCACAGTTAGTTGCAGCGCTTCATGTTATTCCGGATTGGACGCTGCCTTATTTGGCATATTTAAGCCGAGGAGAACTACCGGATGATGAAGAAGAAGCACGGCAGATAATCCGGCGTTCTAAGTCCATGACAATTGCAAACAAAGAGCTTCATCATCGCAGTACTTCTGGAGTATTTCAGCGTTGTGTGTCAGCTGAGGAAGGTTGTGAGATTCTTCGCGAGATCCATGAAGGAGATTGTGGTCATCATGCCGGTTCAAAATCATTGGTCGCCAAAGCGTTCCGACATGGTTTTTATTGGTTAACCGCTCATGCTGATGCGGCGGATCTGGTCCGGAAGTGTGATGCTTGTCAGAAATTTTCGAGACGTGCTCTAGTTCCGGCGCAGGAACTCCGGATGATACCAATAACTTGGCCGTTTGCGACTTGGGGGCTTGATATGGTTGGACCCTTCAAGCGATCCCAAGACCAGAAAACTCATCTATTAGTAGAAGTGGATAAGCTTACAAAATGGATTGAAGCAGAGCCTATAAGCAAGTGTGATGCGGCGACGGCAGTCAAATTCATCAAAAAGGTAATTTTCCGGTTTGGCTTTCTGCACAGCATCATCACAGACAATGGCACCAATTTATCTCAGGGTGAGATGGAAGAGTTCTGTCAACGAGAACATATTCGCTTGGATGTATCTTCTGTGGCCCATCCCCAATCTAATGGTTAGGCCGAAAGGGCAAATCAGGAGATTTTACGAGGTATCAAGCCCCGGCTTATGACTCCTTTGCAGAGAACCCCAGGATGTTGGGTTGAGGAGTTACCATCTGTTCTTTGGAGTATCAACACTACACCAAACCGGTTCACAGGTTACACACCTTTCTTCATGGTCTATGGTGCTGAAGCAGTCCTTCCAAGTGATATCCGTCATGATTCACCAAGGGTAACGGCTTATGTTGAAGCGGCCAACGAGCAAGCAAGGCAAGACAGTTTGGACCGGCTAGACGAAGAGCGTGATATAGCTGCGGCACGATTTGCAATTTATCAACAAGACTTGCGCAGATATCACAGCCGCCGGATCAAAACAAGGACGTTCCAGGAGGGCGACTTGGTACTCCGGCTCATCCAAGATCAAACATATATGCACAAGCTATCCCCACCTTGGGAAGGGCCCTTTGTGGTCAGTAAGAATCTACACAACGGTTCATATTACCTGGTGGACGTTCGAGAACACAAGGACTCACGGACATCAGAGGAGGAGACGAAGCGACCATGGAACATCGCCCATCTACGGCCATACTATACTTGAGCTATGCGCTCCACTAGTATACACAGAAGCAATAAAACTCTCTAAAGAGCATGAGATCACATCCGGTTCAAGAGAGGACGCTTCAAGATCTACCCATGATTCCACAGAGCCAGGGAAAACTATATGAACAGTCGGGTTTACCCGCACCATCGACCGGCCCTCTGAAAAGATGGATAATCCACATTCAGTGATTGGCTAGGCCCTCTGGAAAGATGGATAATCCACATCCAGTGATTGGCTACATTGTTTATGATGGTTTATTAAGTGGAAAGAAGGATACTCCACATTCACCGGCCCTCTGAAAAGATGGATAATCCACATTCAGTGATTGGCTAGGCCCTCTGGAAAGATGGATAATCCACATCCAGTGATTGGCTAAATTTTTTCTTCTGCACCATCGACCGCCCCTCTG
>LR738712.1:174192292-174311875 GCA_902687465.1 Secale cereale
TAATCCACATCCAGTGATTGGCTACATTGTTTATGATGGTTTATTAAGTGGAAAGATGGATAATCCACATCCACCGGCCCTCTGAAAAGATGGATAATCCACATTCAGTGATTGGCTAGGCCCTCTGGAAAGATGGATAATCCACATCCAGTGATTGGCTAAATTTTTTCTTCTGGTTCATACGGCCCTCTGAAAAGATGGATAATCCACATTCAGTGATTGGCTAGGCCCTCTGGAAAGATGGATAATCCACATCCAGTGATTGGCTGAACCTTGCTTTGAGCCTGGCAGCTCTTAAAAAGCCTCGACTACATGGTTTTATTCACAAATTTGCATCTTTGGTGTTTATGTTTTATAACTCTTTAAACCGGAGTGGAACAGCTACAGAAGCTGACCACATATCTATAAAGTGAAAAGTCTGGGTCATGAATACCAGCATGAAATAAACCGGTGTTCATTATAACCCGGATCATCCATCGGGCAACAAGCCACAAATTTCTGAACAAAGTTTTCAGAACGAGATAAACCGGTGTCTATTATCAAAACCCGGGTTTACTATTGGATCCATGAAGATCTTCATCAGGAGGCTTTAAAGTTCTACCGGATTAAGAGTATTGAGCATACGTAATCTCAGGTATAACATTATTTCTGATATAAGTGTATACTTGTTTGATAGGTTGAAAGAACAATTTAATCCATCCAGTGGTAAAACCGCTAGGACATATTTTTAAGTTTTACCCATGCAGGAACAGATGATACGTAAGATAAGCAACATCAGCCAAAATTTCAATTGGCAAAAACGCCAAATCAGAACATCCGGATCAAAGCAGATAAAGTTTCAGCTATCCTATTACAAGGCATAGCAAGCCTGACGGTTTAAAAGATTGTTTAAAACAGAGTCGCGACTACAAACAATAAATTATGAGCTATGCTTCCTCCTGCTGCGACGGCTGGGCATCACCTTGATCCGGAATATCTTCGTCCTCTTGAAGCGGTTGGAAGTCCGGCACACGCCAATCAATCTTCGTCAAAGCCCGGAAGTACATCTCTTCACTGATAAGATCAGAAGGTTCGATATCTGGAGCGAAGGTATGAGGGCAAACCGGTGGGATTAAATTGACGGTGTCATAAACCGGCCGCTCCACCCGCTCGTTTTGCAAGTCGTACCCCGGATGATACCTGGATAAATCGGATTCAGCTGCAAGCTTGCTGGCGAGGGGGCGCATCTCCTTCGTCAAGGCGTAGAGATCCTTTGCGGTAAAAGTGGAACCGTCGTCTTTTGTATCAGGAAATCCAGTCAAAGCTTCTTCCGGATCAAGATCCGGGACCCAGGCTTTAGCCCTGGTAAGGGCCAAGAGGGCACCACCTCGAGCAGCAGATTTTTTGACTTCTTCTAGACGCACGGGAAGAACAGATAACTTTTCCAACGTGCCTTGGATGGTCGTGGGGGCCGGTTTACTGAAAGATGTTGCACTAATGATCCTCTGAGCGCCGGAATACAGCTGCTCGACCAAAGTGTAACATGCCTTAAGTTTCTTCCGTAGGTCATCCCCAAGATGGGTGACACGGCGCCCTGCATATAAATATTACGGTTAAACCGGCATAGATGGAAGATTACAAGGATAAAGCAGGAGTTCAAATTATACTTACCAAAGATTGCAGAGGTCATCAACTCAATTTGCTGCTTTAAACCGGTTAACTCTTCCGTAACCGGATTAAGCGCCCCTTCAGCGTCCTGAACCCTTTTCTCTAGCTCTTTTTTCTGAACCTCAAAAGTGCTCCGTTCTTCTTCAAAGTATTTTTTAAGATCTTCAGCGGTCTTTAAACTCACCTGAAGATCTTTCTTGGTTTTCAAAGCAGCAGACTCTGTCTCAGCAAGACGGTTCTGAAGCTCTTTGATCTCATCAGCATTCCGGTTTAAGTCATCCTGCGAGTACAATCAAGTGATAAGAAGTGAAAATCAGATAAGTCTCAAGCACACAAACAAGTTGTCTACTTGACACTTGGGGGCTAATGGCAGTTGAAGCAATAAACAGCAGCACTTCAAAGTTACAAGTCTCAAGCACACAAGCAAGTTGTCTACTTGACACTTGGGGGCTAATGGATGATTGAAGTATCAGCAGATTTTTTTTACAAGTATCAAATACATAAACAAGTTATCTACTTGATACTTGGGGGCTAATGTAAAGATCAATTGTTCAAACTATAAAGTTCCGGTTCACCTTTAGTACGCAGCTAAACCGGAACTTGGGGGCTGTTATGGGATAGAAGCATATCACAAGCGCAAAGTCAGAAGAAAAGGATTACCTCATATTTTTCCTTCATCAAGTTAACCAAGCCCGCTTCGTAATCTCGGCTACTGTGGAGCCGGTTTAAGTACCCGGAATAGATTTCTTGGGCACTCATATCAGCAAGATTGGATAACTCAGTACTCCATTTACCCTTCTCTTTATGTAATTTCTCCGTTTTAGCCGTATGTTTGGCTAAAACGGTGGGCTCAGCCGGAGCAACGAAAGCAGCCCCAGTCACTACAACTTCTGGAGAGGCAGGTGCAGTTGGTGGAGTCGCAGTGTGAACCGGATTGGGAGATGACGGATTAACTTGAGGAGAGTTGACCCGGGCAGGACTTGGCGGATTATGGACGTCATCAGCAGTAGGGTTCTCGGCTACTGGGACATGATCCGTAGGCGCAGGATCTTCAAGAGGAGCTATAGGCTCGCCTTCTGGAGGAACGGTTGTTGCCGGATCAACCGCCGGATCATCTGCAGAAGTCTCAGCAGGGGGTTTGTTTGCCTTTTGTCTTTTGCTAGGCTTTGGCTTGCTGAAAAAAGTTTGCAGAATGAGTTAGAATTGTGAAGCAAAAAGGTAATCATAAACCGGAAATGTTAAAAAGACTTACCCTGGGACAGTTTTCAATGGGGGAAGTTGTGTAGCGGTCGATTCACCAGAGGAGGATAATGGAGTCTCCTGATAATCAGGATCAGACAGTTTAAGAGGTTTTCGGATAAGCCCGGCCTTGGGATGAAGGAGAGTCGGAGAAAGTATCACCTCAGTGCGACGCTTCCGAGCTGGAGTTAGAGAAATCCCGGATGATTCCACTGCCAAGCCGCTATGGCGAGTGGTCTGGCGAAGAGCTTCATGCTGTTGTTTCTTCAAAAGAAAATTAGGATCCAATTGAGCATAAGGATGAGAAAATTGGTATTTCTGGACGGTCCGACGACTTTTTTGTGGAAGAGGTTCTGAATCGGAAGAAAGGATAGTTACCTCAACTTCGGCCGGTTTATCACCTTCTGCCAACTCCTGTGGAAAGTTATCATTAGATACAGATATGAGTACAAGAAAGCAAATTAAAATCGGATTAATTCATACCTCGGAATCCGGATCATCATCCTCAGCGTGAGAACTGGAGTCAACAGCTGCTTTTCTTTTCTTATTAGCAAAAGTCTTCCGGCGTGCTTGTTTGCCGGTTTTCTCTTGGGGTTTTCTCTTCCAGAAGGGATCATCAGCCTATTCAAAGGAAGGAAAGACAATTGAAAGAACGGTTTAAAGGAACGGGTTACAAATACAGGACAAAGCAAAACTTACCGCAGGCAGCTTATTCTTCTTGTAATACGGGGCTAACCCGACTTTGCTGCAGTCTGCTAAGGAGACGTTGAGCATCTTCTTAGCCGATTCAATAACCTCCGATTCAGAGAGTTTTTCCTTGGTAAACCGTTGAGGGTCGTCCGGTTTACCAGAATACTGGCACATCAACTGCGATCGCTGACTCAAGGGAAGAATACTCCAAGAGAGCCAACAGCGCATAAAATCGGTTCCTGTTAAACCGTTGGCCATAAAAGCTTTCAATCTGGAAAGTTGGGACGCAAACCGGGTCCGTTCGACAGAGCTGAGTCGTTGTGGTAGAGGATGATCCTCCGGAATACGGTGTTCACGATAACCCGGCAGTGGGTTCTCCCTTTCAGGAGAAGTATCAACACAGTAAAACCATGATTTGTTCCACTCTTTTGGGTGCGTGTGGAGAGCGGCGTGGGGAAAGACAGCGTCTCTCCTTTTCTGGATACTAACACCGCCGAGTTCCTGATGCGGTCCGCTGGTGAACTCCGTGCGCCGGTTCAGGTGAAAAAAGTCCCGGAACAGATCAACAGACGGTTCTTCTTGCAGATACACCTCTGAAAATACTTGGAAGTCACAGCTATTTGAAATGGAGTTGGGCCCAATATCCTGAGGATGGAGTTGGAAGGCAGCAAGAACATCCCGAAAAAACTTTGAACCGGGGGGGGGGGGTGAAGCCTCGGGTTATGTGGTCAAAGAAGACAATAACCTCTCCTTGCCTGGGAGTAGGAGGGCATTCGTTTCCTGGAGCCCGCCATTTCAAAACAGATTGAGGGCCTAAAGTACCAATTTCAGCAATTTTGACCAAGTCTTCTTCCGTGATGATGGAAGGGACCCAATCACAAGAGACAAACTGTTTGGCCATAGTGACAGAAGGACAAGTACTGAAAAAGATAAAGTGCAAAAAACGGATTATGCGGGTACAACAGTATAAACCGGAAGATATCTACGAAGATTACGCAACGGTTTAGACAGAGGACTAATGATATGGTTAAACCGGTAATAACAGGGAGCTATTTCATTACCGGTTCACGACAGCAAACGAGGAACCGCTAAACCGTCATGTTCAACTTCAAAAATTTTACAGGAACAGGGCATGACAGTATAAACCGGAGTATACTTAGCAGATTTATAAACGGAAGGAAACAAGTTTTGACAGACAACTAGGGCAGAACAGATCTGGATATGCAAGAAAAAGAAAAATAAGTACGTGAAGACACGGGAAGAACTACAAGGGTAATGGACGGAGCGGATGGATCTACAGGTTATATAAAGTAACAAGATCTAAAGCATAGAAGCAACAAAATAAAGGCAGGATCTAAAGGCAGAACGTAAAAGTTAAAAGTTTCAGTGTACAAGGCGAAGCTCTCATAGAGGCTCTAATGGCGGAAGCGCAAGGAAGAACCCTAGAAGACGCAGATCTATAATGAGGAAGAAAGGCATACTTGGAACGATGGAGATCGGCGGCGGAAGTTTCTCTGGTCAAATCAGGTTGATGCAGCGGCCAGTGAGGTCTTGACTCGGCGGGCGACGGCGACGCTTCAAGCTCGGGCGTCAATGGCGTCTTGAAGCTCGGGCGACGGAAGAAGGAAGAAGATGCGGGAAGAGAATAAACGGATGGGGGCAGCAGTATTTATAAGGGAAGGACAGATATGAAGCGACAGGTGCGGGATTCGAGGGAGCAAAGATTGGATAAAGATCCCTTGACGCCTCGATTTTCGGGATAACCATTAAAACAAAGTCACAATACAACTCGCAGCGTTAAATGCGGAGATGATGTCACGGTCAGATTCAATGATTCTCGAGGATGACGTCAGAGCCGGTTTACAAGAAATGAGAAGGCACAGAAGAAAGTCATACAAGACAAGGGAGATTGATATGAACCAAGTTCAAATCATTCTGGGGCCTAATGTCAGGGATATTACTAGCAGGTATGAACCGGCTAGTGTAAACCGGCTTAGTTATATTATATTTGGTTATAATATTTAGTAAAGGCTACGGCCCATAAGATCTTAGGGCCCATGTATAGAATTATGGTTTGTAAACCGCCAAGTGATGTAACTTGAGAGATAAGGAAGAAAGGACAGAGACCGAGGCGGACACGAGTATGAGCCGGCCTCGGGACTCTGTAAACCAGACCAGGCGTCACCTCTATATAAAGGGATGACCCGGCGACGGTTCAGGGACAAGCAAGAATCAACCCGTCGAGACTACAGGCAAGCGATCCGCTCCCTGTAAACCGATGCCCAAGCAATACCAAACCAACTAGACGTAGGCTTTTACCTTCATCGAAGGGGCCGAACTAGTATGAACTCTCTATGTCCTTTGTGTGCTATGAACTCCTTCAAGCTAACCCGTGCGATGGTTCCATCATCAAGTCCGCTAAACCGGACATCTGTTGTGCTAATTCCACGACAGGTACCTAAATCCAAGCATTGATCTCTTGTAGGAGTTTGCTTCCGGTGGGGGATCATGGTTGCTCGATAGTGGAGCCACTAATCATATGACCGGGAGCAAAGACTTGGTGGTGGACGTGCATCTAGGTTCATCTATGGCCACCAATGTCGAATGGGGTGACGCTTCATCTTCTAAGGTATTGGGGCTTGGCAAGGTTGTTGTCTATCATGATCTCACGATCAAGAAAGTCATGCTTGTTGAGTCCCTTGCATACAATTTACTTTCTGTTCGCCAACTTGCACACATGGGCTTTGCTACATTCTTTGATATTGATACCGTGGCCCTCTTGTGGAGCAAGACTCTTAAAGTAGCCTATGTTGGGCATGTCGAGAACGGTCTTTATGTGGTTAACTTCTCGAAGCAACCCACCAAGATCGCGACATGCCTAATGGCTAAAGTTGATGTGGGATGGCTTTGGCATCGCCGTTTGGCCCATGTCAATATGAGATTTTTGCAAAGTCTTCTCAAGGGGGACCATGTCCATGGACTAACAAATGTTAGCTTTGCCAAAGATCGTGCTTGCAGGGCTTGCATTGAAGGAAAGTTACATGAGACGGCTCACCCTCCCACGACTATCATCTATTCAAAAAGACCCCTAGATCTCCTTCACATGGACCTCTTTGGGCCTCCATCTTTTGATAGTCTTGGGGGTAGAAAGTACTGCTTGGTGATTGTGGATGATTACTCAAGATACACCTGGGTATACTTCTTTAAGAAGAAGAGTGAGACCCAACAAACCGTCATCAACTTTGCAAATGAAGCTCAACGACAACATGAAGCAAAGATTTTGATGATCAGAAGTGACAACGGCACCGAGTTCAAGAACTACACCTTGGAGGAGTTTCTTAGTGATGAGGGGATCAAACATCAATATGCAGCTCCCTATACCCCTCAACAAAACGGTGTAGTAGAGAGAAAGAACCGGACTCTGATGGATGCGGCAAGGACCATGATGGCGGAATTCAAATCTCCATACAACTTTTGGGCTGAAGCCATCAACACCGCATGCCATGCATCAAATCGGCTCTATCTCCGCAAAGGCTTGAACAAGACTCCATATGAGATACTTACCGGTAACAAGCCCAATCTCAAGTACTTCCGGGTATTCGGGTGTAAGTGTTTCATTCTCAAGAAAGGTGTTCGCTTGTCTAAATTTTAATCTAGAGCTCATGAGGGCATATTTGTTGGTTATGCTACAAACTCTCATGCTTACCGTGTCCTCAACAAGTTCAATGGACTCATTGAGGAGACGAGTAACGTAGAGTTTGATGAAAATAACGGCTCCCAAGTGGAGCAAAGTGGTACTTGTGATGTAGGTGATGAAATTCCTCCTCAAGCCATAAGAAGAATGGGTGTTGGATATATCCTACCCATTGAGGAACCCCTTGTGGCCGAAGGAGAAGGACAATGTTCCACTCAAGTGGAACCATCACCAACCCAAGACCCACACGCTTCCGAAGAACAAAGTGAAGGCCCTCAACCAGACGAACAAGGCCAAGTGCAAGATCAATCACAAGATGGTGGGGAGCCACCAAATGATGCACAAGGCCAAGTTCTTTCCTCCGAGCAAGATCAAGGTCAAGAGGAAGCTCAAGATCAAGATCTAGCTCCTGACGGTGCTCAAGATGATCAACTCAGTGCACCTCAGTTATCTCTTGAAGAGCAATTGGAGCATCATGCTGCAAAAGTTGCCTCCAGGCTTGCTTCCAGAGAACATCACATGGAGAATATCCTAGGAAGCATCAAAAGGAGGGTAAGCACTCGTAGACAATTAGCAAACTATTGTGCTCATCAAGCTTTTGTCTCCTGTGTTGAACCTCAGAAGGTATATGAGGCGCTCGAAGACCCTGATTGGCTTAATGCCATGCATGAAGAACTCCATAACTTCGAGCGCAACAAAGTGTGGCATCTGGTGCCAAGGCCAAAGGAGAACCATAATGTCATTGGAACCAAGTGGATCTTTAAGAACAAGCAAGATGCTCATGGCATAGTCATCCGCAACAAGGCACGTCTGGTGGCTCAAGGCTACTCCCAAGTCGAGGGTATCGACTACGGTGAAACCTTTGCCCCCGTTGCTCGCCTTGAATATATTCATTTGTTGCTTGCCTATGCTTCCCATCATAACTTTAAGTTGCAACAAATGGATGTAAAAAGTGCATTTCTTAATGGTCCTATTAATGAGTTGGTGTATGTTAAACAACCCCCGGGGTTTGAGGATCCCAAGCTCCCCAATCACGTGTACCAACTCGATAAGGCACTCTATGGCCTTAAACAAGCCCCACGTGCGTGGTATGAGCATCTTACCGAGTTGTTACAAGATCGTGGGTTTGAAATTGGGAAGATCGACCCCACTCTTTTTACTAAGAAGGTCAAAGGGGAGTTGTTTGTCTGCCAACTATATGTTGATGATATTATCTTTGGTTCTCCTAACAAAGCGTTCAATGATGAGTTCGTCGCACTCATGACCACACACTTTGAGATGTCCATGATGTGAGAGTTGAAGTACTTCCTTGGGTTCGAGATCAAGCAAAGAAGAGAAGGGATCTTCATCAAACAATCCAAGTATACTCAAGACATGCTCAAGAGGTTCAATCTAAGTGATGTCAAGCCAGCTACTACTCCAATGCCAACCAAGTGCCAACTTGACATTTATCCCAATGGTAAAGCGGTGGATCAAAAGGTATATCGTTCTATGATTGGGTCCTTGCTTTACCTTTGTGCATCTAGGCCAGATATTATGTTGAGTGTGGGAATTTGTGCACGGTTTCAAGCCTCACCTAAGGAAAGTCACTTTGTGGCACTCAAGCGAATCTTTCGATATTTGGCTCATACCCCAAACTTTGGCTTATGGTACCCAAGAGGAGCAAACTTCAACCTTGTAGGTTTCTCTGATTCGGATTGGGCGGGAGACAAAGTGGATAGGAAGTCCACTTCCGGAGGGTGCCAATTCCTTGGTTGCTCTCTCGTTAGTTGGTCTTCCAAAAAGCAAAGTTGTGTGTCTCTCTCGTCCACCGAAGCTAAGTACGTGGCAGCTGGCAGTTGTTGTGCTCAACTCTTATGGATGAGGCAAACTTTAAAGGATTACGATGTCACTTGTGACAAAGTGCCTCTTTGGTGTGACAATGAAAGTGCCATCAAGATTTCTCTCAACCCAGTGCAACACTTCAAGACGAAGCATATAGAGATTCGGTATCACTTCATCCGGGATCATATAAGGCAAGGAGAGATCGAGCTTCACTATGTCAACACTCATGATAACCTTGCAGATATCTTCACGAAGCCGTTGGATGAAGCAAGATTTCGTGAGTTAAGGCATGAGCTAAATATCATCGATTTGAGCAATGTGGCTTGAGACTTTGCACACACCCCTCTCACTCAATATAGTTATCTTGTCTAGATGTAGGCATGGACATAGGGGGAGTATTGTTCTCTCAATGAGCTATTCCTCCCCCCATTATGCATAAATTGATCAAGTCTTTGTCATTTGCCATTTTTAGATGGTACAAGTGCTTCAAGACGAGTATTGGTCATGGGCCCAAGGATAGTTCTTTGCGGTGCCATACCAAATAACTCAAACATAGGTGGCCTCGGCCACCGACCTACTCGTTGGTGTAGTGTTTTGCCTTGTGTGTGCGTTTCTTTGTTTTTTCTTCTCTCCTTTACTAAAAGCCTCTTGTCGAAACGTGCAAGCTCTTGGAGGAGCGGTACTACCGTGCGCAGTGACGGTACTACCGCAAAAGAGACTATGGTACTACCGCAAGTCCAGCACGGCAGTATTTTTTACTGCCGCTGGTAGAGCGGTACTACCGCTTGGCGTGCGGTACTTCCGCCCAAGCGGTACTACCGCGATGACCGCGGTTCTACCGTACGTATCCGAACGGGTAGGGGTTATAAGCGGGCAGGGGGAGTTCCAACTACCCCATACCCATTCATCTCCTAACCCCCACGTCGTCTCTCTCTCTCTCCCTCTCAAGAACGCCGCCGAAGGACCTCGCCGGATCTCCTCCCTCGGCCACTCTCCTCGCATTCCGACCGGTGGGATCGTTCCCCACCTCGACCTCTTGCCATGGATGAAGGTTTCTCCCCAAATCCCCTCTTCCTTTTTGCCTAGTTGTTGGTTTTAGGGTTTGGGGAGATGCTTGGTGTTCTAGCGTTCTTCGTGTTCTTATCCATGGAAGATTAGGATGTAGGAGAGTGTTTTTGCACTAGAAATGCTAGTATGCATGTTGCTACCAAGTTACTATGATCAGCCGTAGTACCGTTATTCGATCTACGCGTTCTAGTCTAGATCCGTTCTTTTCAGATCTGACCCGAGCGGTACTACCGCTGGCTAACCGCGGTACTACCGCTCTGCCGCGTAACTGCGCGGAAGTAAAACTTTACTACCGCGTACTGAGCGGTACTACCGCAACCCAGACTCGGTACTACCACTCCCTAAGCGGTACTAATTTTTTACTTCCCTATTTGGTCGCGGAAGTAAACTTTTACTACCGCATACTAAGCGGTACTACCGCATCCCTTAAGCGGTACTACCGCTCACTAAGCGGTACTAATTTTTTACTTCCGCGTCCGTCAGGCGGTACTACCGCTTGTATCATATTTCCTTCGTAGAACTTACATATTACCCTTTCTACTCGTTTCATGTGCTTTTTGTGGCTTTTGCATTGATTCTCTTTGTGTTTTCGTCGTGTTCTTTTGTTTGTGTCTTAGGTGGTGGCTCCGGTTCCGATGTTCGTCGTACCAATCCCGTCCGTGACACCGGGTCCAAGCATCTGCGCAACCCCAGTGATGTGCCAGAGGGCTCCAATCCCCAACGCAAGTTCAAGACCGCCGCCAAGAAGCAAAAGGAATCTTCTATGACTATGGAAGAAATGCCAGCTAATGAGTTCATGGCACAGAGGAAGCTCAATCCTTATGGAGAACCCCGGGCTCAGTTTCATGGGGATGAACTTTTCTCGACCAAGCAGCAGTATCGCATCTACACAGAGGTGCTCAAGAGCAAGCACAACCTGTATGTGGATGCTCATTGGGTGGACATGGCCCACATGCGGAGGGCCGATAACCTGGCCTACTTTGCCGAGGCTTTGGATCTGGTAGAGCAGTTTGGGATTGAGCACTTCATGACCTTTCAGAATGATTTTGACCCAGAAATAATTGCTCAATTTTATGCTTCGGTCCACTTTCACACCAAGGAAGATCGCCCAGTGACTAGGATGACAAATGGTCACAAGATGACTGCGACTTGGAAGGAATTCATGGATCTTATTCAGATTGCTGACGAGGGACTCCACAACCCAATTGGAGCACGGCCTCATGCCAATCCAGAAGCTGCCAACAAAGACCAACTGTTACTGTTCTATGTGGAGAAGACTCTTGCGAGTGGCAAGAAGACATGGGTGTTGAACCCCTTTTTGGACATCATGCATAGGATCTTCCGCAACACCCTGTTTCCTCGAGTTGGGGACAAGGACAAGATTCACTCCAACCTCGTTGATATGCTGCTGATGTGTGAGGCGGCTTGCACAGCTCAGTCTCCACCACTTGACATTTCCCATATTATGTGGTGTGAGCTTCGCTTTGCGATCTACACTCGCAAGGTGCCCATCTATGGTCCGTTCCTGTTTCTGCTCATCTCCAAGACTTGGGAGAAGCTTTACCCTGATGAGGAGTTCGAGGCAGAGTGTATCCGTCATGACCCCATTCGTCTTTGCATCAAGACTCGATGGGCCAACACTACCACTCGTGCTCAAGCTGCTGCAGCTTAGATGGGTACTGACGAGGAGCCTGTGGAGGAGCCTGCTGAGGAGAGTCCTGGAGGATATGCTCCTCCCTCATCTGGGCCCTCTTGGGCTAAGAAGCTAAAGAAGAAGATGAAGGCCCTTTTCTGCATGCAAGCTCAAGGTCAGTACAGGGCTCATGTCACTCACAAGGAGTCTCGCCAGCGTGATAAGAAGATCATGAGGATCTTCGGTGAGAATGTGTCCAACGGATCCGAGGACAACATCACCCCTGAGGCAGCATGGATGGCCCAACAGGGGTACAAGTGGTCTGAGTCTGACGAGGAGCCGCAGGAGGAGCAGCAGGAGTCCGATGGAGAGCATGATGACTGAGATCTTCTGCCAGGGCTACCACCTATCTTAGTGTCCTCTTTCCCTTTGTGGCGTCTCGATGCCAAAGGGGAGAGAGTGGGATTTGCGTCTTGTGCCGTGTCTTTGTGTTTTTCGTTGGTCGAATTCTATTTGCCTGTTTGCTTTTGTGTCGTGTGCTTGAGACTATCGTATGGTGTAAGACATATGCTCCTCTACATTAAACTCGTTATGTCTTTACTTTTATGTCGTGAGCAGTTAGTTTACTTTCCCTTGTTTATGTGCTCACCTTATCCTCCTTACTACTGTCCGTAGACTCTTATTCTTTATATGCAAGGAGTATATTATCTGTAGAATATAGGGGGAGCATTGATCCTAGTATGTGTGTTGTGCAGTCCAAAGCACTCTCTATTGTATGCACACATCTAGGGGGAGCTTGCCTATATTCTAATGGTTATTAGGATTGCATACTTTCTTACATATCCTTGTGCAAATCCCGTATTGTCATCAATCCACCAAAAAAGGGGAGATTGTAAGGGCATATTTCTCCCTAAGTAGTTTTGGTGATTGATGACAATGCATTTGCGGACTAATCGTGTGCTCTAAGCTCTTTCAGATATATCTTACCTAGGCACAAGACGATTGTGAGCCCCTCGGATTCCTTGGAAGACGGTGTTTCCTTTTTGCTCCCTTTCGGTGGCTTTGAGTAATAGGAAAGCCGTACTATTAAGAGGGGGTCCACTTTGGAAAGGTTTGGGTGGAATCAACACATACACATCTTACTCTCGCACCACCTTTCCTTTGCTTCTCTGGAGCTCCGACCGTTTCTTCTCGTATATGCAAACCATAGCTTCCTACTAGTACATCTGTCTGGCAAGCGGTAGTACCGCTCATGCAAGCGGTAGTACCGCACAGCCACACGGTAGTACCGCCTATGGGCACGGTAATACCGCACTACCGGTAGTACCGCGGCCCTAGGACGGTAGTACCGTGTATCTGGCCCGGCACTGCACCAAGTACGGAAGTAGGTGCGGAAGTAATTTTTTACTTCCGCATCCTACGCGGTAGCACCGCTTGGGTCAAGCGGTAGTACCGTGCCGTGTTTTGCTACTACCGTATTTATGCGGATGTAACTAAGGATGTATTTTATTTCATCCGTGCTTGTCCTTAGCCTGCTTGTGTCTGCCTTGCGGTAGTACCGCTCAGGCAGTACTACCGCACGTATACCTTCGCAACAGAGCACTTTCTGGCTAGTACTGCTCCAGCGGTAGTACCGCACCCAGAGCGGTAGTACCGCTGGCCAAGCGGTAGTACCGCAACTTACGTGCGGTTGTACCACGCTCTGCGGGCAGAAATGTGGGATAACGGTTGGATTTGTTCTCCCACTATATATAGGGAGTCTTCTTTCCCAAGAAGACTCACCTCTTCTACCCCAAAGCTCCATTGTTGCTCCAAGCTTCATTTCAGCCCGATCTCTCTCCCTAGCCAATCAAACTTGTTGATTTCCTCGGGAGAGCTTGAGGAGGCATCGATCTACACTTCCACCAAGAGATATTTGATTCCCCCCCCCCACTAATCCTTGCGGATCTTGTTACTCTTGGGTGTTTGAGCACCCTAGACGGTTGAGGTCGCCTCGAAGCCATCTTCCATTGTGGTGAAGCTTCGTGGTGTTGTTGGGAGCCTCCGATTCGGTTGTGGAGATAGCCCCAACCTTGTTTGTAAAGGTCCGGTTGCCGCCTTCAAGGGCACCACTAGTGGAATCACGGCACCTTGCATTGTGTGAGGGCGTGAGGAGAATACAGTGGCCCTAGTGGCTTCTTGGTGAGCATTGTGCCTCCACACCGCTCCAACGGAGACGTACTTCCCCTCAAAGGGAAGGAACTTCGGCAACACATCCTCGTCTTCACCGGTTCCACTTGTGGTTATTTCTTACCTTTACTTTTGCAAGCTTTACTTGTTTATCTTATATAGCTTGCTTGTGAGGTTGTTATCTTTACTTTCTACTAGTTGTCATCTTAGTAACTTATCCAGACAACTTACTTTGACGCTTAATTTAAAGTGGGTAAGAAAAGCTAAAAATTGTTAGTTGCCTATTCACCCCCCCCCCCTCTAGTCAACCATATTGATCCTTTCACCAAGTCTCTACCAAATTCAACATTCCAAAAATATGTTCAGGGAATTGGTATGCGAAGACTTCAGGACGTGCAAGCGTCAAGGGGAGTCTCTTCTTGAGACACTCTTGTTCAAACATCACATTACACTATCTTTCTTTGTGAGTGTGTGTTTCAGGATCTCATCAAGGATTTTATGAAGAACTTTTGAAGGAGAATCTTTTGAGATGATAGAGCTTCCTGAAGAATTGTGAAGATGATTCTACATGGTCAAGCGTAGATTAGGGGGAGTGTTAAAACTAATTATGTAATTAAGGGAAAATCTCCCCTTGCCCACCGGCGCACGGTTGCTCTCTCAACCGTCGCCTCGCACCCGTCTCCCTGGAACCGACGCATCCCTCCTCTGGACCGTCGCGTCTCTCCAAGGGAGATATAAACCTCCTGTAACCATCGTCAAGGATCGATCGTTCTTCTGATTCAAACAACATGGATGAGCTCATCGAGGGCGCAAAGGAACGTCTGGACGTGGACCAGCGCCAACCCGTTCTGGCCGTGGTAGGAGGCCTAGGAATGGAACACACGGAGCTAGTCGTCAACGTGGGGTTAGGGCATAGGAGAAAGAGGAGGAGGCGGCGTGGGATTAGGGCATATGAGAGAGGAGGATGCGGCGTGGGGTTAGGGCATAGGAGAGAGGAGAAGGCGCACGGCGTGGGGTAAGGGAGAAAGGAGGAGGCGGCGGCGTGGGGTTAGGGCATACGACAGAGAAGGATGCGGTGTGGGGTTAGGGCATAGGAGAGAGGATGAGGGATGGATGGTGTAGTGGGAGATCAAAGATTTTTTCCAAAGGAAAGGATAGAAAATGTTTGATTAGTAATGCTGATTATTTTTGGAGAATGGTAAGTTATGATATGATTCTTTTTTTAGCCATATAATTTGATTCCTTTATGTGTAGGCAAACAAATCAGAACAAGAGAAAACAGGAAAACACTTCATGCGGGGGGAAACCGTGGGAAGAGTTTTGAAAGAAAATTAGGTAAAACCAATACTCCCTTTGTTCATTTTTATAAGACCTTGAAAACATTTCAGACAATGTACAAAACAACTCGTTTTGAGTTGTCTAAAATAACTTACCAAAGTAAACGGAGAAAGTAGTAAAAATCGATGGGAGGAGAAGTCTGTAATGAAAGTGGATTAACGGGAGTGGAGGCGGCGAAACCAAAGCTACCAATGGTCGGAGAGATCGTCTTGACTCCAGAGGTTGGTGGATACCGACCTGCCCATAGGACGATGATCAACATCTTCCGGATCAAATAGAGCAAAGGACGCATTTGTCGGAGTATTTTGCGAAAAAAGATTTAGATCTATTATCAAAGTTCATTCAAAGTACAAAGCATCTCAAACATAATAAAAATTATATCGAGATACCGAGATCGCCGAACGACCACCATTGTCACCGGAACGAGTTGTCAAAGCATCGTTGTCGCCGCTCTCCATCAAAGTTGGCTTAACCTTATTGATGAGACCAACCCAAGGGCTAATCCTCGTTGGCTTTTCTTTATAGGAGAAACTCCGTGAGCACCCATGTCAAAGCCAGGACTTGAACTCGGGTGGGCTGGCAGCTACCTCAGCTGCCCAGCCAACGGATCGACGCCCCGTTCTCACTTAACCTTATTGATGACAACCGAAAGTCTTCATGCACATGCCCCTAAGACCAACATCCTAGGGTCACAATCATCACCGTTGAACCCTGAATAAATCAAAAGCACCTGACATTAAATCTCACCACACAATGAAAAACCCTAACCTCACCACCCCAAGAAGACAACCAGAATCTATAACGGAGCTCCGTCTAGTACGCCCAGATGAACAAACTCAAGAAGGATCGAAATCCGGAAGACAAACTTGAAGGAGAAACGCCATCATTCACATCGCCGCACTTGCGAGAACAAAAAAAATACTAACCTAAACTACTTACTAGGCAAAGGCACCTGGATCCTCTTTCCCGCTACCGGCAGGCAGAGGAAAGGTGAATCCACAACTCACTGATGAAGTTTAGAGGGGAGAGTTTGCCCTAGCTGAAAAAGATTCCGGATCACGAGGACATGATAACATCGAAGGCCTCTCCATCAGCGGGCGGCTGGTCAGCGATCCGGGGGGTGAGGTAATTGAGGACTAGCTCCTCCGGTGAGAGGGGTTGAGTTACCGAAGACGAGCTAGTGCACGTGCACCGTGATTTCGACTGGCAATGTATCCAACTAGTGCACCGCTTTTCATCAGAGTTCCAAATGCATCGCTGAGCAGATAAGCTCTACCAGTATAGGAGCACCATAACTTGTTCGAATCCTCCAAAAGACTTGTCTGGTCAGCAAAGCAGTACCAATAACAACTCCAAGTGCCAGCATTATACAGCCGGTAACGGAGCTAGTGGCAAAACAACTCTAGCAACCGTTCCGACGCAGCTGGGACGACGATACATGCGCTCAGATTAAGCTCAGCCCTGAAGCGCTGCAGTTCGATCATGCGATGAGGAAAGGGAGCACGGTCAGCATGAACGCCTCGTAGCCGAAAGTCGCAGACCCCGAGTACGCCGTGTCCTTCTCCTTGAACTTCTCGGTCAGGCCCTGCGAAAGATAATTCAGGCAAATTATAAAGGTAATTCAGCCAAATGAACGCCATGGAATGCAAAACAATTGTACTAGTCCGTTTATCTGCACGCTATGGCGGTAGAACTACCTTCACTGTAAGGCAGCATCTGCATACATAAAGAACAAGCAGTCAGGAATGTTATACTCACACGGTTCAAATTGTGCTACTGCTAAGCTTTATAAGGGAACCCAGTGTTTTTCTGCCAATTCTGATCTTGGCATAAAAACAAATATTGACAAACTAAGCAAATTTGATCTATCCATGTTTCTGTAAATTTGATGCTGCGGAATCTTGTGCAGTTTTATGGGAAAAACAATCAGCCAAGTTAAGACTAATTGAAGGAATAGTCTTACTCAATGAAGTTGTCATATTCGACCGCTTTGTTCTTGCCCCCAGTCTTGTCAAATTTAGACACAAGCAAGTCTAGCACAGTTGGAGAAACGGAATATCCAAGATCTAGAAGAGCATCACGCAGTTCTGGTGCATCAATTCTACCACTTCGGTCACGGTCAAACCTCTCAAATATGCCCTGAGAAATAAACGCGGGAAATGTATCACAAGGAATGTCAATTTGGTTGATTGGTTCCCTCACAAAGAAGGAAGGGAACTTGAAGCTGTACTGCTGTAGCATCTCACCCTCCAATTCTGAAGACTGTAAAACACAGAAGTGAACTCCTTTGGCCCTGAAAGAATCAAAAGTAATGTATTTAAAGTTAGGAGGTTAAAGTAAAAAAGGTATAGAGGACGAAAATGTCAAATGTTGAAAACAGTATGGGCCTTTTTTATTCGAAGGATTTCCAAAATACAGGAATAGGATACGATTGCATGTGTTAAGCAGAGAACTATGAAAACACAGGAATCTGCAAAATTGGATATTTAATTCACAAGAATAGGAAAAACAACAGGAATCCTAAAAGGCACGGTCAAATTAAGGTCAAACCATATGAAAAGATAAGATGAAGTTGATATTATGCTATTTCTGGCCTTTGTCTCGTTCTTTCTGCATAGGAATGTAAAAAAGAGGTTTAAGTGGACTGTAAAAATCCCTTTGTTTTTCCTACGAAAATCAATCCAAAGAAAAAATTCCTCTGTTTTTCCTATGGTTAATACCTCTTAATCAAACGGATGAACAGTGTCACCATAGGAAAATTTCCAATTCCTATGATTTTCCTCTACTTTTCCTATGAATTAAAGAGGCCATATATGTATACTTCACACTTTAAAAAAAATAAAGACAAAATATAAATGGCAGATAATTCTACATAGCACGCTACAAATGCGAAGTGTGTGGCAGACTAATACCAATTAATGCTTGTACTGTGATGGATTACACGCCAAAGAACTTACATACTAGTTGGTTTTATCCTGCAAACCATAGTTTCATCACGACAGAAACAACCTTCAGTTTTGGCGAAGGACAGTTAGGAAAAGTATCTCAAGCTTTCAAGGATAAACTTTTGCCAAAAAAAGCTTTGGTAGAAGTAGTACTGACTCAAAGCAGTTCCAACTTTGAATTTCGGTGATGGATCAGGTTAAACTGAAAGTAAAAAATGTGCATAGCTTGTATTAGGAAATGCAGATCTGATAAAGCAATCCACACTTCCCATCCAATCTTTCACATTGGGAAGAAAAGAAAATAGAACAATCACCAGTGGCAAGTGATTTGCTAAGATGTCCATAACAACAGAACAACTCGTGGGTTTTGCACATTAAGGGTCTAATACTTTCCAACATGAATACTTGGCCTGTGCTCCAGCTGTATCTAACATTAGTCTATAGACTGAGAGTCTGAAATACAGTCAAGCTGAACTAAAATAACGCGCCTTCCTCGGGATCCTTCCCCAAAAATGAAAAGGGTTCATTTGTGAACTTTGGCTTAAAAAATTCACCACTAAGTGCTCACGTCGCGTGCTACAAAGACAAGAAGAACATCAACACTAAGTGGTGTGCATGCCGAGACGCGGTGTAGTGGACCAGGGAAACGCATGATTGCCTCCTGGAAGCCAAGAGTCAAAGACAATGACGCAACGGATCCCCCATTGATCCTGGAACGATCGTGACCAAGACTTGAGAGATGCGACATATGGAGGAGGGAGGGGGGAAAGGGAGGACTTGCCGATCTTGCGGACGTTGGTGTTGGTGAAGAGGTACATGAGGAGGTGGACGGTGCGGAGGCTGAAGCTCTGGCTGCTGAACCCAGAGAGCGCGGACTGCAGCTCCTTGTCGTCGATCATCCCGCTGCCGTCGCGGTCCGCCGCCTGGAAGCACGCCACCACGTTCGGGTCCGTCCCCGGGGGGAACGTCGACGGCACCAGCGCCGCGAACGGGCTCCCGTACCCACCGGCGCCGCCTCCTCCTGCGTAGGGCTGCGCGGCGGGTGGGCCCCCGTACGGCGCACCGGACGAAGGCGGCTGGGCGCCGTAGGGCTGCTGCCCGTAGCCGCCTCCGCCGCCCCCGCCGTAAGGCTGCTGCGGGGGCGGAGCGCCGTGGTAGGGGTCGGAGCCGGAGGAGTAAGAGGTCTTGCCTTCCTTGGGAGGCTTCTGGCCATAGGACGGTGGGGCTCCGTAGCCGCCGCCGCCGCCCCCGCCGTAAGGCTGCTGCGGGGGCGGAGCACCGTGGTAGGGGTCGGTCTTGCCTTCCTTGGGGGGCTTCTGGCCGGAGGGCGGTGGGGCTCCGTAGCCGCCAGCGGCGCCGTAGGGGTAGCCGGAGCCGGGGGGTGGGGGGTAGCCAGCCATGGGGTTAAACTTGGGGAATTGGAGTTGTGTGCTTGATCACGGGAACGGGGATGGAATGGAACAGGTGGGGGGCGAAGCAGAACGTGGTTTGGTTTGGCGACGCGGACACCACGCGGAGTGGAGCAGATCGAAAGCAGAGAGTTTTCCGTCGACGCGGACGGCGATGACGACGCGACGGCACGGCAAACGTGTTGACTAACAAGCAAATTATAAATTTCATAAAATTGAACCAGTAAATTTCATATTTGGTACTCCCCCTTAAACAAATACTCCCTCCGTTCCTAAATATAAAGTCTTTTTAGAGATTTCATTATGAACTACAGACGGAGCAAAATGAGTGAATCTACATACTTCCTCCGTTCCACAATGTAGTGCCTATAGATTTTTATGAAATTCAAACTTTGCCAATTTTGATCAAGTGTATAGAGAAAACTGTTTACATCTACAATACCAAACATGTATATTCTGAAAATATAACTCACGATGTATCCAATGATGTGCATTTGATATTCTAGATGTACATACTTTTCATCATAAACATGGTCAAAGTTTGTAATGTTTGACTTTTGTAAAAATCTATAGGCACTACATTATGGAACGGATGGAGTACTAAACTTATATTTATATACATTCATATGTACTCCCTCTGTTCCTAAATATAAGTCTTTTTAGAGATTTCAACAAGTGACTACATACGGAGCAAAATGAGTGAATCTACACTCTAAAACATGTCTACATACTTCCGTATGTTGTAGTCTATTTGAAATGTCTAAAAAGACTTATATTTAGGAACAGAGGGAGTAGTTTGTAGTGAAATTTCTGAAAAGATTTATATTTAGATACGAATGCACTATAAGAGCAAATACAATAGAGGTGAGTCAACCGGCTATAAGGAATAAACTAGTATATTTTGCTTAGTTGGAGGAAAGAGAAGGTAAGCGGGCTCTTCGTGAAGAGCCAGCTCTAGCACGTGCTCCTAGGCACTTTGTGAGAATGAAATGTGGGTCACATAGTAAAAAAGTAGTACAATCTTTTGATCTACTATTGTATACATTGGCTATAAGATGGGCTGTAGATGACATGGAACTGGCTTATAGCCAGCAGCTGGCTATACTATTAACCATGCTCAAGAGCAACTCCAATGGGAGTATCCATTTTGTCCGCCGCCGTCCGTTTGGGTCAGCGCGGACAAAAACGACGGCCCAACGCAAAGAACCATTTTTATTTTGTGTTCGTTTTGTGTCCGCGCGGACCCATTTCCGGACCAAATTTGAGACACATTTGGGTCCGAAGTGGACACAAAGCGGACGCTTTCTGCGTCTCTCTCGTCTGCCTCCGTCCGCTGCCGATCACGCGTGGCCCACCCGCCATTCACTCACAGAATATTTTTTCTCTCTCCCCTCTCTCTTGCGCTAGCCATGGCACAAGTTCTGCCACGCCGCCGCGCTCGCCCTGCTTGGACGCCGCCGCGCTCACCCTGCTTGGACATCGCCGTGCCGCACGCATCAGCAGCAGCTCGCGTGCTCGGCCCGGCCTCGCCCCGCCCCGGAGGAGCTCGCACGCTCGGCACGGCCGCGCCCCGCCACGCAGCAGGAGCGCGCGGGCTGGGGCGTCGGGCAGGGGCAGAGCAACGGCGAGCTGTGGCACGGAGGGGCCTAGCTAGCGCGGCGGCCACGAGCTGTGGTGGGTGGGGCGCGAGCTGCGGCGGAGTAAGCTAGCGAGGCGGTTGCGGCGGTCGCGGGGCCGGGGCGAGCTGCGGCGGGCGCGGCGCGCACGAGCCGCGGCGGGCATGGCGAGCGTCGGGCCTGGGGCCGGGGCGAGCGGGCATCGGCGACACACATAACGCGCGAGAGCTGCAGCACGGGAGCGGGGCGGAGCTATGCGGGAGCTCGCTCACCAGGTGTTCGACTGAATGGCGACGCAGACATGCACAAAATGCGCCTGCCTCCCGTTGGGCGTACAGACCGACCCAAATGAAAAAGCGGACGCGCGGACGGGCGACCCAAACGGACGAAAAGCGGACAAAAGTGATGTCCGTTTGGGTCGGCCCGTTGGAGTTGCTCTAAGTGGGAGTAACATAGTCGCCACATAAGCAAAGAGGATGATGTTTCATGTAATTAAAGAGAAGAGAGACAAATAGAGTGACATAATATGTTACCATCTGATACGTCCAAAACGTATCTATAATTTCTGCTTGCTCCATGCCACTTTTGGGTGATATTGCTATGATATTCATACACTTCCATACACTTTTGATCATATTTGGACTAACTTACTAATCCAGTGCACCCTAGTGCCAGTTTCTGTTTTCGGCTGTTTTTGTATTTCAGGTTTTCACGTTTCGAGAACTGCCCAGAAAAATCCAGAAAAATTATATAAAAAATCAGCGATCCAGAAACAACACTGCGTCCGAAGGGCAGCCTGGGGGGGGGGCACAGGGGCTCCAGGCGCCCTGTGGGCGCGCCCCCCCTGGGCCGCGCCGGGGGGGCGCCTGGGCCCCCCGAGGCTCCCCCGATGCCCTACCTTGGCATATATTTAAAGGACCCTCCGAAACCCTCAGAACAGGAACTCTTTTCGCGATCCCATCTCTGTTCCGCCGCTGCCGCCGCTTCCAAGATCGGGAGCACCAGGAGAACTCTTCCCTGCACCCTGCCGGAGGGGAGGATCACCACCGGGAGCTTCTCCACCACCATGGACGCCTCCCGGATGACTCGTGAGTAGTCTCCCTTGGACCATGAGTCCATGACCAGTAGCTATGTGATGTTCTCCTCCCGTTCTTGTGCTTCACTAATTAGTCCTCGTGAGCTGCCCTACATGATCGAGGCACCTATGTAATCCTTATGCTGTTGCTATGTTGAGTTTGCTGGGATCCGATGGATTATGAGATTATGTTCAGATTGATCTTGAGTAATATATTTGATTCACCTCTTTTATATTTTAGGTCATAAGTAATTCTTGCATGTTCTCCGTTGTTACTTATTGCTTTGGCCGAGTAGTAGGTAGTGACTCCAAGAGGGAACGTTATGCTCGATTGTGGGTTCATGCCCCTCGATGACTAGCTTGAGTGACAGAAACATGAGTCTAGGGGATGTGCAGTTGCCACAAGGGGGAAAACAACGGCGCTTGTGCCCGCGGGTGCAAGGATTGTTTACTTTACGCAAAGTTCTTTTAATGCAGTTGTCTGTTGCATTGAGTTTACACTATGGGTGGGACTCGCAACTTAATACCAGCGAGATGTTCTGGATAGATATCTCAAGGTGGATGATTAGTAGTAGATATTGATGGATTTCGGTCTACTTACTTTGGCGTACCGCCCATGCTTTGAACCTCAACCTTTCTTGCAATGTAGTCAGCATTGGTTTGCGTTCGTGGTCCTGTCAATTGCCCAGCTGTAATTTGTTTACCTCACATAGCTGTTTTATCGTCTTTTGGGAGAGAGACATCACTAGTGAACATCATGAGACTCCGGTCCATATTACCATCATTGATCACATCCACTATTTACTTTTCGTTATTTACCTACTATTGCAAAAACTATCTATCACTACTATCATTGCTTTTAATCCTTTGTGAACTACAAGGCCGGAGGGATTGACAACCTCTCTGTACTCGTTGGGAGAAAAGTTATTTGTATCTGTGTGCAGGTCCACGTTGATTGCTAATTGCGCCGTTAGCAATTGACACCTACTTGTTGAACCTAGGAGTCTCTGGGAATTCGATCCTTGGCATCTTTGCTAGGGGAAAACACTTCTACTTACTGCATCTTACACCTTCCACTTGGGGTAACCAACGAGGGGTTCGAGGTCCATCACCATCACATAGGGGTTCCCAATACAAAATGAGTCTATAAAACAATAAATAAGATATGTATGTTACTACATCTATGACACTTCCCACTATGAAGGTGATAACATGGACTAGTAACATATTACTAGTCTAAGTTACTCTCCACTATGACTAGCCTAAGAGCGTCTTAGGAGTAACTAGTACATATGCCCGTGCATGGTAATGGGCGAAGAAAATTGACAAAACCTGGTTCACGTGTCACTACGCTCCACTTATATCCAAGTCTGACACATGTTGAAATTAGGTTACCCTCATCTCTATAAGGTGCATATGCGGGTGTGTTGCCACGGGTTGAATTTGTTGGGAACATAGTATTTCAAAAAAAAATATCCTACGATCACGGAAGATTTATCTAGGAGAAGCATAGCAACGAGCGAGGAGAGTGTGTCCACCTACCCTCGTAGACCGAAAGCGAAAGCGTTTAGTAACGCGGTTGATGTACTCGAATGTCTTCATGATCCAACCTATCCAAGTACCGAACATACGGCACCTCCGTGTTCAGCACACGTTCAGCACGATGACGTCCCTCGAGCTCTTGATCTAGTTGAGGATGAGGGAGAGTTTCGTTAGCACGACGGCGTGGCAACGGTGTTGACGATGTTACCGGCGCAGGGCTTCGCCTAAGCACTGCAACGATATGACCGAGGTGTGTAACTGTGGAAGGGGGCACCGCACACGGCTAAGAGATTGTCTGTTGTGCCTTTGGGGTGCCCCTGCCCACGTATATAAAGGAGGGAGGGAGAGAGGCCAGCCTCCTAGGGCGCGCCAAGAGTAGGGAGTCTTACTAGGACTTCCAAATCCTAGTAGAAAACCCTTTTCTATTCAGAGTAAGAGAGAAGGAAAGAGGGAAAGAGAGGGGGAGTAGGAAAAGGCAAGGGGGTGCCGCCCCCTTTCCCTAGTCCAATTCGGACACATGGGGGGGGGGGGGCGCCACCTCCCCTTGGCCTCCCTTTTCCGCATGGCCCAATAACGCCCATTACTTCTCCCGGTGAATTCCCGTAACTCCCCGGTACTCCGAAAAATACCCGAATCACTCGGAACCTTTCTGATGTCCGAATATAGCCTTCCAATATATGGATCTTTACCTCTCGACCATTTTGAGACTCCTCGTCATGTCCGTGATCTCATCCGGGACTCCAAACAAACTTCGGTCATCAAATCACATAACTCATAATACAAATTTTCATCGAACGTTAAGCGTGCAGACCTTACGGGTTCGAGAACTATGTAGACATGACCGAGACACATCTTCGGTCAATAACCAATAGCGAAACCTGGATGCTCATATTGGCTCCTACATATTCTATGAAGATCTTTATGGGTCAAACCTCATAACAACATATGTTGTTCCCTTTGTCATGGTATGTTACTTGCCCGAGATTCGATCGTCGGTGTCGTCATACCTAGTTCAATCTCGTTACCTGCAAGTCTCTTTACTTGTTCTGTAATACATTATCTCGTGACTAACTCATTAGTCATTTGCTTGCAAGGCTTATTATGATGTGTATTATCGAGAGGGCCCAGAGATACCTCTCCGACACTCGAAGTGACAAATCCTATTCTCGATCTATGCCAACACCACAAACACCTTCGGAGACACCTGTAGAGCATCTTTATAATCACCCAGTTATGTTGTGACGTTTGATAGCACACAAGGTGTTCCTCCGGTATTCGGGAGTTGCATAATCTCATAGTCAGAGGAACATGTACAAGTCATGAAGAAAGCAATAGCAATAAAACTAAATGATCATTATGCTAAGCTAACGGATGTGTCATGTCCATGACATAATTCTCCTAATGATGTGATCCCGTTCATCAAATGACAACACATGTCTATGGTTAGGAAACTTAACCATATTTGATTAATGAGCTAGTCTAGTAGAGGCATACTAGGGACACTCTGTTTTGTCTATTTATTCACACATGTATCAAGTTTTCGGTTAATATAATTCTAGCATGAATAAAAGACATTTATCATGATATATAAGGAAATATAAATAACAACTTTATTATTGCCTCTAGGGCATATTTCCTTCAGTCTCCCACTTGCACTAGAGTCAATATTCTAGTTCACATCGCCATGTGATTTAATACCGATTGTTCACATCGTTATGTGAATAACACCCATAGTTCACATCGCCATGTGACTAACATGTGACACCACGAGACCGGTGCGCCAGGTGTCAGCCTGTTATTCATCGTCGTTTGCTACCTCTTGAGCTTGTGTTGCATTCCCTCGAAGAGGAAAGGGAGATGCAGCACAGTAGCGTAAGTATTTCCCTCAGTTTTTGAGAACCAAGGTATCAATCCAGTAGGAGACCACGCGCCAGTCCCTCGCACCTGCACAAACAAATAAGAACTTTGCATCCAATGCGATAAGGGGTTGTCAATCCCTTTACGGTCACTTACGAGAGTGAGATCTGATAGAGATGGTAATTATATTTTTGGTTTAATAAAACAGCAAATAAAAGCAGGAAAAGTAAAGTAGATGTAGATTGATATGCTGAGAATAGACTCGGGGGCCATAGTTTTCTCTAGTGGCTTCTCTCATGATAGCGGTCTTCTACGGCGGGTAAAAATTTACCGTCGAGCAATTGATAGAAAAGCGAATAATTATGAGACTATCTAGGCATGATCATTGTATATAGGCATCACGTCCGAGACAAGTAGACCGACTCCTGCTTGCATCTACTACTATTACTCCACACATCGACCGCTATCCAGCATGCATCTAGTGTATTGAGTTCATACGAACAGAGTAACGCCTTAAGCAAGATGACATGATGTAGAGGGATAAACTCAAGCAATATGATGAAAACCCCATCTTTTTATCCTCGATGGCAACAATACAATACGTGCCTTGCTGCCCCTACTATCACTGGGAAAGGACACCGCAAGATTGAACCCAAAGCCAAGCACTTCTCCCATTGCAAGAACTATAGATCTAGTAGGCCAAACCAAACCAATAATTCGAAGAGACTTGCAAGGATATTATGAGCACACATAAAAAGTTCAGAGAAGAACCAAATATCTTTCATAGATAACCTTGATCATAAAGTCACAATTCATCGGATCTCGACAAACACACCGCAAAAAGATATTACATCGAATAGATCTCCTCAAAGACCGAGGAGAACTTTGTATTGAGATCCAGAGAGAGAGAGAGAAGAAGCCATCTAGATACTAGCTATGGACCCGAAGGTCTGTGGTAAACTACTCACAACTCATGGTGAGGGCGATGATGATGATCATGATGAAGGCCTCCATGATGGATCCCCCTCCCGGAACAGGCTCCAAGATGGGATCTCCACAGGAACATAAGCTACGGCGGTGGAATTAGGGTTTTCTCTCTGCGTATGGAGTTTCTGGGGTACGTAGGTATATATAGGAAGGAGGAGGGAACCGGGGGCCTTGTGGGCCAGCCTCGAGGCAGGGGGGCGTGCCCTGGGAAGGGGGGCACGCCCCCCACCTTCGAGGGCTGGCCCTTCATCCCCTGACTTGGTCCCGAAGATTCCCGAGCATGATTTCCTCCAAAAATATCTCTCGCGAAGGTTTCATTCCGTTTGGACTCCGTTTGATATTCCTTTTCTGCAAAACCCTGAAATAGGCAAAAAAAAACAGCAATCTGGACTGGGCCTTTAGGTTAGTAGGTTAGTCCCAAAAATGATATAAAAGTGAATGATAAATCCCATTAAACATCCAAGACTAGATAAATAATAGCATGGAACAATAAAAAATTATAGATACGTTGGAGACGTATCAAGCATCCCCAAGCTTAATTCCTGCTCGTCCTCGAGTAGGTAAATGATAAAGAAAGAATTTTTGATGTGGAGTGCTAACCAATATAGTTTTTCAATGTAATTCTCTTAATTGTGGCATGAATGTTCAAATCTGAAGGTTTTAAGATAAAAGTCTATATTGACATAAGAAATAACAATACTTCAAGCAATACTAACAAAGCAATCATGTCTTCTCAAAATACTATGGCTAAAGGAAGTTATCCCTACAAAATCATATGGTCTGGCTATGCTCCCTCTTCATCACACAAAATATTCATATCATGCACAACCCCGATTTCAGCCAAGCACTTGTTTTCATACTCTATTCTTTTCAAACCTTTCAACTTTCACGCAATACATGAGCGTGAGCCGTGGACATAGCACTATGGGTGGAATAGAGGTGGTTGTGGAGAAGACAAAAAAGAGGAAGATAGTCTCACATTGACTAGGCATATCAACGGGCTATGGAGATGCCCATCAATAGGTATCAATGTGAGTGAGTAGGGATTGCCATGCAACGGATGCACTAGAGCTAAATATGAATGAAAGCTCAACAAAAGAAACTAGTGGGTGTGCATCCAACTTGCTTGCTCATGAAGACCTAGGGCATTTGAGGAAGCCCATTGTTGGAATATACAAGCCAAGTTCTATAATAAAAATTCCCACTAGTATATGAAAGTGACTAATCATGAGACTCTCTACAATGAAGATCATGGTGCTACTTTGAAGCACTAGTGTGGAAAGAGATAGTAACATTGTCCCTTCTCTCTTTTCTCTCATTTTTTTGGAGGGGCTTTTCTCTCCTTTTTTTATTATTAGCCCCTCTCTATTTTTTTGGGCCATCTTTTTTTATTGGCCTTTCCTCACATGGGACAATGCTCTAATAATGATGATCATCACACTTTTTATTACCACTCAATATTACAACTCAATACTACAACAAGTATGACTCTACATGAATGCCTCCGGTGGTGTACCGGCATAAGCAATGAATCATGTGTGACATGTATGAAAAATTATGCATGGTGGCTTTGCCACAACTACGATGTCAACTACATGATCATGCATGGCACTATGACAATATGATGCGTGTCATATGAACGGAACGATGGAAAGTTGCATGGCAATATATCTCGGAATGGCTATGGAAATGCCATGATAGGTAGGTATGGTGGCTGTTTTGAGGAACAATATGGTGGTTGTTTTGAGGAAGGATATATAGTGGGTTTATGGTACCGGCGAAAGTTGCACGGTACAAGAGAGGCTAGCAATGATGGAAACGTGAGAGTGCGTATAATCCATGGACTCAACATTAGTCATAACAACTCATATACTTATTGCAAAAATCTACGAGTCATCAAAAACAAAGTAATCAACGCATGCTCCTAGGGGGAGGTTGGTAGGAGTTAACCATCGCGCGCCCCCGACCTCCACACAAAGGTTGGCACTCTACAAATACCTCATGCTCTAAATTCGTCACATAGCGGTTCACCATACGTGCATGATACGGGAATCACTAACCTTAACACAAGTATTCTTAAATTTCATAATAACTCCACTAGCATGACTCTAATATCAATATTCTCATGTCTCAAAACAATTATCAAGCATCCAACATCTCATTCTATTCAATGCACTTGGTGTGAAAATTTTACTACATTGACATTGGATGTTTATCATGTGAATACAAGTTTCTTTAGCCTAAACACATTACCATGCTGTTTTAATAGACTCTCAAATAGATATAAGTGAAGCATGAGAGTTCAACAATTTCTACAAAATATAACCACCGCCATGCTCTAAAAGATATAAGTGAAGCACTAGAGCAAAAACTATTCAACTCAAAAGATATAAGTGAAGCACATAGAGTGTTCTAATAATTTCTATGCCATATTTAACTCTCTCAAATAGGTGTATCCAGCAAGGATGATTGTGGCAAACTAAAAAGCAAAGACTCAAATTATACAAGACGCTCCAAGCAAAACACATAGCATGTTGCGAATAAAAATATAGCTCCAAGTATAGTTACCGATGGATGAAGATGAAAGAGGGGTTGCCTTCCCGAGGCATCCCCAAGCTTAGGCTTTTGATTATATTGATTTTACTTGGGGTGCCATGGGCATCCCCAAGCTTGGGCCTTTGCTACTCCTTGCTCCATAGTCCATCAAAGCAATACTCAGAACTTGAAAACTTCACAACACAAAACTTAGACAAAAATTCTCGTGAGCTCCGTAAGTAAGAGAAAGCAAACCACCACTCGAAGGTACAGCAAGGAATTCATACTTTGTTTATATTGGTGTTAAACCTACTGTACTCCAAGTTCTCTATGATTCATATCCTCCAATATTACTCATAGATGCATCGGAATAAGCAAACAACACACGAACAACAGAATCTGTCAAAAACAGAACATTCTGTAGTAATCTGCTGGGTTCGCCTACTTATGAAACTCTAGAAAATTCAAAATAAATTTGTAAATTTTCTTAATTTGTATACCAATCAGCATAAAAAAGAATCAACTAAAAAGCACGCTCCAGTAAAATCTGAAGACTACTTTAGCGAGCGCTAACGATTCTGTTTTTCACAGCAAGATCAAATAAACTTCACACAAGTCTTACCAAAGGTTCTACTTGGCACAAACACTAAACAAAACATGAAAACACATCTAATCAGAGGCTAGATGAAATATTTATTCTCTAACAGCAACAAAAGCAAAAAACATAAAATTGGGTTGCCTCCCAACAAGCGCTATTGTTTTACGCCCCTAGCTAGGCACGATACAAGATAAATCTAGGTATTGCCATCCTTGGAAGGCAATCCATAAGTGGCTCTCATGATAGATTCATATGGTAATTTGATTTTCCTTCTAGGAAAGTGTTCCATGCCTTTCCTTAACGGAAATTGGAATCTAATATTTCCTTCCTTCATATCAATAATTGCACCAATCGTTCTAAGGAAAGGTCTACCAAGAATAATAGGACATGAAGGATTGCAATCTATATCAAGAACAATGAAATCTACGGGCACATAATTCCTATTGGCAACAATAAGAACATCATTAGTTCTTCCCATAGGTTTCTTAATAGTGGAATCCGCAAGATGCAAATTTACAGAACAATCACCAAGCTCATGGAACCCTAGCAAATCACACAAAGTTTTTGGGATAGTGGAGACACTTGCACCCAAATCACACAAATCATAGCATTCATGATCTTTTATTTTTATTTTTATAGTAGGTTTCCATTCATCATAAAGCTTTCTAGGTATAGAAACTTCCAACTCAAGTTTTCTTCATAATATTGCATCAAAGCATCAACTATATGTTTAGTGAAAGCTTTATTTTGACTATAAGCATGCGGAGAATTTAGCACGGATCGCAACAAAGAAATACAATCAATCAAAGAGCAATTATCATAATTGAATCCCTTGAAATCCAAAGTAGTGGGTTCATCACTATGCAAAGTTTTAATCTCTTCAATCCCACATTTAGCAATTTTAGCATCAAGATCTAAAAACTCCGAATTATTGGGACACCTTAAAGAAGAATCATCTCCAATCCTATTCTCATCAAGATTAATACTAGAAAACAAGGATCTAACTAGCTAAATACCCGTGCGTTGCTACGGGATGAAACAATATTTGAAGAATGATGATGTGTGAATGATTGTCCTCAGTCATCATTGACATCTTGAAGGTGCGGCCAGAGACCTCGATTGTTCACATTGGTTGTCCTCGAGCGCCTAGTGCCCTCACATGTGAACGTATCGACAACCATCAACTTGTGTATGTCATGCAAAGCACGGTCATCATGGCCTTAGTCCATGTTGGTAACGCTGGTCCCTATATCGATGAGAGCCTGCTGGCCGTCCTTGCCCACGAGCACTTTCAAATAGATTCAGCACGTTTCAGCGCATATCTAATTAATTACAGGCATGCTAATTAACTTCCCACATAATTAAGTAATTACATCTCTCTCTCTCTCTCACCTTTTCCCCTTAATTTTTCTAACTCTAGAAAAAAACCTAAACAACTATATTTCATTTTATATGAAACAACCAACGAGTGTGATTTTTGTGCACTCAGTCACCCCATGCACCCATGATCAAAAACTTAGCAAAACATTAAAAAAAATCCAAAACTTTGTGGATGTGATTATGACCAAATGTTTTAGGTGCTTACAAAATTTGGTGGCCAAATAACATCCCAGGAGCTCGGTACAAAAAAAAGTTGTGCTGAAACATGTGAATAGTAAACTTGGGTTCAGAGCATCATTTGTATTTCGCTTTGTATGGTCATCAATTTTTTGGTGAGCAAATTTTGGAACCTCCTAAAACATTTGCGCATAATCACATCCACGAAGTTTCATTTTTTTTCCTTTTGGTGAATTTACTGTTCATTGGGTGCATGCACCGAAGTTGGGTGCATCCACTACTTTCCTACTACCAAATCCATATGGTTATCATTGTAATACCCAACATTTTTAGTTGAATAATCAAACTTTTGTTACAATAAAAATAACATAGAAAACCAACGGTCAAATACTCCTTTTAATATGTTTTATAAAACAAAACAGATAATAAATAATTATACTCCTTTTAATATGTTTTATAACACAAAACAGATAATAAATAATTATACTCCTTTTTAATATGTTTTATAACACAAACATAAAATAACATACAAGTACTTTTTTAATAGCATAATAAACATATTGCGTAAAGAAGCAAATGCAATCGATCTGTTTTGTTCTCTATAGCAAAAATCTACCAGATTTCTTTTTCTTTTTGCTAAATCCACCACACCTTCACATCTCAATTTTTTTATAAGATTCATCTCGACTAATATTACAGCCGGTGTTGTGGCATCTTGTCCTTATTGAATCCTTGTCGGCATCTATAATCTTTTCCTCCCTGAATCCTTGTTGCTAGCGATCGTGGTATTTCATGTAAGTTGTAATCCTTTGTAATGGTTGTTGATAGGATTTGTGACACGCACAACCTATTAGGGTTTGTTGTGGCGTGCCTGACTGTACTATGTCGATTTGAGTCATTGCTTAAGTTGGGCAAGTGTAATCAGTATGCATGTAAGTTGTGATCAACTTCATAAGTGTACTATCATGTTGTATGGAAAGCACTGGATCCCATTCAGGGTAAATTGTAAAGTATTACCTTCTGGTTTTTCAAAATCGGAGCCCTTAGGGCTCAATCAAGTGACTGCAACTTCATCGAAAATGATCAACGGCCCAACCCCCATAGTAGAAATCGTGCGAAGCCACATGAAGATACATACCAAACACTTAGCCACCTACGACTGTGATAGTACTGTAGAGGTCGTGCGAAGCCACATGAAGATAATGTGCACCAGTAATTTGTTTCCTCTTCCATGACCATTCATGTAATAAGTGATTAAGATGAATAGAAAAATAATTAACATATGTGAACAGTAGTCTCATAATTGACCTGAGTAAAAACATACATGAAAGACATCTTGACGGTTTGTTCTAATGCAAAAAGGATATGTCTTTGGGTGTTGTTCGAGAAAAAATGGGATTATTCTTCAACATTGGCAGTCGATCGACACAAAACAAGTACTATGTAGAAACGAAAAACCATGCAAGAACAGAAGTAAAAAATAATAATAGAAAGAGTTAAAGTGAATTAGAAAGGGTGTTGAACCTCCTCCATGACGAAACGCAGACCACCTCCAAGTTCTTGGCGAATTGGAGCAACATATATGACTTAAGCATATTTTATGTGTAACAATTTACTCAAACAACAAAAATAATAACTTGGATTAAGCATATTGACAACATTTAGCATAATCGTACAAAATACATGAAATTTTATATGAAAATTTCAGTCGAAAGGATTTGTACCTGAAAGAAGACGAAATTTTGCTGGTATTGTCGTGGAATTAACACGGCATATGTCCGGTTTAGCGGGCTTAGTCGTGAGGCCGCGCATCTATGTAGTAGCTTGAGAGGGGTTGAGCGGAATCGAGAGATGCGATGCAAGACACGGATTTAGACAGCTTCGGGCCCCAGGAAACATCATGCGGTAATAACCCTACGTGCTGTTTGAGGCTAGGTCTCATTATGATCCTCGTGGTGTCGCCGGTAAACCGGCTCTTTGTGTCTAACCCTAGAAATTTGTCTTAACTTCTCCTCTAAAACTTGTCTTCTAACTTGTCCTCTTTGGGGAGCCCTGCCCCTCCTTATATATGTTGAAGGGGCGGGTTACATGACTAGTCCTAGTAGGACTAGGATTGATCTATTACAAGGAGTCCTAGTCTTGTTTCCTTTGTAAGAGAATATTCCTTATGCTTTCTTCATAAACCGGCCCACCATAATATGAACCGGCCTTCTGGGCTTTGGGCCTTGTCATCCATGATCCGCCAGCCGGGTTACCAGTGAGTGGTATTATTTAGATAGGTTGCTAGTGAATCATCAAGTGTAAACCGTCTCTCAAGTAAACTACCAAGTCCGGCCGGGTTATAATTCCGGCCGGTTCATACCGCGGGGGTATATCCCCGACATTAGCCCCCAAGTTTAGCTTGGATGTGTCCATGGTAAACTTATGCTCCAAAACAAACACAAGAACAAATTTGAGAGGTTGTGCTCCGAGTTTAAGAATCTCTTATAAATCGGCATCTGACCATCCTTAAGTCCTTGTCCTTTCCTTCTTCTAGAAAATCCGGGTCAACAGACCAACTTCATAATCAACTTGCTTGCATAAGAAATATTGTAAATAAAGAATCCATTTGAATCGGCCTTTAATGCTCTGACTTGACAAAGGTATTGGTCTTTGAAATATTCAACTGATATCCAGCCGGCTTGAAGATGCAGAACTTGCCGGTTTATGATTGCCAAAATTGTCGGGTCACACAATTAATCTGATTTGCCAGAACTGAAAATTTGAAGATGTTCCTCCTTTATATGCATATTACCTATAGCCCCCAAGTGCCGGGTCATTATGTAATAATGAGCAGGGACTTTGTATATACTTCATTGAACATAGCCTTGTATAATCTTGAAGAAATCTGGATCATTCATCCCAATCACTATGAAACTGAATATTCCATATTATGTAGCCCCCAAGTGCCGGGTCATTATGCAATAATGAGCAGGGACTTTGAAAATATGATCATGTAAATTTGAATAGCAACATGTAGCCCCCAAGCGCCGGGTCATTATGCAATAATGAGTAGGGACTTTGTAGATATAATCATTGAAATTAACATTATATAATGTAACTTCCATAGTGGGGTTTGAACCCACGTCCACAAGGTTAAGAGCTTTGTGCTTTACCAACTGAGCAGTGGACCCTTCAATATAATAGATTAACACTTGTGTACCTTGAATTGTTGACAGGAGCGATTGGTAGCCCCCAAGGGCCGGCTCATTATAATGTGATGAGTCGGGTCTTCAATAAAGTGAGCAAAAAAATGACTTTGCATTAGCCCCCAAGTGTCATGGTGCATGCTTGCAGCGACATGAGACTTGTGTATTTGATGTAATCTCAATTTGAATAATGTAGCCCCCAAGTGTCGGGTTGTAAGCCTGCAGCAACTCGGGACTATTCCTTTGTAAAATAAATCTCTTCCATTGATAAAATAATATTCATTGCGCTTTAAAGAGACTTTGAACACTTCAATCATAATATTGATAACCATAATAAGAATCCAGCCATGTTGGCTATTGAAGGATATAATCCGGTTTGAAGACCGATTCCAGTGATATTTAATCACAACCAGGCCGGGTTAACAAACACTGGTCATTATTTCGTCTCATACTGGTGACTTATAGTCAAAGCCAGGCCGGTTTAATAAACACCGGTCATTATAACTGACCCTGTACTGCCAATACAATACTTCATACATGTTATTAAATATGATTGATATCCTTAATCCGGCGATCATTGTTGTTTTTGAGGAAGCTCTTGGCTCCGTTGGGGCGTACCCAATTATTCCGGGTTTACAAGAAGTGCCGGTTTAAATAATGCTGGAGCTCTGTGTCCAGAATTTTGAAGATATGTGGTCAACCTTGAAGTTGTCCCACTCCGGATCAAAGAACCATAACACATAAAGATCAGAAATGCAAATTTGCAAATAAAACCATGTAGTCAAGGCTTTTTAAGAGCTGCCAGGCTCAAAGCAAGGTTCAGCCAATCACTGGATGCGGGAATCCCGTCTTTCCAGAGGGCCGATGGATGCGGATTATCCGTCTTTCCATAGGAACCATAAGAAAAAAAATTAGCCAATCACTGGATGCGGGTAAACCCGTCTTTCCAGAGGGCCGGTTGATGGATGCGGGAATCCCGTCTTTCCATAAGAATTTTAGCCAATCACTGGATGCGGGTAATCCCGTCTTTTCAGAGGGCCGGTTGATGGATGCGGGAATCCCGTCTTTCCATAAGAATTTTAGCCAATCACTGGATGCGGGTAATCCCGTCTTTCCAAAGGGCCGGTTGATGGATGCGGATTATCCATCTTTCCATAAGAATTTTAGCCAATCACTGGATGCGGGTAATCCCGTCTTTCCAGAGGGCTGGTCGATGGATGCGGGAATCCCGTCTTTCCATATAGTCTTCCATGGCTCCATGAAGTCATGGGTAGATCTTGAACCAATCACTGAATGGATTACCATCCAGAGGGTTTCCTTGAAGCGTCCTCTTTTGAGCCGGATGTGATCTCTTGCTCTTCAGGGAGTTTTATTGCTTCTGAGTATATATGTGGGAATTGCCCTGCACAACCAGATAGACTGATCAAAGCATCTTATTTTCTTAATGAAAAATGATACATAACAAGAGAAATAATCCTGTAGATGGATATCACCTGAGTGAATTTGAACCGGTATGTTGAATAGCCCGGATCATAGGGTGGACAGTAAAACGACCGCGGCATCAGAGGCGGCTCAAACAGTTAAACTGGCTGTGGGGTTGTAAACCGGCGGAGACGAGCAAATTGTCCTGTGTGTTATAAACCGGTGCTATAGCGTAAGACGGCCACGGCTTTGTAAACCGGTGCGGGAGTCCGTTGAGTAATGGTGTTCATTTGTATCGAATGATGTTGGCGGGCCTCCATCTCCGCGGTATAATACTGTTTTATAATGAATGATTTTTCCTGCGTATAAAATACAGCAGGACGGGGTATTTTTGCTCGGATGAATTAATATGTATTAAAAATAAATAGGAAATATATCACCTGATTCGCCCGGCCAGCACATGAGTCGGCAGCGGCATTGTAAACCGGCACGTGCGGGCGAGTTAATCGCAGGTGCGGACAATAAAGCGACCGCATGCATATCCGCTGGGCCGGTTTGCGGCTCTTGCATGTTAATGTAGACCGAACCGTGGAAGCGGTGGCGTGCGCACGTCCGTTTGCGAGGGAGTCGGCCGTTGTGTTGGAGACCAGTGCGCGTGCGCGCGGATATACGAGCCGGCCACGGCTGTGGTAGCTGGTGCGGGCGCGAGGGTTTGGCCACGACTTTTAAGCCGGCGCGAGCCTCGTATCTATGATATCACCTTCGCAGTGGTCTTTGTCCTGCATAAAATATACTGAAAGACAGAGTAATTGTTTCCAAAAAAATTAATGTGTACTGATAAAATACATAGGAAAAATAACACCTGGTATTTTTGCCGGATGAATGTGGACCGTGAAGGAGCAGTCCCGAGCCCAACTAGTACTAGCTCTTCTAGCAACAGTAGAAACACTAGCCACAGTAGTACTTCTGTAGTAACAGTAGCACTACTAGGATGAAAAACACCTTGGTCTCACGTGGATCACCACTATCACCAGCAGTTGACGTGACTCGTCTTTGATTAATGTAAATGGCAGTGGCCCCATCAAAAAACCAAAGAAAAGAAAACGCAGGCACCCGCGGCTTTTTTCTTTCTTACTCCTTTCTCACGCGGGTCAGCAGCGGAGGCTTCAAAGGCAAGCCCGCGGGGCAGAGTAGCGTCATGATAACGGGGCGCAGATCCGAGGAGCTGGAGCAGAGGACGCCCGTTTTAGCAGTTTGACCAACTGTTCGTGGAGCCGGCGCGGTTTGAGGCATGGCGGCTCGGGCCAGCGCGGAGATGGCCGCGAGGCAGGGCCGGCTCGAGGAGCAGCGGTGTAGGTGAGGCCACGGAGGAGCAGGCCGCGAGGGCGGCCCAGGGCGAGGCATGGTGAGAGCTCGGGCGCGGCAATGGCGGCAGCGGCTCAGGGCCGGCCATAGCAAAAAGCGGAGGCGCGGCGAGAGCGGCTCAACCCGGGGGGGCTGTAGTTAAAAACGGAAACATGGCCGCAATGATCTGACGGATCCGAGACAGAGTACGTACGGCTGGCGAATCTGAGTTTGAAACTGGCACAGGCAGTGTAGGAAGTCTGCACGGCGTGGGCGGCTTGAAAAGTGGCAGCGCAGGTGGAGGAAGGCAAGGCCGGTGCGATGCGGGGCGGGTCAAGGCGACTGCAGCAGAGGCGGTGGCGAGGGCGATGCAGGTGGCGACTCAGGGAAGCCGACGGCGCTCTGAGGCAGCTCGACCCCGGCGGCTCCGCTCGGAGACATGAAGACAAGGTGTGCCGGCGGCTCCGAGGCAGACGAGGCAGCGATTTGTGGGCGGATCGAGGCGTATTGTGGTGGCAGATGGCGGGGAACGGCTGGATCGTCGGCGGGTTTGGAGAGGCTCGTATGGCGGGGCTGCAGCCGCGCGGCCGTCGGAAGCGCGCCCGGTGATGGCGGCTTCGGGAGGCAGACAGAGGCGAAACCGAGTCCGTGGCCTCGTCCACTCCCGTTTTTTTTCTTCTTTTAAACGGGCCGGACTCATATAGTAGTCTTCTTTCCATCGCTCTTGAATCAGCCTCGTGGTGATTTCCTTGTGTGCGTGTATCGATCAGAATTGACCAAAGGGATTCGAGTTTAAGATGCCTTAGCTTTTAAAATCCTTGGATTCGATGCTTCACGTGATGAAATAGTACTCTTTGTCTTGATCGGGACTTGGCCTTGTGTGTCTTGGTGATTCCTTACTCCCATCGGACTCGGTGAACCAAAGTTTGAACGAGATGGCCACTCTAACAATGCTGGTTCCTCGCGATTTACCGACCAAGATTTGATATGCCGGCGAAACCACGGCTATAGCAGAAAACATTGGCGGCGCATAGGCGCAACCCTAATTTTTCTTCAACTCCAATTTTGTACTTCCAGATCCAAAGTAAATCATGTATGATTGTCTCATGCCGGTTCTTCTTCATCCGGCTAATTGTGGGCTTCTCAATCCTTGGGGTAGCCCTCCAAGAACTCAACACCACCGTGCGCTGGCCCCACGGTGGGCGCCAACTGTCGTGGAATTAACACGGCAGATGTCCGGTTTAGCGGACTTAGTCGTGAGGCCGCGCATCTATGTAGTAGCTTGAGAGGGGTTGAGCGGAATCGAGAGACGCGATGCAAGACACGGATTTAGACAGCTTCGGGCCCCGGGAAACATCATCCGGTAATAACCCTACGTGCTGTTTGAGGCTAGGTCTCATTATGATCCTCGTGGTGTCGCCGGTAAACCGGCTCTTTGTGTCTAACCCTAGAAATTTGTCTAAACTTCTCCTCTAAAACTTGTCTTCTAACCTGTCCTCTTTGGGGAGCCCTGCCCCTCCTTATATATGTTGAAGGGGCGGGTTACATGACTAGTCCTAGTAGGACTAGGATTGATCTATTACAAGGAGTCCTAGTCTTGTTTCCTTTGTAAGAGAATATTCCTTATGCTTTCTTCATAAACCGGCCCACCATAATATGAACCGGCCTTCTGGGCTTTGGGCCTTGTCATCCATGATCCGCCAGCCGGGTTACCAGTGAGTGGTATTATTTAGGCAGGTTGCTAGTGAATCATCAAGTGTAAACCGTCTCTCAAGTAAACCACCAAGTCCGGCCGGGTTATAATTCCGGCCGGTTCATACCGCGGGGGTATATCCCCGACAGGTATCTAAAGGAAAAATATACAAAATGGTCAAGCAATTGAACCAACGAAATATCTATAAATTTTGAATAGAAAATTCTAAGCCAAACCTGCAGTAAGTACATACCAAGGAACGAGGTTGTGGCTAGTCCCTTATGAGATCATCAGTTGTAGATTATGCCTTGATCATGTAGTACGATGTTATCTTAATAGAATGCAATGGTAGTATTGCAGTCTAGCACCCTCAATAACATCTGTGAACGCCGTTATGCCTCTGGATTCTACCATCTTCTCGCCCAGAACTGAGAAATGTAGCTGATTTTGGTTTAGAAGACTTTAATTTGCACCTTTTGATTTATTGACCAAACACGTGGCTTTGGGTAGCAGATCTATCCTCGACTCCAAGCATTAGCCCAAACATCAAAATCGAGCGCATCCCGTTTCAAAAAAAAAACGAGCGCATACAGCAGCAAAATAACCAAAGCTGGGCTAATCCACGGGTGCACGAGAAGATACTTAGAGCAAGATATTTACCATATCTTTCCTTGCCCTTCCAAGATAACATTGCCGCCAAAGCACATGACCGAGCTGTAGGTACCAGAGAAACCACAGATGCGAGATGAAAGCAGCCGGCATGGATGCACAGATGAAGCAAGATCCACGACACCCTGACAATCGTACGTCAAAAACTTGCTCGAGAAATAAGAACAAACGCGTGCCGTTCTCCGCATTTGCCTTGGCGCATTGGTACCTTCTACATGGCTGAGCCCACGCTTACCTCCGGTCAAGCGTGGCGGCTGGTCCCTATCATCCCATGCTGCTGCCGCAGGCGTGGTCCATGGCCGCACGAACGCTCTCAATGTGTGTGTTGGCACCGTACTCACCGTGCCCATCGCCCAGCCATTCGGCCACGGAGGAGGCCAGCAGATGGGATATGGCGGCGTTGGAGCGGGAGCGGTAGTGTGGCGGCAATCGTGTTCCATCGATATTTTGACCTAGCCCGCGCACAGTCGCACCTAAGTCGGGAGGAGAGGGGGCGTGGACGGAGGATGTTGTATTTGGTAGGAAAGAAAACCACGCTAGAAAATCAGAAACGAGAGAGTGCAAGAAATTTGTTTCCTTCGATCGGAAACAGGAAGTGGACTCTTTTGGAAAGAAATCGGTAGGGGCAATGCATTCCTTCGATCGGCTAGCCAGGGGTACCAACCAACGATGTACAGACTCATCTTTTATAAGTAGAGATATATCCGTAGCTAATCCTCCTTATCCAAACAATCACTTAAAAGGAAAAGATCGGTGCATTAGGAAATTTAGGATTTGGAATTGATCGTCATGAAACTAAATTTTATTGATTGGTAATGTGCTATCAGTTCCTACCGTTTATAACGTGTCTAGTTAGGAAACTTTGGAAATATTAGAAAAGTTTTTATTGTGAGGGTAAAAAAATTAACATGAGGAGATATGGTGATGGGATGCGAGACGAAAATAAACCGGACGAAAATAAACCAAGCGAAATATAACCAGACGAAGTGGGAGGTAGGACGAAAAAAACCCTGGAACAAAGACTACCAACTGCTATATTAGGAGTAGAGACAGGAGACACATCAATAACTTTCAGATGTTCATCTTCATTTTCACGATAACTAGAAGAACACGATTTAATATAATCTTCTCTTTTAGCACGCATTCTAGCGGTTCTTTCTTTGCATTCATCAATGGAAATTCTCATGGCTTTGAGAGACTCATTGATATCATGCTTAGGTGGGATAGATCTAAGTTTCAAAGAATCAACATCAAGAGTAATTCCATCCACACTTCTAGCCAATTCATCAACTTTAAGCAATTTCTCTTCAAGCATAGCATTGAAATTCTTTTGCGAGATCATAAACTCCTTAACACTAGTTTCAAATCCAGAAGACATCTTTCCATAAGAGTTGTTGTAGGAATTACCAAAATTATTAGAGGAATTACTAGGAAAAGGCCTAAGATTAAAATTACCTCTATAAGCATTGTTACCAAAATTATTCATACCAACAAAATTCACATCCAAAGATTCATTGTTACTCTCAATCAAAGTGGACAAAGGCATATCATTAGGATCAGAAGAAGCACTCTTAGCAGCAAACAATTTCATAAGTTCATCCATCTTTCCACTCAAAACACTAATTTCTTCGATAGCATTTACTTTTTTACTAGTAGATCTTTCGGTGTGCCATTGAGAATAATTAACCATAATATTATCTAGGAGTTTGGTAGCTTATCCTAAGGTAGTTTCCATGAAAGTGCCTCCGGCGGCCGAATCTAAAAGATTTCTAGAAGCAAAATTCAAGCCAGCATAAAAGTTCTGAATAATCATCCATTGATTCAAACCATGTGTAGGGCAATTACGTATCATTAATTTCATTCTCTCTCAAGCTTGTGCAACATGCTCATGATCTAGTTGCTTAAAATTCATAATATCATTTCTAAGAGAGATGATCTTAGCAGGAGGGAAATACTTAGAGATAAATGCATCTTTGCACTTATTCCACGAATCAATACTATTTCTAGGCAAAGAGGAAAACCAAGTTTTAGCACGATCTCTAAGTGAAAACGAAAATAACTTCAATTTAACAATATCTTTATTCGTATCCCTTTTCTTTTGCATATCACACAAATCAACAAAGTTGTTTAGATGGGTAGCGGCATCTTCACTAGGAAGGCCGGAGAATTAATCTTTCATGACAAGATTCAACAAAGCAGCATTGATCTTACAAGATTCAGCATCGGTAATAGGAGTAATTGGAGTGCTAATAAAGTCATTGTTGTTGGTAGTGGAAAAGTCACACAATTTGGTATTGTTCTGAGCCATAGTGACAAGCAAGCAATCCAACACACACAAGCAAACAAGAGGCAAGCGAACGAAAAACACACAACGGAAGAAGGGCGAATAAAACGGCAAAGGTTAAGTGGGGGAGAGGAAAACGAGAGGCAAATAAATGTAATGCGAAGGATAAGAGTTTGTGATAGGTACTTGGTATATGACTTTTGCGTAAGCCTCCTCGGCAACGGCGCCAGAAATCCTTCTTGCTACCTCTTGAGCTTGCGTTGTATTCCCTCGAAGAGGAAAGGGAGATGCAGCACAGTAGCGTAAGTATTTCCCTCAGTTTTTGAGAACCAAGGTATCAATCCAGTAGGAGACCACGCGCCAGTCCATCGCACCTGCACAAACAAATAAGAACTTCGCAGCCAACGCGATAATGGGTTGTCAATCCCTTTACGATCACTTACGAGAGTGAGATCTGATAGAGATGATAATTATATTTTTGGTATTTTTGGTTTAATAAACAGCAAATAAAAGCAAGAAAAGTAAAGTGGATGTAGATTGATATGTTGAGAATAGACCCGGGGGCCATAGTTTTCTCTAATGGCTTCTCTCATGATAGCGGTATTCTACGGCGGGTAAACAAATTACTGTCGAGCAATTGATAGAAAAGCGAATAATTATGAGACTATCTAGGCATGATCATTGTATATAGGCATCACGCCCGAGACAAGTAGACCGACTCCTGCCTGCATCTACTACTATTACTCCACACATCGACCGCTATCCAGCATGCATCTAGTGTATTGAGTTCATACGAACAGAGTAACGCCTTAAGCAAGATGACATGATGTAGAGGGACAAACTCAAGCAATATGATGAAAACCCCATCTTTTTATCCTCGATGGCAACAATACAATACGTGCCTTGCTACCCCTACTGTCACTGGGAAAGGACACTGCAAGATTGAACCCAAAGCCAAGCACTTCTCCCATTGCAAGAACTATAGATCTAGTAGGCCAAACCAATAATTTGAAGAGACTTGCAAGGATATTATGTGCACACATAAAAAGTTCTGAGAAGAACCAAATATCTTTCATAGATAACTGTAATGCCTAGGATGGGACTATACCTCCTGCGTGTCGAGGCACGACTTAAAGGTATAAGCCCATTCTGGAATGATCTCAAGTTCGGTATCTTTGCACATCTTATGTAAAAATAGGGATGAAAAGCAAAAGAGATAGTTGGCTTACACTCGCCACGTCACACAATTCATTACATAATCAATCATCATCCAAATAACATCACAACCCGACTACAGGTGAAGATCCAAATGAAAGATACCAAATACATAAAGCCACAGGTTCGGACCGCCCCTAGTAGAAACCACTACTGATCATCGAGATAGTGCACATACTAACGGCTACGTTCCTCATCGTACTCCCAGTATAGCTCTGTGCCGTCACCTGAGTAGTTCACCATGGTACCTGCATCTGGTGTGTGTAGAAACTGTGAGCCACGGAGGACTCAGCAATCCCGTTCCTGGGTAGCAGAACTATCTAAGCCTTGGGTGTGGAACAAGGCTGAAGAAAGAATAAAAGGCTGCAGCTGCACTAGCACTAGCTTACGTGTAAAGAGCGAGAAGAGAAGTGCCACGAGCGATAAAGTGATCACGAAGTGATCCTATCTAAACACGTCAAACATAACCCCACCGCGTTCACTTTCCGAACCCCTTTCGGAAAATGACCATCACGGTACTCACGCTGGTAGTGTGTTCTGAACATGGTGTCAAGTTTTCTACAACCGGATATTAACAAATTCCCATCTGCCACATAACCGCGGGCACGGCTTTCGAAAGTTCAAAACCCTACAGGGGTGTTCCAACTTGGCCCATTACAAGCCCATGATCCGCGGAGTCGCAACTCCAAGGTGGGAAGGCCCGAGTATCCTCGGAATCCCGTGCTCAAGATATACCGACATAGGTAAAACTAATCTAGCAAGACCTCTCGGCGTGCCAACACCCTGACAGTAGCCGCGCATATCTAGTCTCAGGCCACGACCGGATGAGCTATGGTTACAACATCCAGATACCCCGAGTTGCCAAGGGGCGGTGCCGCAAGCTGCTCTAGGTTGGACCAACCCATATGTGGAGCACTGGCCCAGGGGTTGATTAATAAAAGGGGATAGCTAGTCCCTATACAAGTTTTAGTTATTAGGCAAATGGAGTACCAATGTCGGGCCTTGCTGGAAAAGGTTTAACACTAAGCGGGTTATCGAGGGGGAACGCATAATCAAGGAACATAACACCGGTTTATACGGTTCCTAGGGCGGCATGAGTGTAACAAATCACCAAGCAAGAGGCTTAGCCTTCCACCCATTACCCATATATAGATGATTTAGTTCAAGAGTTTATATAGTGTGATATCCCAACAAGCTTCAACATGAAGCAAGAATCTTCAAATCTTCTCCTGCAACTAGCAATGCTATAAGAGGGGCTGAGCGAAACCTACGTAGCCAATCAAAGGTTTGCATAGGTAGGGTGGTTAGACAGATTCATGGTTACAATAGGAGGCTGACAGGAAAACATGGGCATCGAGGCAAAAAGCTAAAGAGCGAGACTTCTAGCAATAGGCAAAGATAGTAATGATATCTCGGTCAGGTCATCTTGTCTGTCGATTCGACGATGGGATCGTAAACGGCTCCTCGTTCTCAACCTCGGTAGTAACCTCGTTCTCGTACTCGGTCTCGGCTTCCGGCTCTACTGTGACGCCCCGAGACCGATGCGCCAGGTGTGAGCTAGTTATTCGTCGTCGTTGCCAAGTCATTTGCTTGTGTGTTGCACTTTGTCATGACATCATGTGTGTTGCATCAGCATGTTTTCAAAACTTGCCTCCGTCCGTAGTTGCCCTATCCTCTCCGTTGTCCGTTCTGAGTCCAGACACACTCGCACGCGCCCGCGACACCTCCGAATATTTATTTTATAAGTAGCCAAAAAACGTTCTCGAAATGGGGTGAAACTTGGCGTGTGGTCTTATTATAGTGTAGACAGCTCGCCTGCCAAATTTCATCGCGTTTGGAGTCCGTTTGATAGCCCAACCGTTAAACATATACCGGCATTATAGCCGGTTTATTCGTCGGACGTTTCGGTCTCCGAAACCGTCGCTGGGCCTCCCTCTCTTTTCTCTCCTCGTAGTCCGAGGCCTTCTACACAGCCCACCAATCAGCCCACTAGGCCTTTCCTAGACCCCCTCCGCTCCGGAACCGTCGGATCGCCATCCGAGGCTCCGAAACGACCCCAAATTCCCCTAACCTAGACCCCTGCCTATTTAAGCACCCCTCCCTTCCAATTTTGGACTACCCTAGCCTCCACCTACCTCCAGCCTTCCCCCTCCTCAGAATCCGCGCCGCTCCAGCCAGCTCCCGCCACTTGTCGCCGCCGCCAACGTGCCCCGGCCAACCGCAGTGCACCACCTCAGCCGCTGGACGCGCCTCAGCCAACAGCCGCCTGCCACTTGGCCTCCCACGCCTCCCACCGCGTCGGGCCCTCTAGGCCCATCCGCGGCCTGCCGCCCGAGCCGCCGGGGCCTGAAGCGAGCCCCGAGCGCTCTGCGTCCGCTCCCTCCGATCGACCGGTTCGGGAGGTCCCGATCTGGCCGCGCCCGCCACCGCCTCCGCGATCCCCGCTCGCCGGCAGCCTCGCCGGAGCGCCGCGGACGACCCCGCTGACGACCTGAGGTCCTCCCTCGTCGCGCTCCTCCTCTCCTTCTGTCTGTCTCTCCGCTCTCTCTTCCCCTTTTCCACTGGAGACCTCCATGGCCGGCCGAAGCAGGGAGCTTCGCCGATAGCAGCGCCGCCTGGAGACTCTCCCGTCGCCGCCGTTGCCTCGAACCGGTCCCCAATGACCAGATCCTCCCGATCCCGGCCTTGCCGGCCGTGCTACGTCGTCCTCCACGCCGGATCTCGTACTGCCGGCCGCCATGTGAGGGTGTCGTGCCTGATCCGCCGCCAAGTTGACGAGCAACGCCTCCAGCGCATCCTGGGCCGCATCCTCATGAGGCCCAACCTCCCTTGCGCCTTCCTGGGCCTCCTCCACCGACAAACCGAGGCCCAACCCCAGCTCCCATCTTCATCGACCGGGCCGAAGCCCACTGGGTGAGGCCACACCGCAGCGCCTCTTCCCTGCGATTTCCTGCTGATGGGCCGGCCAGTTTCGGCCCGACCATGTTTTTTTTTCTTTCTTCAGTTCTGTGTTTTAGCTATTATTCCAGACAGAGCAGTTTTGCAGTTTGACCCCTAGACTTCATGCATTTAATATCTCACTAACCGTGCATCGTTTGAAAATGTTTTATATATGTAAAATGCTTAGAATTTTGTCTAGTTTCATAATATGCCACTTTCACCCCTGTTAAAAAAAGTTTTACTTGCTGTTTGCATTAATTTGTGTACATAACATGCTAAAATGATTTAATTCATAACTAAATAACCGTTGCTCCAAATTTAATAAACTTTATATGTAAATGGGGTGGAAAAATGTGTAGATTAACATGATGCACTTTGTTTTGCTGTTTAACAACTTTAAAATGTGGTAATAGGCAGAACAGTACCAAATTCATAAATATGCACATGAGGAGTTTTCCGGAATTGTTGTTGTTATTTCCGGCCTCATTTATATTGTCTAGATAGTGTAGTTTTACTTATGCTTCACCACTTGCCATGTTAATAAAAACATTTAATCTTGTCTTGTAAATAAACGAGAGTCAATTAAATAAATAAAATGTGGTGTTCCGTCAATATGCAACTCGGTGCATATTGAGCTCCACTTAACTTCTAGTACTTGTTTGTGCACTTTGCCATGCCATGCATATTTTAACTGGACATGCATCATACCTTGCCATGTATTGCATCATATATAGACTTGTGTTGTTTTACTGTGCTCCCTACCTTGCCATGTTGTGCTTCCTGTATAGACTTGTTGTGCTTACTATATAGAACTGTCTTGCATCATAATTGGTTGAGTATATTGTCATGTCTCGTGTGGTGTGTTTACCGTGTTGCTTGCTTCTTCTCGTTAGTGCTTGTTCCGTTGCGTTCGTGAGGATTCGTTCGTCTACCCGTGGTTCTTCTTCAAGGCTTCTTCTTCGTCTTCTTCATGGACTTGTTCTTCTTCCTTGCGGATCTCAGGCAAGATGACCATTCCCTTGGATACCTTTACTATCAATGCCATGCTTAGTGTCTCGATGCTATCGTTACATGTCGCGCTACCCATCATTTATGTCAGCCTCTCCATGTTGCCATAAAACCTCTAACCTTTGAAACCTTCCTAGCAAACTGTTGTTTGGCTATGTTACCCGCTTGCTCAGCCCCTCTTATAGCGTTGCTAGTTGAAGGAGAAGATGAAGATTGTTCCATGTTGGAACTTGATGCTTTGGGAATATCACAATATCTATTATTATTATTAACACACCTATATACTGGGCATGGGTGGAAGGCTTGGCCTTTTGCTCGGTGTTTTGTTCCACTCATGCCACCTTAGGCGCCGATAAACCGGCATTATGTTCCTTGATTTTGCATTCCTTACACGATGGGTATATGGGGACCCCTTGACAGTTCGACTTTGAATAAAACTCCTCCAGCAAGGCCCAACATTGGTTTTATTTTGCCTCATAATAAAAACTTAATTAATTAATTGCATAGGGGGTCATGTCCCCGGGTTCTTAATTCTACATAAAAGGGGGGGCCAGTGCTGATGGTGTTGGTCCCAAACTAGAGCCACTTGCGGTGCCACCCAGTTATCTGGGGTCTTCGGTTGCTGTACGTAGTGCTCATCCGGACGTGGCCTGAGACGAGATGCGCGCGGCTACCATCAGGGTGTCGGCACGCCGGGAGGTCTTGCTGGACTTGTTTTACCATTGTCGAAATGTCTTGCGCACCGGGATGCCGAGCCTGATCGGATTTCCCTAAGATAAGGGGTGATGATATTATATTTATCACTTCAGCTGATCGTGAGAGCTTGTGATGGGTTAAGTTGGGACACCCCTGCAGGGTTATGATCTTTCGAAAGCCGTGCCCGCGGTTATGTGGCAGATTGGAATTTGTTAATGTCCCGTTGTAGGAAACTTGACAGATGATCCGTAGTAAAACACACAATTGTGTGAGTAACCGTGACTGTCTCTTTTCACTTTGAGAAGAGAACACGGTGGGGTTATGTTTGACTCGTAGGTAGTTCAGGATCTTTAGCGATCACTACTAGTTGGCGACCGTTTGCGTAGATGCTCATCTTATTCTTGTACTCGTAAGTTAGCCACCATATTATGCTTAGCCGCCGATGCAACCTCACCACTACCCTTCTCCATACCCATAAAGCTTTGCTAGTCTTGATACCCATGGTTATGGGATTGCTGAGTCCTCGTGGCTCACAGATACTGCAACACCAGATGCAGGTACCGATGAGAACAATGCAAGAGATGGATCAAAACTTCAGTGGGAGTTTGATGAAGAGCGTAGCCGTATGCTTGTGACGTTTTCGACGATCAGTAGTGGTTTCTACTAGGGGCGATTCAGACCTGTGGCTTTATGTATTTGGTATCTTTCTTTTGGATCTTCACCCGTAGTCGGGTTGTGATGTTTTTGGATGATGATTTGCTTATGTAATGTATTGTGTGACGTGGCGAGTGTAAGCCAATTATCTCTTTTGCAATTTCATCCCTATTTTTACATGAGTCGTGCAAAGATACCAAACTTGAGATCATTCCAGAATGGGCTTATACCTTTAAGTCGTGCCTCGACACGTAGGAGGTATAGTCCCATCCTGGGCATTACAAGTTGGTATCAGAGCCTTCTCCGACCTAGGAGCCCCCACTGATTGATCGAATCGTTGACGGTTGAGTCTAGGCACACACTTGAAAATGTTTTGAGTCCTATATATATCGGAGAGTTGGATTTCTTTTTGCTCCTCATCTCTTTTCACTCTGGTGAGGACTCCTGACGATTACCCTTGTCTCTTCTACTCTCAAAAATTCACCAATTTTTTTTTAGGATCACGCGAGTATTGTTTGGATTGTTTTGATGTCTTTGTGATGAGAACATTGTTCTCAATGCCTCCTGTCATTAGGGGTTGTGGCAGTGTCCCGGGGAGTTGAGCTCCGAGGTGTTGTCGCCACAAATATATCGCAGCAGTTCTGGAATACTTAAGACGGCCGACATCGAAAACTCTCCTATGCGGTTAGTGGCAAGATAACCCCGACATCACCCAGTACTGGGGAGATAGTTCGGGAGTATTGCCATAGCTTGTATAGTAGATGCGTTTCGAAGGTCCGAGGTAAACGGTTTCCGGAAATAACTGGGTATGTGTTGAAGGATGGATACAGCTGGATGTAGGATTAGAGTTGAGTGCGCGGTGCTTCCCCTGTATCCCCAACACCTGATTGCATAACTGGAAACTTTCGGAAATTAATAGGTGGGTTCATCTAGTAGTTCGTAGGCATTCTTCCAACGAATGCATGATATGGAGTTCGGGGTTCTACATTGAGTGAAGTAGTTTTATGGGCGTTTGTTCCGATCGGGAGTTGCATCTTAAAGGGTCCTTGGCTATGCTGATCCGGGGATTGCAAAACCCTTTTGTAACACGTTCCATGAGCTTTCAGCACGAACATGTGGAACGAAACTTCTATCTTGTATTTGTTCTATCTGCTCCTTGTTGTTTTCATTTACCTTTTGTTCTCCCAAGTGGCTTCTTGACAAGTTGATGTACCATCAAGCTACGGAATTCATTCGTTCAATTCTCCGTTCGAATGATGTTGTGAAGATTATGTTGCAACATATCTATCCGTTGTTTTGTTTTGATTCTGGTATTCGAGTTGCTTCGAGGTCAAGTGTTGATTCCATACCTTTCCTAATTGGTGTTCTCATATTTCTATGGGAGTGCTAATCCTTCTTGATCATCGAGATTTCTATGTTAAATCCTTTTCAACCGGTGTGCTTCTCTTCAAGTTAACCCGATCCTTTTTATATGTTCAAGACCAAGTCTTGGTTTTTCTCATCGGTGTCTGTTTCGCTCGTCCCAAGTTATCTTTGTTTTTTTCACCACCCTCCCACCCCTTTTCTTTATGGAGCTGGAATCCTTAATCAAGTGTCCTTATATCCATGTGATATTTTCTTCATTCTTTTCCTTCGATGTCCTTATCCGGCGATTCTCATAAAGATGCTAAGGAAGCTTCAGTTTTTCATTCTCCGTTCTCGTTTCTTCTCCGGTGGATTTAATTCAAGCTTCGGTGTTGATCATATCTGTTCCTCTTGTTTCGTATGTTTTCCGTGTTGGAATTTCTTATCCATGACTCTCTTATTTCTTCACATCTCTTTATTCTTATCCGGAGTGTTCAAGATATCTCGGAAGATTTGTGTTTCCATTCTTATTCTGTTCAAGCTGTTTTGAGGTTGTTATCTCATTCAAGCCGTTAATTCAACCGGTGCAATATCTCTTAAGTAATCAATTCCAACGGTGATTTCTTTTGAGTGGGCCCTAACCCACAGGTCTGTTCCTAGGATCTTACCTGACTCTTCCAATTCTTTCGGAGTTATACTCAAATTCCTTTCAAAGTGTGACATAAGAATGATTTCCATCAGCCACATGCCTTCCCCAAGCTTGTTTTCAATTATTTCCATCTTTAGCTCCACCTTCCTCTTGTCATTCGTCCGGAGTATCTTGAAATTCTTCATGGCATTTCTCGTCTTCAGTCTCAACATTGGAAGATCGAAGAAGAGTTTCTCTTGAATCTTGGCCGTTCTCTTGAAGATTCGTGGTTCTAGCTTCATACCATCCTCATAATTGTTTTTGATTGTGGGAATTGTTTTCATGCCCCTTCAGAGCAATTTCATGAATTCTTTCCATTGTGATCCTCCGAAGGCCATCATTTCAGAAGATTCCTTGTTCTCACTTTTCAACTTCGTCCTCCAAATATTCTTCATCGATGCCTCTCCGTTCGTCTCCCCATTCTTCTGGTGCATCATTCAAGTATTCTTTATTCTGCTCGTGATCCATTCGTTCTTTTGTATCTAAGATTGCCTCATGTATCTTCATTCATTTTCTATTTCTTCATGGTGGTTTGTTCTCTATCATCACTCGGTTTCGATTTTTACGGTGGTTCGTTCAACATTCATTTCCCTTTGTCATCATATCAATTAATTCATTTGTTCTTTCATAATCCTACCGGTTCTTCGTTGAATATTTATCCAAGGTTGTGCTAGATCTCTCTTTAATTCTTTGCAACAAGAATAAGTAGTATGCCAAATCCGTTGCTTGTCATCAATTTAATTTGGTGATGGATAAGCATACAATAAATCTTATTCTTATTTCCCTGAAGTGATTAATCTCTTTTTCCAGAGCTTTGTTCATCATATCATATTCTCGGTTCTAAGTTGTTCATCTTGTTTTCCGGAGCTCCAAATTATTTCTATTATATCATTTCAAAGCTCCATCTAATCACTGCAAGGCTTCAATCTTATTCTTTTCATCTTTTGCTTCTCATGCTTTCATTTTACCGGAGTTCTCATGGTGGTACATCATGATTTAATTCATCCTCGAAGTGTTATTCAAGATTCTTGTTGGAGCTCAAGCATTCTTCATCATGCTTTCCTAGTGCAATTCTTGCTCCCTTGTCTTTTTAGGTGGTGTTATGTCATTCTTGAGAATTTCCTTCATGTTTCATGATTCACAAGTTATCAAGAATGAAATATTTAAACCCATCATCCTTATTTCTCAGGAGATCCTTTCAACCTCCAATTTTGTTTGTTGGAGTTATCTTGGGTCGTATCTCACCTAAAAGCTCTCCCTAAGGATTGTTGCTATTTATGGTGCTTATAAATGACCCAGTTTCTTCATTTATCCTCCTGCAGAAACACGTTTTCATCTTCTCGTTGATGTCAATCCAATCAATTGTTTTCCATTAGTGGCTGGTTGTCACCTCATAACTTTGAGATGTTTTTCATAAGGCCACAACAAGCTTATTCTTTTGTTGTTGATTATTTTCAACAACTCCGTTCAACCCTTCTTCGTAAGGATGATTTTCATATTCATTTGTCGGAGAAGTTGTCTTTTTCTTCTTCGTTCTTTTCTTTCCAACGATCTAGCATATATTCTTTCATTCCGGAGGCATTGTAATATTGCCCTCTTTGTCCCGTAATCTTGTTTTGTCAAGATCATGTTCTTTTCCTTATTTATCTATTTAACTGGAGTGTTGTGCCCAACATTCGAGTTCTCTCATCTTATCAAAGTTTTTCCTATTTTTTCAACTGGAGTGCTGTCTGAAATCTTTCTTACCTCTTGTGCCATCCTTCCAATTGTTCCGGAGGCAGTGTGTTGTTGATTTCATCAAGTATCTTCCCATCTCCTCAAGTTCATGTTCAATTCCTTCCATTTACAGTCAGAATGCTGTCGAAATTATTTCGTTCTATTCCTGCTCCATCTTGTTTTTACCGGAGTGGTTGAAATTCTTTCGTCATCCATAAGCTCTTGTTCATGTCTTTCAACCTACAAGGTTCTCATAATGTTCCTTGTTCCTCTTTGCTAACGGAGTGTTTCCAAGCTCTTTCATCTATGTTGTATTCTTCTTTCAATTTGGCCAACCTCTCAGGTTCGTGGTTTCACTCGTTTGTCCAAGAAGCAACTTTGTTTTACCTCTTCTTTTCTGTTTTTATCCGGTGCCATCTCCAGGATCTTGGGTCGAGATCCTCTGTTAGTGTGGGAGAGTTGTGACGCCCCGAGACCGATGCGCCAGGTGTGAGCCAGTTATTCGTCATCGTTGCCATGTCATTTGCTTGCGTGTTGCACTTTGTCATGACATCATGTGTGTTGCATCAGCATGTTTTCAAAACTTGCCTCCGTCCGTAGTTGCCCTGTCCTCTCCGTTGTCCGTTCTGAGTCCAGACACACTCGCACGCGCCCACGGCACCTCCGAATATTTATTTTATAAGTGGCCGAAAAACATTCTCGAAATGGGGTGAAACTTGGCGTGTGGTCTTATTATAGTGTAGAAAGCCCGCCTGCCAAATTTCATCGCGTTTGGAGTCCGTTTGATAGCCCAACCGTTAAACATATAGCGGCATTATAGCCGGTTTATTCGTCGGACGTTTCGGTCTCCGAAACCGTCGCCGGGCCTCCCTCTCTTTTCTCTCCTCGCAGTCCGAGGCCTTCTACACAGCCCACCAATCAGCCCACTAGGCCTTTCCTAGACCCCCTCCGCTCCGGAACCGTCGGATCGCCATCCTAGGCTCCGAAACGACCCCAAATTCCCCTAACCTAGACCCCTGCCTATTTAAGCACCCCTCCCTTCCAATTTGGGACTACCCTAGCCTCCACATACCTCCAGCCTTCCCCCTCCTCAGAATCCGCGCCGCTCCAGCCAGCTCCCGCCACTTGTCGCCGCCGCCAACGTGCCCCGGCCAACCGCAGTGCGCCACCTCAGCCGCTGGACGCGCCTCAGCCAACCGCCGCCTGCCACTTGGCCTCCCACGCCTCCCACCGCGTCGGGCCCTCTAGGCCCATCCGCGGCCCACCGCCCGAGCCACCGGGGCCTGAAGCGAGCCCCGATCGCTCTGCGTCCGCTCCCTCCGATCGACCGGTTCAGGAGGTCCCGATCTGGCCGCGCCCGCCACCGCCTCCGCGATACCTGCTCGCCGGCAGCCTCGCCGAAGCGCCGCGGACGACCCGGCCGACGACCTGAGGTCCTCCCTCGTCGCGCTCCTCCTCTCCTTCTGTCTGTCTCTCCCTCTAATCTCTCTGCTTTCTCTTCCCCTTTGCCACTGGAGACCTCCATGGCCGGCCGAAGCAGGGAGCTTCGCCGATAGCAGCGCCGCCTGGAGACTCGCCCATCGCTGCCGTTGCCTCGAACCGGTCCCCAATGACCGGATCCTCCCAATCCCGGCCTTGCCGGCCGTGCTACGTCGTCCTCCACGCCGGATCTCGTACTGCCGGCCACCATGTCAGGGTGTCGTGCCTGATCCGCCGCCAAGTTGACGAGCGGCGCCTCCAGCGCCTCCTGGGCCGCATCCTCGCGAGGCCCAACCTCCCTTGCGCCTTCCTGCGCCTCCTCCACCGACAAACCGAGGCCCAGCCCCAGCTCCCATCTGCATCGACCGAGCCGAAGCCCACTGGGTGAGGCCACACCGCAGCGCCTCTTCCCTGCGATTTCCTGCTGATGGGCCGGCCAGTTTCAGCCCGACCATGTTTTTTTTCTTTCTTCAGTTCTGCGTTTTAGCTATTATTCCAGACACATCAGTTTTGCAGGTTGACCCCTAGACTTCATGCATTTAATATCTCACTAACCGTGCATCGTTTGAAAATGTTTTATATATGTAAAATACTCAGAATTTTGTCTAGTTTCATAATATGCCACTTTCACCCCTGTTAAAAAAAGTTTTACTTGCTGTTTGCATTAATTTGTGTAAATAACATGCTAAAATGATTTAATTCATAACTAAATAACCGTTGCTCCAAATTTAATAAACTTTATATGTAAATGGGGTGGAAAAATGTGTAGATTAACATGATGCACTTTGTTTTTCTGTTTAACAACTTTAAAATGTGGTAATAGGCAGAACAGTACCAAATTCATAAATATGCACATGAGGAGTTTTCCGGAATTGTTGTTGTTATTTCCGGCCTCATTTAAATTGTCTAGATAGTATAGTTTTACTTATGCTTCACCTCTTGCCATGTTAATAAAAACATTTAATCTTGTCTTGTAAATAAACGAGAGTCAATTAAATAAATAAAATGTGGTGTTTCGTCAATATGCAACTCGTTGCATATTGAGCTCCACTTAACTTCTAGTACTTGTTTGTGCACTTTGCCATGCCATGCATATTTTAACTGGACATGCATCATACCTTGCCATGTATTGCATCATATATAGACTTGTGTTGTTTTACTGTGCTTCCTACCTTGCCATGTTGTGCTTCCTGTATAGACTTGTTGTGCTTCCTATATAGAACTGTCTTGCATCATAATTGGTTGAGCATATTGTCATGTCTCGTGTGGTGTGTTTACCGTGTTGCTTGCTTCTTCTCGTTAGTGCTTGTTCCGTTGCGTTCGTGAGGATTCGTTCGTCTACCCGTGGTTCTTCTTCAAGGCTTCTTCTTCGTCTTCTTCATGGACTTGTTCTTCTTCCTTGCGGATCTCAGGCAAGATGACCATTCCCTTGGATACCTTTACTATCATTGCCATGCTTAGTGTCTCGATGCTATCGTTACATGTAGCGCTACCCATCATTTATGTCAGCCTCTCCTTGTTGCCATGAAACCTCTAACCTTTGAAACCTTCCTAGCAAACCGTTGTTTGGCTATGTTACCCGCTTGCTCAGCCCCTCTTATAGCGTTGCTAGTTGCAGGAGAAGATGAAGATTGTTCCATGTTGGAACTTGATGCTTTGGGAATATCACAATATCTATTATTATTATTAACACACCTATATACTGGGCATGGGTGGAAGGCTTGGCCTTTTGCTCGGTGTTTTGTTCCACTCATGCCACCTTAGGCGCCGATAAACCGGCATTATGTTCGTTGATTTTGCGTTCCTTACACAATGGGTATATGGGGACCCCTTGACAGTTCGACTTTGAATAAAACTCCTCCAGCAAGGCCCAACATTGGTTTTATTTTGCCTCATAATAAAAACTTAATTAATTAATTGCATAGGGGGTCATGTCCCCGGGTTCTTAATTCTACATAACAGGGGGGGCCAGTGCTGATGGTGTTGGTCCCAAACTAGAGCCACTTGCGGTGCCACCTAGTTATCTGGGGTCTTCGGTTGCTGTACGTAGTGCTCATTCGGACGTGGCCTGAGACGAGATGCGCGCGGCTACCATCAGGGTGTCGGCACGTCGGGAGGTCTTGCTGGACTTGTTTTACCATTGTTGAAATGTCTTGTGCACCGGGATGTCGAGCCTGATCGGATTTCCCTAAGATAAGGGGTGATGATATTATATTTATCACTTCAGCTGATCGTGAGAGCTTGTGATGGGCTAAGTTGGGACACCCCTGCAGGGTTATGATCTTTCGAAAGCCGTGCCCGCGGTTATGTGGCGGATTGGAATTTGTTAATGTCCCGTTGTAGAAAACTTGACAGATGATCCGAAGTAAAACACACAACTGTGTGAGTAACCATTAATGTCTCTTTTCACTTTGAGAAGAGAACACGGTGGGGTTATGTTTGACTCGTAGGTAGTTCAGGATCTTTAGCGATCACTACTAGTTGGCGACCGTTTGCGTAGATGCTCATCTTATTCTTGTACTCGTAAGTTAGCCACCATATTATGCTTAGCAGCCGCTGCAACCTCACCACTACCCTTCTCCATACCCATAAAGCTTTGCTAGTCTTGATACCCATGGTTATGGGATTGCTGAGTCCTCGTGGCTCACCGATAGTGCAACACCAGATGCAGGTACCGATGAGAACAATGCAGGAGATGGATCAGAACTTCAGTGGGAGTTTGATGAAGAGAGTAGCCGTATGCTTGTGACGTTCTCGACGATCAGTAGTGGTTTCTACTAGGGGCGATTCAGACCTGTGGCTTTATGTATTTGGTATCTTTCTTTTGGATCTTCACCCGTAGTCGGGTTGTGATGTTTTTGGATGATGATTTGCTTATGTAATGTATTGTGTAACGCGGCGAGTGTAAGCCAATTATCTCTTTTGCAATTTTCATCCCTATTTTTACATGAGTCGTGCAAAGATACCAAACTTGAGATCATTCCAGAATGGGCTTATACCTTTAAGTCGTGCCTCGACACATAGGAGGTATAGTCCCATCCTGGGCATTACATCTACTCAACACAGGAACGCACGAGGCACGAAATCAAACAAGGTGCAATGCGCAAACTACATGATGCACTTAGGATGCACTACATGACAACATAGGAAGCACAGAGAACAGCACAAGATCAAGACAATTTACTCAAGCAAGTAGGATGCAAGACAAGTCTATTTAGGATGCAAAACTTGGCAAGTTAGGAAGCACAGAGAAACAACACAAGAAACAGCAGGTTTAAATGAGGCCGGAAACTACTCAAGACAAATCCGGTAAGTCCTCTTATGCATAGTTTGAAATTAGTCCAGATCTGAACAAACTTTAAGTTAAAGTTGTTAAACAGCAAGTTAACATGCACCATGACAATCTATACGAAATTCTAGTCAAGTTTCATATAAAGTTTGTTTAAAACGGAGCTACGGTCTAGAAGATATGATCAAAACAAGATAAGCATGGCAACGGTGCAAGATGCACCCAAACATCAAGCAAACATAGTCCAAACATGTTAACAAGATGATATTATGAATCTACATGCAAAATAACACAAGTTTCATGTAGGGCACGCTCAAAACGGAGCAACGGACTAAAAGATACACCGGAAACAAGAAATAGTGCAAAGCTGAAATTAACAGCCACATAGCAACTTTGGAGCAAGAAATATATACTCTACAGCACTCAAACATGACGACAAGAATCATGGAAATGAAGTAGACATATCCTACAGCAAACAACTCCATTGGAGCATCTCCATAGGAGGCATGGATCAATAGCAACAAGCTACAACATTTTGATCATGACAATAAAAACCTGACAGCAATATTTTATAGCAACTTGGGAGCAAGAATTAAATATGCTACAGCAACCCAAATGAGCATGTGAGGGCATGAATGGATAGACAACAACATATACAACAAGGAATGATCAATGGCCACCCCAAAACTAACATGGATTTGCCTAGGACATCAAGCAAACATAGCATCAGGATATGACAGATTCCAGACTTAGTGAAATTTCACTAAGTGTTAAAACAGCAATATTATCATGGCATGTTTGTGAGCATGTTTAAGTCATCTTAAAGCACAACATGGAAAATGGTTTGCACCACAGCAAATAACACATGATGGGGAATCTAAAACATATGAGCATGCCACATGGGGACAAACACATCAATAGCAACGAGCTCTTCAACTAGGCATCTCGTAACAAGTTACAAAACCTAACATCCACATGCACTTTTGCAACAGAGATAAACATGGAAATATGAACTCTAACAAGCATGCTATGGCAACCAACATGTAGAGCATCTCATGATGAACATTTTGACATATCATTTGCTTCATTTGGATAAACATGCACCAAGTTATCACATCTCAAACATGGCATGAAAATAACTAGTAGCAACAGTTTATATCAAGTAGCACTCTTTTCATGAAGATTAAGACATCTAGATGGACTTAAACATGCATGACACAATGGAACAAAACGTAGTACACATCACCACGATCATTTTGACATATTATAAGCACAAATCGGACAAGCACAGTAAAAGTTATTGCCATCACAAGAATGCATCAGACAACAAAAATAAACAACAAAAAACTTAGTGAAGAAACAAGGGTCAACCTCACTGGATCGTGTCAAACGGGTTGCGGGTCGGAGCGGTGGATCGGGCGCGCGGGTTGCGGGTGCGGCCCGTTAGGGTTTCCAGCCCCGGATCGGGCCGATCTGGCTCCTGGATCGGGACGATCCCCCGATCAGATCGCGAGCTGGTCCGATGGCGGCCGGCGGCCGCGGCAACTCTGGCCGGCGGGGGTACCGGAGGAGGCCGGCGAGGCGTTGAGGAGCCGGCGGCGGCCTGTAGCCGGGGCGGCGACGGCACGGGCTTGAAGGGCGGCGGTGACTGGCGAGGCCGGCGGCGGAACTGTGGAGCTCGGCGGCGGAGGAGCGGGGCTCTCGTGCGGCGGGGCGCGGCCGGCGTCGGAGCCCGGCGCGGAGGCGCTGAGGGCGGAGGGGCGCGCGGGGGCGCGTGGAGGCGACGGGCCCGGAGGGCGGCGGCTGGCTGGCGCGGCGGATCTGTGTCCGGTGGCGGGCGGACACGTCCGCCCGACACAGTTTTCGAGGCGAGGCTGGAGGAGGAAGGAGACTAGGGTTTTGGACGAAAATGACAAGGGGGACGTTTTTATAGGCACAAGGAGCTAGGAGAGTCCAAATGGGGAGCGGTTTTTGGCCACGCGATCACAATTCGACGACCGAGATGATGGGAAGGGTTGTGCTGGGTTGGTGGGCTGTTGTGGAGGGGGTCTTGGGCCTCAAAGAGGAGGTACTTTTAGCCCACTAGGTTACCCGTTGGAGTACCAAACGAACTCCAAACGCGACGAAACTTGACAGGCGGGTTACACGTATCAAAACAACATCGCACGACAAGTCTCACGCCATTCCGGAAACGTTACACGGTCAAACACGAAAGAAGGACTCGGGGATGCCACTGGCACGTGTGAGAGCGTCGGAACTCGAAACGGACAACGGGAAGAGACGAGTGGGACCGAATGCAAGTGGCAACACAAATGCAATGCAATGCACATGACAACATGACATGGATGAAATGCACACACGCACACGACAAAACGAAGAAACCCGAAAAGAGAGAAGAGCCCGGAAGGAAAAGATGAAGCCAAAGTTTATATATTGCCATATAGGGAAAAAGTGTTACATCCGGGGCATTACAAAATCTCCTCTACTACGAAAAGATCTCGTCCCGAGATCTAGGACTGGAAGAAGGAAGGATACTCGGAACGAAGGTGATCTTCTCGTTCCCACGTAGCTTCTCGGTCGGTATGGTGTGACCACTTAACTTTCAAGAACTTGATTGACTTGTTGCGGGTCTTGCGCTCGGTTTCTTCAAGAATAGCAACAGGATGCTCTCGGTAAGAAAAGTCTTGTTGAAGATCAATCTCCTCAAACGGAATAGTGCGTTCAGGTGTCTTGAAGCACTTGCGGAGTTGAGACACGTGAAACACATCATGAACATTTGCAAAGTTGGAAGGGAGCTCAAGTTGATAGGCTAGATTGCCTCTTTTGCCAAGAATCTTGAAAGGGCCCACGTATCTAGGAGCAAGCTTGCCTTTGATACCGAATCTTTGGGTGCCTTTCATAGGAGAAACATGGAGGTAGACATGATCACCAATGTTGAAGGCCAAATCACGATGCTTGCCGTCATAGTAGCTCTTCTGACGCGACTGAGCGGCCTTGAGATTCTCACCTATGACTTTGCACATTTCTTCGGCTTCTGAGATCAAGTCATTGCCAAGAAGTTGACGTTCACCAGTCTCGGACCAGTTGAGAGGGGTACAACACTTTCTGCCATAGAGGATTTCAAACGGAGCTTTGCCGGCACTTGCTTGGAAACTGTTATTGTAAGAGAACTCGGCAAACGGAAGCCAGTCTTCCCACTTCATGCCAAAAGAGATGACACAAGCTCTGAGCATGTCTTCTAGAATCTGGTTCACTCTCTCGACTTGACCACTAGTCTGAGGGTGAAATGCAATGCTGAAATGGATCTTAGTGCCCATGGTAGACTGAAAGGAGTCCCAGAACTTGGATGTGAACAAACTTCCACGGTCTGAGGAGATAACTTGAGGAATGCCATGTAAGGACACAATTCTGGAAGTGTACAACTCTGCTAGTTGAGCTGCATTGATGGATTCTTTGACCGGAAGGAAGTGAGCTACTTTGGTAAGCTTGTCAATCACCACAAAGATAGAATCATTCCCCTTCTTGGACTTGGGAAAACCAGTGACGAAATCCATTTCAATGTGGTCGAATTTCCACTCGGGAATAGGAAGAGGTTGGAGAAGACCGGCTGGACGTTGATGCTCTGCCTTCACTCTTCTGCAGACATCACATTCATTCACGAATTGGGCAATCTCCCTTTTCACGCGAGTCCACCAGTAAGATTGCTTGAGGTCTTGGTACATCTTGGAACTTCCAGGATGAATCGAAAGGAGGGAGTCATGTGCTTCATTCATTATGAGCTTACTGAGATCACCCTTGGGAACCACAAGTCTGTCCTCAAAGAACAAGGTATCTCTCTCATCAACGCGATAGCACTTGTATTTGGGAGTACCCTTTGCAATACCATGTTTCACTTTCTGCACCATAGCATCACTGAGTTGGGCCTCACGGATCTGATCTTCCAAGGTAGGAGCAACTTGAAGATTTGCAAGAAAGCCTTGCGGAGCAACTTGGAGGTTGAGCTTCCTGAATGCTTCACAAAGCTCAGGCTGAAACGGCTTGATAAGGAGACTGTTGCAATATGCCTTTCTGCTCAAGGCATCTGCAATGACATTTTCCTTGCCAGGTGTGTATTCGATGCTTGGATCATACTCTTGGATCATCTCAACCCAACGAGTCTGGCGAAGGTTCAGGTTCAGCTGTGTGAAGATGTACTTCAAGCTCTTGTGATCGGTGAAGATGTCGACTTTTCTGCCCAACAGAAGGTGTCTCCACGTGATCAAGGCGTGTACCACAGCTGCTAGCTCGAGATCATGTGTGGGGTAGTTCTTCTCACTTGGCTTCAATTGACGAGAAGTGTATGCCACAATCTTCTTGTCCTGCATTAGCACACCACCAAGTCCTTGAAGAGAAGCATCACAGAATACTTCGTAGGGCTTGGACTAATCTGGAGGGGTAAGAACTGGAGCAGAGATGAGCTTTTCTTTGAGAGTTTTGAATGCCACATCACAATCCGGAGACCAGTTGTACTTGACATTCTTCTGCAGCAAGTTGGAGAGAGGCTTGGCAATCTTGGAGAAGTTCTCAACGAACCTTCTGCAATAGCTAGCACGACCAAGGAAGCTTCGGAGTTGCTTGACGTTCTAAGGAGGTTCCCAGTTGACAATCGCTTCAACTTTCTCGGGGTTGACCGCAATACCGTCAGCGGAGATGATATGGCCCAGATACAAGACCTTATCGAGCCAGAATTCGCACTTGGAGAACTTGGCATAGAACTTATGTTCACGGAGTCTGTCGAGAACCAGACGGAGGTGCTTTTCGTGATCCTCTTCATTCTTGGAGAATACCAAGATGTCATCCAGATACACAAGCACAAATTCGTTGGTGTAGGGGTTGAAAATGTAGTGCATCATCCTCGAGAAGGTAGGTGGAGCATTAGCGAGGCCAAAAGACATGACTGTATATTCATAGGAGCCGTAGCTTATTCTGAATGCAGTCTTGTGAATATCTTCTTCTCGAATGCGAATTTGGTGATAACCCATCCGGAGATCGAGCTTTGAGAAAACTTTAGCTCCTTTGAGCTGCTCGAACAATTCATTGATGTTGGGGAGCGGATACTTGTTCTTTATTGTCTTCTTGTTCAATGGCCGGTAATCAACGCAGAGGCGCTCCGTGCCATCCTTCTTCTTGAAAAATAAGACACCACAGCCCCAAGGAGAAGTGCTAGGCCTAATTAGGCCCAAACGCTCTTGTTCATCAAGCTGTTTCTTCAACTCCTTCAACTCTTCAGGGGAGAGCTTGTACGGACGCCGGCATGCTGGCTCAGTACCACAACAAAGAACACATGATGGGGAATCTAAAACATATGAGCATGCCACATGGGGACAAACACATCAATAGCAACGAGCTCTTCAACTAGGCATCTCGTAACAAGTTACAAAACCTAACATCCACATGCACTCTTGCAACAGAGATAAACATGGCAATATGAACTCTAACAAGCATGCTATGGCAACCAACATGTAGAGCATCTCATGATGAACATTTTGACATATCATTTGCTTCATTTGGATAAACATGCACCAAGTTATCACATCTCAAACATGGCATGAAAATAACTAGTAGCAGCAGTTTATATCAAGTAGCACTCTTGTCATGAAGATTAAGACATCTAGATGGACTCAAACATGCATGACACAATGGAACAAAACGTAGTACACATCACCACGATCATTTTGACATATTATAAGCACAAATCGGACAAGCACAGTAAAAGTTATTGCCATCACAAGAATGCATCAGACAACAAAAATAAACAACAAAAGACTTAGTGAAGAAACAAGGGTTAACCTCACTGGATCGGGTCAAACGGGTTGCGGGTCGGAGCGGTGGATCGGGCGCGCGGGTTGCGGGTGCGGCCCGTTAGGGTTTCCAGCCCCGGATCGGGCCGATCTGGCTCCTGGATCGGGACGATCCCCCGATCGGATCGCGAACTGGTCCGGTGGCGGCCGGCGGCCGCGGCAACTCCTGCCGGCGGGGGTACCGGAGGAGGCCGGCGAGGCGTTGAGGAGGCGGCGGCGGCCTATAGCCGGGGCGGCGGCGGCGCGGGCTTGAAAGGCGGCGGTGACTGGCGAGGCCGGCGGCGGAACTGTGGAGCTCGGCGGCGGAGGAGCGGGGCTCTCCTGCGGTGGGGCGCGGCCGGCGTCGGAGCCCGGCGCGGAGGCGCTGAGGGCGGAGGGGCGCGTGGGGGCGCGTGGAGGCGGCGGGCCCGGAGGGCGGCGGCGGAGGCGGTTGGCTGGCGCGGCGGATCTGTGTCCGGTGGCGGGCGGACACGTCCACCCGGCACGGTTTTCGAGGTGAGGCTGGAGGAGGAAGGAGACTAGGGTTTTGGCCGAAAATGACAAGGGGGACGTTTTTATGGGCACAAGGAGCTAGGAGAGTTCAAATGGGGAGCGGTTCTCGGCCACGCGATCACAATTCGACGACCGAGATGATGGGAAGGGTTGTGCTGGGTTGGTGGGCTGTTGTGGAGGGGGTCTTAGGCCTCAAAGAGGAGGTACTTTTAGCCCACTAGGTTACCCGTTGGAGTACCAAACGAACTCCAAACGCGACGAAACTTGACAGGCGGGTTACACGTATCAAAACAACATCGCACGACAAGTCTCACGCCATTCCGGAGACGTTACACGATCAAACACGAAAGAAGGACTTGGGGATGCCACGGGCACGTGTGAGAGCGTCGGAACTCGAAACGGACAACGGGAAGAGATGAGTGGGACCGAATGCAAGTGGCAACACAAATGCAATGCAATGCACATGACAATATGACATGGATGAAATGCACACACGCATACGACAAAATGAAGAAACCCGAAAAGAGAGAAGAGCCCGGAAGGAAAAGATGAAGCCAAAGTTTATATATTGCCATATAGGGAAAGTGTTACATCCGGGGCATTACAATAACCTTGATCATAAACTCACAATTCATCGGATCTTGACAAACACACCGCAAAAAGAGATTACATCGAATAGATTTCCTCGAAGACCGAGGAGAACTTTGTATTGAGATCCAGAGAGAGAGAAGAAGCCATCTAGATACTAGCTATGGACCCGAAGGTCTGTGGTAAACTTCTCACAACTCATGGTGAGGGCGATGATGATGATGATTAAGGCCTCCGTGATGGATCCCCCTCCCGGAGCAGGCTCCAAGATGGGATCTCCACGGGAACAGAAGCTACAGCGGTGGAATTAGGGGTTTCTCTCTGCGTATGGAGTTTCTGGGGTACGTAGGTATATATAGGAAGAAGGAGGGCACCGGGGGCCGTGTGGGCCAGCCTCGAGGAAGGGGGGCGCGCCCTGGGAAGGGGGCGCGCCTCCCACCCTCGAGGGCTGGCCCTTCGTCCCCTGACTTGGTCCCGAAGATTCCCGAGCGTGATTTCCTCCAAAAATATCTCTCGCAAAGGTTTCATTCCGTTTGGACTCCGTTTGATATTCCTTTTCTGCAAAAACCCTAAAATAGGCAAAAAAAACAGCAATCTGGACTGGGCCTTTGGGTTAGTGGGTTAGTCCCAAAAATGATATAAAAGTGAATGATAAAGCCCATTAAACATCCAAGACTTCATAAATAATAGCATGGAACAATAAAAAATTATACATACGTTGGAGACGTATCATCGTTGCCATGTCATTTGCTTGCGTGTTGCATCCTTGCCTTTCATCATGTGCATTGCATCCTCATGTTTTCAAAACTTGCATTCATTCGGGTTCCCCTCGTCCTTTCCGTTGTCCGTTCTTAGCCCAGACACACTCGCACGTGCCCGCGACACCTCCAGTTATTTATTTTATAAGTGGCCAGAGAAATGTTCTTGGAATGGGATGAAACTTGGCGTGTGGTCTTATTATAGGATAGGTAGACCGCGTGCCAAGTTTCGTCGCGTTCGGAGTTCGTTTGATATCCCAACGGTTAACCGCGTTAACCGCCGGAGCCCCTTCTCTTTTGGCCGAGCTCCCCCTTCACAACAGCCCGCTAGCCCATCCTAACCCCCTCCATGCTCTCGGTCGTCGGATCAGGATCGTGTGGCCGAAAACCGCTCCTCATTTGGACAATCCTAGCTCCCTATGGCTATATAAATAGCCCCTCCCCCGAAATTCGCGGTGCAACCCTAGCCTTCTTCCACCTCGCGCCGCCGGACATGTCCATCCGCACCGGACATGTCCAGCCAACCACCTCACCCAGGCCAATAGCGAGCCGCCACTTCAACCCTCCGCGGCTCTCCTCCAACCCCGCGTCGCCATCTCACCTCCTCTCTCCTCCCACCGCGCCAGGCTCGCAGCGCCCGGATCGGGCCCGCCCGAGCCCATCCGGGACCCGAGCCGCCAGCTGCCGCGACCCGCGCGCCGGCTCTGCCCCGCCGCCACGCGAGCATGCCGCCCTGACGCAGCAGCTCGCCAGAGCCCGCGCTAGCCGGTCCCGCCGCCTCCTGCCTGACCCCGAGCCCCACCGATGCGTCGCCGAGCTCCTCCGCCTCGCCCGAGCTCCCTGTCGGCCAGATCCGACCGGGCATGGCCAGATCCGCCCTGCCCCGTTCCCGCCGGCGACCTCTGCGCCGTCCCGCTCCCTTCTTCGCTCGCCGGAGCTGAGGTAGCGCCGCCGCTGGCCTCTCCTGCCTCGTCCCGCTCGGGTGCGAGGAGGAGGCCGAGGGCCCCGTCTCCTGGGCCGGCCTCCATCGCCCGTGGGCCCCGAAAGCCGCGGCCTAGCGCGCCCGGCCTGCCAAGGCACTCCACCGACCTGGGCCCATAGCCCACTAGGTGAGCAGCGCCTTATCCCGTGCCCGTGTGCGTCGTATAGCGTTTTCCGCTCTTTTTTTCCTGTCTGCAAATATGGCTAAGTCATCAGAATCTGTTAATATGTGTGCATGTTTGAGTGGCTGTATATTTTTGTGTGGTGGTCGGATTTGAGTAAATGATATGTCAAAATGTTCATTGTGATATGCTCTTCGTTTTGTTGTACTATGGCATGCTTGTTTGAGTTCATCTTGATTCCCTAATCATCGTTGCAAGAGTGCTAAAAGTTATAAACTGCTGAAAACTGTTATTATGTTAGCATGTTTGTGATGTGATAACTTTGTGCATGTTGGTCCAAATGGAGTGTGTGATATGTCAAAATGTTCATTGTGAAGTGCTCTACATGATGGTTGCTGTAGCATTCATGTTAAGTGCCATATTGCCATGTTAAACTCTGTTGCAAAAGTGCATGTGACTATTAAGTGCTGAAACTTATTATGAGATGATGTTTTGTCTTGCTCATAGCTATTGGTGTGTTTGTCTTTTATGCCACATGTCAATATGTTTTAGAAGCACAATCATATGGTCCTTGAAGTGGTGTTTTTGGGTTTCCATGATATGCTATGTGGTGACTTGTACAAGCTTGTAAACATGCCATGCCGATGTTGCTGTTTTATATTTAGTAAAAAAACTGCTAAGTCTGGAACCTGTATAATTTTGTTGCCATGTATACTTGTTGCTACAAACATGTTCATGCATGTTATGGAGTGCCCAATGATCATGTCTTGTTGTCCATGTTATTGCCTATCAATCCATGCCCTTGTTTGCATATATAGCCTGTTGTAGCTTATTTATTTCTTGCTCTCAAGTTGCTATAAATGTACCTGTCAGACTGTTATCAGCATGATCAATTTGGTGAAGCTTGTTGTTATTGACCCATGCCTCCTATGGAGTTGCTCCAATGGAGTTGTTTGATGTATGTTATGTCTATTACATGTCCATGATCTTTATATACTTGGTAGAGTTGATATGCTTGTTGTTTTGTGCCTCCGAAGGCAGCATCGTGATGATATTTTTGCCTTCCCTGATTTTGGCTAAGTTTGAGAAATCTGTAAACTTATTGAATCTTGCCATGCTTGTTTAATTGTGTTCCAGCAAGTTTTTGGGTGTGCTCTAAGTTCATGCCTGTTAAGTATCATGTCTATTTCACATCCATGCCTCTTGTTATCATGTTTGGGTGCTGTAGCATATATACACCTTGCTCCAAAGTTGCTATGTTGCTGTTTTTGGACAGCTTGTTGTTATGTCTTGTTTCATGTGTATGTGTTGAACCGTTGCTCCGTTTTGAGCGTGTCCTATATGAAACTTGTGTGTCTTTTCACGTAGATGCATAATATCATGTTGAATACCTTGTTTGGAGTGAGTTTGCTTGATGTTTGATTGCATCTTGCATAATTGCCATGCTTGTCTTGTTTTGCTCATATCTTCTAGTCCGTAGCTCCAAATTAAACAAACTTGATATGTAACTTGACTAGAACTTTGAGTAGATCATCATGGTGCATGTTAACTTGCTGTTTAACAACTTTAACTTACCAGAATTGTTATATGTGTCTTCCGGCCTCATTTAAACTTGCCTTGTTGTGTGTTCTTGTATGCATCATCCCTTGCCATGTTTTGCATATAGACTTGTCTTGCATCATACTTTGTTGAGCATCTTGTCATGTTCTTGAGTGGTGTGTTTACCGTGTTGCTTGCTTCTTCTCGTTAGTGCTTGTTCCGTTGTGATCGTGAGGATTCGTTCGACTACACGTGGTTCGTCTTCGTGGCTTCTTCTTCGTCTACTTCATGGACTTGTTCTTATTCCTTGCGGGATCACAGGTAAGATGACCATACCCTTGGATACCTTTACTATCATTGTCATGCTAGATATCTCGATGCTATCGCTATATGTCACGCTACCCATCATTTATTGTCAGCCCCTCTCCTTGTTGCCATGAAACCTCTAACCTTTGACACCTTCCCAGCAAACCGTTGTTTGGCTATGTTACCCGCTTGCTCAGCCCTCTTATAGCGTTGTTAGTTGCAGGTGAAGATGAAGACTGCTCCATGTTGGAACTTGTTGTTGGAATATCACAATATATCTTATATACATATTAACACACCTATATACTTGGCAATGGGTGGAAGGCTTGGCCTTTTGCTCGGTGTTTTGTTCCACTCATGCCACCTTAGGAGTCGATAAACCGGCGTTATGTTCCTTGGTTTTGCATTCCTAACGCGGTTGGGTATATGGGGACCCCTTGATAGTTCGTCTTTGAATAAAACTCCTCCAGCAAGGCCCAACATTGGCTTTAATTTGCCTCATAATAAAAACTTAACTAATTAATTAAAATTGCATAGGGGGTCGCATCCCCGAGGATTCTTTTCTACATACAGGGGGGCCAGTGCTGATGGTGTTGGTTCCAAACGGGCAGGCTGCGGGGCCGCCACGGGGAAACTTGAGGTATCTGGCTCCCGTAGGCTTTCCCATCCGGACGTGGCCTGAGACAAGATACGCGTGGCTACTATCAGGGTGTCGGCACGCCGGGAGGTCTTGCTGGACTTGTTTTACCATTGTCGAAATGTCTTGTGCACCGGGAATTCCGAGTTTGATCGGGCCTTCCCTAAGATAAGGGGTAGTATTATTATTATCTGTGCTGATTGTGAGAGCTTATGATGGGCTAAGTTGGGACACCCCTGCAGGGTTATGATCTTTCGAAAGCCGTGCCCGCGATTATGTGGCAGATTGGAATTTGTTAATGTCCGGTTGTAGAAAACTTGAAAGAGGATCCGTAATAAAATACACGAACCGCGTAAGTAAACATGACCGTCTCTTTTCACTTTGAGAAGAGAACACAGTGGGGTTATGTTTGACTCGTAGGTAGTTCGGGATCTTTAGCGATCATTACTAGTTTGCGACCGTTTGCGTAGATGCTCATCTTATTCTTGTACTCGTAAGTTAGCCACCATATATATGATTAGCCGCTGCTGCAACCTCATCACTTAACCTCTCCATACCCATTAAGCTTTGCTAGTTTTGATACCCATGGTTATGGGATTGCTGAGTCCTCATGGCTCATAGTTACTACAACAATAGTTGCAGTTGCAGGTTTCCGATGACTTGACGTGAGAGCGATGTTACCTTTTGTTGGAGTTCTTTCTTCTTCTTCTTCGTCAGTCTTGGGCTAGGTTCCTGGTCGGCAGCCTGGGATAGCAAATGGATATCGTTGTGCTTTTCATGTTTGCATCCGTAGTCAGATGCCTTGTATTGATATTGTGTATTCATGTGACTTGTATGAATTGTTGTATCCCCATGTATGTATGTAATGGTACGATGTAATGATATCCATCTTGCTAAGCGCCTGAAATGCGGTTGTGCCTCAATCACAAGTTTTATCTAGTGATCGAGATAGAATCGCATCTTGGGTCTGATATAACACCCAAAGGGTTTACTAGAGTCAATAATCTAGTTCACATCATCATGTGATTAACACCCAAATAGTACTAAGGTGTGATCATGTTTCGCTTTGTGAGATAAGTTTAGTCAGCGGGTCTGTTACATTCAGATCCGTATGTATTTCGCAAATTTCTTTGTCTACAATGCTTTGCATGGAGCTACTCTAGCTAATTGCTCCCACTTTCAATATGCATCCAGATTGATACTTAGAGTCATCTGGATTATTGTCAAAGCTTGCATCGACGTAACCTTTGCGATGAACTTTTATCACCTCGATAATCGAGAAACATTTCTTTAGTCATCCAGTAACTAAGGATAATTTTGACCGCTGTCCAGTGATCTACTCCTGGATCACTATTGTACCTCCTTCCCAAACTCATGGCAAGGTACACAACAAGTTTGGTACATAGCATGGCATACTTTATAGAACCTATGGCTGAGGCATAGGGAATGACTTTCATTCTTTCTCTATCTTCTGCCGTGGTCGGATTTTGAGTCTTACTCAACTTCATACCTTACAACTCAGGCAAGAACTTCTTCTTTTACTGATCCACTTTGAACTCCTTCCAAATCTTATTAAGGTATGTACTCATTGAAAATCTTATCAATCGTCTTAATCTATCTCTATAGATCTTGGTGCCCAATATGTAAGCAGCTTCACCGAGGTCTTTTATTGAAAAACTCCTTTTAAACAATCCTTTATGCTTTCCAGAAAATTCTACATCATTTCCAATCAACAATATGTCATTCACATATACTTATCAGAAATGTTGTAGTGCTCCCACTGAGTGTCTTGTAAATACAGGCTTCACCGTAAGTCTGTATAAAACCATATGCTTTGATCACCTCATCAAAGTGGATATTCCAACTCCGAGATACTTGCACCAGTCCATAGATGGATCGCTGTAGCTTGCACACTTTGTTAGCACTTTTAAGATCGACAAAACCATCTGGTTGCATCATATACAACTCTTCTTTGAGATATCCATTAAGGAATGCAGTTTTGACATCGATTTGCCAGATTTCATAATCATAAAATGCGGCAATTGCTAACATGATTCGGACAGACTTAAGCATCGCTACGGGTGAGAAGGTCTCATCGTAGTCAACTCCTTGAACTTGTCGAAAACCTTTTCGCAACAAGTCGAGCTTTGTAGACGGTCACATTACCATCAGCGTCAGTCTTCTTCTTAAAGATCCATTTATTTTATATGGCTTGCCGATCATCGGGCAAGTCAACCAAAGTCCACACTTTGTTCTCATACATGGATCCCATCTCAGATTTCATGGCTTCAAGCAATTTCACGGAATCTAGGCTCATCATCGCTTCTTCATAGTTCGCAGGTTCGTCATGGTCTAGTAACATGACTTCCAGAATTGGGTTACCGTACCACTCTGGTGCGGAACGTACTCTGGTTGACCTACGAGGTTCGGTAGTTTACTTGATCGAAAGTTTCATTATCATCATCATTAGCTTCCTCACTAATTGGCGTAGGCATCACAGGAACAATTTTCTGTGATGTGTTATTCTCCAATTCTAGAGAAGGCACAATTACCTCATCAAGTTCTATTTTCCTCCCACTCACTTCTTTCGAGAGAAACTCCTTCTCTAGAAAGGATCCATTATTAACAACAAAAGTCTTGCCTTCGGATATGTGATAGAAGGTGTACCCAACAGTTTCTTTTGGGGTATCATATGAAGACGCATTTCTCCGATTTGGGTTCAAGCTTATCAGGCTGAAGCTTTTTCACATAAGCATCACAACCCCAAACTTTAAGAAACGACAACTTTGGTTTCTTGCCAAACCATAGTTCATACGGTGTCGTCTCAACGGATTTAGATGGTGCCCTATTTAACGTGAATGCAGCTGTCTCTAATGCATGATCTCAAAACGATAGTGGTAAATCGGTAAGGGACATCATAGATCGCACCATATCTAATAAAGTACGGTTACAACATTTAGACACACCATTACGCTGTGGTGTTCCAGGTGGTGTGAGCTGTGAAACTATTTCACATTGTTTCAAATGAAGACCAAACTAATAACTCAAATATTCGCCTCCACGGTCAGATCGTAAAAACTTTATTTTCTTGTTACGATGATTCTCTACTTCACTCTGAAATTCTTTGAACTTTTCAAATGTTTCAGACTTGTGCTTTGACAAGTAGATATACCCATATCTGCTCAAACCACCAGTGAAGGTGAGAAAATAACGATACCCGCCGCGAGCATCAACACTCATTGGTACGCATACATCAGTATGTATTATTTCCAATAAGTCACTTGTTCGCTCCATTGTTCCGGAGAACGGAGTTTTAGTCATCTTTCCCATGAGGCATGGTTCGCAAGCATCAAATGATTCATAATCAAGTGATTCCAAAAGTCCATCAGCATGGAGTTTCTTCATGCACTTTACACCAATATAACCTTAAACGACAGTGCCACAAGTATGCTACACTATCATTATCAACTCTGCATCTTTTGACTTCAATATTATGAATATGTGTATTTACTACGATCGATATTCAATAAACCATTCACCTTGTATGTATGACCATAGAAGGTTTTATTCATGTAAACAGAATAACAATTATTCTCTCACTTAAATAAATAACCGTATTGCAATAAACATGATCCAATCTTGTTCATGCTCAACGCAAACCCAAATAACATTTATTTAGGTTTAACACTAATCCTGAAAGTACAGGGAGGCGATGATGATCATATCAATATTGGAACTACTTCGAACACACATCGTCACCTCACCCTCGACTAGTCTCCGTTTATTCTGCAACTCCTGTTTCGTGTTACTAATCTTAGCAACCAACAAGTATCAAATACCCAGGGGCTACTATGAAAACTAGTGAGGTACACATTATCAATATGTATATCAAGTATACCTTTGTTCACTTCGTCACCCTTCTTATCCACCAAATATTCGGGGGAACTTCCACTTCCAGTAACCATTTCCTTTGCAGTTAGAAGCACTCAGTTTCAGGCTTAGGTCAAACTTTGGGCTTCTTCACGGGAGTGACAACTTGCTTGCCATTCTTATTGAAGTTCCCTTTCTCACCTTGCCTTTTTTCTTGAAACTAGTGGTCTTGTTAACCATCAACAGTTGATGCTCTTTCTTGATTTCTACCTTCGTTGATTTCAGCATCACGAAGAGCTCGGGAATCGTTTTCGTCATCCCTTGCATATTATAGTTCATCACGAAGTTCTAGTAACTTGGTGATAGTGACTAGAGAACTTTTTCAATCACTATCTTATCTAGAAGATTAACTCCCACTTGATTCAAGCGATTGTAGTACTCAGACATTATGAGCGCATGCTCATTGGTTGAGCTATTCTACTCCATCTTCTAGGCAAAGTACTTGTCAGAGGTCTCATACCTCTCGACATGGGCATGAGTCTGAAATACTATTTTCAACTCTTGGAACATCTCATATGCTCCGTGGCGTTTCAAAAACCTTTTTGAAGTCCCAGTTATAAGCCGTAAAGCATGGCGCACTAAACTATCAAGTAGTCATCATACCGAGCTTATGAAACATTCATAACGTCTGCATCTGCTCCTGCAATAGGTTTGTCACCTAGCGGTGCATCAAGAACATAATACTTCTGTGCAACAATGAGGATATTCCTTAGATCACGGACCTAGTCCGCATCATTGCTACTAACATCTTTCAACTTAGTTTTCTCTAGGAACATATCAAGAACATAGGGGAGCTATAACACGAGCTATTGATCTACAACATAATTTGCAAATACTATCAGGACTAATTTCATGATGAATTAAAGTTCAATTAATCATATTACTTAATAACTCCCACTTAGATAGACATCCCTCAAGTCATCTAAATGATCACGTGATCCATATCAACTAAACCATGTCTGATCATCACGTGAGATGGAGTAGTTTTTAATGGTGAACATCTTATGTTGATCATATCTACTATATGATTCACGCTCGACCTTTCGGTCTCCAGTGTTCTGAGGCCATGTCTGTACATGCTAGGCTCGTCAAGTTTAACCCGAGTATTCTGCATGTGCAAAACTGTCTTACACCCATTGTATTTGAATGTAGAGCTTATCACACCCGATCATCACGTGGTGTCTCGGCGCGACGAACTGTCGCAACAGTGCATACTCAGGGAGAACACTTGTACCTTTAAATTTTGTAAGAGGTCATCTTATAATGCTACCGGCGTACTAAGCAAAATAAGAAGCATAATAAGATAAACATCACATGCAATCAAAATATGTGCCATGATATGGCCATCATCATCTTGTGCTTTTGATCTCCATCTCCAAAGCATCGTCATGATCTCCATCGTCACCGGCTTTACACCATGATCTTCGTCGTAGCGTCGTGGTCATCTCGCCAACTATTGCTACTACTACTATCGCTAACTCATAGTGATAAAGTAAAGCAATTACATGGCTTTCGCAATTCATACAATAAAGAGACAACCATAAGGCCCCTGTCGGTTGCCGATAATTTACAAAACATGACCATCTCATACAATAACGTAGAACTCATCACGTCTTGACCATATCACATCACAACATGCCCTGCAAAAACAAGTTAGACATCCTCTACTTTGTTGTTGCAAGTTTTACGTGGCTGCTACGAGCTTCTAGTAAGAACTGTTCTTACCAACGCATCAAAACCACAACGATTTTTCATCAAGTGTGCTATTTTAACCTTCAACAAGGACCGGGCGTAGTCACACTTGATTCAACTAAAGTTGGAGAAACTGACACCCGCCAGCCACCTATGTGCAATGCACGTCGGTAGAACCAGTCTCATGAACGCGGTCATGTAATATCGATCCGGGCCGCTCCATCCAACAATACCTGGTAAGCAGTATGACTATTATCGTCCACAACTCTTTGTGCTCTACTCGTGTGTGACGCCCAAATAATTAAGCTACAGTAATCCCCTCCTAATGGTGACATGTTATCGTATTTAATTTGCTAAACCTCACTTTGATCCAAACCCGATCCAATTCAAATATAAAATAAAGTCATATTATTATTCTTCAAATGGTAAAACAAAAATGTTCGGTAGGTTGCAAATATCCACTAACAATTTGTCATGAAAGCATTAACATTTTATTCAAAATATAAAATTGCCCTTGGATATTTAAACAGTGGACCAACAACTTGTTATCCCAACTAAATATAAACTCAGACTTAATAAATTATTTTTTAACCCAAACATGTTATGGCAGTGCAAAATAATGCATAGTAATAATATGGCAAGGTTTTACATTTTACAAAAGTATTCTGATGCAAAGGGGAGTACAAAACAGTAGCTAATTAAACAAACAGAAAAGTAAATGGAAAATCGTAATAAAAAGAAAACAACCTAATCTACTAGCCTTTGGCCCAAGTTGATGGAGAGGCCCAACCCACCTCACTGCCATCCCTTTCCTCTCGCTACAGGAATAGGAGGGGGCCGTGGCAGCCATCCATGGCGCCATGGCCGCGGTGGCAGCCATCCACGGCCTTCCCTCGCCTATAAGTCGCAACACCCCCCCCCCTCGAGCAAACCCTAGACCGGATTCCCCTCGTAGCCTTCCCCTCCCCTCGTCTCTGGTTTGAGCTCCCGTACCGCGCCTGAAGGACCAGCACCACCGTCACCGCGTCTGCCGCCGTCGATGCCGCGGCCGATGACCACCTCAAGCCATGTGGAGATGTCCGGGGGCATCGTCATCATCGTCTGCCTCGACCACAGCCAAGGGATCAACCTGGAATGCAACACCATTGTCGGATCGAACGAGTTCCTCCGCTTCGATTGCTGTCGTCCCCCGCGTCGATCCGTCGCAACTGGAGCTCCCCCGACTTCCGTGAGGTCGCCATTGGAACCACCGTGAGCTCCTCGTTCCGTTCGCCTCATTCTCCCCCGACATACCGTACACTTGTGCCAGCTGCTCCTTGGTCATTGTTGCTGCTCTGTTGCCAGCGCTGCTATGCTACTGACCTGCCGCTGCCTGTTACCACTGCCGCTCGCCTAACAGCGCGCCCAAGGCTGCGCCTCGCCCGCAGTCGTCGTGACCGGACGGCGCCTTGCTACTTCTCGAGCTTGCATTGTATTCCCTCGAAGAGGAAAGGGAGATGCAACACAGTAGCGTAAGTATTTACCTCAGTTTTTGAGAACCAAGGTATCAATCCAGTAGGAGACCATGCGCGAGTCCCTCGCACCTGCACAAACAAATAAGAACTTCGCAGCCAACGCGATAAGGGGTTGTCAATCTCTTTACGGTCACTTACAAAAGTGAGATCTGATAGAGATGATAGTTTATATTTTTGGTATTTTTAGTTTATAAGAACAACAAATAAAAGCGGTAAAAGTAAAGTAGATGTAGATTGATATGTTGAGAATAGACCCGGGGGCCATAGTGTTCTCTAGTGGCTTCTCTCATGATAGCGATATTCTATGGCAGGTAAACCAATTACTGTCGAGCAATTGATAGAAAATCGAATAATTATGAGACTATCTAGGCATGATCATTGTATATAGGCATCACGTTCGAGATAAGTAGATCGAAACGATTCTGCATCTACTACTATTACTCCACACATCGACCGCTATCCAGCATGCATCTAGTGTATTGAGTTAATAAGAACAGAGTAACGCCTTAAGCAAGATGACATGATGTAGAGGGATAAACTCAAGGAATATGATATGAACCCCATCTTTTTATCCTCGATGGCAACAATACAGTACGTGCCTTGCTGCCCCTACTGTGACTGGGAAAGGACGCTGCAAGATTGAACCCAAAGCCAAGCACTTCTCCCATTGCAAGAACTATAGATCTAGTAGGCCAAACCAAACCAATAATTCGAAGAGATTTGCAAGGATATTATGAGAACACATAAAAAGTTCAGAGAAGAACCAAATATCTTTCATAGATAACCTTGATCATAAACTCACAATTCATCGGATCTCGACAAACACACTGCAAAAAGAGATTACATCGAATAGATCTCCTTGAAGACCGAGGAGAACTTTGTATTGAGATCCAGAGAGAGAGAAGAAGCCATCTAGATACTAGCTATGGACCCGAAGGTCTGTGGTAAACTACTCACAACTCATGGTGAGGGCGATGATGATGATGATGAAGAACTCCGTGATGGATCCCCCTTAGGTGGAGCTCCGGAACTGGCTCCAAGATGGGATCTCACGGGAACAGAAGGTTACGGCAGTGGAATTAGGATTTTCTCTCTGTTCACGGAGGTTTTGGGGTACGTAGACTTATATAGGAAGAAGAAGGGCACCGGGGGACGCTCGAGGGGGCCATGAGGCAGGGGGCGCTCCCTAGGAAGGGGGGCGCGCCCCCCACCCTCGTGGGCCACCTCTTGATCTCCTGACGTGGTTCTCAAGCTTCGCGTGCGTGATTTTCTCCAAAAACATCTCTTGCGAAGGTTTCATTCCATTTGGACTCCGTTCGATATTCTTTTTCTGCGAAACCCTGAAACAGGCAAAAAACAACAATCTGGACTGGGCCTTTGGGTTAGTAGGTTAGTCCCAAAAATGATATAAAAGTGTATGATAAAGCCCATTAAACATCCAAGACTTCATAAATAATAGCATGAAACAATCAAAAATTATAGATACGTTGGAGACGTATCAGGCCTTGCTCGCAGCCGCCGCGCTCGGGCCTTTACTGCTGTGGCTCCCCCACCCCTCGCTACGCCCCCGCAGCCGCCCTTACCGGCCACAAGTGCGTGCGCGCCTCCGCCTTGGCCTCAGGCCGAAGCCCCAGGCCCGAGCAGCGCCGTCGATCGTCCTCCCCTGGCCGGCGCCGTCCCCACGGCGCCCCGCCATGGCCTCGGGTACGGGCGCCCGTGCCCACACCCGCCCGTTTAGCCAACCCGTCACGCAGGCCTCTGGGCCGCTAACAAAAGGGGCCCAGCACCCTGTTAAAAAAAGTTTAAAATAATAATAATATTAATTATTTAATTAATTAATAATTAACCAGTTAATTAACTCTGATTAGATAACTTAACTAGTTAGTTAGTGGTTAATCTCATTAGTTAAGTTAGAGGCAATGACACGTGGACCCCTCTGGTCATGTTGACCAGTCAACAGTCAAGGTTGACTGATGATGTAAGCATGACATCTTTGCTGATGCAGTAAATGTTTTCTGGTTTAAATTATTCCAAAATGATTGATAAAACTTCACTAATTAATATAAATTAAACTGTAACTCGGATGAAAAAGTTTTGTATATGAAAGTTGCTCAGAACGACGAGACGAATTCGAATGCGTGGTCCGTTCGTCCGCCACACATCTCCATCATACTGAACATGGAACAATCCCCCTCTGGTTCGCTTGTCCAAAAATGCCTAACACTGGAGATACTTTCCCGGATGTTATTCCCCTTCGCCGGTATCATGTACCACCGTGTTAGAGCACCCTAGCACTGCGTGTTGACATCTCGTGCTTCCTTGTTACATCTGTATGCTTTGTATTTATTATTTTTCCTCCTCTTGTCTCCGGTAGACCGTGAGACTGATGCTACCTCGGTGATCGAGTGCATCGACGACGACCCCTCCTTCTCGTCTGAGAAACCAGGCAAGCCAACCCCCTTTGATCATTTCGATATCGCCCATTCCCTTCTCTCTTATGCTTGCATTAGAACTGCTACTGCTTTTTGTATGATCCTATTCTAATGCATAGCCTATTGTTGATACCGCTTTCATACCTTACACGTTTATACTAAACTGCTTAGTATAGGCTGGTTAGAGATCCACCAGTGATCCCCCACATTGTCCCGACTGCCCCGTTGGATTATCAGAAGACCCGATCAACGGGATCGAAGACCAGGCCCCGGCACCGCACATCACTTTCCCCTTAGTTGCTCGACACTACTACATTACTATCGAGTGCCGAGGGTGAGACCTCATCAACACTTCTGATGGTAACCTTGTAGGTTAGTTTATCGGTTATGTTCATCATGGATGATTTCCTCTTTCTCCACTCCTGATAACGACACTGTCGTGCAACTCCTCAAGAGTGGACCTCGAGGGTGACTCCTCTTTAGTTCACCTTGACGATAAACATCAGGTGGAATTCCATCGAGGGTGATTTCCTCAGGTTTCCCTTTGGTGTTAGACACACAGTTACTATGGCTACTATGACTTTACACTGAACCTTGTTACTAAAGACGGGTCGACCCTGAGGGGTACCCACGCGAGCTTAATTGCGAGTGATGTGTAGTCAGGTTGACCTGGAGGGTGCCCGCGAGATAAATACGAGGCGTGTCCGGGCATTCTTAGCCCTTGCCGCAAGTCCTCGAGACGGGGCGATGGGGTCACATGATCGTGAGTCTCTGCTCGTTACCGTGCGTTCCCAAGACACTTAATGGTTTGGATATTTGATTCAAGGGGCCTCTGACCTGATAGCGCTAACCATCACGTGGGCATAGTATGGGTGTTCTGCATCGTATGCATCAGCCGAAGCTTAACTGACGTCTTGCGACTGAGCGGCGCGTGCCGGGTTGGACTGGTTATGCACCTACCTTTTTAAGGGGGTAGCTAGGTCTGCTCACCAGCCGCGTACGCAATGTGCAGGAGTTCCCGGGGAGATGGCCCATGACCCCTGGGGGCATAGGTTTAGTCCGGCGTGCTTGACCTCTCTATTAAGCCTAGGTCGGGTTGTGGCGTACTGTTTGGCCGAGGCCGGGCATGACCTGATGGTGTGTCCTGCTGGAGTTAAGCAAGCTTGGTGGGTAAGTTGGTGCACCCCTGCAGGGAAGAAAACATCTACCGATAGCCTATCCTACGGTAACGGACACTTGGAGTTGTATCCCGATCGCTACAACTAGAACTGGATGCTGAGGCATGATTTGGTTATGTTGCTTCGGGAGTCGAGAAAGGATCCCCGAGCGTTGAAACAACAACATAAATATGACTTATGTTATACTACTCTACTCCCTGTGTTGCTGCAAGACGGTGGTTTCCAGAAGATGCTAGTCTTCGATAGGACTAGCTTCTCCGCCTCTTATTCTGGCATTCTGCAGCTTAGTCCACAGATACTACCCTTTTCATCGATACCGATGCATGTAGTGTAGATCCTTGCTTGCAAGTACTTTGGATGAGTACTCACGGTTGCTTTGATCCCTTTTTCCCCTTCTTTCTTCTTTATGGTTGATGCAACCAGATGGTGGAGTCCAGGAGCCAGATGCCACCCTTGACGATTGCTACTACCCCGACAAAGCCTACTACCTCATGGAGACTGCTAACGACGAGGAGTAGTTAGGAGGTCCCAGGTGGGAGGCCTTGCCTTTTCGATTGTGTTGTTTTTGTGCTAGCCTTCTTAAGGCAAACTTGTTTAATTTATGTCTGTACTCAGATATTGTTGCTTCCGCTGACTCTTGTGTATTCGAGCTTATGTATTCGAGCCCTCGAGGCCCCTGGCTTGTAATATAAAGCTTGTATTATTTTATTTGTGCCTAGAGTTGTGTTGTGATATATTCCAGTGAGTCCCTGATCTTGGTCGTACATATTTGTGTGCATGATTAGTGTACGGTCAAATCGGGGGCGTCACAAGTTGGTATCAGAGCCGACTGCCTGTAGGAACCCCCCTTTCCAACTCCTGGGCCGAAGTTGAGTCTAGTCACTACAAAACTTTTACTAACATGGCTGTGTGTCTTAAGGGCCCATGTCGCCATTGGGTGGTATTAGGATATTTTATTCCTCATCTTCACTCTGGGATTCTGACATCTCTTCTATTTAGGGTTAAATGAATCTACTCACTACATTAGGTTCTCGTAACGACTTTCCCCAGAGAGCCCCTTCATTCCAGATGGTTGCCTGCTTCACCAGCAGACTTCGAAGATACTCTCCGATCTAATCCCGAGAACTTGTGTTCATTTGTTTTGCAATTCTTAATACCGTTGAATCCTTATGGATAACATCGTACCCTCGCCATTCATACTTCCATCCCTAGTTGTTCTTGTTATTACAAGATACCCGAAAGTATTCTCCGACTTTCGAGAATCATTTTTCCGACTGCCCTGCAGCTCTTTTCCGCCTGAATACCCCTACAAATAATTCCTCAAACCTATTGGGGATTCGTTCATCCCAAGTTGATCATATGCCTCACAAAATCCTTCGAATGCTATTCAATCTTCCAAAATCCTCAGCAACATATTGCTCTGGAAAGTTTTACCTGCTGGCATTATGGTTAATTCCATATGTATATCAATATTCGTTAAAATCCTTTGTGATTGACTTTCTAATCTTATTGTTTCAATAGGTTGCAAATACTCGCAATCATCAGTCAAACTAGAATTCGTTTTTCCAGCTCAGACATCATTCCGAATATGAGCTGGTTCTCGACCAATCAAATTGTTGTCGATTGTACCCCTTGATACGTCTCCAACGTATCTATAATTTTTTATTGTTCCATGCTATTATTTATGAAGTCTTGGATGTTTAATGGGCTTTATCATTCACTTTTATATCATTTTTGGGACTAACCTACTAACCCAAAGGCCCAGTCCAGATTGCTATTTTTTTTGCCTATTTCAGGGTTTTGCAGAAAAGGAATATCAAACGGAGTCCAAGCGGAATGAAACCTTCGCGAGAGATATTTTTGGAGGAAATCACGCTCGGGAGTCTTCGGGGCCAAGTCAGGGGACGTCGGGCCAGCCCTCGAGGGTGGGGGGCGCGCCCCCCTTCCCAGGGTGCGCCCCCCCTGCCTCGAGGCTGGCCCACACGGCCCCCGGTGCCCTCCTTCTTCCTATATATACCTACGTACCCCAGAAACACCATACACAGAAAGAAAACCCTAATTCCACCGCCATAGCTTATGTTCCCGTGAAGATCCCATCTTGGAGCCTGTTCCGGGAGGGGTATCCATCACGGAGGCCTTCATCATCATCATCATCGCCCTCACCATGAGTTGTGAGTAGTTTACCACAGACCTTCGGGTCCATAGCTAGTATCTAGATGGCTTCTTCTCTCTCTCTGGATCTCAATACAAAGTTCTCCTCGGTCTTCGAGGAGATCTATTCGATGTAATCTCTTTTTGCGGTGTGTTTGTCGAGATCCGATGAATTGTGAGTTTATGATCAAGGTTATGTATGAAAGATATTTGGTTCTTCTCTGAACTTTTTATGTGTGCTCATAGTATCGTTGAAAGTCTCTTCGAATTATTGGTTTGGTTTGGCCTACTAGATCTATAGTTCTTGCAATGGGAGAAGTGCTTGGCTTTGGGTTCAATCTTGCGGTGTCCTTTACCAGTGACAGTAGGGGCAGCAAGGCACGTATTGTATTGTTGCAATCGAGGATAAAAAGATGGGGTTTTCATCATATTGCTTGAGTTTATCCCTCTACATCATGTCATCTTGCTTAAGGCGTTACTCTGTTCGTATGAACTCAATACACTAGATGCAGGCTGGATAGCGGTCGATGTGTGGAGTAATAGTAGTAGATGCAGAATCGTTTTGGTCTACTTGTCTCGGACGTGATGCCTATATACAATGATCATGCCTAGATAGTCTCATAATTATTCGCTTTTCTATCAATTGCTCGACAGTAATTTGTTTACCCGCCGTAGAATATCGCTATCATGAGAGAAGCCACTAGAGAAAACTATGGCCCCCGGGTCTATCTTTATCATATTACTTTCCCCTCAACTAGCCAATTTCTGTCGCCGTTGTTTATTTGCTTTCCTTACTTTCTGTTTCTCTACCAAAAATATGAAAAATATAATTATCATCTCTATCAGATCTCACTATCGTAAGTGACTGTAAAGGGATTGACAACCCCTTATCGCGTTGGCTGCGAAGTTCTTGTTTGTTTGTGTAGGTGCGAGGGACTGGCGCGTGGTCTCCTACTGGATTGATACCTTGGTTCTAAAAAACTGAGGGAAATACTTACGCTACTGTGCTGCATCTCCCTTTCTTCTTCGAGGGAATACAACGCAAGCTCAAGAGGTAGCAAGAAGAATTTCTGGCGCCGTTGCCGGGGAGGCTTACGCAAAAGTCATATACCAAGTACCTATCACAAACCCTTATCCTTCGCATTACATTTATTTGCCTCTCGTTTTCCTCTCCCCCACTTCACCCTTGCCGTTTTATTCTCCCTTCTTCCGCTGTGTGTTTTTCGTTCGCTAGTTTCTTGGTTGCTTGTGTGATGCTTGTTTGCTTGTCATCATGTCTAGCACACCTATCATTATCACCACTCCCGAGAGTGAGGTCCTCAACTTTCAACAAAGGGAGGAAGAAAACTTAAAAGATGCCTGGTATAGAATTTGCAATGCTCAAAATAGATCTAATCGGAAGCTTTCCACTTTTGTGCTTCTTCACAATTTTTATATTGGCTTAAATCCTTGGAATAGATTTATCTTAGATACCATTACCGGAGGGAATTTCTTGGGTAGCCATACCGTTGATTCTCATAAAGCTTTGACTGAATTATTTGGTTCCCCACCTCTTATGGTTAATGGGACCGTTTTAACTTTGGGGCATTTTATGCAAAGGTTAGAAATCATTGAAAACAAAGTTGCTACGGTAGATTTGGTAGAAAACTTGGAAAGAAAAATTCATAATGAAATCACTCAATATGGATCCAAGGTAGGAGTTGTTCTGAAAAATCTTAAGGAAAAAGAGCCCATAGTTAAAGAAAAGCTAGATAAGGATTCCACTAGAATCAATAAGCTTGAGGATGTTATCACTAATGTGGGTTCCGCTCTTTCCGCTATAAAAACCACTCCAAATACCTCCACTAAATTATCTAAGTTCATGTATGTCCCTAAAGACAAGGGTGAAACTTCTAGACTTGCGGATCTCAAATCCATAAGTGTTCATCCCAATTTTCTCACTTTTGTAAGAGATCCTTTCGACACTTTAGAATTTCTTGACTTCTTTCCCAAGAGTTTGATTATTCATAGGGACAAAGAAGTGCCCAAAAATCACAAGTGCTTAATTAAAGAATTGCCTTCCAAAGATGGCAATACCTAGATCTATCTTGTATCGTGCCTAGCTAGGGGCGTAAAACGATAGCGCTTGTTGGGAGGCAACCCAATTTATGCTTTTTTTATTTTGTTGCTGTTAGGGAATAAATGTTGCATCTAGCCTCTCATTATATGTGGTTTATTTTTTTGTTTAGTGTTTGTGCCAAGTAGAACCTTTGGTAAGACTTGTGTGAAGTTTATATGATCTTGCTGTGAAAAAACAGAATCATTAGCGCTCGCTAAAGTAGACTTCAGATTTTAATGGAGCGTGCTTTTTAGTTGATTCTTTTTGCTGATGATTGGTAGACAAAGTGCGAAAATTTATCAATTTATTTTGAATTTTTTGGAGTTCCAGAAGTAGGCGAACCCAGCAAATTACTACAGACTGTTCTGTTTTTGACAGATTCTGTTTTTCGTGTGTTGTTTGCTTATTCCGATGCATCTATGAGTAATATTGGAGGATATGAACCATAAAGAACTTGGAGTATAGTAGGTTTAACACAAATATAAACAAAGAATGAATTCCTTGCTGTACCTTTGGGTGGTGGTTACTAACGGAGCTCGCGAGAATTTTTGTCTAAGTTTTGTGTTGTGAAGTTTTCTAGTTTTGAGTATTGCTTTGATGGACTATGGAACAAGGAGTAGCAAAAGCCTAAGCTTGGGGATGCCCATGGAACCCCAAGTAAATTCAAGATAATCAAAAGCATAATCTTGGGGATGCCCCGGGAAGGCATCCCCTCTTTCGTCTTCATCCATCGGTAACTATACTTGGAGCTATATTTTTATTCGCAACATGCTATGTGTTTTGCTTGGAGCGACTTGTATAATTTGAGTATTTTCTTCTTAGTTTGTCACAATCATCCTCGCTGGACACACCTATTTTAGAGAGCTAAATATGGCCTAGAAATGGTTAGAACACTCTATGTGCTTCATTTATATCTTTTGAGTTGAATAGTTTTTGCTCTAGTGCTTCACTTATATCTTTTAGAGCATGGTGGTGGTAATATTTTGTAAAAATTGTTGAAATCTCATGCTTCACTTATATCTATTTGAGAGTCTATTAAATCAGCATGGTAAAGTGTTTAGGTTAAAGAAACTAGTCTTAACATGATAAACATCCAATGTCAATGTAGTAAAAAAATTCACATCAAGTGCACTGAATAGAAAGAGATGTTGGATGCTTGATAATTGTTTTGAGACATGAGGATAGTGATATTAAAGTCATGCTAGTGGAGTGATTATGAAATTGAGAAATACTTGTGTTAAGGTTAGTGATTCCCGTATCATGCACGTATGGTGAACCGTTGTGTGCCTAAGTTAAAGCATGAGGTATTTGTAGGGTGTCAACCTTTGTGTGGAGGTCGGGGGCGCGCGATGGTTAACTCCTACCAACCTCCCCCCTAGGAGCATGCGTTGATTGCTTTGTTTTGATGACTCATAAATTTTTGCAATAAGTATATGAGTTCTTATGACTAATGTTGAGTCCATGGATTATACGCACTCTCACCCTTCCACCATTGGTAGCCTCTCTTGTACCGTGCAACTTTCGCCGGTGCCATAAACCCACTATATATCCTTCCTCAAAACAGCCACCATATTGTTCCTCAAAACAGCCACCGTACTTACCTATCATGGCATTTCCATAGCCATTCTGAGATATATTGCCATGCAACTTTCCACCGTTCCGTTTATATGACACGCATCATATTGTCATATTGCCATGCATGATCATGTAGTTGACATCGTATTTGTGGCAAAGCCACCATGCATAATTCTTTCATACGTGTCACTCTTGTTTCATTGCACATACCGGTACACCGCCGGAGGCATTCATATAAAGTCATACTTTGTTGTTGTAGTATCGAGTTGTAATTTCGTGTTGTAATGAAAGTGTGATGATCATCTTTATTAAAGCATTGTCCCATGGGAGGAAAGGCTGAATCTATAAAGCCCATCCGCAAAAAAAAAGGCCAAAGAAAAAAAGGGCCCAAAAAAAGAAGAAAAAAGAAAAAGAAAAAAAGAAAAGAAAAAGGGACAAATGCTACTATCTTTTTCCACACTTGTGCTTCAAAGTAGCACCATGTTATTCATTGTAGAGAGTCTCATGGTTAGTCACTTTCATATACTAGTGGGAATTTTCATTATAGAACTTGGCTTGTATATTCCAAAGATGGGCTTCCTCAAATGCCCTAGGTCTTCGTGAGCAAACAAATTGGATGCACACCCACTAGTTTCTTTTGTTGAGCTTTCATTCATATTTAGCTCTAGTGCATCCGTTGCATGGCAATCCCTACTCACTCACATTAATATCTATTGATGGGCATCTCCATAGCCCGTTGATACGCCTAGTCGATGTGAGACTATCTCCCTCCTTTTTGTCTTCTCCACAACCACCTCTATTCCACTCATAGTTCTATATCCATGGCTCACGCTCATGTATTGCGTGAAAGTTGAAAGGTTTGAAAAGATAGAGCATGAAACAAATGCTTGGCTGAAATCGGGGTTGTGCATGATATGAATATTTAGTGTGATAATAAGGGAGCATAGCCAACACTATATGATTTTGTAGGAATAACTTTCTTTAGCCATAGTATTTAGAGAAGACGTGAATGCTTTGTTAGTATTGCTTGAAGTATTGTTATTTCTTATGTCAATATAGACTTTTGTCTAGAATGTTTCAGATCTGAACATTCATGCCACAATTAAGAGAATTACATTGAAAAACTATATTGGTTAGCATTCCACATAAAAAATTCTTTCTTTATCATTTACCTACTCGAGGACGAGCAGGAATTAAGCTTGGGGATGCTTGATACATCTCCAATGTATCTATAATTTTTGATTGTTCCATGCTATTATTTATGAAGTCCTGGATGTTTAATGGGCTTTATCATTCACTTTTATATCATTTTTGGGACTAACCTACTGATGGCTTCTCGCCCCTCGTTGGTTACCCCAAGTGGAAGGTTTGAGATGTAGCGTAGCAGCAAGTTTCCCTTGGCAAAGGTACCAAGGATCGAATCCCGTGAGACTCCGAGGGTCGACAAGAAGGTGCTAACGGCGCCAGAAACTTAGCGGTTGACAGGACCTGCACACAGATACAAATAACTTTGCTCCCAACGAGTACAGAGAGGTTGTCAATCCCTCCGGCCTTGTAGTTCACAAAGGATCAAACACAAGAGATAATAATGATAGGTATGACTGCAACTAGGAAATAAGAACAGGAAGTAAATAGAGGGTGTGATTAGTGGTGGTAATATGGACCGGGGTCCCATGATGTTCACTAGTGATGTCTCTCTCCCAAAAGACGATAAAACAGCAAAGCAAGGTAAACAAATTACAGCTGGGCAATTGACAGGATTATGTGCGCAAACCAATGCTAACTATGCTACAAGGAAAGGTAGAGGCTCAAAAGCATGGGCGGTACGCCAAGGCAAGTAGACCGAAATCCATCTGCATCTACTACTAATCATCCACCTTGAGATATCTATCCGGAACAGCTCGCTGGTATTAAGTTGCGAATCCCACCCAAAGTGTAAACTCAAAGCAACAGACAACTGCATTAAAAGAACTTTGCGTAAAGTAAACAATCCTTGCACCCGCAAGTACAAGCACCGTTGTTTTCCCCCTTGTGGCAACAGCACATCCCCTAGACTTATGTTTCTGTCACTCAAGCTAGTCATCAAGGGGCATGAACCCACAATCAAGCATAACGCTCCCTCTTGGAGTTACTACCTACTACTCGGCCAAAGCAATAAACAACAACGGAGAACATGCAAGAATTACTCAAGAACATAAATATAAAAGAGGTGAATCAAATATATTACTCACACACAATCTGAACATAATCTCATAATCCATCGGATCCCAACAAACTCAGCAGAGCAACAGCATAAATATTACATATGTGCCTCGATCATGTAGGGCAGCTCACGAGGTCTAAACCATGAAGAACAAAGAGAAGAGGAGAACATCACATAGCTACTGGTCATGGACCCATGGTCCAAGGTGGACTACTCACGACTCATCCGGGAAGCGTCCATGGTGGTGGAGAAGCTCCCGGTGGTGGTTCTCCCCTCTGGCAGGGTGCCGGGAAGAGTTCTCCTGATGCTCCCGATCTTGGAAGCGCGGCGGTGGCGGAACAGAGGCGAGATCGTAAAAAAGGGTTCCGTCCTCGAGGGTTTCGGGACGCGAGGAATATATATGCGAAGGGGGGTCACTAGAGGCGGAGAGGGGGCCCCCGGCGCCCCCCTTTCGCGGCCAGGGGTGGGGCCGCGCCGGGTGGCCGCCTGGGCCACCCCTGGCTCCCCTCTGGCCCTGCTTTGGTTTTTCTCGAAGCTTCCTGTACGCTGATTTTTCCTGTATTTTTCCCAGAATTTTTTGGGCACTTTTAATATGGGGGAAACCTGAAATAGAAAAACAGCAGAAAACAGGAACTGGCACTGTGGTGCACTGAGTTAATAGGTTAGTCCAAATATGATCAAACGTGTATGGAAGTGCATCAATATCATAGCAATATCACACAAAAGAGGCATGGATCAAGCAGAAATTATAGATACGTTTTGGACGTATCAACATCCCCAAGCTTAATTCCTGCTCGTCCTCGAGTAGGTAAATGATAACAAGCATAATTTCTGTGGTGACATGCTATCAACCATATAAGAACTTTTTAAGTAAAGCAATCAAGGCATGTAATTCAATTCAAGTCATAACAAGCAAGAGTCTATATTAGCATTGTAACAAGCAACATAAGAACATAAAGGTGCAAGAGCTCTCGCTGTCCGTGACTCGAATGTCTCCAAATGGTGTTCGCGTGCAAGAAAGGGGATAGGGATATACGAGAGAGTAAAAAATAGTTTTTGTATTGTCGAGAACTTAATCTACTAAAGTTTCACACTTGGTCTTCTTTGGAATCTTATCTTGACTCATCCCCAGACCGTCAGTCAGGTACAAGTCAAAATGATCCACTCCCTTTCGATATTTTGAGCACTCATGCAATGGATGAGCGTAAGCAAGAACGTTGACACTTAGGATGGCAAAGAGAGAAAAATGATGAAGGGGGAAGACAAAAAAGGTGTGAAAGGCTCACATCAATGAGGACAATCATAGGCGAGAAAAAGCCGAATGATAGATATGATGTGAGGAGTAGGGATTGCCATGCAACAGATGCACATATGAGCTAAGGTAAGCTCTCCAATGGAACTAGTGGGGGTGCATCCAACTTGCTTGCTCAAGAAGACCTAGAGCTCTTTTGAGGAGGCTCATCATTGGAATATACAAGCCAAGTTCTATAGTGTGAAGGTCCCCACATAGCTATATGCATGAATGATAATCTCTATGGAGTACAAGGTATAAGATGGAGTACGAGTGTGGATCTCTCAAAAGGAATAGTAGTGCGCCTCCTTCTCTCTTTTTATTTCTTTTTCTCTTTTTTCTCTTTTTTTATTTTTTTGTGGCCTCAATGGCTCTTTCTATTTAACTCTCATTTGTCCTCTTTGGGATCTTTTGATTTTGTCCTCTTTGGGATCTTTTCCTCACTTTAGGGGTAACACTCTATTTATTACAAGAAGTATAGAAGATCTTTCACACTTTACAAAAGTACTCAACATACAGAAAATGAAACTATCATGATGTATGCAAATGTATGCCTCTGCCAGTGTAGCAGGATATGCAATGATACTAGCGCGTCATGTAGCGATGATTAGGTTAAGGCCCAACTAGCATGCGGCTCATCGATCAAGCAAAAAACATGTATGACATGAAGATCAAGTCATGAGAAGATGGATGTTGCATGTCAATGTATCTCGGAAAGGCTATGGAAATGCCTTGATAGGTAGGTATGGTGGCTGTTTTGAGGAAGGATATAATGAGGCTTATGATGACAGAGCGTATCGTGCCAATGATTTGGATGCACCGGCGAAGTATGCGCCAACTCTCGAGGTGAGAAAGGGCAATGCACGGTACCGAAGAGGCTAGAAAAATATGGCTAGGTGGAAGTGTCAAGTTTCGAATACTCACATTAGTCTGAAGAACTCATGCACTTATTATCGGTAACTCTCAATCTAATTAGGAGGTTCACAAAGAGACAAGTACCCCGAGGAGGAGTGTATGGGGGTTTGGTTATCCTTGCGCATCCTCGACTCATGGTACGTGAGTGTACTCTAATATTCGATCCCTCCAAAGATTAGTGATCCATTTAGTAGCTAAAGTTCTCAACTATTTGTAGTTTTTGAAAATAAACACGGATTGCCCAAAATACGACATCTATCACTAATAGGCTAAAGCTCTTGACACCAAAAGTTCAGACATTACTCATGGCAATACCTGAAAACTATTGCAAGTTACTACTAAAATTAAATAGCAACCTCAATTACCTACTTTAAGTTAAGACACACAACTCAGTGCAACAGGCAAACTCTCTTAACAAGATAAACATGAAAACTCAAGATAGTTCAGCAACCAACTAAACAAAAGCTCTTTAAAAAGAAAAGCATGAAAACTAAGAGCTAAACTTGACAGCAGCTATGGAAAGACAAAGAACACACACAACAAAGATAAGCATGAAAATCCTATGTTGTGTTCTAGGTTGAAGTGGAGCGTGTTTCTCTCCCACACAAAGAAAGCTGGGTTCTAACTTGTTATGAACAGCAAGCAAAGCTAAAGAAAACTAAAAAGGAAACTAAGAGCAAGGCGCTCCAAGCATAGCACATAACACATGAAGTGATAATTATAGTGGAACAAAAGACGAACTGATAATTGTTGATGGAGAAGGGGATGCATGGGGGCATCCCCAAGCTTAGACGCTTGAGTCTTCTTGAATATTTCTTGGGGGTGCACGGGGGCATCCCCAAGCTTGAGCGTTTGACCCTCCTGAATCTTCTTTTATCATCTTCCCTCGCACACTTGAAAACTCCCTTCATACATAACTCATCATAATCTGATTAGCGAGGTTAGTACCCATAATAAAATAATTTTTCCCTGCTGGAAATAAAGATAATCTTGAAGAGCTACTGTTTCTCAAGATTTCCAAAAGGTTTTTGCAAAGAAAAAGCAAGCTCAATGTTTGCAAAACAAAGAAAAGGCAAAACAGGACAGAATCTGTGAAAAACAGACCAGCAGGTAGTAAATAATTTTTTCGGGGAACTTCTGCAACTCAAATCAAAAAACTCAGAACAGACGCCCGAAAGCCAATTGTATAGAGCACGCTGTCAAAAAAATTCAGATCAAAAAGATAACCTGGTGATTTTATACGAATTTTTCTGTCCAAGGACATAATCTGTTTTCCGGACAGCACGTCACAACTTTTGAACTTTCTTGCAATCGGAGGCTAAACTTGGCACAAGGCTGAAAAGAAAAGATACAATGATGACGCTACTGTAGTAACAAACATAAAGACACAACAAAAGCAAAATAAAACCTAATTCGTTGTGGGCTGCCTCCCAAAAGCGCTTTCTTTTATGCCTTTAAGCTAGGCATGATGCAAAAAGGAGAAAATCAAGTTTTATCAAGAGTGAGAGAATAGCTAGCCCGTGTAACGGACTCAAAAGGCAACTTAATCTTCTTTCTAGGGAAGTGTTCCATTCCTTTCTTGAGAGGGAATTGGAATTTTATATTCCCCTCTTTCATGTCAATGATAGCACCAACGGTGCGAAGAAAAGGACGTCCCAAAATAATTGGACACGAAGGTTCATATTCAATATCCATAATAGTAAAATCAACGGGAACATAATTGTCATTAACAACGATAAGAACATCGTCGATCTTCCCCAAAGGTTTCTTTACGGAAGAATCAACAAGACGAACACCAAAAGAGCAAGGATCAAAAGATTTCAATTTAAACATATCATATATTCTTTTGGGCATAACGGAGGTACTAGCTCCAACATCACATAAAGCATAGCAAAAGAAGTTATTCAACTTAATTTTAATCATAGGATCCCAACTATCTTCTAGCTTTCTAGGTATGGAGGCTTCTACTCTAAGCTTCTCCTCCCTAGCTTTGATAAGAGCATTAGTGATATGCTCCGTGAAGGCAAGATTAAGTGTGCTAGTGTGGGGATCTCTAGACATTCTTTGTAAAAAGGTGACAACTTCTGAGAGACTACAATTATCAAAATCAATTTTATCATTATTGAGCAGAATTGTAGTGTCATCTTCTTAGTTTGAATTGCTCTCTATTATAAGAGTTTGGACGTCTTCCCAAGTTTGGGGAAGTGTGGGAGAAACTTTAAACAGAGGCTCATACTTTTTTCCCGGGAGACCATGCCATGGGCATAACTCTCCATTAAAACTAACATAATCACAAGGTTTATTACTTTTGTAGATCCCGACAGTGGTGATTGGTGTGATGGAAGAAGGGGTGAACTCCTCCCACTTAGTTTTTTTGGTGGAACCCATAGCAGCAGCAAGCTGATACGTCCAAAACGTATCTATAATTTCTGCTTGCTCCATGCCACTGTTGGGTGATATTGCTATGATATTCATACACTTCCATACACTTTTGATCATATTTGGACTAACTTACTAATCCAGTGCACCCCAGTGCCAGTTTCTGTTTTCGGCTGTTTTTGTATTTCAGGTTTTCACGTTACGAGAACTGCCAGGAAAAATCCAGAAAAATTATATAAAAAAATCAGCGTTTCGGAAACAACCTTGCGCCCGAAGGACAGCCGGGGGGGGGGGCACCAGGGCCCCAGGCGCCCTGGCGGCGCGCCCCCCTGGGCCGCGCCGAGGGGTGCCTGGGCCCCCCGAAGCTTCCCCGATGCTCCCCTTTGGCATATATTTAAAGCGTCCTCCAAAACCCTCAGAACAGGAACTCTTTTCGCGATCCCATCTCTGTTCCGCCGCCGCCGCCGCTTCCAAGATCGGGAGCACCAGGAGAACTCTTCCCGGCACCCTGCCGGAGGGGAGGATCACCACCGGGAGCTTCTCCACCACCATGGACGCCTCCCGGATGACTCGTGAGTAGTCTCCCTTGGACCATGAATCCATGACCAGTAGCTATGTGATGTTCTCCTCCCGTTCTTGTGCTTCACTAATTAGTCCTCGTGAGCTACCCTACATGATCGAGGCACATATGTAATCCTTATGCTGTTGCTATGTTGAGTTTGCTGGGATCCGATGGATTATGGGATTATGTTCAGATTGATCTTGAGTAATATATTTGATCTACCTCTTTTATATTTATGTTCATAAGTAATTCTTGCATGTTCTCCGTTGTTATTTATTGCTTTGGCCAAGTAATACGTAGTGACTCCAAGAGGGAACGATATGCTCGATTGTGGGTTCATGCCCCTTGATGAATAGCTTGAGTGACAGAAACATGAGTCTAGGGGATGTGTTGTTGCCACAAGGGGGAAAACAACGGTGCTTGTGCCCGCGGGTGCAAGGATTGTTTACTTTACGCAAAGTTCTTTTAATGCAGTTGTCTGTTGCATTGAGTTTACACTATGGGTGGGACTCGCAACTTAATTCCAGCGAGATGTTCTGGATAGATATCTCAAGGTGGATGATTAGTAGTAGATATTGATGGATTTCGGTCTACTTACTTTGGCGTACCGCCCATGCTTTGAACTTCAACCTTTCTGCAATGTAATTAGCATTGGTTTGCGTTCGTGGTCCTGTCAATTGCCCAGTTGTAATTCGTTTACCTCACATAGCTGTTTTATCGTCTTTTGGGAGAGAGACATCACTAGTGAACATCATGAGACTCCGGTCCATATTACCATCATTGATCACATCCGCTATTTACTTTTCCCTATTTACTTACTATTGTAAAACACTATCTATCACTACTATCATATTGCTTTTAACCCTTTGTGAACTACAAGGCCGGAGGGATTGACAACATCTCTGTACTCGTTGGGAGCAAAGTTATTTGTATCTGTGTGCAGGTCCACGTTGATTGCTAATTGCGTTGTTAGCAGTTGACACCTACTTGTTGAACCTAGGAGTCTCTGGGGATTCGATCCTTGGTATCTTTGCTAAGGGAAAACACTTCTACATACTGCATCTTACACCTTCCACTTGGGGTAACCAACGATGGGTTCGAGGCCCATCAAGGAGTATTTTCTGGCGCCGTTGCCGGGGACTCCACTCTTCAGGATAGGGGAGTTGCACGCTATCTTTTACCTTTGCTTTTTAGTCTTGTTAGTTTACCTTTCAATTTTTGCTTAGTATCTTTTATCAAAAATCACAAAAACATTATTTACCTTTCTATTAGTAGTCCTTTCTGTTTAGACAAACATGTTAGGATTTGGTGCTTTCAGGGAATCAGAAGTTCTAGATTTCCATCAAAGGGATGGAGAAAATATGAAGAAGGCATGGGACAGAATTTCTGATGCACATAGGAGAATTATGCCTTGGATACCTATAAAAATTGTGCTTAGGAATTTTTACCAAGGTATTTTTAAACGGTGTAAACACTCTCTTGACATTATAGCCGAGGGAGATTTCCTAGAGTGTGATGAAGCTAGAGCTCTTGAAATTATACATGGTCTATCTAGTTACTTTGTTTATGATCATAATCTTGATGCTGTCATAGATAGACTTGCTACTATTGAAAAGAGAATGGATGCTCTAGACTTAATAAAGGTAGAGAAACCCAAACCCAATAAGAGAGATATTTTGGAAATAGATAATGACTGGGAGCCCCTTGTTAGGATTAGCATCTCTAATCAAGGCTTCCTTGCTTATTGTGATATTGGATCTATGGTTTGTACTATGCCAAAAATTGTTCATGATTCTTTCAAATTTAACATGGATAGATTATCATCTTATCATGAACACACTAATGGAAATATTTCTGAAATCCAGGGAAGAATAAAAGACGTGCCAGTTAAATTCCTTAAAGGGATTGCAATGATTGATTTCTTCATCATGGAGCCAAACCAAGGAAATATAGTGCTTGGAAGGGACTTCCTCCGAGCGGTAAAAGGCTTCATCGATATAGGTAAGGGACAAATCCGCTTACGCGGGAAGGAAAAAGGTGTGTACCCTTTTCCTAGAAGGAACAAGAGTGAACTTGTTGAGGAACCTTATGAATCAATTTATAACTCCGATTATTATGATGGTTATTGATTCCTCTATGCATTATGCCTAGCTCAAAGGCATAAAAGAAAGCGCTTTTGGGAGGCAGCCCACATGAATACTTTTTTTGCTTTTGTTGTGTCTTGATGTTGTTTACTGCTGTAGCATCATCATTGTATCTTTTCTTTTCATATTTGTGCCAAGTATAGCCTCTGATTGCTAGAAAGTTCAAAAGTTGTGAGGTGCTGTCCAGGAAACAGATTCTGTCCTTGGATAGAAAAATTCGTATAAAATCACCAGATCATCTTTTTGGTCTGAATTTTTTCGACAGCGTTCTCTATATAATTGTCTTTCGTGCATCTGTTCTGAGTTTTTGGATTTGAGTTGCAGAAGTATCCCGAACAGATCGATTACTGCCTGCTGTTCTGTTTTTCACAGATTCTGTCCTATTTTGCCTTTCCTTCAGTTTGCAAACCAAGAGCTTGCTTTTTCTTTGCAAAAACCTTTTGGCAATCTTGAGAAACAGTAGAACTTCAAGAATATCTTTATTTCCAGCAAGGTATAATTATTTCATTAAGGGTACTAACCTCGCTAATCAGATTATGATGAGTTATGTATGAATGGAGTTTTCAAGTGTGCGAGGGAAGATGATAAAAAGATTCAGGAGTGTCAAGCGCTCAAGCTTGGGGATGCCCCCGTGCACCCCCAAGAAATATTCAAGGAGACTCAAGCGTCTAAGCTTGGGGATGCCCCCGTGCATCCCCTTCTCCATCAACATTATCAGTTCGTCTTTCATTTCGCTATATTTTTATCACTTCATGTGTTATGTGCTATGCTTGGAGCGTCTTGCTTTTAGTTTTCTTTTTAGTTTTTCATAACGAGTCGGAACCCAGCATTCCTTTATGTGGGAGAGAAACACGCTCCACTTCTGCCTAGAACATAACATAGAATTTTTCATATCTATCTTTGCTGTGTGTGTTCTTTGTTTTTTAATAGCTACTATCATGCTCTGCTCTTAGTATTCATGCTTATCTTTTCAAAGAGCTTTTGTTTATTTGGTTGCTTGAACTCTCTTTAATTATCATGCTCACCTTATTAAGAGAGTTCGCTTCCGTTGCATTGGTTAATATGTCTATGATAAATATGATACGCGCATAATGGTGGTTAGTAGTTCAGGTTTTCTTATGGTTAGTCTCAAATAGCTGGGGGATTCCCAATGTGTTATTGGAGTACCAACTTGATTTGTTTGCCTATGATGTGGTATGGTTTAGTAATATCTTCCTTCGAGAATTTATTTTGATTGACTTGGCGCATGCTCACGCATATTTAAGACTGTAAAGAAAGTCTGTCAAGCCTTGATGATATTTTATTTCTGAGTAGCGATATAACTACCATGCCTGATTCAATATTGCTTTGTCGCTCTGCATGATTATGACCGTCATTGCTCTCTTAGTTGGCCGCTCCCAGTCTTTTGCTAACCTCCACCTGTACTAAGCAGACTAACCTTGCAATACATAGCTCATGGGAAAGTAGCTTAAAAACTATTGTGGTAAAGAATATGTTGCCTATGTATCTTATTTCTTATAAGTTGCTTGCTGAGCGGTAACCACGTTTCTGGGGACGCCATCAACTGTCACACTTTTGTTGAATATCATGTGAGTTGCTATGCATGTTCGTCTTGTCTGAAGTAAGGGTGATTTGCCGTGGGTTGAATGAATATGCATATTGTTAGAGAAGAACATTGGGCCGCCAACCAAAGCCATGCATCATGGTGGAAGTTTTAGCTTGGACTTAATCCTCAATCTCTTATGAGAATATGCTTATGCATTTAAGAGGAGTCCATCATCTATTTTCTATGTTGTCCCGGTATGGATGTCCTCAAGTTGAGATCTATCAAAAACGAGAGATCGAATGCGATTTATCTCCTTGGACCTTTGTACAGGTGGCATAGAGGTACCCCTTTGTGACACTTGGTTGAAACATATGTAATACAATGATAACCCATGGAAATCCGAGCTAATTAGGACAAGGTGCGAGCACTATTGGTATTCGATGCATGAGGCTTGCAACTTATAAGATGTCTTATGCATGACACATATGAAGTACTACTACCGTTGACAAAATTGCTTCCATGTTTTCAAAATAAAAAGTCATAACCATCTGTTACTTTTATGTTGAGTCTCCACCTTCTTTTAAAAGCACCAACTACTGAGAGCATGCTTGTCATTCTGAGTGTAATGTGCATTGTCCCAAAGTAGCATTGTCTTTTGCATGATTGTGATATCGTTTATTTTGAAATCATTGTATCTAGTCATCACTTAAACCTTGAAGGTGCCCCTGCATTTATGTTTTGCTTCACTAGAGGTGGCAAGCTAGATATCACTTTATCATATTAGCACATCATGTTCATTGCAAATCTTTTTGATGTTTCAATGTCATGTTGTAAAACTTTCAGTCATTTGTGATTTTCTCTTGAGACAACTTAATTACTATAGAATCATTGTCTCATAAGCTTTTGTCATATGACTATGAGAAAGTCCTATATGGTTAATAGCATGTCACCATAGAAATTATTCTTGTTATCATTTACCTACTCGAGGACGAGCAGAAATTAAGCTTGGGGATGTTGATACGTCCAAAACGTGTCTATAATTTCTGCTTGCTCCATGCCACTTTTGGGTGATATTGCTATGATATTCATACACTTCCATACACTTTTGATCATATTTGGACTAACTTACTAATCCAGTGCACCCCAGTGCCAGTTTCTGTTTTCGGCTGTTTTTGTATTTCAGGTTTTCACGTTACGAGAACTACCAGGAAAAATCCAGAAAAATTATATAAAAAAATCAGCGCTTCGGAAACAACCTTGCGCCCGAAGGACAGCCGGGGGGGGGGGGCACCAGGGCCCCAGGCGCCCTGGCGGCGCCCCCCCTGGGCCGCGCCGGGGGGGCGCCTGGGCCCCCCGAAGCTTCCCCGATGCTCCCCTTTGGCATATATTTAAAGCGTCCTCCGAAACCCTCAGAACAGGAACTCTTTTCGCGATCCCATCTCTGTTCTGCCGCCGCTGCCGCTTCCAAGATCGGGAGCACCAGGAGAACTCTTCCCGGCACCCTGCCGGAGGGGAGGATCACCACCGGGAGCTTCTCCACCACCATGGACGCCTCCCGGATGACTCGTGAGTAGTCTCCCTTGGACCATGAGTCCATGACCAGTAGCTATGTGATGTTCTCCTCCCGTTCTTGTGCTTCACTAATTAGTCCTCGTGAGCTGCCCTACATGATCGAGGCACATATGTGATCCTTATGCTGTTGCTATGTTGAGTTTGCTGGGATCCGATGGATTATGGGATTATGTTCAGATTGATCTTGAGTAATATATTTGATCTACCTCTTTTATATTTATGTTCATAAGTAATTCTTGCATGTTCTCCGTTGTTATTTATTGCTTTGGCCAAGTAATACGTAGTGACTCCAAGAGGGAACGTTATGCTCGATTGTGGGTTCATGCCCCTCGATGACTAGCTTGAGTGACAGAAACATGAGTCTAAGGGATGTGCTGTTGCCACAAGGGGGAAAACAACGGTGCTTGTGCCCGCGGGTGCAAGGATTGTTTACTTTACGCAAAGTTCGTTTAATGCAGTTGTCTGTTGCATTGAGTTTACACTATGGGTGGGACTCGCAACTTAATACCAGCGAGATGTTCTGGATAGATATCTCAAGGTGGATGATTAGTAGTAGATATTGATGGATTTCGGTCTACTTACTTTGGCGTACCGCCCATGCTTTGAACCTCAACCTTTCTGCAATGTAATTAGCATTGGTTTGCGTTCGTGGTCCTGTCAATTGCCCAGCTGTAATTCGTTTACCTCACATAGCTGTTTTATCGTCTTTTGGGAGAGAGACATCACTAGTGAACATCATGAGACTCCGGTCCATATTACCATCATTGATCACATCCGCTATTTACTTTTCGCTATTTACTTACTATTGTAAAACACTATCTATCACTACTATCATATTGCTTTTAACCCTTTGTGAACTACAAGGCCGGAGGGATTGACAACCTCTCTGTACTCGTTGGGAGCAAAGTTATTTGTATCTGTGTGCAGGTCCACGTTGATTGCTAATTGCGCCGTTAGCAGTTGACACCTACTTGTTGAACCTAGGAGTCTCTAGGGATTCGATCCTTGGTATCTTTGCTAAGGGAAAACACTTCTACATACTGCATCTTACACCTTCCACTTGGGGTAACCAACGAGGGGTTCGAGGCCCATCACAAGCAAGATAACTATTTTTGTGATTTTTGATAAGGGACACTAAAGCAAAAACTGAAAGGTAAACTAAGAAGACTAAAAACCAAAGATAAAAGATAGCGTGCAACTCCCCTATCTTGAAGAGTGGAGTCCCCGGCAACGGTGCCAGAAACTTTGCTTGATGGCTTCTCGCCCCTCGTTGGTTACCCCAAGTGGAAGGTTTGAGATGTAGCGTAGCAGCAAGTTTCCCTTGGCAAAGGTACCAATGATCGAATCCCGTGAGACTCCGAGGGTCGACAAGAAGGTGTCAACGGCGCCAGAAACTTAGCGGTTGACAGGACCTGCACACAGATACAAATAACTTTGCTCCCAACGAGTACAGAGAGGTTGTCAATCCCTCCGGCCTTGTCGTTTACAAAGGATCAAACACAAGAGATAATAATGATAGGTATGACTGCAACTAGGAAATAAGAACATGAAGTAAATAGCGGGTGTGATCAGTGGTGGTAATATGGACCGGGGTCCCATGATGTTCACTAGTGATGTCTCTCTCCCAAAAGACGATAAAACAGCAAAGCGAGGTAAACAAATTACAGCTGGGCAATTGACAGGATTATGTGCGCAAACCAATGCTAACTATGCTACAAGGAAAGGTAGAGGCTCAAAAGCATGGGCGGTACGCTAAGGCAAGTAGACCGAAGTCCATCTGCATCTACTACTAATCATCCACCTTGATATATCTATCCAGAACATCTCGCTGGTATTAAGTTGCGAATCCCAACCCAAAGTGTAAACTCAAAGCAACAGACAACTGCATTAAAAGAACTTTGCGTAAAGTAAACAATCCTTGCACCCGCAAGTACAAGCACCGTTGTTTTCCCCCTTGTGGCAACAACACATCCCCAAGACTCATGTTTCTGTCACTCAAGCTAGTCATCAAGGGGCACGAACCCACAATCAAGCATAACGCTCCCTCTTGGAGTTACTACCTACTACTCGGCCAAAGCAATAAACAGCAATGGAGAACATGCAAGAATTACTCAAGAACATAAATATAAAAGAGGTGAATCAAATATATTACTCACACACAATCTGAACATAATCTCATATTCCATCGGATCCCAGCAAACTCAGCAGAGCAACCACATAAAGATTACATATGTGCCTCGATCATGTAGGGCAGCTCACGAGGTCTAAACCATGAAGAACAAAGAGGGGAGGAGAACATCACATAGCTACTGGTCATGGACCCATGGTCCAAGGTGGACTACTCACGACTCATCCGGGAAGCGTCCATGGTGGTGGAGAAGCTCCCGGTGGTGGTTCTCCCCTCCGACAGGGTGCCGGGAAGAGTTCTTGATGCTCCCGATCTTGGAAGCGCGGCGGCGGCGGAACAGAGGCCAGATTGTAAAAAAGGGTTCCGTCCTCGAGGGTTTCGGGACGCGAGGAATATATATGCGAAAGGGGGTCACCAGAGGCGGAGAGGAGGCCCCAGGCGCCCCCCTGGCACGGCCAAGGGTGGGGCCGCGCTGGGTGGCCGCCTGGGCCACCCCTGGCTCCCCTCTGGCCCTGCTTTGGTTTTTCTCAAAGCTTCCTGTACGCTGATTTTTCCTGTATTTTTCCCGGAATTTTTTGGGCACTTTTAATATGGGGGAAACCTGAAATAGAAAAACAGCAAAAAACAGGAACTGGCACTGTGGTGCACTGAGTTAATAGGTTAGTCCAAATATGATCAAAAGTGTATGGAAGTGCATCAATATCATAGCAATATCACACAAAAGAGCCATGGAGCAAGCAGAAATTATAGATACGTTTTGGACGTATCACCTACTAACCCAAAGGCCCAGTCCAGATTGTTGTTTTTTGCCTATTTCAGGGTTTTGCAGAAAAGGAATATCAAACGGAGTCCAAACGGAATGAAACCTTTGCGAGAGATATTTTTGGAGGAAATCATGCTTGGGAGTGTTCGGGGCCAAGTAAGGGGATGTAGGGCCAGCCCTTGAGGGTGGGGGGCGCGCCCCCCTTCCCAGGGCGCGCCCCCTGCCTCGAGGCTGGCCCACACGGCCCTCGGTGCCCTCCTTCTTCCTCTATATACCTACGTACCCCAGAAACTCCATACGCAGAGAGAAAACCCTAATTCCACCGCCGTAGCTTCTGTTCCCGTGGAGACCCCATCTTGGAGCCTGTTGCGGGAGGGGGGGGGTCCATCACAGAGGCCTTCATCATCATCATCATCGCCCTCACCATGAGTTGTGAGTAGTTTACCATAGACCTTCGGGTCCATAGCTAGTATCTAGATGGCTTCTTCTCTCTCTCTGGATCTCAATACAAAGTTCTCCTCGGTCTTCGAGGATATCTATTCGATGTAATCTCTTTTTGCAGTGTGTTTGTCGAGATCCGATGAATTGTGAGTTTATGATCAAGGTTATCTATGAAAGATATTTGGTTCTTCTCTGAACTTTTTATGTGTGCTCATAATATCCTTGCAAGTCTCTTTGAATTATTGGTTTGGTTTGGCCTACTATATCTATAGTTCTTGCAATGGGAGAAGTGCTTGGCTTTGGGTTCAATCTTGCGGTGTCCTTTCCCAGTGACAGTAGGGGCAGCAAGGCACGTATTATATTGTTGCCATCGAGGATAAAAAGATGGGGTTTTCATCATATTGCTTGAGTTTGTCCCTCTACATCATGTCATCTTGCTTAAGGCGTTACTCTGTTCGTATGAACTCAATACACTAGATGCATGTTGGATAGCGGTCGATGTGTGGAGTAATAGTAGTAGATGCAGAATCGTTTCGGTCTACTTGTCTCGGACATGATGCCTATATACAATGATCATGCCTAGATAGTCTCATAATTATTCGCTTTTCTATCAATTGCTCGACAGTAATTTGTTTACCCACCATAGAATATCTCTACCATGAGAGAAGCCACTAGAGAAAACTATGGCCCCCGGGTCTATCTTTATCATATTACTTTCCCGTCAACTAGCCAATTTCTGTTGCCGTTGTTTATTTGCTTTCTTTACTTTCTGTTTCTATACCAAAAATACCAAAAATATGATTATCATCTCTATCAGATCTCACTATCGTAAGTGACCGTAAAGGGATTGACAACCCCTTATCGCGTTGGTTGCGAAGTTCTTATTTGTTTGTGCAGGTGCGAGGGACTGGCGCGTGGTCTCCTACTGGTTTGATACCTTGGTTCTCAAAAACTGAGGGAAATACTTACGCTATTGTGCTGCATCTCCCTTTCCTCTTCGAAGGAATACAACGCAAGCTCAAGAGGTGGCACCCCTAAGTCATTTCAACTTACCCATCCTTAATTAGAGCGGTTGCTTTTGATCGGTTGATTTGGAAATCATAACTCCTTTGCATTTGAGTTTTGAATTAGTCAGTTGTTTCTATAAACTAATCTCTCTGTATTCTTTCTTCTTCTGGTTTAGTACCGATGCTAACATCAAATCCCTTGTAGACCACTGGATCCTTTGTTGGATTTTATCCGACAACGTCCTTCATATTCAAATACCTTGTGAGTTCTGCCATGATATATAATGCCTTGGGTAAAATATATCATCTGCTTTCTCAACCATGCTTTGCTTTCGAGCTTGTATAATTTGCTCCTGAAGTTTGCGTAGTATGAGTCTTAGATGCCCCGATGGGTTGAACTTATGCCTTCCTTAATCTGTGCAAACCCGAAAGTTTTCCAAGGTTCATACTCCTATGGTAATTCATCAGGCAAGCCTTCACAATCAATTTATTTTTAATAGAGCAGTGAATGAAAGCTTATGCATTGAAGAAGTGGGAGTCAACCTTGAACTTTATGTTCATGCCCATGGACACGATGTAGATCTTATCATCAAAGCTTCTCTTAAATTAATTATCCCTTGATATAAGTTCATCTTATATCTGGAATCTGGCCTTTTTCAATCGTGGTTCTGACCATGTTCTCCTTTAAATACCATTTCTTGTGCAGGTTTAAGCACTTGTCTCCTACAGAGCAATACCCCCAACCCAACCTCTACTTTGAGCTGTCGTCGAGTATTACCCCTCTGGTATCTCGAGATTATCACAGAACTGCATAGCTTCTTATGAGTTCTTCATTATGTGTTACATTTTCACTGATTGCAATTTTCCTCGGGTTCTGAGATGTTTGACACTCAAGGACCCCGATAAGTGAATCAATTCCGCACTCCGATTCAGTAGCTCTAAGTAATCTCCATTGCTTATGAGTTTATTAATTCTTCAAGTCATATCTAGCCTGATCGGCTATATCATCATCGTGCATCTTTTTAACCGTGCTACCTGGTCCTTCTTCCCGGAGAACAAATTCGTTAGTGAGCTAAGCTTACGCCAATCTTCCTAGTCATATCAATTTTCCGCCTTGAACATCAAGCTTGATTTCAAGTTTGTATTGTACTAGTGGTTTCAATAACCTTTCGCTCCATCATTCATTTGACTTGATGTCATCGCAGATCGATTACATCCTAATGAAATCTCTCGACAAATGTGTCGTGATCATCATCAACAATGGATTGCCTTCTTCCAAGTTGTGAATCGAATTCATGATGGGAAATACCATCCTTTCCCCTCGATGATTTGTATTAACATCAACACCATTCTTGCATTCCCTCCAACACAAACTTGTTATTATTTTGTGGTATACCTTGAGTTTCCTTGTTATCCGACTTATGATATGCTCTACCTTGAAGTACTACCATCTTTCTTGTCAAGAATGTCGTGAGAATTTCACCACCCCTTATGAACTCTAGATACAAGTAATACTTCTCGTCATCTTCGTTCGTTCACTGATCCTCGTGTTGTTTCTAACCAGAAACCCAACAATTGAAGTATGACGGGCGAATTCAAAACTTCTAGCAACCCTATTGCTTTGAAGTGAATTGTCGATAGTCTCATTCTCAGTCTTTTGGTTATTGAATCACCATTATAACATTGATCATGTTACTTAATCCATTTTCCTGGTGCATGTTCCATTCAACATTTACTTGTGGATGTTCTCCTCTAACATACTGCGGTATGTCCAATGTTATCATCTTGTTTACTCAAATGTAGAAATCCATGCTTATGGAAATCTCGATGAATTGTTACTGAGCCCGTCGGCCACATCCTCATCTTTTCCTTGCTGAAAATGTAAGGCTTATTTATAAGTTGGTCATGATGGATCCTTTGTATATTCAAAGTCTGATCTTTACCCAATAACCATGTCGGTGCTATCTCGAAGCATGTCTGTGGTACTTGCTACTTCTCGAGCTTGGGTTGTATTCCCTCGAAGAGGAAAGGGAGATGCAGCACAGTAGCGTAAGTATTTCCCTCAGTTTTTGAGAATCAAGGTATCAATCCAGTAGTAGACCATGCACGAGTCCCTCGCACCTGCACAAACAAATAAAAACTTTGCAGCCAACGTGATAAGGGGTTGTCAATCCCTTTACGGTCACTTACGAAAGTGAGATCTGATAGAGATGATAGTTTGATATTTTTGGTATTTTTTATTATAAGAACAGAAAGTAAAAGCGGAAAAGTAAATTAGATTGTAGATTGATATGTTGAGAATAGACCCGGGGGCCATAATGTTCTCTAGTGGCTTCTCTCATGATAGCGATATTCTACGGCGGGTAAACAAATTACTGTCAACTAATTGATAGAAAAGCGAATAATTATGAGACTATCTAGGCATGATCATTATATATAGGCATCGCGTCCGAAACAAGTAGACCAAAACGATTCTGCATCTACTACTATTACTCCACACATCGACCGCTATCCAGCATGCATCTAGTGTATTGAGTTCATAAGAATAGAGTAACGCCTTAAGCAAGATGACATGATGTAGAGGGATAAACTCAAACTTAGTTATATAAACCCCATCTTTTTATCCTCGATGACAATAAAACAATATGTGCATTGCTGCCCCCACTGTCACTGGGAAAGGACACCGCAAGATTGAACCCAAAGCCAAGCACTTCTCCCATTGCAAGAACTATAGATCTAGTAGGCCAAACCAAACCAATAATTCGAAGAGACTTGCAAGGATATTATAATCACACATAAAGAGTTCAGAGAAGAACCAAATATTTCTCATAGATAATCTTGATCATATACCCACAATTCATCGGATCTCGACAAACACACCGCAAAAATAGATTACATCGAATAGATCTCCTCGAAGACCGAGGAGAACTTTGTATTGAGATCCAAAGAGAGAGAATAAGCCATCTAGATACTAGTTATGGACCCGAAGGTCTATGGTAAACTACTCACAACTCATGGTGAGGTGATGATAATAATGTATAAGCATTCCGTGGTAGATCCCCCCTCCGGCGGAGCTCCGGAACAGGCCCCAAGATGGGATCTCACGGGAACAGAAGTTTACGGCGGTGGAACCCTCGTGGGCACCACGTAAACCCTACTCCCAGGTTCTCAAGTCTCCCGTGCGTGATTTTCTCCAAAAATATCTCTCCCGAAGGTTTCATTTCGTTTGGACTCCATTTGATATCCCTTTTTGTAAAACCCTGAAACAGGCAAAAAACAACAATCTGGACTGGGCCTTTGGGTTAGTAGGTTAGTCCCAAAAATAATATAAAAGTGTATGACAAAGCCCGTTAAACATCCAAAACATCATAAATAATAGCATGGAACAATAAAAATTATAGATACGTTGGAGACGTATCAAGCATCCCCAAGCTTAATTCCTGCTCGTCCTCGAGTAGGTAATTGATAAAAACAGAATTTTTGATGTGGAATGCTAACCAACATAGTTTTTCAATGTAATTCTATTAATTGTGGCATGAATGTTTAGATCTGAAAGATTCAAGATAAAATTCTATATTGACATAAGAAATAATAATACTTCAAGTATACTAACAAAGCAATCATGTCTTCTCATAATACTATGGCTAAAGAAAGTTATCCCTACAAAATCATATAGTCTGGCTATGCTCCCTCTTCATCACACAAAATATTCATATCATGCACAACCCCGATTTCAGCCAAGCACTTGTTTTCATACTCTATTCTTTCAAACCTTTCAACTTTCACGCAATACATGAGCGTGAACCATGGACATAGCACTATGGGTGGAATAGAGAGGTGGTTGTGGAGAAGACAAAAAGGAGGGAGATAGTCTCACATCAACAAGGCGTATCAACGGGCTATGGAGATGCCCATCAATAGATATCAATGTGAGTGAGTAGGGATTGCCATGCAATGGATGCACTAGAGCTAAAAATGTATGAAAACTCAACAAAAGAAACTAGTGGGTGTGCATCCAACTTGCTTGCTCATGAAGACCTAGGGCATTTGAGGAAGCCCATCGTTGGAATATACAAGCCAAGTTCTATAATGAAAATTCCCACTAGTATATGAAAGTGACTAAACATGAGACCCTCTATCATGAAGAACATGGTGCTACTTTGAAGCACAAGTGTGGAATAAGATAGTAGCAATTGTCCCTTTTTCTTTTCTTTTCCTTTTTTTTTCTTTTTTCGGGCCTTCCTTTTTTTGGAGGGGCTTTATTGATTTAGCCTTTCCTCACATGGGACAATGCTCTAATAATGATGATCATCACACTTTCATTACAACTCGATATTACAACTCGATACTAGAACAAAGTATGACTCTATATGAATGCCTCCGGTGGTGTATCGAGATGTGCAATGAATCAAGAGTGACATGTATGAAAAATTATGCATGGTGGCTTTGCCACAAATACGATGGCAATTACATGATCATGCATGGCAATATGACAATATGAAGCGTGTCATATGAACAGAATGATGGAAAGTTGCATGGCAATATATCTTGGAATGGCTATGGAAATGCCATGATATGTAGGTATGGTGGATGTTTTGAGGAATATATATGGTTGCTGTTTTGATTAAGGATATATAGTGGGTGTATGGTACCGGCGAAAGTTGCGCGATACAAGAGAGGCTAGCAATGGTGGAAGGGTGAGAGTGCGTATAATCCATGGACTCAACATTAGTCATAAGAGCTCATATACTTATTGCAAAAATTTACAAGTCATCATAACAATGCAATCAACGCATGCTCCTAGGGGGAGGTTGGTAGTAGTAAACCATCGCGCGCCCCCGACCTCCACACAAAGGTTGACACTTTACAAATACCTCATGCTCTAACTTCGTCACATAGCGGTTCACCATATGTGCATGCTACGGGAATCACTAACTTTAGCACAAGCATTTCACAATTTCATGATAACTCCACTAGCATGACTCTAATATCACTATCCTCATATCACAAAACAATTATCAAGCAATTCCGCTTTATCAGATGCTAAAAAAGACAGACCAGTTTATATGGAGTAATGAGGCAAACGCTGCGTTTGAAGATTTGAAGCGACAACTGGCAGAGCCGCCGGTCCTTGCTGCCCCTATTGATAATGAGCCATTGCTGTTATACGTCGCCGCCAATGCACGGGCAGTCAGCGTGGCAATCGTGGTCGAGCGCAAGGAAGCAGGAAAGGAGTATCCAGTTCAACGTCCAGTTTATTATGTTAGTGAAGTTCTCATTGAATCCAAACAGAGGTACCCGCATTGGCAGAAGCTAGTATATGGCGTGTTCATGGCAAACCGGAAATTGAAGCATTATTTTCAAGGCCACCCAATAACTGTTGTCAGTTCAGCTCCATTGGGGGATATAATCCAGAGCAGGGAGGCTACTGGCAGAGTGGCGAAGTGGGCCATTGAGCTTAGCCCGCACGGATTAAAGTATGTGCCACGCATCGCTATCAAATCCCAAGCATTGGTGGATTTCATCAATGATTGGACAGAACTGCAAGCACCAGAGGAGAAGCCGGATCTTACATACTGGACGATTCATTTTGACGGTTCAAGGCAGTTAGAAGGCTCGGGGGCTGGAGTTGTTTTAACTTCCTCGCGAGGTGACAAGTTTTGTTATGTCCTCTGTTTACTGTTTCCTTGTACTAACAATGCAGCAGAGTATGAAGCATTGCTTCATGGCCTACGGATGGCTAAGGAGATGAACTTGAGCCGAGTCAAGTGTTTTGGCAATTCAGATTTAGTGGCACAGCAAGTTTCCGACAAATGGGATTCTAAATACCCTCTCATGGCAGCTTACAGACGAGAAGTTGAAGCAGTCGCAGGATATTTCAAAGGATATCAAGTGGATCACATAGACTGGCGAAGGAATGAAGCGGCTGATGCTCTAAGCCGGTTGGGTTCACAGCGTAAATCGGTGCCACCGAATACTTTTTTGGATGAGTTACACAGTCCATCAGTTCAAGTACCGTCGGAGGAGGATTTGGCCGTTCCTGATCCGGAAGCACAGCTAGTCGCGGCACTTCATGTTGTCCCGGATTGGACGCTCCCTTACTTGGCATATCTAAGCCGTGGAGAGTTGCCAGATGATGAGATTGAAGCAAGACAGATAATCCGGCGCTCTAAATCCATGACAATTGTAGACGGAGAACTTCACCATCGCAGTGTTTCTGGAGCATTTCAGCGGTGTGTGTCATCTGAGGAAGGTTGTGATATCCTTCGTGAGATCCATGAAGGGGATTGTGGTCATCATGCCGGTTCAAAATCCTTGGTGGCTAAAGCTTTTTGACATGGGTTCTATTGGCTGATAGCCCATGCTGATGCGGCGGATCTAGTCCGGAGGTGCGATGCTTGTCAGAAATTTTCACGACGTGCTCTTGTTCCGGCACAGGAGCTCAGGATGATACCGATAACTTGTCCGTTTGCGACTTGGGGGCTCGATATGGTTGAGCCTTTCAAATGATCCCAAGATCAAAAAACTCATCTGCTGGTTGCTGTGGATAAGTTTACAAAGTGAATTGAGGCAGAGCCTGTGAGCAAGTGTGATGCGGCAACAACGGTTAAATTCATCAAAAAGGTAATTTTCCGGTTTGGCTTTCCACACAGCATCATCACAGACAATGGTACCAATTTATCTAAAGGAGAGATGGAAGAGTTTTGTCAATGAGAGCATATTCGCCTAGATGTGTCTTCTGTAGCTCACCCTCAATCCAATGGTCAAGCTGAAAGGGCAAATCAAGAGATTTTGCGAGGTATCAAGCCCCGACCTATGACTCCTTTGCAAAGAACACCAGGGTGCTGGGTTGAGGAATTACCCTCTGTCCTCTGGAGCATCAATACTACGCCGAACCGGTCCACAGGTTATACACCTTTTTTCATGGTGTACGGCGCTGAAGCAGTTCTTCCAAGCGATATCCGCCATGATTCACCACGGGTGACGGCTTATGTTGAAGCGGCCAATGAGCAGGCAAGACAGGACAGTTTGGACCAGCTAGATGAAGAGCATGATATAGCAGCAACACGATCCGCGATTTATCAACATGACTTGCGCAGATATCACAGCCGCCGGATCAAAATCAGGACGTTCCAGGAGGGGGATTTGGTACTCCGGCTCATCCAAGATCAAACAGATATGCACAAGCTATCCCCGCCTTGGGAAGGGCCCTTTGTGGTCAGCAAGAATCTACACAACGGTTCATATTACCTAGTGGACGTTCGAGAACACAAGGACTCACGGTCATCAAAAGAAGAGACAAAGAGGCCGTGGAACATCGCTCTCATGCGGCCCTACTATACTTGAGCCATGAGCTCTGCTGTATCCTATGTATATATTATGATTAATGAATAAACCGGCGCCCTCGATAAACTGGGGGATCAGCCCTCCTTTCCAATATAAGTATCTTATGGTGATATCCATCTACAGTATTATTTCCCTTGTTATATATCATTTTCATTAAGAAAATAAGATGCTTTGATCAGCCTATCTGGCTATGCAGGACAATTCTATAAGGGACCAAAGAGGGTTTTTCCGCAAGGCGCAACTCCCATATAGGTACTCTGCTTCTAAAGTCACTAAAGGCTTCCTGTTCAAACATAGGTCGTATTCGAACCAAAGAGAACATAGCCAAACTCACTAAAGGCTTCCTGTTCAAACATAGGTCGTATTCGAACCAAAGAGAACATAGCCATTCCTGTTCAAACATAGGTCGTATTCGAACCAAAGAGAACATAGCCATTCCTGTTCAAACATAGGTCGTATTCGAACCAAAGAGAACATAGCTAAATTCACAAGGGGGCTACACGGTCGTATTCGAATCCTAGCTCAACCCCTTGTGGTTCGGTTTACATGGTCGTATTCGAACCATCGGCCCTTTGGATCGTATTCGAATCCATTGATTGGCTCAAATCTCCACGGTCACAAGGGGGCTACACGGTCGTATTCGAATCCTAGCTCAACCCCTTGTGGTCCAGTTTACATGGTCGTATTCGAACCATAAGCCCTTTGGATGTATTCGAATCCATTGATTAGCTCAAAATTTTAAACCCACTGGGAGCCACAAGGTCGTATTCGAATCTTAGCTTAACCCCTTTGGTCCGGTTTTACTGATCGTACTCGAATCAGACGCCTCGATATAGAGCCTGGCAGCTCACAAAAAGCCTCGAGTACATGGTTTTATTTGCAAACCTGTGTTTTGTGTTTGTGTTTTCATGTGTTTCTATGGTTTTTTAATTCGGAGCTGGATAACTTCAGAGTTGACCGCATCCTTCAAAAGTCTGGACATAGAGCTCCAACATTATTTAAGCCGGTAGCTTCTGTAAACCCGGAATTCTAATTGGGTCTATCCCAACAGAGCCAAGAGCTTCCTCAGAAACAACAATATTCGCTGGATTAAGGATATCAAGCATACTTAATCACAGGTATGAAGTTATTTCTGGTATAAAACAGACACTTGTTTGATATATTACGAGAGCGTTTTAATCGGTCCGGCGATAAACCGCTAGGACATCTTTTAAGTGTTATCTATGCAGAAACAGATAGTATGCAAGATAAACCATATCAGACAAAGGATTCAAATTGGCAGACGCCAAAGCAAAGTTGGGACATCCGGATCAAGACGGACAATATTTCCGGCTATCCTATTACAAGGCACAGCAAGCCTGAACGGATTAAAGTTCTTCCGACAAAGTAATACCGCAGCTACAAAGATAAACTGTGTGGCCTATGCTTCCTCCTGCTGCGACGGCTGAGGATCGACTTGTTCCGGAGTTTCTTCATCTTCCTGAAGCGGCTGAAAGTCAGGAACGCGCCAATCGATCTTTGATAAGGCACGGAAGTACATCTCTTCAGTAATCAGATCAGACGGATCAACATCTGGGGCGAAAGTGTGGGGGCGCACTGGTGGGATTAGATTTTCGGTATCATAAACCGGCCGATCCACCCGCTCATTCTTTAAATCGTACGCCGGATGGTACCTGGTCAAGTCTGATTCAACAACAAGCTTGCTAGCGAGAGGACGCATCTCCTTAGTCAAGGCATGAAGGTCTTTGCCAGTGAAAGCCGATCCGTCTTCTTTGGTGCTGGGATACCCATTTAGGGCTTCTTCCGGATCAAAATCTGGAACCCACGCTTTGGCTCTGGTGAGCGCTACAAGAGAACCGGCTCGGGCAGCAGACTTTTTCACCTCTTCCAAGCGAACTGGCAAGATAGAAAGCTTCTCGAGAGTACCTTGGATAGTGGTGGGGGCCGGTTTATTCAAAGACATTGCACTTATAATCCTTTGAGCGCCGGAATACAGCTGCTCAACAAGAGTATAAGAAGCCTTGAGTTTCTTCCGGAGGTCATCCCCAAGATGGGTGACGCGTCGCCCTGCATATGGTTATCATAGTTAAGCCGGAACGGACTAAAGGATGCAGAGATGAAGACACATGCAAGTTAAGTATTTACCAAAGATGGCAGAAGTCATCAGCTCTATTTGCTGCTTTAAACCGGTCAGCTCTTGTGTCACCGGGTTAAGAGCCTCCTCAGCATCCTTTGCTCTCTTTTCAAGAGCGTTCTTCTGCACCTCCCAGGTTGACCGCTCCGATTCAAAATATTTCTTCAACTGTTCAGCAGTGGTTAAGCTCAGCGCCAGATCTTTTTTGGCCTTGGCAGCAGCAGGTTCAGTTTCAGCAAGTCTATTCCAGAGTTCAATTATTTCTTCATCCCTCCGGTTCAAGTCAGCCTGCAAAGGAAATCAAGAGGAATAAATGACAAAATTCAGACAAGTCTCAAGCACATAACCAAGTTATCTACTTGACACTTGGGGGCTAATGAGCAAATTGAAGTATCAAAGAGTGACAATTAAAGACAAGTCTCAAGCACACAAACAAGTTGTCTACTTGACACTTGGGGGCTAATGGGCAGTTGAAACATCAAAAGAAAGATTCAGACAAGTCCCAGGCACATAAACCGAGTTATGCCCCTGGCACTTGGGGGCTAATGTAAGATTATTTGCTCACATTTGAAAGTACCGGTTCACCTTTCAACAAAGCTAAACCGGAACTTGGGGGCTACCATGATATAGACAGAAATGCAAAGAAGGCAAAAGAAAAAGACAAGTAAGATACCTCGTATTTATCCTTCATCAGATTGACCAAGCCCGCTTCATAGTCCCGACTGGTATGCAGCCGGTTCAAATACCCGGAATAAAGCTCCTGGGCACTCAGCTCGGCGTAACTAGACAAGTGAGTACTCCACTTGCCTTTCTCTTGCTGGAGTTTCTCCGCATTAGCAGTATGCTTGGCTAAAACAACGGGCTCAGTAGGAGCGGTATAACCTGTACCGGTTATTTGAATATCTGAGGAAGAGGCAGCTGCCGATTGTGAAGTGGCAGTATGAACCGGACTAGCGGGAGCCGGGCTAGTCCGAGGAGGGTTGGCCCGGGCAGGACTTGCCGGTTCATGAACATCTTCAGCGTTGGGATTTTTAGGAGCAGTAGCATAATTATGATCCATGGGAGCAGGATCATCAAGCTGAACTGTAGGCTCATTTTCCGGAGGAATGACTGTATCCGGATCAGCCGCCGGATCATCAGTGGCAGTTTCAGCAGCCGTTTTGCTGGCCTTTGCCCTTTTGCTAGGCTTAGGCTTGCTGAATGGAATTGGAAAAGAAATTAGTCACAAAAGCAAATATAAAAGTAAACGGATGAGGTAAAGGACTTACCCAGGGACGGTCTTCAGAGTTGGGACCTGTGTGGCAGTTGATTCGCCAGAAGATGATAAAGGAGTCTCCTGATAATTAGGATCAGACGGTTTAAGTGGCTTGCGAATAAGTCCGGCCTTGGGATGAAGAAGAGTTGGAGAAAGTAAAACCTCAGAGCGACGCCTCCGAGCCGGAGTGAGAGATATTCCGGAAGACTCGACTACATGGCCACTATGGCGTGTAGTCCGGCGGGCCTCATGTTGTTGCTTCTTCAAAAGAAAATTGGGGTCCAGTTGAGCGTAAGGATGAGAAAAAGGATACTTCCGAGATGCCTTACGAATCTTGGGCACCGACGGTTCAGAATCTGAAGAAAGAGTGATTACCTCAGTTTCTGCCGCTTTATCCTCTCCAGCCAAATCCTGTGAAAAGACACCGTTAACATAAATCTGGATAAAAGAGATCAAAGCATATCAGGATTAACTCATACCTCAGAGTCCGGATCATCTTCTTCAACATGTGAACCGGAACCAGCAGCAACTTTTCTCTTCTTAACAACGAAGGTTTTCCGGCGCGGCTGTTTGCCTGACTTATCCTGAGGTTTCCTTTTCCAGAAAGGATCATCGGCCTGTGTACAAGATGAAAGATAAATGGAAGATAATTTAAATGGACGGATTAGAAACAGACAGAAGAGATTAAGGCTTACCGCTGGCAGTTTGTTCTTCTTATAATATGGAGCCAATTCAGTTTTGCTACATTCCTCCAAAGAGATGTTGAGCATTTTCTTGGCAGATTCAATAACTTCCTTTTCAGGAAGTACTACGTCGGTAAACCGCTGAGGGTCATCCGGCTTTCCGGAATACTGATACATCAAACTGGAGCGCCGGCTCAGAGGGGGGATACTCCAGGCAAGCCAGCAACACATAAAATGATATCTAGGGATGACGTCATCGCCGGTTTACAATAATTGAGAAGATACAAGAAAGAAGGTTATACAAGATTGAGAAGACTGACATGAACAAGTTCAAATCATTTTGGGGCCTAATGTCAGGGATATTACTAGCAGGTGTAAACCGGCTAGGGTAAACCGGATTATGATGATATAGTTGTATAATTATAAGCTCAGTAGAGGTTACAGCCCATGAAGGTTTAAGGCCCGTGTGTAAAGTTTACGGTTTGTAAACCGTCCTATCATGTAAACTTGAGATACAAGGAAGAAAGAGCAGAGACCGAGGCGGACACAAATATGAGCCGGCCTCGGGACTTTGTAAACTGGACCGGGCGTCGCCTCTATATAAAGGGACTACCCGACGACGGTTCAAGGACAAGAAACAACCCGTCGAGACACAGGCAAGCGATCCGCTCCCTGTTCATCGACGCCCAAGCAATACCAAACCGAACTAGACGTAGGCTTTTACCTTCATCGAAGGGGCCGAACTAGTATAAACCCTTTGTGTCCTTTGTGTGCTTTTAACCCCTTCAAGCTAACCCGTGCGATGGTTCCATTACTAAGTCCGTTAAATTGGACATCTGCCGTGCTAATTCCACGACAAAACTTCTCATCATATTCAATGCACTTAGTGTGAAAGTTTTTACTACATTGACATTGGATGTCTATCATGTGAAGACTAGTTTTATAGCCTAAGCACATTACCATGCTGTTTTAATATACTCTCAAAAGGATATAGGTGAAGCATGAGAGTTTAACAATTTCTTCAAAATATAATCACCACCGTGCTCTAAAAGATATAAGTGAAGCACTAGAGCAAAAACTATTCAACTCAAAAGATATAAGTGAAGCACATAGAGTGTTCTAACAATTCCTAGGCCATATTTAACTCTCTCAAATAGGTGTGTACAGAAAGCATAATTGTGGCAAACTAACAAGCAAAGACTCAAATTATACAAGACGCTCCAAGTAAAACACATATCATGTGGTGAATAAAAATATAGCTCTGAGTATAGTTACCGATGGATGAAGATGAAAGAGGGGATGCCTTCCCGGGGCATCCCCAAGCTTAGGCTTTTGGTTTTCCTTGAATTTTACCTGGCGTTCCTTGGGCATCCCGAAGCTTAGGCCCTTGCTACTCTTTGTTCCATAGTCCATCAAAGCAGTACTCAAAACTTGAAAACTTCACAACACAAAACTTAGACAAAAATCTCGTGAGCCCCGTTAGTATAAGAAAGCAAACCACCACTCAAAGGTACTGCAATGAATTCATTCTTTGTTTATATTGGTGTTAAACCTACTGTATTCCAACTTCTCTATGGTTCATACTTCCAAATACTACTCATAGATGCATTGAAATAAGCAAACAACACACGAAAAACAGAATCTATCAAAAACAGAACAGTCTGTAGTAATCTGCAGGTTCGCATACTTCTGTAACTCCAAAAAATTCAAACTAAATTGGTAAACGTGAGGAATTTGTCTATTAATCATATGCAAAAATAATCAACTAAATAGCATGCTCCAGTAAAATCTGATGACCATTCTAGCGAGCGCTAACGATTCTGTTTTTCACAGCAAGATCACATAAACTTCACACAAGTCTTCCCAAAAGTTCTACTTGGTACAAACACTAAACAAAACAAAAAACCACATCTAAACAGAAGCTAGATGCAATATTTATTCCTAAACATAAGCAAAAACAAAAAAAATATAAAATTGGGTTGCCTCCCAACAAGCGCTATCGTTTTACGCCCCTAGCTAGGCACGATACATGAATAGATCTAGGTATTGCCTTCTTTGGGAGGCAATTCTTTAATTAAGCACTTGTGATTCTTACGCATTTCTTTATCCCTATTGATAATCAAACTCTTGGGCAAGAAATCAAGAAATTCTAAAGTGTCAAAAGGGTCTCATGCAAAAGTAAGAAAATTAGGGTGAACACTTATGGATTTGAGATCCGCAATTCCTTTACTAGACGTTTCACCTTTGTCTTTAGGGACATACATAAACTTAGATAATTAAGTGGTAGAAGTATTTGGAGTAGTTTTTATAGCAGAAAGAGCAGAACCCACATTAGTAATAATATCCTCAAGCTTATTGATTCTTGTAGAATCCTGATCTAGCTATTCTTTAACTAAGGGTTCCTTTTCCTTAAGATTTTTCAGAACAACTCCTACCTTGGATCCATATTGGGTAATTTCATTACGGATTTTTCTATCCAAGTTTTCTACCAATTCTACCGTAGCAACTTTGTTTTCAATGATTTCTAACCTTCGCATAACATGCTCCAAAGTTAAAACGGTCCCATTAACCATAAGAGGTGATGAGCCAAATAATTCAGTCATTGGATTATAAGAATCAAAAGTATGGCTACCCAAGAAATTCCCCCCGGTAATGGTATCTAAGATAAATCTATTCCACGGAGTTATGCCAACATAAAAATTGCGAATAAGCACGGAACTGGAAATCTTCCTATTAGATCTATTTTGAGCATCGCAAATTCTATACCAGGCATCTTTTAAGTTTTCTGTCTCCCTTTGTTTAAAGTTGAGGACCTCACTCTCGGGAGTGTTGATAATGATAGGTGTGCTAGACATGATGACAAGCAATCAAGCAACACACAAGCAGACAAGAAGCAAGCGAACGACAAACACACGGCAGAAGAAGGGCAAATAAAGCGGCACGGGTGAAGTGGGGGAGAGGAAAACAAGAGGCAAAAATGTAATGCGAAGGATAAGGGTTTGTGGTAGGTACTTGGTATATGACTTTTGTGTAAGCCTCCCCGGCAACGGCGCCAGAAATTCTTCTTGCTACTTCTCGAGCTTGCGTTGTATTCCCTCGAAGAGGAAAGGGAGATGCAGCACAGTAGCATAAGTATTTCCCTCAGTTTTTGAGAACCAAGGTATCAATCCAGTAGGAGACCACGCGCGAGTCTCTCACACCTGCACAAACAAATAAGAACTTTGCAGCCAACGCGATAAGGGGTTGTCAATCCCTTTACGGTCACTTACGAAAATGAGATCTGATAGAGATGATAGTTTGATATTTTTGGTATTTTTTATTATAAGAACAGACAGTAAAAGCGGAAAAGTAAACTAGATTGTAGATTGATATGTTGAGAATAGACCCGGGGGCCATAGTGTTCTCTAGTAGCTTCTCTCATGACAGCGATATTCTACGGCGGGTAAACAAATTAATGTCAAGCAATTGATAGAAAAGCGAATAATTATGAGACTATCTAGGCATGACCATTATATATAGGCATCATGTCCGAAACAAGTAGACCGAAACGATTCTGCATCTACTACTATTACTCCACACATCGACCGCTATCCAGCATGCATCTAGTGTATTGAGTTCATAAGAACAGAGTAACGCCTTAAGCAAGATGACATGATGTAGAGGGATAAACTCAAACTTAGTGATATAAACCCCATCTTTTTATCCTCGATGGCAACAATACAATACGTGCCTTGATGCCCCTACTGTCACTGGGAAAGGACACCGCAAGATTGAACCCAAAGCCAAGCACTTCTCCCATTGCAAGAACTATAGATCTAGTAGGCCAAACCAAACCAATAATTCGAGGAGACTTGCAAGGGTATTATAATCATACATAAAGAGTTCAGAGAAGAACCAAATATTTCTCATAGATAATCTTGATCATAAACCCACAATTCATCGTATCTCGACAAACACACCACAAAAAGAGATTACATCGAATAGATCTCCTCGAAGATCGAGGAGAACTTTGTATTGAGATCCAAAGAGAGAGAAGAAGCCATCTAGATACTAGCTATGGACCCGAAGGTCTATGGTAAACTACTCAAAACTCATGGTGAGGCGATGATGATGATGTAGAAGCAATCCGTGGTAGACCCCCCCTCCGACAGAGCTCCGGAACAGGCCCCAAGATGGGATCTCACGGGAACAGAAGGTTATAGCGGTGGAACTAGGGTTTTCTCTGTTGTTCTGATGGTTTTGGGGTACGTAGGCATATATAGGAGGAAGGAGGGCACCGGGGGCCATACATGGGACCCACGAGGCAGGGGGCGCGCCCTAGGGGGGGCGCACCCCGCACCCTCGTGGGCACCACGTAAACCCTACTCCGTGGTTCTCAAGTCTCTCGTGCGTGATTTTCTCCAAAAATATCTCTCCCAAAGGTTTAATTCCGTTTGGACTCCGTTTGATATCCCTTTTCTGTAAACCCCTGAAACAGGAAAAAAACAGTAATCTGGACTGGGCCTTTGGGTTAGTAGGTTAGTCCCAAAAATAATATAAAAGTGTATGACAAAGCGCATTAAACATCCAAAACATCATAAATAATAGCATGGAACAATCAAAAATTATAGATACGTTGGAGACGTATCAGTACTCTGAAGATCCACAAGAATATTGTAAGGGCAATGCTAAATGTTTCTTGATCAGCTATCCAACGTCGTTGTGTGGGTACATATCATAATTCTTCTTACCCCTTTTTTCTATATGGTCATGACTTTGATCTCCTGACATGTATATCATGCCCTGCTTAATCTTGGGAATGATATACTCCTATTCATTGTGTTTAAACACATTTTCCTTTCCATTTGTTTGTTTAACCTTTCTTTGATCTACATATAATCTAAGCAGTAATAATTTTTTGCTTATGTAAACACCTTGGTGTACAACTCTGTCAGTAATACCCTGTTACTATTGTTGATGACATTCCGGTAACCACCAATGTATGAGAACATTACCTTTTGGTCCGCCTCGTCTTAACAAGCAAGAAAATGGTTCTCTTCGTCCCTCGCCCTTGGTACCAACGTTGATGCCAACATAACTGGCATGCCTCACTAAAATGACCATGCATTATGTCAGCATCCTTCCTACTTTTGATCCACATGGTGGGCCCATAACCCACAGTTCCACAGGATCGAAACCTGACTCTCATGTACATCCTTGATTCCGAAGTATCCTTTGCACTTGCCTTCGTATGGAATTCATGAGCCACCGTCCTAGAGACGATCTATTCCATTATCAGATGCAATACTTATTCCATTGCTCTAAACCCCCTTCACACTCTACTTCAGTCATCGAACGATTGCTAACCCGTTTGAAAACTTTCGTACCCCCCTATAATGCGCTCGAGGTGTTTCACGTAATCAACTTGAGATACACTTTATGTTTCTTCCCCTGATTTAATTGTTCGATGCTCAATCTTGTTAAAACCCATCCTTATAGAGTTTCCCCTCTCATCCTTTTGTAAGTCCGATGAAGATCCTGTAAGGAGGATGGTGACTTCATCATGATGCCCTGATGCAGCGAAATGAAGACATCAACGTAGAGGATCGACTCTTTCGAGAAGGGCAACCCAGAATGAAAGGATCCGTTAGAATTACGTAATCAGGAATTTCCCCTTACTCCCCATCTTAAATCTCGGGACGAGATTTCTTGTAGTGGAGGAGAATTGTGATGCATGGATAATTAAGCTACAGTAATCCCCTCCTAATGGTGACATGTCATCGTATTTAATTTGCTAAACCTGATCCAAACCCGATTCACTTCAAATAAAAAATAAAGTCATATTATTATTCTCCAAATGGTAAAACAAAAATGTTCGGTGGGTTGCAAATATCCACTAATAATTTGTCATGAAAGCATTCACATTTTATTCAAAGTATAAAATTGCCCTTGGATATTTAAATAGTGGACCAACAACTTGTTATCCCAACTAAATATAAACTCAAACTTAATAAATTATTTTTTAACCCAAACATGTTGTGGTAGTGCAAAATAATGCATAGTAATTACATGGCAAGGTTTTACATTTTACAAAAGTATTTTGATGCAAAGGGGAGTACAAAATAGTAGCTAATTAAATAAACAGAAAAGTAAATGGAAAATCATAATAAAAAGAACACAACCTAATCTACTGGCCTTTGGCCCAAGTGGACGGAGAGGCCCAGCCCACCCCACTGCCATCCCTTTCCTCTCGCTACAGGAACAAGAGGGGCCGTGGCAGGCATCCACGGCGCCATGGCCGCGGTGGCAGCCATCCACGGCCTTCCCTCGCCTATAAGTCGCAACACCC